>JAUIMM010000124.1:4832500-5515000 GCA_031769625.1 Taudactylus pleione
CTGAGGAAATATGTGACTGGGAAGGACAGGGTCAAATGACATATGGTCTTCAGGAAATGGAGAATTATCATATGTGTGATCGAACTCAGATTCTGAGTCAGTATCTAAAGGTAGAATGCAAGAATTAGTATGGCTTGAAGACTGATAGGACACCTGGGGGGAACTAAGCAAAACCTGACCAGTTCTGATGGTGTTAGACAGTTGGTTCCTCAAGGTCCTTTGAGACTTCTTCTCTCTGAGTGTTTCATTCTGTATCATACAAGCGGTATATAGGAGCATAACATCAGTGGGTGACCACCTTCCACTAGAAACTTTGTCAGAGTCTGTATTTTTGGATGTACAGTTGTACGAAGGTGACAAGGAGGTGGGAGCACATCTCATGTTCAGGGATGCCGATTCTATAGTGATGCTTTCCTTGGATGCTTGGAATTCAGCACGCTGGCCATTGAAAACTTGACCTTGTTTGGACTTCAGGGGAATGGAGGACTGAGCAGAGGATGATCTCTTGGTAGAACCAACAGACTGTTTGTACAAAATTTTGGAACTGAGAACTTCACTAGAATTTTGTTTTACAGCTCTAGGAACAAATTCTTTAATAACAGCTTCACTGAAAGTCTTAATATTTAGAAGACTGGATCCTTAGACTCGATGATAGGATTGGCCCATACCAACATCTTACCTCTAAAGGAAAGGAGAAGGAACTTATTCAGAGCTTTTTTAAAAAAAATGGCCTCCTGGCAGCTCGCTAAGCTGTGGGTGACCACCCACAGCTTTTGCGAGCGGCCAGGGGATGGTCGCGATGGTCGTGACCATTGCAACCATCGGGCTTGCGACAAGACCCTTGTGGTAGGGTCTCATCTTCTGCAAGCCCCAGTGAGCTTCTGGCTCCAATAGAGCCAGAAGCTCACTACTGACATCACTCATGATGTCAGTAGGGCCGCCTTCAAATCCATTTGACCAGACACCTCCCTCCCTGCCTACAAAACAGGGCAAGCTGTCGATCAACATTGACAGCCATCCCGTTTGTAGCAAGCCCCTGAGTGAGTGAATTTCTCACTCGCTCCGGGGCTCACACATGTGCCGTGCGCACTCTGCATGTGCGCATTGCCCGGCCATCGACCCGCTTGCAAGTGCATAGCACTTGCGAGCTGGTGTGAATCAGGTCCTTAGCAATGTTGGTAGGAGTGGCACCACAAGTTGGATCTGTTTCTATGATGGCAGAATATTGCTTCATTAATGCATAGTATTGCGATAAGTCCCCATCAAAATAAATGCATGCTGGAGTATCTGACGAATCCTGTGTGATTGTGGAGCACATTCAGGTGCGGGGCTGGAGGAAACTTGGGGATGCTCCAATTGATGGGGACTGAAATAACTGAAGCTGACAGATGTTCGGTATTTGGACCAATTGATGGAACTGGAAGGGGTTCAGAGTAGCTAGAGACAGTAGCATCAACAATCAAAGCTGAGAACAGTCTACAGAGATTGACATCCACTGGAACAATACTGAACAGGATCCATGATCAGAATTAGTAGTACAAGACACTCCTCCCTGGGAACTGGAACCTGAAACCCGCTCCTGGGGTGCGAGACTTGAAACCACTTGCTGGGGTACGAGTCTTGAGACCCCTCCTGGGATTGGTGATTTAGACACCCCTCCTGTGGTTGCTGACTGGAGTCCCCTGCTAGGACAAGCAGAATCCGGGCTAGGACCAGAAAATGTAGAATCCAGGCTGGGACTGGAACAGGCAGAATCTGGGATGGGACCAGAACAGGCAGAATCCGGGATGGGACCGGAACAGGCAGGATGCGGGACGGGACCAGAACAGGCAGAATGCGGGATGGGACCGGAACAGGCAGAATCCAGGACAGGACCAGAACAGGCAGAATCTGGGACGGGACCGGAACAGGCAGAATACGGGATGAGACCGGAACAGGCAGAATCCAGGTTGGGACCGGAACACGTAGAATCCAGGCTGGGACTGGAATAGACAGAATCTGGGATGGGACCGGAACAGGCAGAATCCGGGATGGGACTGGAACAGGCAGAATCTGGGAAGGGACCGGAACAGACAGAATCCAGGATGGGACCGGAACAGGCAGAATCCAGGATGGAACCAGAACAGGCAGAATCCAGGATGGGACCAGAACAGGCAGAATCCAGGATGGGACCAGAACAGGCAGAATCCGGGATGGGACCGGAACAGGCAGAATCCGGGCTGGGACTGGAACATGCAGAATCTGGGTTGTGACCGGAATGGACAGAATCCGGGCTGGGACCAGACCAGGCAGAATCCGGGCTGGGACCGGAACAGGCAGAATCCGGGATGGGACCAGAACAGACAGAATCTGGGACAGGACCAGAACAGACAGAATCCGGGCTGGAACCGGAATGGGCACTGGGTCATTGACACTTGGTATTACTGTTGGAATTACAAAGGGAGCAGTCTTTAATAAAAAGGTCAGAACCTGCACAATAGAGACACAGGTGTAAATCTTTGCGTCGCTGGCATTCAGCCACAGGGAGCTTGGGGCGCGGGTAACTTCGATATCTCACTTTACTAGATATGAAATAATCTTTGGTTCTTAGGGATTCCAAGGCAGAGGTTTTAGTCGAGACAAAGGTAGCTCTAAGAAACTCGGGAATTATATGAAAAATTTTGATGAGTAGAGCTTGTAGCTGTTCCAGCAGTTGATGGAAGGTAGTTAGGGGTTCATGTATGATTTGAGTATCATCTAGCTGATTAGTCAGAACTTTCAGAAGCTGTAGCAGTTGATGCTGTACCACCTCCTGTGAATCCAAGCGAGCAACCAGGTTACGGAAAGCATTTGGTCCAGTATTATGTGCTTGATCCGCCACCATCATTGGGTCTGAACATACTGTCACAATTGGTGTCTGGGAATTACCTGACTCAGGTGAGGAACTGGATTCAGCAGAGACCGGCTTGACTGGTATGAATGTTGTCTAGTCGCTATGAAAAATAATTGCTTTCCAATCTAAACGTGTGGTTCCAAAGCACAAAAAGTGATTTTATGTAAAAAAAAGTAACACGATAGAAGTTTAACAATTTAGAGTAAAAAGCATAAAATATACAATAAGTACAGCCGATACATATGCAAGCGCCATGAATCCAGCATATAGTCATTCAGTTCTGAAGTCTGCGGTCACACAAAGGAGATGACTGAATGTTGGAGCCAGAACTCAGGCATATATATGGTTCAGGTTACATTGATAACAAAGAAGACAAATTAGCAGGTTTTCATTGGTTCTGGCTTCAAGTCAGTCTGGTATGGTACAGGTCATTGGTCAATTCATAAGGTGTCATCAGAGGTAGGGGTCAGTTCTCCAACAGTTTCATTGTGTATCTTCCCGCCGAAGAACTAGTTCAAATTGGCTACAACACTACATACAGAAAATAGCATTCTAATCATTAACTCCCTATCATCCATAATTAGCGTATGCATGATGCGAATCTCTTTGCCGATAGAAACGGATGTCTGCAAATAAACAGGGAATTAGTATGATACCAAACATGACCATGTCCACTGTATCCTGAACCTTAGATCTCTTTCAAATACATCTTACATCATAATTATTAGATAACAATACCTTTAATAACTCTAGTTATTAACTATATAGTGTGGAAACCATTTTATAAGTGCATGTGTGTGGGTGCGTATATGTGTGTGTATTCGCATGTAATTGTGTTGAATTCGTATCAGCGCGCAGTAGCGTGCCAGTCACATGTTTTTAGACAAGGGACAATAGTATCGACAGATAATAATTGTAAAGATGATCCCATCCAATCATCTGACTTTGACAGTCCACCCTTTCATAGCAAACAAAACACTAACATATTCAGTCAGGCATAATAAATTATTATCTAATGTTCTATACAGTATGTCACAAATCGGTCATTGAACCGTCAATAATGCGCCTCAGGAAAGGGTAAAACAACCCTTATACGCACTCATCGGATCTATACAGGACCATTTGTAGGATGTGGGAACTCATCTAACCTATAAAGGAAATTTGGGGAACGTGAGACTACATTATCTATGATGTCTGGTGTAACCTTTACTATACATATAATTATGTATGACTAAACCTAATTACATTTAATTATCTGATGGTACTTTCAATTTCAGGATTATAATACAGTTCATCATCATATTAACGCATGTGTTATGTATGTTGATCGTACAGGTGGTAAAAGAGAAAATTCAGTTTGGAGAGAATCTCAACAATGTAATTTTCACAGTTCGAAATAAAAAGTAATGAAAGGGCGGAGAAGTAACGGTCCTCTCCTGCTTCGCATATGTATATGGAAAAAAAAACTTGTTTGTGTGTATGTAAGGATAAAAAAATCTTTCATATGTGAACCAAACCCTTTCCTAATTTTTTTAACATTTGGAATCAAATGCCTATAGTTGTTCCTATGATGTTATCTTCGCCAACTGTGGTGAGGGCGCGCTTCTGGAGTGTTGTAATCTTGGACATCTGTTTTGAATGATCTGTATCCCGTCCTTCCAATCTGTGTCACGTCCTTCCAATCTGTGTCCCATCCGATCATTTTAGGGTTCGTGTAGTCATCTGCCAAGAATATCGTCTGTCTGCAGCTGGGCCTCATCAGCATCTACATAAGAAATTGAGATATCAGTACTTTTGAATGTCTCCATCTTTCCTACCAAATCTGATGTCTTGTCTTCCATCTGATCTGTCTGCAGTCTTCAGATATGCTGCTGTTGACTTGATTTGCCTACATGGACAAAAAACAGATTCTCCGTGCATTAGCGGTCCCTCCCCACCCATTGTGATATCACATATTATTAACATTGACGAGTGTTACAGACTCAACTTTACATCGTTTTTTCCACTAGGTGGCATTCAAGATCCTACAATGCCTTTGTTTTTCTCATTTTCGATGAAAATCTCCTCAAAAAAATATATCCCTAATCTGGGAAATTCTAAATTTTCAACCTTCAAATAACAATATAACACCCCCCTTTTCTCCTGACAATAATCTGTGCATTAATTGTTGAGGAGAATCGGAGAAGTCCTGGGCTCTTTGATCTACTTTGACCTGCTTTCCAATGTTCAGAGAAAATAGAAAGAAATGTTAGTATACATAATACAGGCATGACAATATGTAACTAATTCTTATCTATTCTAAACATACAAACTGTTAATAGATATACCCAATTAATTTAATAATAACAGAAAATCATCCTGTGGAACCTGTTTAAATATAAAACTATTTTAAAACAACCTTAAATGTATTTTTTTTTCATTGAAAACCATAGCAATTCCAGGAATTACCACCTCTGCTGGGAAATGGATGTGTATTTCCCCTTCTACTCCTCCTCCTCGTAGGATCTGTGAGTGTCGCTACTTGGCCACAAGAGGTAAAACATCAAAATTATAACAGGTGTTTTTGAGAAAAAAAACTTACATTCCGCTGAGTTATTGTCACTGCAACAATTTAAAACAGTATGATCATATTCATATTTTTATGATCTATAGCAATCCCCCTGTTCTGGTGAATGAAACCTCCACCATAGGGTTGTCTTTTAATACTTACATCACAATTTAACTAGATTTTACAGGGATTTATAAACACAAAAATATCTTGTTTGTGCCTGTTACTATCAATCACTTGAGATCTCTAAAACTATTCCTTATGAACTGTTACAACTTACAGCAGTTCCGATGGCATTTCACATATGTCACTTCATGAGATATACACAGTATTTTCAGCTATTAATATATTTCCAAGATCCTACAAAAAAAAAAACTTGTTCACCCATCTTCCAATTCCTATGAATTTGTTCAGGGGTTGCACTACTTACCTATTTCCACTAGGGGGATTTTAGACTCCTTTACTCCAACATACATATTTATACCATTATACTTTATCTGTATACACCTGGGATTTTAAAATGAGCAGGATTTTACACCACCTGTCTGTTTTTAACCCATATTATACCATATACAGTCTTAAGAAAAATTGCATATACCGTAAACATTGCTATAAGCATAAAAGTTAAACCCATTATCACCTGTAATCCTAAGGATTACTGCAGTAATGACAAACCTGGATTTCCTTATTCCTGCTTTTCATATGATATCCCTACTTCTAAGGAATATCTCATGTCCACCATTCTGAGTATTACGCATATCACATTGTTCTTAATATCTATAATGTAACGTATATCGCTGTCTACAAATCATATTTCCTGCAGTCATATATACTTACCACATGACCTGTTTACCTAAAGGAAAACAATTATTCAGAAATGCTAACATGCTAACATCTGTGGCATCTTAAATGAAATGATCCATTTTTACATTTATTACAGACTTCGCCAATCTGCAATTCAGTCTTTTTCAACCATTCTGCTTACCAGTATATATAGAACAATTATTACAGGACTCATTGCAAACCTGCCATATGATCCAATTAATCAAACCCTGCTTAGCAACACATCACCTGATTCTAAGCTTCACCCTGGTGTTACCTATATCACTGTTACAGAATTGAATAAATGGGTTAAACGCATACCTCCCTTTTTGAGTTCCTTAATCTATTTACAGAAATCCATATCTATCTGAGTTATGACTAGTATACAGGGTCAGACTGAGACATAGGGGTACAGGAAACCTCCGTTGGTACCCACTGTTCCATTCTGACACTGCTGGTGTATTACTTTTTTCCTGTCTGTACCACTACAGACCCCAGACACCGGGTCATCATCGCTATTCTATATATGTATAGTGACCGAAGCTTCATGTGAGCTAAACATGCCAGCTTTCACAGGGCTAATATTGCCCTAATATTCCTTGACAAAACACATCAAGACCCTGATTATCTTAAACAATGTATTATGCATATTACGCAAACCTTCAAATCATACTCAATTATAACTGCAATATTATATGTGGTTTACATGCGATCTAATACACAGATAATACAGTATAATACACCACATGTTATAACTTACTCAGAATTGAATTTCTTAACTGCCATATTGCAAGGATTTTTCAGAAGTACATACAAACTACACACAGAAAATGTTCATATAAACTGCACACAGATGAGCACATACATACTCCACAAAGAAAATTTTACAAACTGCGCACAGATGAGTACATACAAACTATACACAGAAAACTTTCATATGTGGCACGTACAAACTCCACACAGAAAACCAAGATCATGTGTATAGCACAAATGAACCTCAATACTCCGGTATTGCAGCCATGTGTGTGTTCAGTAATGCTCTATATGACACAGATCCCTGTTTTCCGAGATTGTGTGTAAACACCCCCTTTTGCTCACAATCAGACATTGAGAACAATAGAAAGTAATAAATGCAATTCATGATTCATATTTGGGTTTGCTGCGATTAATTATGAATTCTCTAGTACTTTAAAACATGCACTGTACATGTGACAATGTGTAATATGTGACCTTAATGCACAAGTTTCACTGTTGATATGCTGCAGGGTGAATTAAACAGAATAAATGGAGTGATATACCGTGAATATATGTGTGAGAAGTGTACATGCATGTGTTTATGGTGAAATATATGATATACTGTATGTATCTTTAAAGGAATGTTAATTATTCACCTGCACTTCCGGCCCGACTACTAGTCTAGAGATAAATTGTGGAAAGTAATCTATCAGAGAAAATAATTATTTGTGCATGTGTGGGTTGTGTGATTTGTGTTGTTTTGAATGGGATGGTGGGGCCTCATGGTAATGCAGCCATGATGGTATAAAGAGATCTATTTTACCAAGGGTGAGTGTGTTTATTATTTTTTTTATGGTTATGTAGTGTGTTATTGCAGATATGATATAGGCAGCACAGAAAGGGTTAATACAGCGTACCTTGAATAACCAGGAGCCGCAATTTCTTCAACAATAGAGCCTGCTGTTCAGTGTGACTTCAGTCCTGTAAAAATACTCTTTTTGGAAAGAAAACTTAAATATCTTGTGCAACCACTCAAAAATGAACACAAGCAATTTTTGTAACTAGTACTGTGAGAATTCATTGCTGGATTGCCATTCTATTGAGACACCACCTTATAACCAAGTTAACATTCCATCTATTGTAACCTAGAATCCTAATTTTGGTCAATACTTGAAAGTGAACCTCTTGTAAACAACAAATTAATCTATTGTCTAAACCTCCAAATAGACCAAAGAAAAACCTGTTATTATTAAGATATAGTAACCATTCTGACTTGAGATACCAATCTCAATACTTACTGTAAACAAAGACACCTGATTTTCCTGAAATGCACAATGACTAAAGCTGCATACACTTAACATACAGTACATTCAAAACTGTTTACTGTATTTCTTATCTATGAAGTATTATGTATGTAAAACATCCACTATGGTCAAGATCACCTTTAATCCTAACATTCCAAATAATGAATAATTACCTAAATATCTAAAATGTTAACAATTGCCCCTTTATGGCCATGATAAATTATTTTGATTGGCAACACATTAAACTAACGTAATTGTTCTGAATACATTTTGAAATATTTCTTCAAACCATTACTTTCTACACTACTCTCACCAATTTCAGCCGCTGTCCCTGCTGGTGGGACCACTCCCCTTTCTCACCTGCGTGGTACTTCTTGCATGTTAATAGCATGGGCAATGGCTGAAATTACAGTGGGTTCATTTTCTTCTTCAGAAACATTACCTTTGAAATACCTTAACACAGGATATGAATTTACTTATTACATTTTTTTTGTTTTTGGTATCGACTGTACTTCCACCCCCAACCGCATAGGGCAGTGGAGGTGCGCTTGCGTTCCCTTCTTTTTGCCTAGTAATGCTACCTTCTGGTGTGCGTATGCTACCTTGCCACGTGTTTCCCTCGTGTTGCCACAGTTTTAAACAGTCATTGTACTTAACCCTCTTTTCAGCAATATGATTAAACATATGTTATCTCTAACATTACTTAATACCTCTGAATTGAAACTGCCAATCTTGGGAAATGGTCTCATGCATCCTTTGGTCATCTTGACCCATATGTCACAGTATGCCGAAGCGTATGCACCATACTTTGCATACATTATATACCTTGCCGAACCAGTCAGCCCTTCCTTAAGCAGCACATCGTCGACTACCTCTAGTGTTCGCTTAGCACCCATCTGGAAACGGACTCTTCCAACGCTTCGCAGCACACCACAAACACTAGAGATTTCGACTGTGGACAAATTCACAAGCTGCGTCCACTCACTTCCTCCCGCTGTGCACAACTGACCGTTAATCGTGATTGTCAGCGTACACAACGAGGAGCATAAATATCGCCTATGCAACATTCTGCTTTCCTTTCCCTACTTTGAGCAATCTCTAACTGGTAGCATTTAAGTATTCCATTAACACTTAATCTTGCCAGCAATTTCCTCCCCACAACTTCCCCAAGTCACAATCACAGTTTACACAACCATGCGGTCCGATCGCATTGCCCAGAGATACTAACTTATCAATGAACTTTGCGATTACTATTGGGGGTTGGATGAAAAACAATCTCTGTCTTTCATTCCCAGTATACTTGCTGTGTATCCTGTCCCGGCTGTCCTACCTGCCTCATCAGACACCAACCAAGCCCCGTATCATTTCAACGGAAGATCATTTTTCACATCACAAGCACATGTTCACATTCATATACACTTTTGTTTTCTGCACAGAAAAATGCTTGAAAAAAATGATTGTAATAACTATTCAGAGGCTTTAACAAGTGATCGCACTATAAATATGACAAGACTATCAGAATGATTGTCTAAACATGTGGCAACAATACCCTTGACAGGACTTTGACTATTTCAGTACATAAAGATAAACTACACTTGCCGAAGTTCCATTGGAGGATCTGTCCATGTTGCTGGCGTTCATCACATGCAGTGTGCAAAGAGTTAAAGTGATCATCTGTTTCTTAGGTGTCGTCAGGTTGTTGGATTCCTTGATTGCTTATTATTCCAAACCTGATTCTATTTGGGTCACATGTTCTGAACTTCCTATGGATCACAGACCTCTAGTATAAAGCCTGTTACTAACTATGCCTCATTGTCTGTGCAACGTTCCTTTCAGGTCTTCCTTGGACTCCTGCCAGATCCCGGCTGTGCCTGGTGTATGCTGTGGACCTCCCTACATTCCTGCTTGTGTACTGGTTCAAGTTCTGATTCAGGTTATCAGCTGCACTACAGAGCTCAGCATTGCCATTGTCTTTCTGTTGTTATCCTGCTCTATTACTGGTATTCCATTCTACACTACACAATTTGGTTTACTTGTTATTATTGACTCATACGGACACTGGGGTTACTTCTTCTACAGTTGTCAACTACACCGTTACAATCTATCCTTACCGACACCCCATTACGCCGCAGGGCTTAACCCTGCTCTGGACCTTCATTACGCTGCAGGTCTCAACCCTGCTCCAGACCTTCATTACATCGCAGGGCTCAACCCTGCTCCAGACCTTCATCATATTGCAGGGCTCAACCCTGTTCTGGATCTTCATCCTGCCACAGGGCTCAACCCTGCTCCAGATCTTCTTCCTGCCAGAGGGCTCAACCCTGTTCCAGATCTCCATCATGTCCCAGGGCTCAACCCTGTTCCGGATGCTCATCACGTCTCAGGGCTCAACCCTGTTCCAGATCCTCATCACATCTCAGGGCTCAACCCTGTTCCAGATCTTCATTATGTCTCAGGGCTTAACCTCGTTCCGGATCTTGTTACATCTCAGGGCTCAACCCTGTTCCGGACCTCCGTCACGCTACAGGGCTCAACCCTGTTATTGACCTCCATTCTATCCTGAGGCCCTAGCCTCGTGTCAGACTCGGGGTTTCACCCCACACCAGTTCAGTGTGTACTTCGAACTTTGTTTCTCACAGGGGCACACCCCTGCACCTGTTAGTGCATGTCATGAACTTTGTGATATTGAGATTCAATGTGGAACTTTGCCATACAGTTTTTGTTTTTGTATAAATTCTAGTTACTTTTATTTTGTGCTAGTGATAATTCATGAAAAGGTCATTCCTAAAACCACCTCAGTTCATACTACCTAATAAGCCTGACTCTTCCCAGGAGTCTCAAGTGTCTGTAGCCATGACAACCGGAAACACGCATATGCTATGCGAAATAAATCACATTAAATCACAAAATGACAATAAAAGAAACAGATTTTCTCTCTTGTCCCTAGATTCTAATCAGCATTCCTTAAATTACAAAAAAACAGATATTTGGTTTCACAATACAGAGTGACAAACATGCTTCGAACACATTGCGTTCTTACCTGTATATGACGCGCGTCTTCCACCCTTGTGTAATTCCCGATAACGTGATATGAGCTGCGAGCCCCCATCTATGAATGTCATCTAATCGCTATGAAAAATAATTGCTTTCCAATCTAATTGTGTGGTTCCAGAGCACAAAAAGTGATTTAATGTAAAAAAAGTAACATGATAGAAGTTTAACAATTTAGAGAAAAAGCATAAAATATACAATAAGTACAGCCGATGTCTGATGTCGGACGTCTGCAAATAAACAGGGATTTAGTATGATACCAAATATGACATGTCCACTGTATCCTGAACCTTAGATCTCTTTTAAATACATCTTACATCATAATTATTAGCTAACAATACCTTTAATAACTCTGGTTATTAACTATAATGTGTGGGAACCATTTTATAAGTGCATGTGTGTGGGTGCATATGTGTGTGTGCGTTCGCATGTTATTGTGTTGAATTTGCATCAGTGTGCAGTAGCGTGTCAGTCACATGCTTTTAGACAAGGGACAATAGTATCGACAGATAATAATTGTAAAGATGATCCCATCCAATCATCTGACTTTGACACTTTAATCATGGATGACGTTAATAGCTCTATTGCATAACAATTGTGTAGCAGTAAGAACTGCATTTGATGATAAATGACAGGAACTAGAAACTTGAAACATTGGAGAGGGACCAGTAGGACACTTGGAGGAACCAGACTGGGACTGGCAGGATGGCTTGCTGAGCTGGATGGGGTACCAGTAGGTAGACTTGGTGTGGCTGGGAAGCCGTAAGGAGAATGGTAGTAGCATGGGAGCTACTTGATGCAGCTGGGAAGCCGTATGGAGAATGGTGGTAGCACGGGAGCTACTTGGTGCGGATGGGAAGCCGTATGGAGAATGATGGTAGCACGGAAGCTACTGGATGCAGTTGGGAAGCCATATGGAGAATGGTGGTAGCATGGGAGTTATTTGGTGTGGCTGGGAAGCCGTATGGAGAATGGTGGTAGCACGGGAACTACTTGATGTGGCTGGGAAGCTGTATGGAAAATGATGGTAGCGTGGAAGCTACTTGGTGTGGCTGGGAAGCCATATGGAGAATGGTGGTAGCACAGGAGCTACTTGGGTGGCTGGGAAGCCATATGGAGAATGATGGTAGCATGGGAGCTATTAGGTGTGGCTGGAAAACCATATGGAGAATGGGTAGATAACTGGACTCCAGGTATAATGGAGGATGACTGTAACTCTGATTAGCACGGAGGGTCACTGGACTCCAGGTGTAATGGAGGATGGCAGGAACTCCGGTTAGGACCAGCGGGTAACTGGACTCCAGATGTAATGGAGGATGACTGGATTATCAAATGCGCCAGGTATAGCTATTAGCAGGACTGCTGGATGAACTAGTCTGGGAACCAGCAGGTTTTCTGGGTATGCCAGGTATTGCTAGTAGCTGGATTTCTGGGTATGCCAGGTATTGCTGTTAGCAGGATTTCTGGATTTGCCAGGTATTGCTGTTAGCAGGATTTCTGGATATGCCAGGTGTTGCTGTTAGCACGATTTCTGGATATGCCAGGTATTGCTGTAAGCAGGATTTCTGGTCTGAGAATCAACAGGTTTTCCAGATGCACCAGGGGTTGCTGCCAGCAGGAGCCTGGGATACACTAGTACACAGAGAGACAGATATAGCACAATCTGTACACCACAGGAAGTAACGAGATGCTCAGGCCCAGAATGCTATCAGAGGAGGATATATATACCCTGGGTCTGGCAAGATTTGGTGGATATGGTCAGGTGGTCTGGTAGTAGCACTCTGAGTGGTGGAGGGCAGAACATGCAGAGGAAGCAATCATCTCGGCAGTACTGAGAGTCAAAACTACACCTGCAATTTCAATTAAGGCTAGCAGTGTTCACAGACAGAGGAGGGCCCAGGTGAATAATCACTGTGGAAAGGAAAACACAGTCCAAATGAACACACAGAAGTGTTACAGCCAGTATGATTTAGAGCATATCTCCCAGGCAAATTGCACACACAGATTCACGGAGCAGCTGGCAGAGGTAAGTCTCAAGGCGAAAGTTAAAAACTAGCCAGGGTTGTGACACTCACTTGTGTTAGCGTGGAATGCTTAATTAGATCATTAAATACTCTATCTATGTGTATGTCACTTTAAGAGTGATTTTAAGAGTTACATAAGTTTGAAGTTTCAGACAAACATGTTATTCATCATACAGTCTGGAATAGAGAAGATAAAGTACTATCAGGGGTGGAGACCCTTGGACAGTCTGAAGATAACAAGATAGAAGATGTTGACCATTATACTCAGTGTTTGCTCCAGGTACCAATCTTGGGGGCCGCAACCTGTTTACTTGGTGCAGCAAAGCCCATATCCCACTTGGAGGGGTCACTGGTGAATACCATCAGGTGGGCTAAACTCCGCGCCCCAGGAGAGGTCTCGTTAACACATGGGAGTTACATATGAGGGGGGCCTATACTCTAATCCCCGATGTCCAGATACCTGATTCCTCGATCTTTCCTCCTGGCATGATTGACCTTCAAGCAACAGTAAGAATAGTTCCTATGATGAACACCAATGATACGTGCTGAATGATATTTGCTCGATCTATATGTGGTCCTTAGGATAACATATGGGTAACATAGGCACTATAAGGTCATATGCTGGTTATCGTAGGTAACTGATAGGCAGGAAACAAAAGTCCAAAGGCCAGAGAAAGATGAGGAACAACAAGAACATCAAGAAGCTACTAAAGAAACATGGACATGTCTACTGAAAGATAGATCATTTGATAAAAAGAGGGGAATGTTAGCGTGGAATGCTTAATTAGATTATTAAATGCTCTATCTATGTGTATGTCGCTTTAAGAGTGATTTTAAGTTACATAAGTTTGAAGTTTCAGACAAACATGTTTTTCACCATACAGTCTGGAGTAGAGAAGATAAAGTACTATCAGGGGTGGAGACCCTTGGACAGTCTGAAGATAACAAGATAGAAGATGTGTGACCAAGATGGCAGGCGAGGAACACAACAAGAATATGCATCATAATGTCTTATGTTTATCTTATCTATATGCCCAGCCAGTATTGATGGGCACAAACAAGTTGTTTGTGCCCATGCATAAAGCTGGCTCATGGTGACTGACCTTTTCAGACCCCTATAAATAAAGCCAGCACTCGTACTGTTCCCCAGAATGGTCTATGTCTGATTTGTTCTCCAACCATGGTTGTGTGTTTGTCTGCTTGCTTTGTCTTGAAACGTAAGCTACTGCTGATTCTAGATACATCGAAGGAAGTAGTACAGCTCTCAAAACTATGCTCACAACTGGCGCGTTGGCCGGGAAACCTCAACATCTGGAAACCACTGATAGATCATCTGCTGGGATGCCGAGGATGAACTGAAATCCAAATCCTCAGTGAGTAAGTGAAATCTATGCATTTGCATCTTCTCACTCTATTCGGTTCCTCCTTGGGATCTATGGGAGTGTGCAGTGGGTCCGGATAAGCAGGTATTCCAAAAAGAACCCAATGTGTTTGGAATCTACTGTTTTATGTGTGGGTGTATGCTTAAACTGTCTTTTTTCCTGCTCACTATCACGTTTCCTATCCAGTATCCTTATCTGTGCGGGGCAGACGGGGTTTTGTAAGTAACTAGATTAAAGATTAAAGATTAAAAGTGCCAATTTGTGGCATTTTTCCAGTATAACCTCTCATATGCAAAATGCAGTGTGTGTTATCAATATTGCACATATTGCAATTTGAAATCTTTAATTAGACATATTTTTAAGCATTATAATAGCACCATCTTGCGGTATTTACAGAAGTAAATTAAAACGTAATGCATTAGAGATCTTTATAAGTCTAATTAAATGGCATAACAGAAATACAGTAAAATAACTAGGATTGTTACAAGGGACATAAAGAAATGTGTGCATGTTGTAGTGCACATTTTAAGGTTGTGATTGGGAATATTTTCATGGGGAAATGGTGAGCGGGATGGTTAGAGATAACTTTTAGAAAGTGTAAATGCAATGTTTTGATGTTTATGTTTTTAAATGAGAACTGCTAGAGAATATAGTTTAAGTATTAATAGACCAAAAGAAACAATTGAAATTAATGCTTGTTAGAAGTTAGGTAGGAATTGAAATATTGATGAAATGTTTTGTTTGAATTTCATTGCACCAACTGTACATATTGCTGGGTAAAGTTAGCCAGAATAGACGCACTAGGAAAACCCACAATGCGTATTATAAAGAGAAGACAGTACCTCCACCAAAGCAAGGGGAAAAGGAGCTTTCAGTGGTTGTATAGTGTGTTCATACACTCACTTCAGAAGCAGGATAGCTGCTCACATAGAAGCTAGTCTTTTGTCATAACAGTAGCACCAACTAAAGTTAACCAAAGTACACTACATTAGAAGTGGGGTGTGGCATACCCCTAGATAGGTGTCTTCCTTGAATTGTGCACAAGTAAAGAATATAGATAGATATATATATATATATATATATATATATATATATCATAATGACACTGTGACTACCCAGACGTGGGAGCACAGATACAGACATGCCGGTTAAAGTAAGGATGATCACTGGCCCAGTGGCGACTGTTTGAGTATATTGTGGCTGTTGATGTGCTCTGGAACAGTATATGCTAGCAAAGGCGGCCAGTGTATTGCTGTCTAAAAATAATTGGCAGCATTCAGTGGGTTGCTTAGATAAATGCAAGTGGGGAGTGGTCGCACTGGGTGGGCTGCCTTGGTTCCGGGCTAAGTATCCGGATGAAGGGCACCTCATGTGTTGCTGATCAATATCCCACAGCTGCAACCAAAAGGATAGCTATGGTTGTTTAGCTGTATGCTGCTAAAGGATGTTTCAGATGATTGCAAAGTCACGTTATGAGTTATAGCTTAGAAGCTCTTAGTATTTTTAGGACTTTTGAATTGATAATCTAAGATATAGAGATAACAGCTACATCTGACAATATCGGAAAGCAAGGGATTGCAACCAGAGCTAATGGCAGGGTCAGAGAAAGCTCTAGCTGATGTGACAGCAATAAGCACGGGCACACCAGAACCACCACCAGATTAAGTGCCTCCAATATGTCCCACCCAAGACCAATGTGTTGGTAGTGAAGCAGGACACTTGGAAGGAACTCAAGAGCAACGCAGACCCTGGGCATTGTCAGGTATGCAAGATATAGTGGCTTTGTTCGCGCCAGACCCCTGTAATAAGAATAACCAACTGATAGAGGCAACGAACAACATAGAAACCACAATTGATACAGAAGCTGGAACAGCAAAGCAAAAAGGGAATCTCGCTCCAACAGCACCTGACATCGAGCAAAACTTAAAGCAATACCGTGACCAGTCTACACAAACACCTGAAGAAGATTTCCTCATGATAGATCAACAACGTGAAAAGAAGTGTAAGACTCAAGTATTGAAACTATATGGACAATCATATCCAACAGAACCACAAGCAGGAACAATGAAAGTTCACTCTGTACTTCAAGCAGTGGAAAGTATAGAATACAGAGAGCGAGAGAAAAATAACAGACAAAGAGGAAAGACCGCAGCACAGAAAATAATAGTGCATGTGGTACAAGACAAGACAAGATGCAAAGATCCTACTGAAAACACCAAGAGAAGGATTCCTTTAGATGCAAATAAAATGAAGGAATGGGGGCTATGTTTTTTCTGCAGGAAAAAAGGTCACAGGAAAAGGGATTGTGACGAATACAGAAATGGCAGAAGAAACAAGATAAAACCCAAGCATAGAATGTAGGCGCTCCCTTGTACCTCCCACTTTATTATACTGCTGACCAATTTCATCAAAACAAGAATGAAGCAAAGAGAAATGAAGTAGTTGCTTTACCCACTGGTCAGCAGTGTGAATGTTTAATGAATAGCGGAGCAAAGTGAACTAGCCTATGATAAAGAGGAGGTACCAAACAATCTATTATCTAATAAAGTTTAACAGTGACTGGACTTGAAGAAAGTGAAGCGAACTTACAATAAAGTAAACCTGTATTGATGAAGATAGAATCTGAAGTAACCACAGGTACCCATTAAGTTCCTGAACTCAGGAAAATATCCAAGTCAACCTACTGGGAGCAGAAGTAATATTAGTTAAGAAGTATGTATAAAGTACACTCCGGACAGAGTGGTACTAATTTCAGGCCTCACAAAAGAACAGAACGAACAGTTGACTGCAGCTATTTATTATGCTCAGCAGAGAACCCCACAAGCTACATTATTATCAGAATGGATGTCCAAGCTACCTGATAAGCTATTATCCAAAGGAAAGAAGATGTGGGACGTCTAGCAGTACAGCCGGTTCAACTTACCCTGAAGCCAAATACTCTCCCAGTATCAATAAGACAGTATTCACTGACTCAAGTACAGAATGAAGAAAATGAACCAAGCACCTGTCCACTGCAAGATTAACCAGGTATGAAGTGGCTTCGTTAAGCACATCTCATGTAACCATCTTAAGATGCACAACTTCTTAACCCAGTAACTCACCTTCCTATCAATGATTCATGAGAGGGGAAATTACCTTGTGAAATAATCCCTCAAGTAAATAATCCCTCAAGTAGGAAAAAGTACAGATGAAGTTGAATCATGGGATAAGGAAGAAGGTACTGAGATTACAGATGAAGACAGATCATGTAATAAGGAGGAAGAAGTTGTCAGTAAAGGTAGTAAAGAAAATATACATACTTTTTTCCCTCATCATGATTGTTAGCTCTTATGTAAGTTAAAGTCATGTAATGGACACTCCTTTACAGAATCCTGAATGTAGATGGCTCCAGATACTATGTTAATGGGAGCATACACACAGGATATACAGACACTTAAAATACAGACACCTTAATTTTCACAGCACTACCTCCATAGTGCTCAGCACAAGAAGAATTGTGTGCACTCAAGGAAGCTTGAATCTTGGCAGAAGGACAAACAGCCAAACCTCTACAGAAATTCCATGTATTAGATCCACAAAGTTGTCTCTACCTGAAGAAACCAGAAATCATATCAAGCATGCAACTTTGATTAATCAGCTATTCATTGCCCTTGAACTAACATCAGGAAGAAGCAATTGTAAAGATACAGGCCCTTATCCAGAAACAGACACCAGAAGTAAAAGGTAACGCTATTGCAGATATGAAAACAGTATTGCAAGACCCAGTAACTGTGTACCAAGTTCAAGTACAAGAAGCTCCAGTCCATGAGGACACCTTACAGCACTTCCAGGAAGAGGTTTCCAAAGGAGAGAAGGAATCGTGGATAAAACATAGGAGCCATAAAAGAATGAACAAGGTATATGGGCAAAAAGGACAAGGATGTCTACCAAGGGCTTGGTATTTAATCATGTTACAGATAACGATGAACTGTTCAAAGAAAGCCAAATTATGTGGCAGCAGTGGATGGCACCAGAATTCGATGCAGCAGCATGTGGGATGTAGGAAATATGTAATCCAGGATTTCCTGAAACAGATTCCAAGGCCACTCTAACCTTTTCAGAAGCTGCAGAAAGATTACCTACAGCTATTTAAGAGAGGGCCTTGCACATCAGTATAAAAAGTAATAGGAACAGGTAGGCCCTGATTACAATGTCTACCAACAGTTTTGTTCTCTATTAGAACCATCTCTATAAAGACACATAAGCTTTGATACAGTACCTAAGACAGGGTGTTATTTCCCTTAGCAGTTACAGCATAACTATGAAGATTTAACTGCCTATGTACAAGCAATGTGTAAAGCTTTAACTAACCTCCATTGTCAAGTATTCTCTTCCATTCCAGATCCTGACTCTGATGACAATACTCATTCGTTGAGTCCAGGGGACTGGGTCTATCTCAAAAGACATGTGAGATGGGCACGTGAACCTCGATACGATGGTCCTTTCCAGGTGCTACTAACCACACCTACTGCAGTAAAGCTGGAGGGAAGAGACACTTGGGTTCACAACATAGTACCGTAACAAGTGAACAATGGAGATAGGAGATCAAGCAATTCACTACAGAGTGAGGATAAGAATTAAGTACACAGCTAAAGAAGATGAGCAGAAGCACTCTTGCTTGAGTGAAATAATTGAAGATCAATTCTGAAGTACCAGTAATAAGTAAAAGGTATAGTCCTCCTGCATTATACTCAGTGTTTGCTCCAGGTACCAATCTTGGGGGCCGCAACCTGTTTACTTGGTGCAGCAAAGCCCATATCCCACTTGGAGGGGTCACTGGTGAATACCATCAGGTGGGCTAAACTCCGCGCCCCAGGAGAGGTCTCGTTAACACCTGGGAGTTACATATGAGGGGGGCCTATACTCTAATCCCCGATGTCCAGATACCTGATTCCTCGATCTTTCCTCCTGACATGATTGACCTTCAAGCAACAGTAAGAATAGTTCCTATGATGAACACCAATGATACGTGCTGAATGATATTTGCTCGATCTATATGTGGTCCTTAGGATAACATATGGGTAACATAGGCACTATAAGGTCATATGCTGGTTATCGTAGGTAACTGATAGGCAGGAAACAAAAGTCCAAAGGCCAGAGAAAGATGAGGAACAACAAGAACATCAAGAAGCTACTAAAGAAACATGGACATGTCTACTGAAAGATAGATCATTTGATAAAAAGAGGGGAATGTTAGCGTGGAATGCTTAATTAGATTATTAAATGCTCTATCTATGTGTATGTTGCTTTAAGAGTGATTTTAAGTTACATAAGTTTGAAGTTTCAGACAAACATGTTTTTCACCATACAGTCTGGAGTAGAGAAGATAAAGTACTATCAGGGGTGGAGACCCTTGGACAGTCTGAAGATAACAAGATAGAAGATGTGTGACCAAGATGGCAGGCGAGGAACACAACAAGAATATGCATCATAATGTCTTATGTTTATCTTATCTATATGTCCAGCCAGTATTGAAGGGCACAAACAAGTTGTTTGTGCCCATGCATAAAGCTGGCTCATGGTGACTGACCTTTTCAGACCCCTATAAATAAAGCCAGCACTCGTACTGTTCCCCAGAATGGTCTACGCAGTGCTATGATGTGTAACTACATTGTTGTCTGTGTCTGATTTGTTCTCCAACCATGGTTGTCTGTTTGTCTGCTTGCTTTGTCTTGAAACGTAAGCTACTGCTGATTCCAGATACATCGAAGGAAGTAGTACAGCTCTCAAAACTATGCACACACTTGCCCAGAGTGCAAGCAGTGTTGGACTCCATCTACAGGGCAGGTTTGACAGCCAACCAAAAGGGTGTTGCCTAGGGATGGAAGAAGTAAACTATCTCGGATACACCATTGGCAGAGGTTGGATAAAGCCACAGCTTAATAAAATTGGTGCAATACAAAACTGGCCACGACCCCTGAATAAGAAGCAGGTGAGAGACTTCTTAGGGATTACTGGATATTATAGGAGACTTATACCCAATTTTGCCACCATTGCAGTCCCACTTACTGACCTTACCAAAGGCAAACAGAAAGTCATGGTTTTAATGGAGTCCTAAAGCAGAGAAGTCTTTTCAGGGGTTAAAAATTGCATTGTGTAGCCAACCAGTTCTGATGACTCTTGATTTTGACAGGGAGTTTGTTGTGCAAACTAATGCATCAGGTGTAGGCATAGGAGCGATCCTGTCCCAGAGCAAAGAAGGTGACGAACACCCTATTTGTTGCTTAAGCAGGAAATTGAATGTACATGAGAGAAACTATGCTACGGTCGAGAAAGAAGCGTTGGCCATAAAGTGGGCATTAGAAACTCTCAGGTACTAGTTGATGGGAAGGAAGTTCAGGCGGATCACTGACCATGCCCCTTTGAAATGGATGTCAGAGAACAAAGTGAGCAATGGGAGAATAACAAGGTGGTCCTTGGCACTGCAGAACTTTAAGTTTACAGTCGAACACAGGCCAGGAAGCCAGCTGGCCAATTCAGGTGCTTTGTCGCATGTTCATTGTTTGGGGGCTGCAGTTGTTCCGCCCCACAGGTCGAAACAAAGGGGGGGATATGTGGTAGAAGCACTGGAGAAGTCTGGAATGGCATATATGTGTGTCCCAGATTCCTATCATATGTGTTTTAAAAACCCCAGGAAAAGTCTGTTATGCCAAACAGACTAGAAGTATTGGCTTTTGGTAAGAGCCAGATAATGGGTCCTAGGGATGCAGATGTGAGAAGAGAAGGAAGGGCTCCATCCACAGGCCATTCCAGGTGTTGGGCCTTTCAGTCTGAGAGCAGGCTGATTAGTAGTTGCACCTGGAAGTGGCGCAGATAAGCTGTGTTAGGTTTTTGGTTCAGTGTCTCACGTATCCCGGGGGAGAACAGACACTGAGGTTTGTTCAGAGACACTGTGTTATTTGGAAGTGCTGTGTTTGTGTTTGTGGTAAGGCAGTAGGCCCTGCCACTTGTAGAGAGGGAATAACCTGTCTAGTTAGTGCCCAGAAAGGCTAGGATTTATTTTATGTTTTGTTTATTTTGTTGTTTATATTGCACAATAATACTGGTTCTGACCAGCTTGCACGAAAACCCTGGACTGATGTGCTGTTTCCTGGCTGCTGTGTGTAAGGAGGTGTCCGTCTACCGCAGGAGAGGGACCCCCTACCCCGACTATATCAGTATACATATACATATATATACATATAATATATAAATATACTAGGGATGTGCAGGCTCGGTTCTACTCGGTTCCGTTCGTTTTTTTTTACCGAATCTTATTGGCTATCCAAAACTCGTGACAGCTGAAACCCAATAAGATTCGGGAAAAAAACCGAAATACACAATATACACATATATATATATATACATATATAAAGTAAAAAAGAGGGGCACTCACCAGGCTTTAAACGAAGAAATGAATCCAGTTTTATTCTAAGGATAACATGACTCGACGTTTCGGTCACAGTACGTGACCTTCTTCAAGAGGCACAACATGTACAGACATAGGGTAACAGCAACCACCAGGTAGGATACAGAAAAAGATGCTCCTGAGGAAGCTGGAGGTACTTTGAGCCAGCGAAACGCATTGAGTTTATAGACCCTGGGACACCCCTATTCTTTGCTGGTACCACGTATGCTGTGGAATCTTCATCCCTGTTTACTTTGGCACTATCAACATTTTCCGGTGGACTACCACAGCCCTGCAAAATTATCATTATGGCTGCTGCATGCTGCCAAGGACTGTGACAACTTGCGAACTTAACCGGTAATTACATCGCCTAAGGGATACAAATAATTTCATCATATCATATCCAGCATTTGATTTGTCATAATCTGGAGGGAGTACCCATTAAGGACTAATTCATTGGTTCGAATACTTTTTCATTTTTCATTTTTTAATATATTTTATATTTTGTGGCTACATTATTATTATTATTATTATTATTATTATTATTATTATTATTATCCTTTATTTATATGGCGCCACAAGGGTTCCGCAGCACCTTACATAGTACAGAAACATAGTACATAAACAGTTGAACAGAACAAGAAAACAGTGTCATACAGTTTAAGACACTACAAGACAAGTACATGGTATATAAACACTGCTGCAACAGAAGCAGGATGGCAAAGGTCACGGGTTAGGTGCTTTTGAGTATAGAGCAGATAGTATAAGTAAAGAAAGGATAATCACAAGAGGATAGAGGGCCCTGCTCGTGAGAGCTTACATTCTAAAGGGGATGGGCAGACAGACAGGGGTGACACAGATGGGGTAGACAGTGAGCGTGGGACAGAGGGTTAGGATGACAGATGGCTGGATTCCTATTTTACAGTATGTGTGGAAGTCATTTGAATTAAGATTTACGCCACTGACATTCTACTTTAAGAGGCAGTTTTTGTAGGTGTTTGTGGAGAGCCATGGCTGTTATATCAGTTTACGTGAAGTCTGACGGGTGGCAGAAGCCACTTCATGTGGGGCTATTTAGAGAGTGTGGTTAACGTGTGAACCAGCAGTCTCAGGTAAATGTCGAAATTGGTGAAAGCAGTTATTGTAAAGAGATGTTCAGATGTAAAATAATAAGTTGTGATCAAGTGTGAATTCTATAAGGCACATTTATTGATTTGGAGGGTGATGGGAGACATGTGAGGTTTGCAGGATATATATTCCATAGTAAATCCGCTGTATGTGTGAGGGGCCTGGATTTGGTGATATGTCACCAGATAATAAAAGCAGGAGGATGGAGAAGTAGATATAGTTGTAGGTGTGTAAAAGTTTTTTATAGTGACACAATGAGGCTGTAATTGTCAATTTTTGATGAAAAGAAAGCTCATTAGTTTTTAGAGGAGGTGAGTGACTCAATAGGGCGGCAGTGTGCCCAGAGAGGGGAGATGCAGGAAGAGTTAGGGATGTTATATCCTTAGAGAAAATACAAAGGAGAGAGTTGATAAAAAGAAATGTGTAGTACATGGTGAGTTTTAGGTTTGTTATTTTTAGTCAAATTTTAAAGCAATCAGTTTCTTAATCTGAAATTACCTTAGATGTTGGTCAATGTTTGTTCAATTGTTTGATTAACTGTTATGTAATCACACTTTGTGCATTTAACACTTGGTGCTTTTAACCCCAGCTGCAAACAGCCCCAGCTGCCCCTAGACTGAATATAAAGGAGTGGTATCCTTGATTAAGACAGGCTACAACTGACTCAATTGCTCTGCTGATCAAAGGAGATAACTTGATCTGAGTTGGAGCAAAAGCCAGGCCAGATATATACCATAAACTATGCTTCACTGAACAATATAGACTACACATGTAAAAACAATTCTATGCAAGAGATGAAATATCACATACATTTAAAAACTGCACATGATTGCATGAAGGTCTATGCAGAGTATATATGCAGTAGGCAGGATGAGAGATGAAATATCACATACATTTAAAAACTGCACATGATTGCATGAAGGTCTATGCAGAGTATATATGCAGTAGGCAGGATGAGAGATGAAATATCACATACCTGAGGGATGAAATGAAATAAACAGATGATTAGTCCATATTCATGCAGGGTAACTGTTTGATTAACTGTTATGTAATCACACTTTGTGCATTTAACACTTGGTGTTTTTAACCCCAGCTGCAAACAGCCCCAGCTGCCCCTAGACTCATCAATACATCAATCATGCACATGTTTTTATACATATAGATGATGTTTTTTTAGGATTATTGTCTAATAAATTGTTTTTTACCAGGATATCAACTGTCCATTGATATATTTTTCATATATACATCAGCGCTGGTATTTCATTATTTATTAGGATACAGAAAAAGAGCTTACCTTGACACAACTGCCTCTTATACCCTGGTGCTAGTGAACTGCCTGAGCAATATATGTATATGGTTTATGTTTTTATATTTGACATATTGCCTGATCACTGTGGCCAGCAGTGATCGGGACACGTGGGGAGGTGGAGCTGAGGCCAGAAGGAGGGAGTGGGGGTGCCGCTAGGCTGTCTGGGTAGTGTACACTACATAGCAGCAGCTGCGGCTATCAGAGCCACTGCTGCTTCTTCTGTTCTAAGTTGCCCTGGAGCCACAGTGGGAGGGCGTCCTGCTAGCGGCCTGGATACATAGCAGCGCAGTGGCAACGGCTTCCAGAGCTTCTACACAGCAGTGATCACTAGTAAGATCACTGTTGTTCTGGAGCCGCAGTGGGAGGGTGTCCCGCTGGCGGCCCAGATACATATCAGCAGCAGCGGCTACCAGAGCTGCCGCTGCTGCTTCTTACTGAAGGAGGTGGGGCCGGTTGCCCAATCACTGCTGGCCACAGTGATTGGGATACAGCAGGAGCCACGGCTACATGAGCCCTGGCTGCTTCCTCTCTGGAAGTGCGCCAATAGGGGGTGCCGATGGGTGTAGAGGGACCAGAAGGTCCCACTGATATAGGCGGCTGCAGGAAGATTAACTTCCCATCAGTGCCAGATTAAGGTTCTCATGGGCCTAGAGCTGAAATTTATGAAGGGCCACAGAGGGCGGAGGGGGGGGCGGTGATGTGATTCACACTGAATCGCATAATCTGCTTCACAGTGGCGTTAATTTTGCCATTGTGAAGAGGGGGAAGGGCCATGATGGCGCAATTGTGTGGTCATGCCCCCAACTGTATACAGACATTAAGCACCCTCCCGGAAGTAGGGAGCTGAATTTCGGCAAGTATGCGTAGGACCCTTTCCTCATGGTACCGTTTCGTCGCAAGTGAGGATGTCACAGGTCTTACGAGATTGATTGTCCCAGAGCATCCATACCACAAGTAGGCTGTAAATAAAGAATGTGATTGGGATCATGCTGCGCCATTGCTGTTCCAGTCTGGGTATTTAACTTTGTAATTGTTATGTTTGTATGCACCCTGACAAAAATTTTAATCCTGCACCTACCCCTTCCGATCTCATTTAAATATTGCGCTTTTGTCGTTTCAGACATCCAAAAATCAATCATGCTCTGTATATATATTAATATTTACACATTATATATATTTATTTATAAACATATACATATATATATAGTGTATTACACTGTGCATATGTAATATATATTTATATACTGTGTGTATATATACGATATATATATATATCAGGGTTGCCTACCCTCCCGATTTTAGCGGGAGTCTCCCGTTTTCTAATTAACCCTCCCGCTCCCCCGCAAACACTACCTGATGCCCTGGGGGGGTCCTGGGCTGGACATTTTTGGGGGCGCACTGCGCCCCGGACGTGAACCCCTTAGTGTTAGGGACTGCTGGTAACAGAGAAGCCGTGACGTGGCCCAGCAGCCTCCCATGTATTTGCAAATGCATGCAACTAATATCTCTGACTTTCTATGACCATATAGTCTTCATATATTGTTGCAGGTATTATTCAGTGTGCTGAGATACAATAGGGGGTTAAATCCCCCTCCTTTTTTTACTTAGTCTGACCCCTCCCTTTCATGCACCTGATTAGTACTGCTAGATTGATTGAGCAGCTGCCATTTTTGTTTGTTTGTTATGAGTTGCATGAAGGAGCCAGCATTAGTAGGGCATGCTGGTTCTAGTAGTGCTAGTTGGAGTTCCCAGGGGTGACTCCCAGGTAAGCTGGCTCTCAATTTGGATGCATTTATGTATGTGCCTTTATCATGAGGCCTTACATTTGACAAAATTATATATGTGCCTTTATCATGAGGCCTTATAATTGGTATATTTTACATCTGGGGTGAGCGTTTGGGTGTAGGGCCCCCGGGACTGGTCTGGCTGGGCCTCCTCAGGGCATCACCACTTAATACACATAGTTGCTTTTCACATCACCTTTTATGTTTGTTTATTATTCATGTATTTTTTCACATATATTTTAACCTCTCATTCCACACTTAATGATTACTCACACACAGCTATACTTTACACTGCACTGTCACTCTTTTTCCATTCTCGTGTGATGCCCTGGGGGGGTCCTGGGCTGGACGTTTTTTGGGGTGCACTGCGCCCCGGACGTGAACCCCTTAGAGTTAGGGACTGCTGGTAACAGAGAAGCCGTGACGTGGCCCAGCAGCCTCCCATGTATTTGCAAATGCATGCAACTAATATCTCTGAATTTCTATGACCATATAGTCTTCATATATTGTTGCAGGTATTATTCAGTGTGCTGAGGTACAATAGGGGGTTAAATCCCCCTCCTTTTTCTCATTAAGCTCTGCACCTGGAACTGGCTGATATAGGCTGTGTCTAATTGTAAGGTAGTGTCTCATACCTGGAACAACAAGCAGACTGGCTGGCTCAGAGACACTTGGTGAAACAACCTGTAAGGTCTGTGCATGCGCTTGTGTTGATGGTGGAGACAGTAGGCCCCATTGTTTCTTTAGAGAGGGAACTTCTTGTTTAGTTAGCGCCCAGACGGGCTCGTGTTTACTTTTATGTTTTGTTTTTCCTTTTACTTGGCACAATAAAGACTGGTGCCGACCAGTTAGCACGAGACCCAGACTGGTGTACTATTTTCCAGCTGCCCTGTGTGTGAAGAGGGAGTCCATCTATCCCAGGAGAGGGACCCCTAATCCAGTCCTTTTACAATTTGTGGAGAATGCGGGCAAGCACACACTGAAAAGTGCAGCAAGGAAAAATTTGTCCTTTAAAATTTAAAGGGGCAGACACGTGATTGTTGAATCCCTGGAGGTGGCGTCAGCCAATGCTCAGAGAGGCAAGGTTCAGGTTCCATCCAGCCCCTGGAGGTAAAATGGAGGACGTTGTAAAATCCCTACCTCAGTCTACAGCAGCTCAGCAGGAAACAAAAAAAATCCAGCAAAAATCCACCAGGGTGCAGCTATTGGCCTTGGAGACAGTCCAGAGGCAACAAAAAGTCACCCTCGAGGAAACCCGCCAGGCCTTAGCGGAAAACAGCCAGGCTTTAGTGGAAAACAGCCAGGCCATCAAAGAGATCGTATAACACTTAGTAGCCTGGCCTGGAGATGCTAATACTGGTCCTCCCACCACCACTCACTCCATACGAGCCAGTCACTTTCTCCAAAAGATGACTTCGGGCGATGATGTGGAGGCATATCTCGCCGCATTTGAGTGAACGGCTGAAAGGGAGAGTTGGCCCAAGGAGCAATGGGCAAGTCTGGTGGCACCTTTTCTGTCTGGGGAGCCACAAAAGGCCTATTACGATTTGTGCCTGGCCGAAGCTAAGGACTATGTGAAACTGAAATGGGAGATCCTAATTCGCTTGTGGGTCACCACCTTTGTTCGTGCCCAATGAGTCCACTGCTGGGAGTTCCAAATCGACAGACCTCCACGCTCGCAGATGCACGACCTCGTCCATCTATCCACCAAGTGGCTACAGCCCGGGACGCTGACAGGACCACAAATCGTCGAACGAGTTGTAATGGACCTGCGATCCCTACCTGCATCTTTGCGCAAGTGGGTGAGCCATGCCGACCCTAAGTCCACCGACCAGTTAGTCGGACTGGTGGAGAGGTACGTAGCGGCTGAGGAGCTGATGAGTCTGACCCACCGAGCCCCAATGGAGCACCGGAGAAGTCACAACAACAATAGTAAGACCTGTGTAGAAGGGTGCTGGGCGGTGGAATGTGCCTAAGACTGAGGTTGGGGAACCTGAAGACAGGCTTGCTAGGCCAGGAAGGTTCCTGCCCCACAAAAGACTAGACATTAATGTGACTCAATGTTTCTGATGTGGTGGCTTCGGCCATATAGCAGCTTATTGTTCTCTTACCTCTGAGCCCATGCAATGTGATACTGCTTTTGTCAACCGCAGGGGATCTTTCTTTGCGCAGCTAGCCTGTACTGCTGACTGGCAGGCTGAGACTGATAAACATCTGTGTGTACTCACTGTGGAAGGCAGCCGTGTAGAGGCTCTGTTAGACTCTGGTAGCCTGGTTACACTTTTGAGATCTGAGCCATTGACCCTTTTGAAATATAAGGGAAAAACTGTTGGTGTGACATGCATACATTTTATTACTGCCGAAGTGAACATCAAGATGCCATGTCGTACCGCGGTAGTCTCCGTGGGTTTGGTACTGGGCTTAATGTATGATGTAATATTGGGAAGAGACTTTCCTCACTTCTGGAAGTTGTGGGAAAGCCAGTTTTGCACTGTGGTAAATCACCCTGCCTCATCTGAAAGGGTGACTGATGTAGTGGCAGAGTCAGAGATGTTCCCATTTTCTAGCATGATTGGCGAAATAGAGATTGCTGAACGTGATGGTGGCTCACCAAGTGTTGTAGAGCCCGTTGATCGTTTGCCGGATTTAGAGGTCAGAAGAGAGGTCTTTGCCGTAGAGCAGTTAAATTACCCTACTCTGGTGAAAACCAGGGAGAATGTCAAGGTGGTCAATGGTAAACCCGTAGATCCCGATAGTCCCTTGACGTATCCTCACATGGTAATATGTCAGGACCTGTTGTATCAGATGACTAAGAAAGGGGAGGAGATTGTGGAACAATTAATAGTCCCCAAAGCTTACAGGAGAACGGTGTTAGATCTGGCCCATGGTCATATATAACGGCAGGCCACCTAGAGGTAGAGAAAACCACTGAGCGGATCGTGCAGAGGTTTTTTTGGCCCAGTGTCCATAAAGACATGTCTGACTTTTGCGCCTCCTGCACTGAATGCCAGTATCATGCTCCACGACCACATTTCAAAAGTCCTCTAGTCTCACTACCAATTATTGAGGTACCATTTCAAAGGATAGCTATGGACTTGGTAGGACCCTTGTTGAAGTCTGCCCGGGGACATCAATATATTCTAGTAATTCTGGACTACGCTACCAGATACCCGGAAGCGATACCACTATGCAATACATTTACCAAGTCCATTGCTAGAGAGCTGGTCCATGTTTTTAGCAGGTTGGGAATACCTAAAGAGATACTAACTGATCAGGGTACCCCGTTCATGTTAAAAGTTATGAAGGAGTTGTGCCGCCTGTTTAAGATTAACCAGTTAAGGACCTCGTTTTATCACCCCCAAACCGATGGGCTGGATGAGAGGTTTAACATGACCTTAAAACATATGTTACAGAAAGCAGTCAACAAAGATGGTAAAGATTGGGATTATTTGTTGCCTTATCTGCTGTTGGCCATAAGAGAGATTCCCCAATCCTCCACCGGGTTTTCACCTTTCAACTTGTTATACGGGAGACATCCAAGAGGGTTACTAGACATTGCCAAGGAGACATGGGAAGGTCAGTCCTGTCCTTATAAAACAGTGATTGAACATGTTTCCCAGATGCAAGAGAGAATTGAGGCTTTAGTGCCGAAAGGTAAGGAGCACTTGGAACAGGCCCAACTAGCACAGCAGAGGGTATATAACCGCAATGCACAGTTAAAAACTTTGCTCCTGGGGACAGAGTGTTGGTTCCCATGGCAGAAAGTAAGCTGTTGGCTAAGTGGCAAGGGCCCTTTGAGATCTTAGAAAAAGTGGGACAGGTCAACTATAAAGTTTACCAGCCGGGGAAAAGAAAACCCAAACAGATATATCATGTGAACCTGATAAAACCCTGGCAGGATAGAGCGGTACTGTCAGCCATCCAAGCCCCTCCAGTAAAACCTGGTTCCCTGGTACCCGAAGTGACCGTGGCAAAAACCCTGTCAGCCAGTCAACAGCAGGAGGTCAAGGAATTTTTGATCAGAAATAGGGTACTGTTTTCTGACCTGCCAGAAAAAACCTCGGTCATCAAACATGACATAGTCATTGACCCGGGGGTTAAGGTTAACCTAAAGCCCTATAGGTTGCCTGGAGCCTAAAGGGAATCTGTGTCAAAGGAAATGAAAACCTTTTTAGAATTGGGGGTAATTGAAGAATCACATAGTGAGTGGTCCAGTCCCATTGTGTTGATTCCAAAGCCCGATGGGAGTGTGCATTTTTGTAATGACTTCCGAAAGCTGAACAGTGTTTCAAAATTTGATGCCTACCTGATGCCAAGGATGGATGAACTAATTGAAAGGCTGGGGACAGCAAGGTATTTATCCACTCTGGACCTAACCAAAGGGTATTGGCAAGTGCCATTAACCGAAAACGCCAAAGAAAAAACAGCTTTTTCTGCGCCAGAAGGGTTGTTTCATTATATGATGTTACCCTTTGGGCTACATGGGGTGCCTGCTACCTTCCAAAGAATGATGGATAGGATTCTAAGACCCCATAGACGATATGCTGTGGCTTATCTGGATGATGTGGTCATACATAGTCCTGATTGGCAGTCTCACTTACCCAGAGTACAAGCTGTGTTAGACTCCATCCTTAAGGCAGGTTTGACGGCAAAACTGAAAGTGTTGTCTAGGGATGGAGGAAGTAAAATATCTGGGGTACACCATTGGCAGAGGTTTGATAAAACCACAGCCTTCTTAGGGATCCTTCTTAGAGAGCCTTCTTAGGGATCACTGGATACTATAGGAGGTTCATACCCAGTTTTTCCACCATTGCGGTCCCACTTACTGACCTTACCAAGGGCAAACAAAAAACCATGGTAGAATGGGGTCCAGAAGCGGAGAAAGCTTTCCAAGAATTAAAAATAGCCTTATGTACCCAACCTGTTCTGGTAACCCCTGATTTTGACAAAGATTTTGTGGTACAAACTGATGCTTCCGGTGTAGGCATCGGAGCCGTCCTGTCCCAAAGCAGAGAGGGTGAGGAACACCCTATTTTTTACCTGAGCAGGAAATTGAATACCCATGAGAGAAACTATGCCACAGTGGAGAAGGAAGCTTTGGCCATAAAATGGGCGTTAGAAACTCTCAGGGACTATTTGGTGGGAAGAAAGTTCAAACTGATTACTGACCATGCCCCTCTGAAATGGATGTCCGAAAACAAGGACAGTAACGCAAGAATAACGAGGTGGTTCTTGGCGCTTCAAACCTTTAAGTTATCAGTAAAGCACAGGCCAGGAAGCCAGCTGGCCAATGCAGATGCGTTGTCACGCATACATTGCTTGGGGTCTTCAGTTGTTCCGCCCCACAGGTTGAAACAAAGGGGGGGATATGTGATAGGTTCACTGGTAAAGTGGTCAGTGGTAGATACATTTGCCCTAGGTTTTTGACCTATGTGTTCTAAAAATGCCCCAGTTTGGAAAAGCCAGTTTGGGACCTGGGGGTGTGGATGTGAGGAGAGGTTGGGCTCCATCCACAACCCACTCCAGGTTTTGGTTTTTGGCCTGTTAGCAGGCTCATTAGGCTCTGCACCTGGAACTGGCTGATATAGGCTGTGTCTAATTGTAAGGGAGTGTCTCATACCTGGAAGAGCAAGCAGGCTGGCTGGCTCAGAGACACTTGGTGAAACTACCTGTAAGGTCTGTGCATGCGCTTGTGTTGATGGTGGATACAGTAGGCCCCACTGTTTCTTTAGAGAGGGAACTTTCTTGTTTAGCACCCAGATGGGCTAGCGTTTACTTTTATGTTTTGTGTTTCCTTTTACTTGGCACAATAAAGACTGGCACCAACCAGTTAGCACGAGACCCAGACAGGTGTACTATTTTTCGGCTGCCCTGTGTGTGAAGAGGGAGTCCATCTACCCCAGGAGAGGGACTCCTAATCCAGTCCTGTTATATATATATATATATATATATATATATATTTGTATTATATATTCTGATATGTGGCCTTCCCTGCATTATGCATACCATTTATTGTACACTATCAGCATCAGCAAGACTGACCAGCATCTCACCTCAGTCAGGACTGGGAGGATCAGAGACCGCTGCCAGGCCATCTTCGCGTAGCTGCTGTGTCTGCTGAGCTTTCTGCTGGTGGACATGGCCGGGCCGGGCTGCTTCAATTTCAGGCCAGGTTGCGGTGGTAGTGGAGGGTGGCATTTATGTGATGTCACACGTAGTGACGTCAGGTGGCGCGGAGGCGGCACTGAGTCACTGTGAGTTAGCGGCACTGGGAGAGCTAATGAAGCCTTCCACTGCGCCACCATCATGTTTAATCCATGTGTGCTATCAGCTTGGCGCTGCAGCCGAGGGGGGTGGATTGCGCCCCGGAAGGGGGCACGGGCCTCGGACGGCCGCTGACTGGCAGTCTACTGTAGGAGGTAAACAAATTCCTGTCTACAGCAGCGCACAAACAACAAATAAATCTGTGAGCCTATTCTGATAGTGGGCCTGGAGCTAAAGCTCCATCAGCCCCATTGTTAATCTGGCCCTGCTTCCCGTAGCTGCCTAGTGGCCATGTTCTGACTGGTAGTATCAGATATGACCATGTCAGGGAAAGCCCAGTCTGGTATGGTCGTATCTGATACGACCGTGCAAGGCAAGTGGTTAATTACACCACATCATCACTCGCTTTATTACTTTATATCATCATTTCCATTATTACATTACATCTTCACTCCCATTATTATATCACATTATTATTCTCATTAATACATCACATTATCTCCCCCATAGTTATATGACATCATCACTTCTATTATTACATCATATTGTCACTCCTATTATTACATCAGATCATCACTCCCATTTTTGCATCACATCCTCACATCGACATCATTTCCATTATTATATCACATTGTCACTCCTTTATTTTCATCACATAATCACTCCTATTGTTACATCACATTTTCATTTCATTATTACATTACATCTTCACATCACACTCCCATTACTACATCACATCCTAATTATCATTATCAAATCACATTACAACTCCCAATTATTACATCACATTATCACTCCCATTATTACATCACATCATTACTCACAGTATTATATCACATTATCCCATCATCATTCCCATTAATACATCACTATTCACTCCCATTATTACATCACATCATTTCCAGTATTACATTATATCATAACTCCCATGGTATTTTTACATAATCATTACCATTATTACATCACATTGTCACTCCTATTATTACATCACTCCCATTATTACATCGCATCATCACTCCCATTATTTCATCACATTATCATTTCCATTATTTAATCATATCTTCACTCCAATTATTATATCACATCACTCTTATTACTGGCTGAGACATTTCAAAAGATCTACAGGTGGAGCTAATTATTTTATTCATGATTCAGTAAGGCCCCCATACACGGTGCAATTTGCTTATGATGATCCAATCTCGTTTGCGATTACCTTTGAATTCCTGAACTCTCCCGGTTATACGATATTGTGCCCACACATGGAACGATTGCACAAACGACCAAACAATATAGATGGGTCATAAATGACTGCAGGATCATAAACAATATATCGTTTGCAGCAAACAACCTCGCGATGCATCTGCTGGAATTTTAATATTGGGAGGGCTTAACTAGGGAGTATAAAAGGCAGGCACCATTTTAGGTCTGTGCACATTCTGCTCTGTGACTAGTAAGGCTTGGTTTATACCTGCTGAGTGCTGTACATTGCTATTGTGCTCTGCTTTTTTTTGGCTTGCCTTTAACAAAGTGTGTTCTATACTACATTCTATTCTGTGGTGATGGATTCCTATCGCTATAAGCTTTTGATAGCATATGGCTATCTGAAGCTGAATGGTGATGGAACTGAAGAAAGGAGGAAGATGAGGTCCTGCTGGACGAAGGAGTGGCTGATGAGGGAGACTCGCTCCCACATGCCGCTGCAGATGGAGATTCTGGAAAACAACACGAACAATTACTGCAACTACCTGCGTATGGATGACGCCACCTTCCAGGAGTTGCTGCGTCTGATGACCCCCTATATCCAGAGGCAGGATATGAATATGAGGAGGGCCATCCCTACTGAGGAGAGGCTCATTGCTACCCTGAAGTACCTGGCTACAAGAAGGTCCTTTGAAGACCTGAAGTTTGGGACCCTCACTTCCCCCAAGGCTTTGGGGCACATCATCCCGGACACCTGCAAAGCCATTGTGAATGTCCTGAAGTACAACTACTTTCAGGTGAATAAAAACACTACACATGTTTTTCTGGTGAAAGAAAATGTTTGTTTTTTTTAAACAAAATGTAGAAAGAAAACAGCCAACATGGTGGTATATATGTAACGTGGCAACTTTTATGGCTGCATATTTAGAATGAAAAGCTACCAACATGGCTGTATTTTAATGTATTATTACCAACATGGCTTATAATGGTAGTATAAAGAGTGCGTTATCAACAAGTTTTATCTGTCCCAATAGCTATGCTGCTCTATGGTATACAGTGGTTCAGACGGCGGATTGACATAACCAAGAAACACATGGCGCAAGTCCAGATTGTGGCCCCGACATCCAACAATCTGTCCTTACACCATGTGTTTAGTGACCGTGTCCAATCTGTGTCCTCACCACCGTATACCATAGAGTAGCTATTGGGAGAGATAAAATTTGTTGATATTTTTAGGAGCATATACAAACAATAAAAGAAAAATTTAAAATTGAGGTGGCTCCTCGTCTACCTCCAGCATGTCTCTGTAGAGAGCCTCAGAGGATGTGGAGGGCTAAGTGGTTTGGGGAGTAGGGCAAGTGGGACAGGATGTAGGGTGGGATGGGGTTGGTCTCATCAGTGTTGTGGGCTGGTAGCTGGGTTGTGGGTTTGATTGTGATGTGGAGGGCACAATCCTCAGAACTGACTGCACAGTTGGCTGGGGCAGATGTTCGTCAGTAAGTCTTGTGGTGCAGGCCAGTTTTTTGTTTTTTCCCCTTATGACAGTGTCATATATGATCCGCTCAGCATGTATCTGCTGATTGGGATCCATAGGTTGTAAACTACTGGCAATATGTGTACCCAGATTATCTAACAGGTCCGAGGTTTTTGGCGGGCCTGCTCGACTTGTTGCAATAGTCCCGATGGCTGTGACTGGGTCTTGCGTCGATAACATCTTTGTTGAGAAGGAGGCTGACTATATTCAGCCACGCTTTCACTTCTGGCAGACATTTGGGGGCTATAGCTCAGGTCCTGGTCAGGTGTTACAGACTGTTGGAGGAGGGAATAAAAAAGTGTAAATATCATGTTGTGTTTTTTTTTTTTATTCTAGTTCCCATCAACGGTGGAGGAGTGTCTCAAACTGGGGGAGCAATCGATGGGAAACATATCCGCACAACCCCATCTGCCAATAGTGTATCCTTTTATTACAACTAAAAGGGTTTTTTTTGTGTTATACTCATGGTGGTGGTGAACACCAACTATGAGTTAATCTTTGTGGATATTGGGAAAAATGGCCGTGCTTCGGATGGTGGCTCCTTTATAAACACCCACTTCTATGAAAGGCTTACCTCCAATACCCTGAAATTGCCAACAACAGAGGAAACGAAGAACGGTATTAACTTTGTGTTTGTGACTGACAAGGTATTTGCACTACAGAAATACTTGATGAAGCCGTACACACAAAGGGACCTGACCAAGGAAAAGCGAATATACAATTACCGGCTATCCAGGACACGACAGGTTGTGGAGAACTCTATTGGCATCCTGAGTAACAAATCCTGCATATTCCATACCGCCATTAATCTCCATGTGGAAATAATTGATTGGGTTGTCTTGGTATGCTGTGTCCTGCACAACTTTTTAAGGCGCAAAAATAACCACCCAACAAAGGACATCAGGTACAGCAATGCCAGACGACCCAGACCAGCCAGAGGAGACATTCAAAATGCCCTCTGTGTCAACCCCCTGGAGTCAATGGGGACTGCATGGGCTAAAGAGGTCAGGGAACAATACCTGGACTATTTTAATGGAGTGGGGGCAGTGCCATGGCAGGAGGACTGTCTCCATTACACAATTTTCGACTGCCGGACTTGTTGCAAACATTTGGCATGGTGTGTGTGCACTGTCTGTACTTACCACATCCAAAGAGGATGGTTGATCCACTTCCTGTGTGTCCTCTTCCTGCTCTTCAGGCACATTCTCCAACATTAGAGTTTGTGATTCCTCTGTGGTTCCTGTTCGTGAATAAATCGGATCAGGTCAAAGTACCATAATGCACTTGTGTACACGTTTTCTGCCCCTGCTCCTGAAGCCTGCGAGTACATTTGTTTCTTGTGCTCTTTTAGGTAGACATTCCTCAGGTTTTGGATTTGGGCCTTTACCAATTTCGGACACGCCTCATCGTGATAGGGCAAGCTGTACTGTATGTCACTAGGTCGTCTATGGCTGCAGCTTTTTTACTGTTTGTTGCTGTAACCTTTTGTTTTTATTTTCCTAAGACATTTATGGCTTCTGTACAGCTCCAGAAAGCCAGTAATGAATTGCCTCTCTTGCACTAGTCATCTCTGTAGGAAAACAGAAAAGCAGCTATTTGAATACCTCAAATTATTTAAATGTTTTTTATACTGTATATACTGTTTTTCCTGTTTGAATGTTTTACCAGTTAAATTTTTTAAAAATGTTAATGTTTATTGATTATGTTTTTTAATTACAATAAAAAATACTATTTTGTGGTTTAAATTTGGCATTGATTTTCATAGAAAATAAATCATTACAATTGAGTGGTCTTTTTAATAAAATATTTTTTAGAAAAATTAGCTTGGTGGTACATGTGTAAATAAACATTGGTGGGGCAGTGGGTACATTTGTGGGACAAGGGTTAATTAAGATTGGCGGGGCAGTGGGTACATTGGTGGTGCAGTAGATACATTGGTGGAGCTGGGGTTAATAAACATTGGGGGTGCAGTGGGTATATTGGAAGAGCTGGGGTTAATAAACATTAGTGGGGCAGTGGATACATTTGTGGGAAAAGGGTTAATAGACATTGGTGGGGCAGTGGGTATATTGGTGGTGTAGTGGGTACATTGGCGGAGCTGGGGTTAATAAACATTGGTGGGGCAGTGGGTACATTTGCGGGACAAGGATTAATAAACATTGGTGGGGCATTGGGTACATTGGTGGTGCAGTGAGTACACTGGTGGAGCTGGGGTTAATAAAGATTAGTGGGGCAGTGGATACATTGGTGGTGCTGTGGGTACATTGGTGGAGCTGGGGTTAATAAATATTGGTGGGGCAGTGGGTACATTTGTGGGAACAGGGTTAATAAACATTGGTGGGACACTGGGTACATTGGTGGTGCAGTGGGTACATTGGCGGAGCTGGGGTTAATAAACATTGGTGGGGCAGTGGGTACATTTGCAGGACAAAAGTTAATAAACATTGGTGATGCAGTGGAATACATTGAATACAAGCGAATACAGCCATGGCCGATAGTTTTGAGAATATCACAATTATTGGTTTTCACAAAGTTTGCTGGTTCAGTATTTTAGACCTTTTTGTCAGATGTTACTATGGTATACTAAAGTAAAATTACAAGCATTTCATAAGTGTCAAAGGCTTTTATTGACAATTACATTAAGTTTATGAAAAGAGTCAATATTTGCAGTGTTGACCATTCTTTTTCAAGACCTCTGCAATTCGCCCTGGCATGCTGTCAATCAACTTCTGGGCTACATACTGACTGATGGTCGCCCATTCTTGCCTAATCAATGCTTGAAGTTTGCCAGAATTTGAGGGTTTTTGTTTGTCCACCCGCCTCTTGAGGATTGACCACAAGTTCTCAATGGAATTAAGGTCTGAGTAGTTTCCTGGCCATGGACTCAAAATTTCAATGTTTTGTTCCCTGAGCGACTTAGTTATCACTTTAGCCTTATGGCCAGGTGCTCCATCATGCTGGAAAAGGCATTGTTCATCACCAAACTATTCTTGGATGGTTGGGAGAAGTTGTTCTTGGAGAATTCTTTGGTACCATTCTTTAGTCATGGCTTCCTAGGCAAAATTGTGAGTGATCCCACTCCCTTGGCTGAGAAACTACCCCACACATGAATGGTCTCAGAATGCTTTACTGTTGCCAGTTCTCTCCAGAAAAAACATCAGGGACAGACTGATATTCTGCAAAAGGTACAGGGATTGGACTGCTGAGGACTGGGGTAAAGTTATTTTCTCTGATGAATCCACTTTCAGATTGTTTGGGGCATCTGGAAAAACACTTGTCCAGAGAAGGAAAGGTGAGCGCTACCATCAGTCCTGCACATAAGGTTCACATAACAAATTCTGTTTACCTTATGATATAATTAAAAAAGCAGCACATCAGTTGTAATGCAAGGAGAGAGAATGGGGCAATTTTCTCAATATTAATATTAGTTGAAGATATAACTAATAACGCCGGTGTAATACTATTTAAATTTTTTGAATAACATAAAGGGAAAATCTTTGCTGCAGGAAATATTATCAGTGGATAAATCTGTATGTGAATCCTATAAATATTTATTATCAAAATAGGGAAAAATATATACTAAAATAATAAAAGAGCACAAGTTATTTCATGCTATGAACAACACAATGTGCTCCTTTAATTATGTGTAAACTACTATATAACAGAAATCTGTAATATGAGCTCAGGACAACTGGGATTTGTGTACTAAAAACTGTTATAAATTGTCATTATTCCTGATATTACCATAATCAGGTATATGTGGACTAATGATAATGGAACATGAGAGTTGTACACCATACATGCTGACATTTCATTCCCTCCTTCCGGGAGGAAGCTGTCAGGCATTCTCGGCGGGGGGTGGGTTGCGGCAAAAAGGGGGCATGGCCAAGCGGTGACACGTATTTGATTTGGGGCGGAGCATGGGGCATGACATCGCGACCGCATCATCGCGGCTCCGCCCCCTCTTCACAATGCCATTATTAATGGCATTGTATGGCAGGGGGTGGGGCCACGATGAAGCAATTCAGCTCAAATCGCATCACCGGTCCCTCCGCTACCAGGATTTTTACAGTAATTGCAGTGGGGGATGGACGGGTCGCTGCTGCCCAGGAGGCTTGTCTGCCTTTCCGGGGGGCCGGGAGTGGCAGGCAAGCCACTCACGATTTTCGTGAGGCTCCCGGCTGAATCGGGAGGGCAGGCAAGTATGTTGTACACACATATATTTTACTCCAGGGGATAATTTAACACTGTGTGGTGAGATCTGTGCAATATTAACATTTGATCTAAAATAGTAACTGGGATCTGTGTACTAAAATATCACTAATAATTGTCATTATGTCTGACATTTCCATAATTTGGCTAAATATGAACTAATGATACTGGAACATCAGCTGTACATTCATATATATTTTATCCCAGATGATCATTGAAAACCACAGCTCTAGAGTAACCTAACACTTATTTGAATAAATAATTTTAAACTAGTGTTATATGTGGATATTTAGACACTGCGTAAAGGGATCTGTGCAGTATTTATACTGGACACGTTAATATTTGATCTCCAGAATAAAATTACTACACACGTTAATTACAGGATCTGTGCATGACTTACATCATGCATATTAATATTTGAGCCTAACCATCTTGTTTAAAGGAATATATTTAGTAAAATGTTCTGCAATTGTGCTAACACCTAGCATCTGAAAGATTATCTTGTTGCCAATATACAAGTCTAATATCTCTGCAGCATATAGTTCTTTATAGAACAAATTTCACAAGGAATACAATAACACTAACACAATTATTAAAAGAAACACACTGCAGGACACTGATTTTGATTTTAAAACACCATTCTTTATTTTGTGCACCAGTGTATACAGGGCCTGATTCACTACGGATTGCTATTGCGATCACAGCTGCGTTTACACACGCAGTTCTGCTGTGAAAATATGCTAGTGTGTGCAATCGCAAACCCAGCATAGAGACGCCCACTACCGCTATCTCACATCTGTAAGACCTCGCAGACCTGTGTATACATTAGTAGCATTGAGTAACATCGACCCCTCATGCACAATTACAGCAGCCCTGACCTGTCTCAGAATTTACAACTGTCATCAAACGCAGTGAGTACTCGAGCTGCGTATGCCGCTGCAGTGGCTAATTTATGCTCGAGCAAGTAACAGCACTAAATCAGACAGGCACGCCAGCATATCTCCAACCACTCCCCCGTCACCACCCCCGAACGCAGTGAGTACTCGAGCTGCGTATGCCGCTGCAGTGGCTAATTTATGCTCGAGCAAGTAACAGCACTAAATCAGACAGGCACGCCAGCATATCTCCAACCACTCCCCCGTCACCACCCCCGAACGCTGACGTCCCATCACTCACAATACGATGGTTTTGTATCTGCGTAAGTGATTTTTTTTTCCTTTTAAACCTCTTTTTTTTTTCTTTTACCTTTTTATTTATTTTAATTGACACAAGTTAGCGCTCAATCTTTCGTTCATAAACTGCTTGTTTTTTATTGAGCTGCTTTTAAGCACACAAATTTAGAGCAGATAACCTTCTCTATTCGATCCATTAGAATACATGTCTGCTATTGCTATTAAACATATTATGCAATACAGTACTTAAGAGTCTACAAAATCCATATGAAAATTAGTACAAAAAAAGGCTTCTTAGGATTTGAACCAGTGATCACAGATCCCCAAAGTTAGGGAATACATACACTAAGCCAATGTGCCCTGTGACCATATACATGTTTTAAAATACATTTGTCATTGTTTTAAACCATTATGCTGCAATATTAAACTTAGTAAAAGAAAGCTGTCTATGTGGCTTCATTATGAATTCCATCGGAATACTTGACTACTACTTCTGCTATCTAACATAATATGCATAACATTTAACATCCAATAAACTAACAAAACATGTCATATGATTCAAAACCGTAACTACAAAATCCTGAAAGTAAAGCACAAGTGTGCTAACCCATTGAGCCTTTTTATCATCTATTTGCTTTAATGGCATTATGTCATTGTTTTAAACCTTTTTTTAAAAAATCTGTGTGCATCTAAGTCTCTCACTCAGCATTTAAAGTACAGGTTGAGTCTCCCATATCCAAATATTCCGAAATACGGAATATTCCGAAATACAGAATTATTTTGGCATGACTGAGATAATGAAACCTTTCAATTTTGATTGTTCAATGTACACAAACTTTGTCTAAGGCACACATTATTAAAAATACTGTATAAAATTACCTTCAGGCTGTGTGTATAAGATGTATATGAAACATAAATTAATTTCATTTCTGTGCACAAACTTTTTTTTGAGCCACAAAATTATTGAAAATATTGTATAAAATGACCTGCAGGCTGTTTGTATAAGATATATATAACACATAAATGCATTCTGTGTGTATATTGAGGTCCCATTCCCAAGATATTTCATTAAGATATGCAAATATTCCAAAATACGGAATATTCCGTTTTCCAAAATACCCCTGGTCCCGAGCATTTTGGATATGGGAGACTCAACCTGTACTACCATGCAGGCTCGGTGACAGTGAGGGGGGGATAAAGGGGACACCAGTACAGGGCCCCGAGGATTCAGGGACAGAAAATGGGGCCGCAAAACACCTTTTCAAACTGCTGTGCTTTATTTGTTTGTTTCCTTCCCATGACCCCAAGTCATCAAACACCGCTCACACTGTGACACGCAGGGGCCGGTTTTCCTCCTCCTGGGGCCCACATCCCTGCCTGCACACAGCTTTAGCACCAACCACTTCTGCTTTATGTTCCTCTCCTCTCCCTTTGGCTTGCTGTTTAACTCCCGGTAGTATGTCTGATAGTTTGCCACTCCACCCTTGCAGCACCCCCGACCTCCCCCTCTCGCGGCACCCCCAACCCCCTCTCGTGACACCCTGAACCCCCTCTCATGGCACCACCAACCCCGCCTCATGGCACCACTGATCACCTCCCCTCTCATGGCACCACAGACGCCCCTCGTGGCACTCACAGCACCCCTGATCCCCCCACACACTCCAAGTGCTCCTCTTTAGGTGGTCCAGTTGAAAAGTGTAGAAAGGGCTCTAAGACATTATTGCCTAACATGGCAGGCTAGTCCTGCGATAATGATGTCAGAGTACAGCGCAGTCAGAAGGGGGTCCCGCTCTTGCCCACGTTTTTGCACTATGGGTGATGTCTTTATAAAGCTGGTAACTTTGATGTATTTGTTATTCTGATAACAGTGGACATTAAATAGGCACTGAAATGTTATGCTCTAACTGTGTAAAGGAGTTTTCTTCTGCTACGAGAGCTGTACCTTCTGTGGATATGCATATTTACTATTAGAATGTAAGGGCACTGGGCTTTTTGAATTTATGGTTGTTGGGAGTGCCAGACCTGTGTGTATATATATATATATATATATATATATATATATAGTAAGAGGTTAAAAAGACATGCACCTGATAGTGTATTAATATTAATTAAAATGGCATCCAGTGCTCAAATACATTTTGTGTACCAAAAGAAAAAACTTAAAAGCTTATCTGGATTCCAAATGGCAGAGTTCACACTGAATGGGATGGACTCAGCATGTCATCAGGTGGATCACCTTAAAAGAGCTCATTCAAGCCCATAAGGGAGAGGGGTAATATAGTGTAGTATTTCCTTCATATATATTGTGGCAAATATAATAAGGGCTGCGCACCAAATAGTGCTATATTTATAGCCTGTAGTAGTGTATTTCCAAAGATCTCCTAATATCCCTTTTTAGTACTCCACAGGAATGTATATGATGAGTACACACAAGCGTCAAATCAAATACAAATGATGCCCCGGCAATACATTTTTAACACAGGTTTAACTTAGATACAATAATACAGGGAGACAACTTAGGAAACATAAAAATAGAAATAAAATAAAAAGTGTGCTTATCTTTTAAAATGGTAACCCAGTCCTCATAGGTATTAATGTCCACAAATAGAGAACCTGGGTCAGCTGGCCGCACTGTATTTCATCCTATAGGGACTTCCTCAGGACTGTTTTATGCTATATGACCACTTTACTGCACTTTATGTATACACTTTTTTTAATATAGTGTTTAACAAATAATTTATTTTGAGGGAATTTTTGCTCGTGCACTGTCCTTACACACACCTTCACCCATATATTTTCACAAGCAAGTCTAGTTTATCAAGACATGCTGTCAAAAAGGTAAATGCAAAATAATAAATCAGACTTTTTTGTCCCAACCAACTGATAAAACATTATTACCAATATGTGTAACTCATTGCCATCAAATACTAATATTAACAAGTTTCACATTGGCAGCTTTCAGTATATGCAGTTGCTGTGTTATGTTGTGAAGTGTATACAGTGAAAGCCAAGTGTTGCAATTTAAAAATGTAAAGTGAAAGCCACCAAATTACAGATATGTGACTCTTTATATGATTATTCCAAACAAAGAAACATTTAAAAAGCAGAATAAAATGGACAGTGGGTGTGGTCAGTGTATGGTGCAAGGCAGTGGTCGAAGTGGGAATTTTATAGTGGGGGTATGGAAAATCTAAGGTTGCACTTATGTGCTCACCGACGGCGCGCATGCACCGGAAAAGGCTGCGTGTCCTTACAATGCGCTCTTTTTCAGTAGTATAGTGTACCACACTGTAGTACCCCTTATACACATTATGCCACACAATAGTAGTGCCCCCTATGCAATGCCCACAGTAGTAGTGCCCTTTATGCAATGCCCACAGTAGTTGTGCCCTTATACAATGCCCACAGTTGTAGTGCCCTTATACAATGCCCCCTATGCAGTGCCCCCAGTTGTAGTGCTCTTTATACAATTCCCACAGTAGTAGTTCTCCTTATAGTAGTGACCCCTATACATTGCCCCACAGTAGTAGTGCCCTTATATAATGTACACAGTAGTAGTGCCCCTATGCAGTGCCCCTGGTAGTAGTGCCCCTTATACAATGCCCACAGTAATAGTGCTCTCTAAACAATGCCCACAGTAGTAGTGCCACTATACATTGCCCACAATAGTAATAGTGCCCACTATACATTGCCAACAGTAGTAGTACCCTTGTAATAGTGCCCTTATACATTGCCCACAGTAGTAGTGCCCCTTGCAGTAGTGCCCCCTATTCATTGCCCACAAGAGTAACCGTGCCCCCAATACATTGGACACAATAATAGTGCCCCTTGTATTAGTGCCCACAGTATATAGTAGTAGTGCCCCTTGCTGTAGTGCCCAGAGTAATAGTGCCCATATTAGTGCCCCTTGTAGTAGTGACCCTTTGTAGTAGTGCCCATAGTACTGGTAGTGCCCACAGTAGTAGTAGTAGTGGGAGCGCCCACAGTAGCAGTAGTGCCCCTTGAAGTAGTGCCTGTAGTAGTAGTGCCCCTTGAAGTAGTGCCCATAGTAGTAGTAATAGTGCCCCTTGAAGTAGTGCCCATAGTAGTAGCAGTAGAGCCCCTTGAAGTAGTGCCCATAGTAGTAGTAGTGCCCATAGTACTAGTAGTAGTGCCCCTTGAAGTAGTGCCTAAAGTAGTAGAAGTAGTGCCCCTTGAAGTAGTGCTCATAGTAGTAGCAGTAGTGCCCATAGTAGTAGTAGTGCCCCTTGAAGTAGTGCCCATAGTAGCAGTAGTGCCCCTTGAAGTAGTGCCCATAGTAGTAGTAGTAGTAATAGTGCCCATAGTAGTAATTCCCCTTGAAGTAGAGCCCCCTTAAACATAAACACACAGACAAACACACATAAAAACATACTTACGTGAAGCCCCGCTCCGGTGCTCTCTGCCATCCGCCAGCTCCTTGCTCTGCACTGTGGGAGATGACTCCCACAGTACACAGTGCATAGTCCTCTCCCATCAGCTCCACGCTCTGCACTGTGGGAGGGGGAGAGACGTCATGATGTCTCTCCCCAACACACACTGCAGGAGCCGGGAGGCGGAGCTCAGGAGTGAGCTCCGGCCTCCGGCTGCAGGGAAGGAGATGCCGGGCGCCTGCTGGTAACACAAACTCAGCAGGTGCCCAACATATGGAGAAGGCAACATCAGTGCCTTATCCATATGCCTCTCGGCGGCGGGCGGGTCAGTGCTGGAAGTGCCGGTATACCATACCGTTGTATACCGGCTCACTTTGAGCACTGGTGCAAAGTCCATCAAGAGAGGATTATATCAGCCTGCAAGAATTTGACAGTATGCGTAAAGTTTTGAATGAAAGTAATAAATATTATGCTGGGCAGATTGATGATCTAATGGAACAGTTGACTGATGAGAGAAATTTGCATGAGCAAGCTGAAAAGAAATTACAAAGTGTATTTTCCTCTTTGAAAATGGCATTTGAGCAGGAAGAAATAAACAAAACTTAAAGCTTTTAAAGCGACAGACCTCAAATTAGTGTCTAAAAGCTTTGAGGAGGCTGAAGCATTAACGTCTATGATAAAGTTGAAAATAATGTGCTGCTAGCAAATAATAATGTCTTAGAGCAAGATGTTGTAGAATTGCATCAAAAGTGTGTAGTCCTTCAGCAGAAAGTGGAGGAATTGAAAGAATGTGTCAAGGGACACCAGAGTGATGCTGTTCGCACACAAGGAAAAGAGGCGGATCTAACTCTGATGTTAGAAGTAAAAGATTTTCTAGTGGTTTCCACAAAAGCAAGACTTTCAGAGTGTGAGTAAGAAAAAAAATCTCTGTCTGAGAAGCTCCATGAATGTTCAGAAGAAAGCGAGAAATGTCTCCAGATGCATGGTGCAAAGGGAATGGAGGTTCTCCATCTTGAGGCAAGTTTTAAGGAACAAATACAGACACTCCAGTCCAACTTGGCTGCTGCCAGAGCAGTTTCAGAATGTCTAACAGAAAGGAATTTATTTCTGGAGGAAAGTCTGAATAAAAGCAGAGGAGCAAAAGTGAATCTTTGAAAGAAAAATGTAACCATGCACATGGCGTGGCTTGGAAATTGCGAGAACAGAGTGATATCAGCTAACTACACAGAATCAGTTGCAAAACTTCCAAATGGAAAGGAATACAAAAGAACTGGAGCTGCAATGTAAATGTAAATTAAATGTGGCAGAGTCGGAAGCCAGACAAAAATTGAGACTTGCTGAATTTAAAGTTATGGAGAGCAATCTTCTGCAGTCGCAGAGCGAGTTGGAAGGGGCCATGGCAAAAATGACCCAGCTGGAAGAGCAGCTGTCTGCAACTCGGAAAAAGTTCCACATAGTAGTGGGAAAAGCAGAAAAGCAGGGGGTGCTGAATGGCACTATAAGATTGAATTCTAAACCCAAAATGGGGTCTGATGTCTCCAGTGAGCCTAGTATGACAGAAGTGCATAAACACAGGCGATGATTGCTACAGCTTGATCCTGAAAAGGCTAGTGCACATAGTGATATACTACTGGTGCAGAGTGTCTTGTGTGATGAGCAGCGGACAAACAGTGAATTGCGGGAACAAAGTTAGATGTTCCAAAATGATGAAGTCTCTCAGCAGCAGTGGGGTCATAAAGATTTATTTCATTAACAATAACAGTGTACAAGAAGGGACAGAAGTATCAAAGTTGGGAAATTCCCTAAAGGTCCGTCTTGTAACACGCAGGGGGGTTTCTGAGTACCTAGAAAACCCCCTGGCCATCGCCGCGCTGCTAAACAACATTTTATTTATTTTTTATTAAAAGGAGCTGCCGGAGTTTAGGCAACTGTACCTGCTCTTACACTGGCTGCGGCTGGAGCTGGGCTGGCTGACTATAGGGGGAGCTGCTGCGGCAGCGCACAGCTCCTCCTAGGAACTTGTGATGGGGCATTGATTGCAAGAGGGCCAGGCTGAGCTGCCGCCGGGTGACTGTATTCCTGGTGCTTTCTCCTGGACCTGGAGCTGCAGGTGAAGTTATGAGGGGGGTACACAGTGTGGGGGTTTACTACCAGTGCAGGGGGTTACTGCCAGTGTGTGGGGGGGGGTTGCCAGTGGGGGTGTTCTTTAATAACTGATGCTGTACTTGTTTGCCTGTGCTTATATTTTTTTGTGAAAGAAGTGTGTGTGTCTATGCATGTGTGTCAGTGTCTGTGTTGGTGTGTGTGTCTGTGTGTAGTCTTTGTGAGTGTCTGTCCTGGTAAGAGTGTGTATGTGTACTACAGTTCTGTTGGCACTCTGAACTATGCTGTAACAACTTGATTCTGTGCCAGAATCCAAAATCATACACCTCCAAAAAACAAATGGCACTAGGACACTGGTGTAAAGAACAATAGCTTGTATTGTAAACAGGTCAACAGTTTGTATGGTCCTGACGATGGGGCAGCAGCTCCGAAACTGTTGATCTTTATACAATACAAGCTATTGATCTTTACACCAGTGTCCTAGTGCCGTTTGTTTTTTGGAGGTATATATATATATATATATATATATACAGTCAGGTGCATAAATATTGGGACATTGACAGAATTTTCATATTTTGGCCTCTATTCACCACCACAATGGAATTGAAATGAAACAAACAAGATGTGCTTTAACTGCATCTAAGGATGACGCTATTCTGCGTATGCAGTCATACAGTAAATAAAGACTCCAGACCTAGAACCTGTGGTTCCAAAGCAAAAAGTATTATTCAAGTAAAAGTACAGCAGTTACACGCTATGATCCTCATATAATCTTAGCGCAAAGAAATTATACAGACCCAAGTACAGTTATATATACGCAGCGCTCTCTGGTCCAGATGTAGGCATCAGCAAGAAACCCCCGTCAATCAGCATTCAGCATGAAGACTAGGAACCCAGGGTCAGAGCACACATATTTATACTCCCCAGGAATAAACAACACAATAGAGAAGTTTGTTGCTAATACCATTGGTCCTAAAGGAGAGGGCCTATGTTACAAGGCATTTAACAGGTTGGTTCAAATAGACACAGTCCAGCCTCTAACAACTGGTGGTCTCTGATTTCCCGCCTCATGCAAATCCTAACAGTTGTTCATATAATGTACATTTTGTTGCTTGAAGTCTCTGCAGTCCATAAGTTGAGAATGCATGTTGCGATCTCTCCATCGATATTACCGGAATACTGTTGAGAGGGTACGCATCAGTACAATACCAAACGTAGCTTACTTATCACGTATAAAACCTTAGTTACGAAATAATGTTTATTTCCTAGCAATTATAATAAATGTGCATACTTGAATCTTATACCTTAAAGCTTATGGAACCTTATATGTGACTATGTAATGTGTGAGTATGTGGGGTTTGATATAAAGACGCTAGTTAACTTGGGGCAGATGCGTATGCATGAAGCTAATATTCAGCATTTTCATACAGGATGCATTCGCTAATATGCGACTAGTTAACAGCGCAATTGTGCGTATTAATGTGTGTATGAGAAATGGTGAAAGATGCAATCGCATGATGCTAATAATAATATCGCCGCATGTACTAAAGTGTGAGTTTATCTAAAATGGCACTTAGGCGGCCATTCGCAAAATGGCGTCTTGCAATCTCATTTCCAAGATGGCGTCTTGCGGCCAGTCGCAAGATGGCATTGCTGCGATCCAATTTTAAACTGATCTTGTCTCAGCCAATTATCCAGCTTCGACACCAGTGACATATGCCAATAGCCAATACAGTCCTTCAAGGCTGAAAGTTAATGATGTGACAAGCAGAAGTTGGTCAACAGGTGTGCCTTTAAGAATGGTCAGCAAGAGAAACCTTTATTTGGTTAAAAAGAAATAAAAGGAAAAGCCATTCTTTGTCTGAACCAGAAGATTCTGAGGAAATGAAATTGCTGGATTTTGATGAAGTTGGGAAAAAGTATCTGAAATCCTTAAAGCCTGACATATTCAAGAATGAATCTCAAGTATTTCATATAGAAAACAAGAAGTACCATTGCTACCATAAAGTGAGGAAAATAAACTCCGGAACTTGGAGGATGAGACCCCCAGAGGTTACAAGAATCTGGATGAATTTGGATGCAGTGGATGGCCCTCATGAAAAGAGTGAAGAGGGACTTTGCCATAAGAATACCTTGACACACGTCGCTCAACCCAGGAATTTCAAGCTGGGAAGGGGCATGTGTGGCAGTATCACCAGAGATGGCACTGGTGAACAGCTGAGTCAGTGTGGGGCTGGAAGGATCCGCCCACACACAGAACAAAACAGGTGTGTGTTCAAAACTAATGACTGCCATATGCCCAGAGTCCTGGTGAGGCTGCTGGTGGACACAGTCAGACAGTTCAGGTGGGGCTGCAGTCAGAGTGAAGCAGGCCAGGTGGTCAGGATTCATACCTGTAAGAAGGTAGGGAGATCCCTATACCTCTGACACTGTTTATGGGAAATTGTGGCCAGGAGGCCAGTGTCCAGTACTGTATGTGGCAGGAAGGACCACCAATCTCCAAGACTGTGAGAGACTTTCATGCAGATTATCTGCTCAAGAAGTGAGCTAGTGCCCTAAGTGAGGGCTAGGTTGTTTATTATTTTCTGTACATTTTGTTTCCTGATTTTCATGCTGGAAGTAAACACCATTTTCATTTATTATTTACTGGAATGCACTTAATCACTGCACCACTGACACCCATCTACCGAGCTATTACCCCAAGTCATCACAATATATACTGTTTATATTTCTATTTATTTTACACTAACCCATTAACCCATACAGGAGTTAGATAGAGACCAGCACACCAAGATTTAAAGTGCAAAAATCTTTTATAATATCACATAGCCAGACCGGAAGGGTCAGTACGGCTATTTGCACTGATACAGTGTGCTCCGGCTATTGGGGGATACATTACACGTGATGGACCAGAAATTATGCAGCATAAAGGTTAGTGATTGCCTCTGGCCAGCCAGACATTGAACATATTGTGATTTATTTGTGCCTACAGCACTCTTAGGCCCTGATTCAGAGCCGGACGCTCTGACCAGAGCGCTCGCTCTGAATCAGGGCCCATCTCCATTAATATGGAGCGTCCTCCTGGACGCTCGTATAGCTGTGGGTCACCACCCACAGCATATATGAGCGTGCAGGTTGATGGTCGCGATGGTCTTGACCATCGCGACCATCGAAACTGCGAGCAAAAGCCTGCGGTTGAGTTTTTCAACCGCAAGGCCAGGAGTGATTTTGGCTCTATCAGAGCCAAAATCACTCCCACTGACATCACTAGTGATGTCAGTGGGGCCGGCTTCAGACGGTAGGCGTTCCCTTGGGAATGCCTCCGTCTGGCAGGCACACCCCCGGCATGCCCACCAAAGGGGGCGTGCTGTCAGTCAACATCGACAGCACGCCCCCTTTGATGAGACACTCCGAGCGAAGGAAAGTCCTTCGCTCGTCGCGTCTTGCGCATGCGCACGACGGAGCTCCCTCCGTCGTGCGCATGCGCAGTGCAGACCATCGACCCACTTGCGAGCGGACAGCCGCTCGCGAGTGGGTCTGAATGAGGGCCTTAATAGACTGTATTTAACCTCGGCATGCGTATTTGGAGTAGGGGTCGTTGGGGGGTGAGGGGATTGGGGGCACCAGAGATATTAGTGTCTCGGGCCCCAAGTTTGCTGGCCACAGCTGTTTTCCATGCTAAGTTCCATTTATAGACTCAGTTGTACAGAAATATACAAGTATCGCATATCAAATTAATTAGCCATATGTATGGCGTATTGAGGCTAGATGAGCAAGGACACATCTGTAAGTAAAGTGTCCATTATACCAACATGTAAATTAGTAAAAAAAAAGTGTCTAGCAATGTTATATATATAATATACAAATGTAAAATACATGAATTCATCACATGCAATATTAAAAACTGTATTTATATTATATAGTGTTATGCGGACTACAGTATGTAGGAAAAACTTTCAAAAAGTTGAAGAAAAGATGGGCCAAAAATATTTTGGAATATTAAAAAAGGTTTTGGAAAACATTCCCTTTCCAGACATTTTAAAGATCATCATCAATGTTCAATGCCTAATTAAAGGCATTCATATTTTGTAGGAGTAAGAACAACAGAAGGAAATTGGAGAGCTTTCTGGCAAAGGCAGAAATTAAATGTGGTATGAACAAAAAACTGTTGGGCTTAAATTGCAACTTTGAACTTAGGGCCTGATTCAGACCCACTCGCGAGCGGCTGTCGGCTCGCAAGTGTGTCGATGTTCTGCACTGAGCATGCGTTCCCAAGGGAACGCCTACCGTCTGAAGCCGGCCCCACTGACATCACTAGTGATGTCAGTGGGAGTGATTTTGGCTCTGATAGAGCCAAAATTACTCCGGGCCTTGCGGTTGAAAACCTCAACCGCAGACTCCGGCTCGCAGTTTCGATGGTCGCGATGGTCAAGACCATCGCGGCCATCAAACTGCACGCTCGTATAGGCTGTGGGTGGTGACCCACAGCTATACGAGCGTCCAGGAGGGCGCTCCATAGTTATGGAGGACGGCCCTCATTCAGAGCGTGCGCTCTGCTCAGAGCGTACGTCTCTGAATGAGGGCCTTAATTGGTTCTTATAATTTATAATTGTTTCCATTTCCTTTTGATCATATTTTACTATATATACAATGTATTTTATAATTATTTTTTGAATGTTTAGAAATACCTTTTAAAGATATATATGTTTTAGGAGGAATCCAGTACTTAGTTTTACTGATAGGCTAGTTTTATTCCGTTTAATATGCAGTGCACACTTCTAGTCTTTTATATCTGGTGAAGACACAGGTGTTCTTTGGGTATTATATGCCCTGGACCTACTAATTTTATCCATTCAGTGTGTCCATCAAGTACAAGCATTTTGCCCCTAATGGACGCGCAGGCCAAACACATCACAGCCCCCACACCCAGGACAAAGGAAATAGGAGTGTCAATTGGTAGTGGTATAAAAGTTTATTATGGAGACCACCAAAGTACACCTTGAGAAAGACTGAAAGTTGAAAGGTGTCAGTGAAAAAAGGGAGACTGCTACCTCCCGGACCTAGGAAAGGACACCACTTATTCAAGGGAACGGTGATTTACCCAGGACTTACCATCTATCCCGTTATGCATTACATTATGCTTGAATGTGTGCATTATAAAAGGCCTATTGTGGTATGAAGTAATCTTTATTAATAAATTGAAAAAAAAAATTTATGCTATGAGGAGTTATTTTTTAATGATACTTTTTGAGATATTTATTATATACTCCGATATAGAATATATATTGAGAAAGCAAGTGGGGGACCACACAAGCAAGTTTATAACAACCTTGTATGTAAGTAAGAATGTTTAATTATAATATTCACCTATGACGAGTCTACATATAAGAGACATTTTCATCTCTTTGTGGTAACTGGAGATTTGAAAAGGAGACATCAGTGGCAAACGCAGGATTTCTAGAAGGGGGTTTCCAAATGCTTGATTTTAGAGTGAGTGTGGCCAGTCCATGAAGAGGGCATTATTAGCTTTAATATGCATCATACAAAGTGTATTGTGTGTCATAATTCCAGCATATACAGGACCAGCGATCACAGTAAGCCATTAGATGTGGCAGTAGGGCCATCCTGCCTGAGCTGAATGGTTTTATTTCACATGTGACATTCTAGAGCATTGGAGCAAGTCCGGGAGTCTGGGGGAGCAGCAGAAGAACTTAGCACTGCCATAGACATATATGCACATATTGGTCTCCTAATGCACTGGATAGTGTATTATTATACAATATTAATAATTAACCCCATTGTTGGTCTATAGCAGTGCACCTCTAACAGTGCATGTTTTGCACATTCTATTATATACTATTTACATTGTGGGCATGGTGTGGGTTGGGGAAGGGAGTTTCCAGGCAACCAGAAACTCCCTGTGTTTGCCTATGAAAAGGACTAGTCAATATGTATATTTTGATTGTTTTATCCTGACGGGGGAGCGCTTGTTTTATTGTTTGTCTTTATTATCTACTGTAGTGGGTTATCACCATGTGTGAATTGAGCTGCACCCCAAAATGGAGCACAGCAGATTTTCCTTATTAGCGCACGGCTGTCACAAAGAGCACAGGATAAAAAAACTTCCAAAACATAATAAACTAAACAGACAAATGCAGAAAGACAAAGCAATTAGTAATCGTATTCTGCACTCACCAAACTCCAACAAACAAAACCACCGGAAACACTACTCTGTCTCCGCCTAGCTTTTTTTAAAACCTCACTGTGTAATGAGACATACAGGGGTAAGACTAGTGATGACAAGCTCAGGCTACTTATAATATTCAATGCTTACTATGAAAAGATCTTAAAAATTCGCTTAATGTACTGTAAAAACAACTTGACAGTGGATTATCAGGTTTTATGCGGCCGGGTTATAGTAGCAGCCAACCTAATAGAAGTTGTGTTGAGTAGCATACCTTGAAACTCACCAATTATTACATCCAGTGAGTTGCTATGCTTTCTTGTAACAAACTTGCAGTGGGTTTCGTACAATTCTTACCACAATATTGCACCCTATTACATTTACACCATTGTGTGAAAATTTTGAATGTCTACCCCTGTTGAGATGGAAGATAATGGGCAAGATAGGTTTTGTGTGTTTCAATAGATAACAATGCATTTCCTGCGTAGGTAGATGGTTGTCTTTTGTCCTAAATGCAAGGAAGCAAACAAACCATAATGTTAATCTAGTGTCTATTAGGCTTCAATACATTGTGCGCTATTTTCGCATTGTCTACCCCTATTGAGATGGAAGATATTGGCCAAGATATGTTTTGTGTGTTCTCACAGAAAAAATCCAATTGTTGCAAAGGTTTCTCCTAAATGCAATGTTGTATTCGTCAATAAACCTTTTAATATATTCCTTCCTATAAACCTCTAATATTCACCTGCCTAGAACCTCTAAGACAAAACCCTGCCTAAAACCTCTAAACAGAACGCTAATTGTGTACACAGTTTAACCGCAAATAAAGACAGGAGTGGAATCTGTGTTTCCAACGCACAAGTATTATTCAGGTAAAAGTACAGTCAGTTACACGCAATCTATACATACACAAGTTAGGCGTAAAAGGAAATAATACAGACCCAAGTACGGTTATACATACGCTGCGCCTCTGGACCCAGAGATAGACTTCTGACTAGATATCCTCAGTTCACCCAAAATTCAGCATGAACTGGCAAACCAGTGTTCGGACACATGTATTTATTCCCCCCCAGACTGAAACAGGACAAAGGGGGAACTTCCTGCTGATCTCATTGGTTCCCAGAGGAGAAGCATATGTAACGACACATTTAACAGGTTGTTTCAAATAGACTTTCCCTGCCTCTAACAGCCGGAGTCTTTCTGGTAACGCCTCCTGTAACATTCCATCAACTAAACATTTTGTTGCTTGTAAGTTCTGCGATCCGTAACTTGAGTTTGCATGATGCGATCTCTCCACCGATAACACCGGGATTCTGTAAAAAGCGTAGGCATCAGAACGAAACCAAACACACCTTGCTTATCATGTATAATACCTTAGATATCAAAAACCTGTATTTCTTAGCATTTAAACTAACTTAACCAACTTGAATCATACAATTTGATGCTAATGGAACCTTGTGTGCGAATATGTAGTGTGTGAGTATTCGGGGTTTGATATAAGGATGCTAGTTATTAATGGGTGAGATTTAAGTGCATAATTTCTCATACACGAAGTGAACATCCAGCAGTGTGGATGGCTGAGGGTTGTAGTTCTACATGCCCTCTGTCAGCAGGCCCCCACCTGTTGTGTTTTCAAAGGAAAACAAAACCTCTTTTGTTCTCACAGACTCTTGTGTGAAGTGCAAATGTATTACCACCTTAAGCTGTGGAATTTTGGGGCCATCCTGTCTAGGATTCAGACAAATCCAATTGTGTAGATATTATATTACAATTGCCACAACTATACTTTATCTGCATCCAGGGATTCCCAATTTGTATGTAAAAATACCCATTGTCTCTTCTTATTTACTTTAACTCAGAAAGCTTGTTTTTCCAGTTGCCCTTGGTAGGTTAACAAAAACATTGCCATCTGTTCTTAACTCCTGAGTTATAACTTGAATTGACGCTGACCACAAAAATGGTGTCTTGCGATCTCATTTCCAAAATGGAGTCTTGCGGCCATTCGCAAGATGGCGTCGCCGCGATTAAATTTTAAACTGAACTTGTCTCAGACAATTATTCAGCTTCGACAGTCCACCCTTTGATAGCAAACAACATGCTATCACAATCTGCTATTAGAATTTAATTTAGGCTTACATTTACATATTATTTGGTGTTATTATGGGATGGCACAAGGTGGTTCTTAATCCATCAATAATGTGTCTCTAAGCGGGGGCATAAAACTACTATTATATGCACACCGCGGATCTTGGGAGATCATGTGACAGATGTGGAAATGCACCAGTCTTATAACAGCAGTTTTGAAGGGGAATTTGAGACTTTACATTGTCTGGGTGTTCTATAAATAACATTTCAATAATATCTTCTATGCATGTCTAAATATTATAAATTTAAATGATGGTACTTCCTAGCTCAGGGTTGTAGTGCAGCTCTGTATCTACCTCGGTATACATATTATCATTTCTGACCACCATCATAGTTTCATTCCTTCGTTTCACTCTGTTTTCACATTTTCCACACTTCAACACAATAGGAACACATCGGACGCATATGCCAATTACTATGATGACAATCAGTATAAGGATCAAGAATTTGCCTACGCTGGCGACCACTTCCTGGACCCACTCTCCTAGACCCGAGAACCATTTCACTGGGTTCAGCCATGACACCCATCCTTCTATCTTTTCACCTGCTTCAGCCACTGATGCGTTATGGTTCTTACGAAATTCCCACTTTAGCTGCAGAATCTCATCCATCTTCTGGTCTATCACCTCCTTAGGGTCGCTGGTATCATTGGTGACATAAGTGCAACACTTTACTCCAAATTGGGTGGCTAACGTTACGCAATACCCTCCAGTAACAGCAGTTAAATAATTCAACACTAGCCTGTGTTGCACTAGTTCTTTCTTGTATGCTTGCAATTCTCTCCCTGTGTACCTGAATGTGTCATCGTACATCTTGGTGATATTATCTATTAATTTAGCAAGTTCCTGGATATATCTAAAATTTAATGTACCCCTAGCAATTCTGGTGGGATCCAGGGCGACTAAAACCAGTTGTCTCACTGATTAACTGAGCGGCTTTATGCATATCACCAGGTATCATATTTCTCTTGCCTCTGTGTTCATATTGTGTGTGAAGATATGGTGACGGTGTGTTTTATGTATTCCCAACATTTCAACATGTGTGAGGGTCATAACTTCTGGGACAACTCTTCCCAGATAACACAAACCTTCGGAATTCGGGGAGAGCCATTTATACACTTTTCTTCCACATATAAAATATACATTATCAGGGAGAATATAAGGAATGGTATGCATCATTATCATTAAACACATTTCTCTTGCAAACAATCCTATCTCAGGCTCTTCCATCTGGTATATGCAAGTTTCTGGTTGTATAATTTTAGCACAATAACCATCTGGTACTTTACCAATCATTTCTTTGGTGGAACTCAATGTATACCGGTACCTAAAATATTTCCCACTTGATTTAATTGAGCGTAGCAGATCATAGTTTATGGACTCATTATCAGCTCTTTGTGAGAAGGTCATCGTCTGATTATTCCCCGTCACTTCCCAACCTCCGGGTTTATTGGGGTTGGTTATGTTTAAACACAAGAGTGATTTATCTACTTGAAATTGATAGAGTTTGAAATGAGCGGTTTGGATGAGAGGAATTTTCCATCCACTGTTTTCCCCTTTTGTAATTCAAAAATTTCCGTGATATTCAGCGGAAATGGCACCAACCCTACATTATGCTGTCCCTGTGGCACATGTGAACACACCCAGCAATCGGTTTGATTTAACACTTTGCCTACCATGCTGTGATAATCCTCTAAAGGATACCCTCCCCAGTACTGGTTATATTTAGATTGGCACCGTTGAATACAGTTCTCATCAACTAGGCACCCACAAAACTCACAAATACAGGAATCTTCAGACGATAACCCTTCACACCTTCCCTGAGTATCCGGAATGACAGCTCTCTTAACAATAACAGTACTAAGATTGGTCAGACACTCCCCTGATTGGCATTGCACTCCTCCTGACTCCACTCCATCAGCTCCGCCATCAGCTCACATCTCCTTTATCGGTCCCCCATCACAGACACTGAGTATCCCCAAACAGATCATCATGACAAAAACTCTGGAAAGAAAAAGAACTAGGATGACCACAGCAGACCACTCCATTGCTGGAAGCACTGATCTACACATTTCTTTAGCTCAGATATCTCACCATCACCTTTTTAATCCTTCCGGCACAATCGACAGGTCCACGTTATCGGCCTTGTCTCTGCCTTGTATCTCCACCGGTTGGTTAACCTCCCTATAGTGAGTGGAATGGACCCACGTATCTTCCCCGGCCACCCTTTGAGGATGCTGTATCGTCAGATACGGACCTTTCCACCGATCAGTCAAACAACCTGAGCTAAAAAAAATTTGGATCATAACAAATTCTTCCAGATTTGACATCATGACAGGTTGCATTAGACATGTTAGTTAATAACACTTTCAATTTCGGTTATTCTCATTCATCTTCGTGAGACCCTGCACAGTAACCTCATTATCATATTTTCACATGAGGCTGCCTGTTTGGACAGTATCTCAAAGGGGGGGCAAATAAAGGAAAAGACAATCTGGGATAATCTCAGTGTTGTTACCCATCATCTTACACATGTTCTTGGAAATGTCACCTATAAAATAAGTCCCCCTATCATTTTTAATAATTCTAGGGATATAGTATCTGCATACAGGTTCCTGCAATTAAATCTTGTTATCAATAGCTACTGCTCTAAATAATGCCTGTGCCACTGTTTTGGATAGTATTCCGAGTAGTCAACCTCAGCCTGGCATAGCTGGTGTTTATCCTTAGCAACCTTGTGTCCTATGAGTGGGAGATAAAGCAAAACAGTTTAATATCATATAAACATGCAACAATAAATCGTCCACATTTTTCATTAGAACAGATCCATTGATAGGTTGAAAAGATTGTAAACAGTCATATAAGGCCTGGGAGAAGATACTGGGGTTACCTATGAACCCATGGGAAACTCGTGTTCCTGTGTGGTGTTCTTCACTTTGCAGTACTTACTTATGTGTCCCACTTGGTGACAGTTAAAACATAATTTTGAACGGGGTGGATGAAAAGATTGTTGTGGGATTTGAGCAAGAGGGAAAGGTGGTGGGTATGGGTAAGGATAGGGAGGGTAAGGATTTTGTGGGGGATATGAGTATGGGACCTGTGGTTGTGTATGATATGTGGGGTAAGGATTTGTTTGCTGTGGTGTGGGATTGGTGAGAACGTGTAATTGTTCAGGTGCAGGTGTGTGTGTGGGTGCAGGTGTGTCGGTTGGCTGTGATGTTAACGTCATTCTCTCCAGAGCTTGTATACTGACAGCCATTAATTTTTCGCTCTGGGTCTCCCTCTTTTTTGAGATGTTTTTGTCATGTTCTATGGCAGACTCTATGAGGTTATCTATTGTAAGTCCCCGCCAGCCAGGCTGTGAGGTCTGAACCCGAGTCTTTAAATCGTCTTTCAGACCGTCCATGAGTACCGTGACTATCATTCCCCTGTGGTGAGTGCTATCTTTAATATCTTCTATCCCAGTGTACTGGGTGATAGCCTGCAGAGCCCGGTCACAATATTCTTCTGCAGTTTCACTCTCTTTTTGTTTGATTGTGAAGATTTTGTTCCAGTTAACTACTACTGGAAAATATACACCCAATTGAGTCACAATGCGGGAAATGTTACCTTGGTTTACTTGGTCTGTTAAGGGAACGTCGCCATCCAATACACAGTCCGTGATAAATTTTGTCACGTCGGTATTGCGTGGTAGACAGGCCCTTAACACCACACGCCAATCTTTATTAGTGGGCTCATGAGAACTACCCAAATTTCTCAAAAATCTTTGACATTTGGCTAGTTCCTTTTTGGGATTGGGGAAATCATTTATGATGGAATTCAGTTCTGCTCTTGTCCATGGACAATGCATTACTACGTCCCTCATGGGCACTACACCGTTTGCATCTGCATTTCCATTTGGAACAGTTATTGTCCGAATGGGATGCAGACCGGCAGCGTTGCTACCTCTGACCTGGTTACATGGCTGGGGGTTTAATCTGCTGCTACGTATGGTATTAACAACTTCCTCAATGGGTGCCGAGTGTATTAACACTTACCTTGCTGTTACCGATGGAGATGGCGGCACCACCCGTGATTGTGGTGATGCACCATCTATCATTTGCACAGCATGGGAAATGGCAGACATTACAATAGGCTCATCTTCTACATCATAAACATTTTCTTTATGCTTACTTAAGAGGGGGTACAAATTACTTGTTACATTTTTATTGGTATTTTTGGTAACTGTACTTGCACCTCCATCCACATAAGGTGGGGGAGGTGAGCGTGAACTGCTGGCAATATTTTCCACGACGCTACTTTGCCGCCCGTGCGCGCCAATTTGCAGCTCGCCCGTAGTGCAACTCAGCATCGCGGATGTATTTTCTGGCAATGCATTCGCAACGCTAGTTTGCGTTGTTTGCACATTTTAAAGCCAAGCATCCCCTTCATGCTGCCATAATTTTAAACATTCAAAATACTTAATCTTTTTCTCTCGAGATTGCACCATACTGATGTGATCCTGGACATTATCTAACACATTTTTGTCAAAACTACCAATTCTGGGAAACGGTCTAACACTCTTTCTCGTCATATTAAACCATATATCACAATGCCTTATTGCATAAGTACCATACTTAGTATGCATAATACGACGGGCTGATCCAATCGGAACCTCCATTAGCAGCACATCATTGCTTAACATTTCTAACGTTTGCGTGGCTCCCATTTTGAGACAACTCTTACGCTTTTCAATAAAAATTTAAACTGGTGAAAGACAATCAAGATACTTTCACTTACCTGTGAATGATTTAAGTCGGCGGCGCCCACACACCTGGATAAGATTTCGTAAGGCCACTTCCACACCTAGATAAGTTTTGAAACAGGCAACTTCCAGACCTGGATAAGCTTTAGTAAGGTAACTTCCAAACCTATGAGAGTTTGTATGTCGGCCACTCTCACGCACCTCTATACAACAAAGACAACATGTACACCTGCTACTGTGTTTAGAACGGTAAAGCTGCTTACCGAGCGACTAGGCTAACCCTCGCACCTAGCCCTTAAGGATCATACGGTACCCTTAACTTTATGGAATAAATTACCCCTACCAACAATACACACACTGTTACACACTTTTTCTCTGCGCAGAAAATAAACGTTTAACCGAGATATTGGTAGATAGAAAAAAATGTAAACCTCAATGGCTTTGTTCAAACACGTGGCAGCAGAACCGGAAATGCGTATACGCTTATTGTGCGACCGGCCGCATACACAATTATGCGACTACCACACAAGCGTATAATTACTTTTTAACTGCGTACGCAAAAATGCGTCTCAGCCACATACTCAATACTGCGGCACCCCTCTAAAGGTAAGGTTCTATCAACAGAGAAAAAAAACCTTTTTTTTTTTTCTCTCTTGTCCCTGGATTCTGATCAGCGCTTCCTCTACACAATAACCGGCAGTACGCTCTCAGCAACACTGTGGTAATGAAAGACTAATGCGTCTCCCAAAAGGCGCCTCCACCCTTTTGCTGAGAGAGGACTGACCGAGTGTTATCGTGTATCAGATAGTGTGATAAACCGATGAGCCCCCACTGTTGTATTTGTCAATAAACCTTTTAATATATTCCTTCCTATAAACCTCTAAAATTCACCTGCCTAGAACCTCTAAGACAAAACCCTGCCTAAAACCTCTAAACAGAACGCTAATTGCGTATGCAGTTTAACCGCAAATAAAGACAGGAGTGGAATCTGTGTTTCCAACGCACAAGTATTATTCAGGTAAAAGTACAGTCAGTTACACGCAATCTATACATACACAAGTTAGGCGTAAAAGGAAATAATACAGACCCAAGTACGGTTATACATACGCTGCGCCTCTGGACCCAGAGATAGACTTCTGACTAGATATCCTCAGTTCACCCAAAATTCAGCATGAACTGGCAAACCAGTGTTCGGACACATGTATTTATTCCCCCCCCAGACTGAAACAGGACAAAGGGGCAGCTTCCTGCTGATCTCATTGGTTCCCAGAGGAGAAGCATATGTAACAACACATTTAACAGGTTGTTTCAAATAGACTTTCCCTGCCTCTAACAGCCAGAGACTTTCTGGTAACATCTCCTGTAACATTCCATCAACTAAACATTTTGTTGCTTGTAAGTTCTGCGATCCGTAACTTGAGTTTGCATGATGCGATCTCTCCACCGATAACACCGGGATTCTGTAAAAAGCGTAGGCATCAGAACGAAACCAAACACACCTTGCTTATCATGTATAATACCTTAGATATCAAAAACCTGTATTTCTTAGCATTTAAACTAACTTAACCAACTTGAATCATACAATTTGATGCTAATGGAACCTTGTGTGCGAATATGTAGTGTGTGAGTATTCGGGGTTTGATATAAGGATGCTAGTTATTAATGGGTGAGATTTAAGTGCATAATTTCTCATACACGAAGTGAACATCCAGCAGTGTGGATGGCTGAGGGTTGTAGTTCTTCATGCCCTCTGTCAGCAGGCCCTCACCTGTTGTGTTTTCAAAGGAAAACAAAACCTCTTTTGTTCTCACAGACTCTTGTGTGAAGTGCAAATGTATTACCACCTTAAGCTGTGGAATTTTGGGGCCATCCTGTCTAGGATTCAGACAAATCCAATTGTGTAGATATTATATTACAATTGCCACAACTATACTTTATCTGCATCCAGGGATTCCCAATTTGTATGTAAAAATACCCATTGTCTCTTCTTATTTACTTTTACTCAGAAAGCTTGTTTTTCCAGTTGCCCTTGGTAGGTTAACAAAAACATTGCCATCTGTTCTTAGCTCCTGAGTTATAACTTGAATTGACGCTGACCACAAAAATGGTGTCTTGCAACTCTCATTTCCAAAATGGAGTCTTGCGGCCATTCGCAAGATGGCGTCGCCGCGATTAAATTTTAAACTGAACTTGTCTCAGCCAATTATTCAGCTTTGACAGCAAAGAAGGAAAAAAAACAATTAACATTGATCTAGTCTCTGCCTTGAAGACATTGTGTGAAATTTTCACATTTGTTCCTGTTGAGATGGAAGGTAAAGGGCAAGTTGCATTTTGTTCTTTTAGAAAACACTGCATTTGGAGCATACGAATAAAGTAGCATTTTCTACTATTGCACAGAAGCAGAGGACCGGCGTCGATCTAGTGTTAGTTGTACTTCAAGACATTCTGTGAAATTTTAATGTTGACCCCTGTGGAGATTAAAGAGCACAGACGACATTTAATATGTCAGTAGCAACATAAACCTCTAATCTGTCACCCAGCACACTCAGGAGCAGTAAGAATGAAGAGTTTGGGGGGAGGTGTCTTAGTGGATGTTAAAGGCCAATGGGACATTAGTTAGTTGTTTTAGGGGAGTTGCTTAGGGGATTTATGCGTAAGTTGGTATAGAGAAGCTCTCTTCTTTTTTGGAGTTTGACGGTGATGTATCTGTTTTGATATATTGCCAGTTATTTGATATTGCATAAGTATCTTTGTATTTCTATTCTTCTTGTATTCCCTTCTGTATATTCTCTTTCTGATTCTACTCCTCTGGTTCTCCACATATTCTACTCTCCGATTCTCTTACCTTTTCTAATCTTCCTTCACTTCGGTGGAATGGAGCATCCTCGGTGGAACGCCACCATCCCTGCCCGCTACCTGGTTAATGTCCCTGGAGTTGTGGGGGTGGCGGATAAGTCCATTCGGGGCAGAGGTCATGGCAGGAACCGGGCGGCTGTCTGGGGTTTGTCAGGGTCCATCACTCCAGTGGATGATAGGGGTGCGGGCCAGGTGTGGGGTAGAGTGCCATTTTGATGAGTGTGACTTAATGGCGGCGGTTACAGGGGACTGTTTCTACGATTCCCCTAGCGAGGATGCGCGGGGGGACGGTGGCTTGCCCTATATGGAGTCTCTGACTGGGTCCTCTGTGGGAAGGTCACAGCTTTCTTATGTGGAGGTGGTTCACGGTTCAGCTGTGGGGCCTAGTGCAGGTGCTGTAACTGGACTAGCTGCCAGTTCGAGGGGCAGTGGTAGTACTTTGGACATCGGGGTGGTGTCGGCAATGTGTAGGTCCCTAGTGTCGGCCCTGTTGCCCTTGCTTTCCCTCAGTCCCGGGGCTGAGACAGCTGTAAGTTGCCTGGCTGGGGTGGCATCAGGAGTGGCCGGGGATATTGCGTCCGCAGTACTTGCGTCTGTGAGTTGGTCCTTGCTAGGGGCTGGATGTGGGGGTGTTGGCCCTGTTCTCCCAGGACACAGGATCGCTGGTTCAGTTTTGGGGGCTCATTTTTCTGTACCTGCAGGTGACAGCGATTCCAGAGGTGAGATGGAAAGACAGATTGAACGAGTGGAGGGTGCAGCAGCCACAGAGAATCCTGCACTGATGGGGAGCTCTGATGAGTCTTCTACAGACCCTAATTGGGAGGGGAGTGAGTCAAGTGGTGATGCGGGGCTTGCATTGCGAAAAAGTAGGTGGGGGCGGCCCAATGTTGGCTCTAGGGTGCATAGTGGCAATTCTACCTCCACGGATTCTGCTTCTAGTTTGGTTAAGAGCTCATCGGCAGGGGACAGCAAAAAGGGCAGGAGGCATAAGTGCAAGCGGTGGTCCTCTAGCAGTGACTTGTCCATGGATTCTACACTTTCGGTAGAGATGTTGTGTTCCAATACGGTGGTACTGAGGGGGTTGCATTAAAGGGTGAGTTACAGGATCAGGAAGGGTCGCTATGTTAACATATTTGCCCTCACCAGTAAGGCCAACAAGGCATGGTGTGCAGCTAAGAAAAAAGGGGGTGCCGGGGTGGAGTTATGCATGTCTTACCTTACTTGAATCAGAGCTAAGTATATTTTTGAATCTTGCTATCTGGAGATGCACCCGGATGAGCATATGCAAGTGCTCCGCTATATGTTCTTGATTCATTAACTGTTCAGCATGGCAAAGGGTTATGCGTAGAGAGTATATGATGAGGAGTTTCGGCGCAAGCAACATGGCATGGTTATCTTTGACTTTGGTACCAAAGACGTGGTGATTTTCGTGGATGTCACACAGCTGTTACAGCAGGATGCAGGGCCAGCAACAGGGGGCCCAGGGGGTTTTGCGGGATATCTGTAGTGGGGCAGCTAGGGTAAATGGTAAATGTTTTGCCTTCAATAATGGGCAATGTGGGTTAGGGCCGAAGTGTTGTTTTGGATGCTCTTGCATTTGCTGTGGGGGAGGACATCCCATCAAGGATTGCTCATGCTCACAGGGTTTTGGGGCCAGAGGTGCGAGCAGGGGGGGAAGGGGGAGCAATTCAAGCTGGGATCCCACGGCCCCCCCATCTAAGTAGGGCTCCCATGCCTATTCGCATCATGGCTATGTTAGTGTGGCTAGACATTTTCCCGGTAAGGTCTGATGCAGATTTTTTTCCATGATGTGTTTACTAGTGGTCTCCCGCTTCCTATGGTGGGGTCGGTTGAGTCGGGTAGTGTGAAGAATTTGTGGTCAGCTAAGGAGTTATATGGTATATTGTGCGGGAAGATCAATAAGGAAATTGAGCTGGTGAGAATTGTAGGGCCCTTCCTATGGCCTCCTTTGTCGGGTTTCGTGCTTTTTTCCAGTCGGGGTGGTCCCCTAAAAGGTGGTGGGGAAGTTTAGCTTCATTCAGCACCTTTCGTACCCAAAAGGGCGTTCGGTTAATGACGCTATTCCGGAGGAATTGCGTTGAGTGGTTTATTAGTCTTTTGAAGATTAATGTGTAAGGTGGATATAGAATCTGCTTTTCGATTACTGCCACTTCACCTGACATCCTTTCGATTTATGGGCTTTTGACTCGAGGATGGGTTCTACTTTGACAGGTGTTTACCCATGGGATGTTCCATTTTGTGCGTGCATTTAGAAAAATGTAGTTCCTTTTTGCATTGGTGTTTGGCCACGGGATCTGGTGAATTGGATGATTTCCTCCTAGTGGGTCCATGTGACTCTACCTGATGTGCCTCTCTGCTGCGCGATACAGTCGCATTATTTTCAGCGTTTGAGGGCGCCGATAGCAGCAGACAAGATGGAGGGTCCTACTACTAGGTTGTCTTACTTGGGTCTTGAGATTGACACATTTGGGGGGTTGTGTCATTTGCCAGTAGATAATCTTCAGAGCCTGCATGAGGGTATCGTATTGATGCTGGTGGTGGGTAAATTGACACTGAGACAGGCACAATTGCTTTTGGGTCTGTTGAACTTTGCATGCAGGGTAATACCTATGGGTAGGGTTTTCTGCAGAAAATTGGAGAATTTGACGGCTAAAGCGCGGAGCCCTCATCATTTTTTTTGGTTGTCAGGGGAGATTCACAGGAACTTGCTGGTTTGGGATCATTTTCTCGAACACTTTAATGTGGTGCGCATTTGGCCGGCTCCTCCTATCTCTAATGTGGTGCTACAGTTATTTATGGATGCGGCAGGGTCGACCGGTTTTGGTGCTTTTTTAGGGGGGCAATGGTGTGCTGCATATTGGCCTGCCAACTGGCTTCGGGAAGGCTTAACCAGGAACCTGCTGCTTTTGGAGTTATTTCCAATCATGGTGTCATTGGAGCTTTGGGGGATAAGATTGCAAGACTGTGTGGTAATTTTTTGGTGTGATAACTTGGGGGTGGTGCAGGTGATTAATATGCAGAGGGTCAAGTCTCTGTTTGCTATTAGGGTGATTGCTCAAATTTTTCTGCGTTGTTTGCAATTTAATATTTATTTTTGCGCGTGGAATGTTCCTGGGGTGGAGAATGGGTTTGCGGATGCATTGTCTCAGTGCGATTGGGAGAGGTTTAGGAGACTTGTCCCTGATGTTGACCTTGTTGGTGAGTTGTGCCCCGGTTATGTCTGGCAGGTGATTCTTCCAGAATGGAGGCTCCCCTGGGCTCCCCGGGGATGTATCGGGCCCTCTTGGCTTCTTGGGAGTCATGGAGTTGGTTCCTTCTGAGCCAAAGTACCAGAGGTGAGAATGCTTATGCTATTCTTGCTCTTCTTGCTTTTCATTGCATCTATGCTTTTGGAGACGGGCTGGAGGTACGGTGGTAGATATTGTATTCAAGGTCCACCGGATCCACCAATAAGGAGACACCCCAAAGTAAATGCAGCATTAGAGGAATATTGTTGTTACTGAATGCGTTTCGCTGGATATTAAGGTTCCAGCTTCATCAGAAGCATATCTGTGCTGTCTCTGAAAAGCTCCTTATATACCCCCTTGCTCAGAGTAATGAAGAACACCTGTGTGTTAATCACTTGTTTTTGATTAAACATCCGCTTCTCCTAAAATTTCTAAAAAAGTCACTAATAGTTTGAAGGCAATCCTATTTCACAACTATCTACATACCTAAATATAAACATCAATACAATATAAACAATATATAAAAGTGTCAGATACCTTAATTTCCCTACATGATGTGTCTACGTATCCATTGTAGATCTCAGTTCGATCACGTGACACGTTGTCGTTCACGTGACAAGAAGGGACCAACCACACTATTGACCGGTTGTTTCCAATGTTGCTTAGCAACTACCCGAGTTGTCTGTGTAAATCCTGCTGCCGTATATAACAGCCAATGGCATGACTCGTAGTTTCTTAACGTACCATTACGGACCACAAGTATTAATCAATATCTAGTATCTGTTTGACATTCAATCATGTCAAATAAGTATTTCATGCTCCCGTATATATTTTAAGACCGGTCACATGACTCATGGCCACTCACATGGTGTCATGGTCAATTAAACAACCTGATAACAGTATCCAGGGTTGCATAGCAACCATAAATTTAGTTTAGTTTAGATATTTAGTTTCTCATAGAGTCTGTGGTTTAAAGAGAAATGTGGTAATATAACTAAAAACCTCAGTCTCCATATATAATCTCAATCTATATAGATTAATAAATGTCAGTAGAAAGTATATTGATTCATATTGTACGCCGTTTATTACCTGATTCGTGATGACGAATCGGGTAATAAAAGTACAAATCATGAGTTTATACTCACGATGCCGTCCCCGCTCGTCTTTCCTCGCATCCTCTGATCTGCCGTGCTGTAGGGCAGATTAGCCAACCTGGAACATGATGGAAGCCGATCATGAGGGGATTTTTCCTCACGACGAATCATACAATTCTTCGCACAATGTGGAATTTGATTGACAGCTTCCTGTGCTACCCCATCACCATCTTGTACAGCATCGTGTATGGAGAATGATAGACGCACTTTGGGAGCCTGCACAGAAGTCTTGTTTTGTTGGAAGTTTGGTGAGTATTTGTACAGTTTAAATGCAACCACACTGACCACCAATATGTGCTCCCCCACTGCCCACCAATGTGTGCCTCCAGGTAATAAATGCATGACCCAGCCACCACCCTCCGTATTGAGGCGGGCGGTGGCTGGGTCATGCATTAAGCTCCCACTGCCCACAAATGTGTGCCCCCAGGTAATAAATGCATGACCCAGCCACCGCCCTCCGTATTGAGGCGGGCGGTGTCTGGGTCATGCATTAAGCTCCCACTGCCCACAAATGTGTACCCCCAGGTAATAAATGCATGACCCAGCCACCGCCCTCCATATTGAGGTGGGTTGTGGCTGGGTCATGCATTAAGCTCCAAATGTCCACCAATGTGTGCCCAGGTAATAAATGCATGACCCAGATACCGCCCGCCTTATTACAACGAGGCGGGCGGTGGCTGGGTCATGCATTAAGCTCCCACTGCCCACCAATGTGTGCCCCCAGGTAATGAATGCATGACCCAGCCACCGCCCGCCTCATTACAGCGAGGCGGGCGGTGGCTGGGTCATGCATTAAGCTCCCACTGCACACCAATGTGTGCCCCCTACCTAACCACTAACTTGCAACCAATGTCATGGGGCCACCTAATAATTAATTAGAAAAATAAATAATTTTTTTTTTAATTAATATACAAAGATATTTAATCAAGATAGACAAATTCCAGGAAGATTATTCATATTGAAATAACATATTATATTAATAATAAACATGTTTAAAAATCAATTCAATACAGATAAAATAAAAATACATTTTAAGTAATATAACAAAAAAATAAATAAATAAACACGTATTTAACAAAATAATCACCATACATTACATTTAAAAACACACATTATTTAAAGCTGGGGTCTACTACCTTTCAGTCTCCAGCTGTTGTGGAACTATAGATCCCAGGATGCCGTGCCACCCACCCTTGGGAAATAACAGCATGTTAAAACAGTTTTTAGGGCATCCTGGGATCTGTAGTTCCACAATAGCGACAGGCCCAAAGGTGGAAGACCCATGCTGTCAAACAAAGAAAAACATTATGAAATGAAAGAAATTAAATGAACACAACATTCCTGTAAAAGAAAAGAAATGAACACATGACATTCCTGTAAAAGAAAACACGATTACAATACCATAACAAACCTTTAAAAACCTGTAAAAAAGAAAAAATTTAAACATTAAAAATGTTAACTATAACAACATTAAATTACTAAAAACCTGTAAAAAAGAAAATATTAAAACATTAAAAATATTAACTATAACAACATTAAACAAAACTTTATACACAAATATTTAAACGTCCTTTTTTTCTTCTTCATAGATAATGTCCATGGATAGTGAACGTGAATTCATTACAGGATTCATTGAAATCCTGCACTCGAAAGAGTTTCTGTGGAAGATCAGTTCTCGGAAGTACCACAATAAGTCGCACAAGTTGGCCGTACTAGAGGTACTGTTGGAGTATACGAAAAAGTACATTTCTGATGCAGACCTGAAAACTGTACGGCAAAAGATTCAAACTCTCAGGACAGTGTACATCAAAGAAAAAATGAAGGTGGATGACTCAAAAAAATTAGGAGCGGGCACAGATGAAATATATATTCCTGCGCTCTGGTACTACCATATGATGTCATTCATCAGTGATCAAGAGCCTCAAAGGCAATCTATCGTCTTGATGGCTGAACGTGAGGGAGAAGAGGAGGTTGCAGAAGTCTTGGTAAGTAGTGACACAGTTTAAACCAAAATCCTTAATATTTTTGTTGTTAAATCCCAAATGTCCAATTTAGTCAGTAGTTCACAGACAGTCCTCCTGCCATGGCACAGCACCTGGTCCATTAAAATAGGCCATGTACTCCTCTCTCATTTCTTTGGCATGTGTGGTGGATGTTGTTGTATTTGGTGGTGCAGACACAGATGTCAAATGTTCAATGTCCTCCAGGGGTCCTACATCTTCTGGTCTAGCTGGAACTGGTCCTCGTTGAGTAGATTTTCTTTGCAGAAAGTTGTGCAGCACACAGCACGCCATCACAACCCAGTCTATCTTCTCCATACGTAGATTGATGGTGGTGTGGAAAATGCAGAAGCAGTTGCTCATTATTCCAAACACATTTTCCACAATTTGCCGTGCACGGGATAGATGGTAGTTGTAGATCCTCTTCTCTCTGGTCAGGCCCCTCTGTGCAAATGGCTTCATCACATGTTCATGTAATGCAAAAGCTTCGTCTGTGACGAAAACGTAATTTAGGTCATGCTTTGTCTGGTCCAGTGAGGGCAAGTTGAGGGTTTTGTTGGCGAGTCTCTGGTAGTAAGCCGTCTGTTTGAAGGACCCACCATCTGAAGCACGCCCATTCTTGCCGACATCCACAAACAGAAATTCGTACTTGGCATTCACCACTGCCCTGAGAACGATGCTGAAGAACCCTTTGTAGTTGTAGTAATATGATCCGGTGTTGGCAGGTGGGTTGATGCGGATGTGTTTCCCATCGATGGCTCCTCCGCAGTTACGGAAATTTCAACATTGTTCAAAATCTTCCGCGATGCTGGTCCACTCCTCCACGGTGTTAGGAAACTGTAAAAATAGTAAAAAAGGGGTTAAAACATGACTATAATATTTTATTTTTATTTTTTCCCTATATAGACTCCGACCCAAGATCCTGATTTAGCATCCACACCGGACCTCAGTCTGCTCAGTGGTAACAGTGAGCCAGAGAATACCACACAATTGGAAACTCCACTTCCACCTGGACCCTCATCTTCTTCTCAACAACCCCAAAAAAAGAAAAACAAACAAGGGAGAAAGGAGAATCTTACAGAACGTGATTAGAATTTTTTCCAAAAAAATGCTGCAGAAACCCCCTGATTTAATAGATGATTTCACAGTTCATGTGAACAGCACATTGAGAAATATGGATACAGATATCCAAAGAAATTTTCTCAGGTTAAACTACGACCTGTTGAGTCGCTGTATGAGCAAAAATATCTCCAATTCTACATACATAGCTGACCCAATGCTATTGTCCACTGCCCCAAATAGGTATGTGCATCCCCCCCTACCCAGTTAGATATTACTTCCCCACCAAGCACCAGCACGACCTTGTATAATGCTCTGCTGGATGCAGCAGATGAGTCGCCCCAATACACAGAGATGTAAAATTTGTCTTGCTTTTAATATCACCAAATTTTATGAATTCTAATAGGTGCTTGCTGCATGGGATAGGGTGGTGATGACGGTATGCAATCGGGAAGCCGGCGCACGGAAACCCGACAGCCGGCTTCCCGACTGCTTTACCCCGGCAAGGGTTAAATGACAGGCATCTAATTCTAGACGCCTGCCATTTTCCCAACTCCAGGAGACCGGTGCCCGGCATCCCGATCGAAGTGATGCCGGGCACTGTTGCAGACAGCCGCAGGGGGGGAGGGTTAGGTTTAGGGCTCCCGGGGGGGACTTAGGGTTAGACACCCCCTGGGAGGTTAGGGTAGGGGGAGGGAGGGTTAGGGTTAGGCACCCCTGGGGGGGAATTAGGGTTAGGCACCCCCCCGGGGGACTTAAGTTTAGGTGGCGGGGAAGGGGGGGTCAGGTTTAGGCACTTAGAGGAGGGATTAGGGTTAGGCACTGGGGGGAAGGTTAGGGTTAGGCACCCCTAAGGAGGATTAGGATTAGGGGGTTAGGGTAGGTTAGTTCATACTTACCTTAAGACGATCGGGATTTTCAGCCGTGTCGGCCAGCCGCAGCCGGGATTTGAACCGCCGGACTTGTGTCCAGCAGTAAATCGTATTTATTCCGGTGATGACGCCATTTGGACAAGGTCACTATGCACATGGCACAAGTACACATTGCTGGAAGCCAGGGCCACAATGTATACTTGTGCCATGTGTGTATTGGCCTGTTCAAACTGGCGTCTGACCCACCCTATCACATACAGCCGGCTACCTATTAGAATTCATAAAATTTGGTGATAATGTTCTTTTGTAAAATTGTTATAAAAAAAGGATATTGCACACAGTTTAGTGCACACTTTCAGTTGCCTGCAGGTCAGTGCACATTGTACTAAATCAAGGCTATTTTTTGCTTTATGTTGAGTAAAAAATAAAAAAAAGAATTTCTTTACACAAGAAACCAATGTGTGGTGTGTTTTTTTTACTTACCTTGCAATACTGGTACTGTAGCACTTTAACTATGGCTCTGCAGGTCTCCGGAATGATGATGCCCAAGGACTCAGGAAGGTCTTCAAATGACCTTCCTGTAGCCAGGTACCACAGGACGGCCACCAGTCTCTCTTCAGCAGGGATTGCCCTGCACCATCTTGTGTCCTGTCTCTGGATGTGGGGGTTCACCAGATGCAGCAATTCCTGGAAAGTGGCGTCATCCATGCGCAGGTAGTTCCGATAGTCATCCGGGTTGTTCTCCTTGATCTCCATCAGCAGGGACATGTGGGTATCCCTTTGTAGAAGCCACTCCTTGGTCCAGCATGCTCTCGTCCTTCTTCGCTGGGCCCTCTTCCTAATCTCCCGGACCCCAGCTTCAGCGACCACCACTCTATACCAATAGGGATGCATCAGTACAGAATTCAGGACCAGGATAGAATACAGGTAGGTAGCACACACTTGCAGGTAGAATAAACTTTGTAAAAGGCAAGCCAAATACAAAGAGCACAGTAGCAATGTACAGAATTCAGCAGGAATATACCTAGCCTCATCTAGTAGCAGAGCAGAATGTACACAGAGTTTAAAGGGTGCCTGCTTTTTATACTCCCTAGATAGCCCCTCCCATTGTTATGGCTATTTAAATTTCCCACCAATAGTCAAGAGCCTGTTATTTTTTTTGTAACTCACGATTTGTTATGACCAATCTCACGATGCGTACGATCCGATAGATCGTGAGTTCGTAAAACAGATTGGGTATCTCTTTTCCAAAATCATGATCACGACAGCAAGGGAGCTCCCGTGAAAGTTCATGAGGAAATTGGACAAGAAATCGGATCGTGAGCACATCGGTATGTGTGTGGGCACCTTTAGTAAATTTGCGAGTTGCTTCTTTTTCATCTAAAGTACTTCCTATTTTGGCCGATGGTGAGTTTTTTCGAGTTTGTAAACTCACATGAGTTTCAACAGTGAAAAAAGAGAGCTCACTTCCAAACTCACTCAAGTTTGTCTTTAGTGAATTTGCGAGATGAAAAAAATGCCAAAACTCACGTGAGAATGCAATCTCACCAAAGCTCACACAAACTCGACTCTTAGTAAATTTACCACTATGAGTAACTAAATATCCATGTCTTTATGGTTGCTATGCAACACTGGATACTATTATCAGGTCAATTAATTGACCATGACACCATGTGAGTGGCCGTGAGTGACCGGTCTTTAAATATATATACGGGAGCATGAAATACTTATTTGACATGAGTGAATGTCAAACAGATACTAGATATTGATTAATATTTGTGGACCGCAATGGTACATTAAGAAACTACGAGCCGTTGCAGTGATCTGCTAATTGGTCTGCCATCCTAAATGACTCCCACTTGGTAAATATTTCCTGTGCTTGAATCCATATCAACTTTTCATTGAAGTCCTTCCAGGATATCTTAGTATTCCAACCATATTCCATTAAGGATCCCCCTAGCACCTGAATGAACTGAAAGACCCATATCTTTGTTCCTGTTAGAGATTTTATTTTATTTATTTATTGAGCAATGTATTTTTAATAAATGTGATTTTTGATATTTTATACATCCACTTCTCTATATCTATTTAATATTGTATTTAAGATTTTTTAAGCGCTGCTTTCCTATATACATAATTATTCTGAGGTAGTGGTGCAGTCCAGCTGGTAAATATTAGATGGATTGGGCAACGTGGGATGAGGTGGGAACAGTTGGATGTCCTGTTGTCTGATTCGGTGGCTCGTTTCAGTCACCCAAGGTTCCTAATCGTGCATTTAAGTGGTAATGTTGCTACCATCCATTCGTGCATGGACCTATGGATGACCATCCGTAGGGACCTCTTGGGGCTGATGGATAGGTGGCCCTTTTGCAGAGTGATTTGGTCTGACATTGTGTCCAGGGTGCATTGGAGGGGCGCCATGAACCTGATGGCTGTGGAGGAATCAAGGAGGTGAATCAAGGAGGTGGTAGGCAGAGCGGTCCGGGGCAGATGTGGGGCTTTAGCTAGTCACCCAGGCATTTCTTTCTCGGAACGTCACTTGTACCGTAGTGATGGGGTCCACTTATCGAGAGGGGGTCTGGAGGTTTTTGTGAGGGATTTAGTAGGTGCATTGAGGGGTTTGGATACTTAGATTTCTGTTTTGTTAATGGTGATGGCTGCAGACTTTGTCATGGTTATGGCCTGGTTATGAATGTCTTGTTTTGGGGTTTAGCATTTTAGGGGTTCTGGGGAGTTACCCATGCGGTTGGGGAGGTGTGAGAGCAAGTTTAGGAGATTTGGGATGCCACTGGGCCTAGTGGGTTCCATCCTTCTTGGCTGCATGGGTGGCTTCCCAAGTTGTAGTCCCCGAAGGGTCAGGTAGTAGGCCTATGACCTTGCGAGTTGTAGTAGGATGGGGCAGTTGGTCCCAAGGAGTTACTTTTTCTGATGGGCTGTTTAGGCCTGAGTTTGTTATTTTCTTTACATTGTTTACATATTTATGTTTGCTTGTGTCATGCCGTTCGTATCCCGCCACCATTATTATTATTGAGCAGAATTAATCATTCAGGATAATAATTAGGTTATCAAGTAGATTAATGTTTTGCAAAAAAATGTTGACCCGTTTCACGGCTATTTCTGGTGTCCATGTATTTATTTTTAGTATAAGATTATGGAGTGTGAATGAGTGTGTGGGGTGATCTGATGACAGAGAGTTTAAGAAAATTGGTATAATACATTTTGTGTGTTCCCTACAACTAGCAACCCGCCCCGGCTTCGCATGGGAGCAATTTCATCTCACCACAGCCCCTTGCATTGCATAAAAAACTAACACCATGTCACCACAATCCCCTGCATCTCACAATAGCCTCCTCTGTCTCACTACTGTCCCTTGCATTTCACCATAGCATGCTATATTTCACCACAGCCCCTTGCATCTCACCACAGGCCCCTACTTCTCCTGCTACTTACCACAGTCCCCTACATCACACCACAGGCCTCTGCATCTCACCACAACCCTCTGCTTCTCACAACTGGCCCCTGCATCTCACCAGTGTCACAACCTTCACTGCTGCTGCCCAGCAGCTGGCCATGGCCAGGCCACTGGGATGTGCTGGAAAGGGCAGGAGGATCATGGATGAGAAATTTGTATTGCGGCTAATGTTAGATTTAACAGTAGCATGTCCCCGAGGCTGGAGGACCTGTTAATATCATGCTGGAGAGGGAGTATTTCACGTGGAGGAGTGGTAACCAGAGTCTGCCTGCAGGTTCAGCGTAGGAATGGACATCAGTATCCGTTGGTTACTAACCATCAATGTTTATGTTTTTACTATTTGATGGTGGCGGTCTGCTGTTTTCCACCATCAAATGGAAATCATTTGATGGTGTTCCGATGGTTGCTTGGTTTTATTAAATTCCTGATAGCTATGCCTCCCCTGGCTCCTTCCTCGATACTGTGTCTGCATCAGGGCAGGGTTAGATGGAGGCTGTCTCTCACTCTCTGTCTGCCTCAGAAGTGACCCAGTTGAGTCCCTGACTCCCTTTACTCTTTTTTCTGCTGCTAAGCAACAGAGCACATTGCTAGCTCTGATTGATTCAGTTTCAGATGTACTATTTCAGCACAATGGCCAACTCCAATACAGACAGCAGCTTGGTGTTAGATTTTTTTATTTGATTTGCTTCACTAAAATTGTGACTGCTTGTCTACCTTTTGTCACAGATGAATGGTTCATACATCTTAACCTACCGCGACCAATGCTGTACAGAACAGTGAAAACTCCATCAAAAAAATCCGTCCAGAGCTTCAACAAATTAGCCCAAATGAACAGACAGACCCCCTATATTGTGATAGAAACACTGGTAAAGTGGTCAGTGGTAGATACATTTGTCCTAGGTTTTTGACCTATGTGTTCTAAAAAACCCCCAAGAGAGAAGTCTGCAGTGAAGCAGATTTGAGTGTCGGCTCTTTGAAAAGCCGGTTTGGGTCTTGAGGGTGTGGATGTGAGGAGAGGGAGGGCTCCATCCACAGGCCACTCCAGGTTTTGGCCTTTTTGGCCTGTTAGCAGGCTCATTAGGGTCTGCACCTGGAACTGGCTGATATAGGCTGTGTGTGATTGTAAGCTAGTGTCTCATACCTGGGAGAGCAAGCAGACTGGCAGGCTCAGAGACACTTGGTGGAAACTAAATGTAAGTTTTGTGCATACGCTTGTGTTGATGGTGGAGGCAGTAGGCCCCACTATTTCTTTAGAGAGGGAACCTCTTGTCTAGTTAGCGCCCAGACGGGCTAGCGTTTACTTTTATATTTTGTTTTAATTTTACATTGTACAATAAAGACTGGTGCCGACCAGCTAGTACGAGACCCCAGAATGGTGCACTATTTTTCCGGCTGCTGTGTGCGTGAAGAGGGAGTCTACCCCAGGAGAGGGACCCCTAATCTGGTCGTGTTACAATTGGTGGAGAATGTGAGCAAGCACACACTGAAAAGTGCAGCAAGGAAAATTTGTCCTTTAAAATGTAAAGGGGCAGACACGTGATTATTGAATCCCTGAAGGTGGCGTCAGCCAATGCTCAGAGAGGCAAGGTTCAGCTTCCAACCAGCACCAAGAGGTAAAATGGAGAATGTTACTAAAGCCTTGTTCCAAGCTACGGCAGCTCTGCAAGAAGTTACCAGGGCTCAGCAGGAAACTAACAAAATCCAGCAGGAATCCACCAGGGTGCAACTATTGGCCTTGAAGACCGCTCAGAGGCAACTACAGGTCGCCATCGAGGAAACCCACTAGGCCTTAGCAGAAAACCACCAGGCTTTAGCAGAAAACAGCCAGGCCTATAATAGAGGTGGTACAGCACCTGTCGTCCAGCATGGAGATGCTAATAACGGTCCTCCCACCACCACTCACTCCATACGAGCCAGTCACTTCCTACAAAAGATGACTTCGGGTGATGATGTGGAGGCATATCTCACCACATTTGAGAGAACAGCCGAAAGGGAGAGTTGGCCCAAGGAGCAATGGGCAAGTCTGGTGGCACCTTTCCTGTCTGGGGAGCCACAAAAGGCTTATTACGATTTATGCCTGGCCGATGCTAAGGACTATGTGAAATTAAAACGGAACATCCTCGCTCGCTTGGGGGGTCACCACCTTTGTTCGTGCCCAATGAGTCCACTGCTGGGAGTTCCAAATCGACAGACCTCCACGCTCCCAGATGCATGACCTTGTCCATCTATCTACCAAGTGGCTTCAGCCCGAGATGCTGACAGGACCACAAATCATCGAACGAGTCATGATGGACCAGTAACTCCGATCCCTACCTGCATCCTTGCGCAAGTGGGTGAGCCATGCAGACCCTAAGTCCGCCGACCAGGTAGTTGAACTGGTGGAGAGGTATGTGGCAGCTGATGAGTCTGCCCCACCGAGCCCCGATGGCACACCGGTGAACTCCCATCAACAATGGTAAGACTGTTCCTGGGGAGAAGGGTGCTGGGTGGTGGAATGTGCCTAAGACTGAGGGTGGGGAATCTGAAGATAGGCCTGCTAGGCCAGGAAGGTTCCAACCTACAAAAGACTAGACCTTAATGTGACTCAATGTTTCCGATGTGGTGGCTTTGGCCATATAGCAGCTAATTGTTCACTTACTGCTTCTGTCAACCGCAGGGGATCTTTCTTTGCACAGCCAGCTTGTACTGCTGACCGGCAGGCTGAGACAGATAAACACATGTGTGTACTCACTGTGGAAGGAAACCGAGTAGAGGCTCTGTTAGACTCTGGTAGCCTGGTTACGCTTTTGAGAACTGAGCTGGTGAACCCTTTGAAACATATAAGGGAAAAACTGTTGGTGCGACATGCATACATGGGGATACTCGGTATTATATTACTGCCGAAGTGAACATCGAGACGCCATATGGTTCCGCTGTAGTCTCTGTGGGTTTGGTACCGGGCTTAATGTATGACGTGATATTGGGAAGAGACTTTGCTCACTTCTGGAAGTTGTGGGAAAGCTGGTTTTGCACAATGGCAAATCACTCTGCCTCGTCTGAAAGGGTGACAGATGTAGTGGCTGAGTCAGAGATGTTCCCATTTTCTAGCATGATTGGAGAACTAGAGAATGCGGAGCGTGATGGTGGCTCGCCAAGTGTTGTAGAGCCCATTTATCGTCTGCCGGATTTAGATGTCAGAAGAGAGGTCTTTGCCATAGAGCAGTTAAATGACCCTACTCTAGTGAAAGCCAGTGAGAATGTCAAGGTGGTCAATGGTAAACCCATAGATCCTGATAGTCCCTTGACATATCCTCACATGGTAATATGTCAGGATCTGTTGTATCAGATTACTAAGAAAGGGGAGGAGATTGTGGAACAATTAATAGTCCCTAAAGCTTACAGGAGAACGGTGTTAGATCTGGCCCATGGTCATATAACGGCAGGCCACCTAGGGGTAGAGAAGACCACTGATTGAATCGTGCAGAGGTTTTTTTGGCCCGGCATCCATAAAGACATGTCTGACTTTTGCGTCTCCTGCCCTGAATGCCAGGATCATGCTCCCAGACCACATTTCAAAAGTCCTCTAGTCCCACTACCAATTATAGAGGTACCATTTGAAAGAATAGCTATGGACTTGGTGGGACCCTTGTTGAAGTCTGCCCGAGGACATCAGAATATTCTGGTAATTCTGGACTACGCTACCAGATACCCGGAAGCGATACCGCTACCAGATACCCGGAAGCGATACTGCTACGCAATACGTCAACCAAGTCCATTTCTAGAGAGTTGGTCCATGTTTTTAGTAGGTTGGGAATACCTAAAGAGATACTAACTGACCAGGGAACCTCGTTCATGTCAAAAGTTATGAAGGAGTTGTGAGCCTGTTTAAGATTAACCAGTTAAGGACCTCGATTTATCACCCCCAAACCAATGGTTTGATCGAGAGGTTTAACAAGACCTTAAAACATATGTTAAGGAAAGTAGTCGACAAAGATGGTAAAGATTGGGATTATTTGTTGCCTTATCTGCTGTTGGCCATTAGAGAGGTTCCCCAATCCTCCATCGGGTTTTCACCTTTCAACTTGTTATATGGGAGACATCCAAGAGGGTTACTAGACATTGCCAAGGAGACGTGGGAAGGGCAGTCCAGTCCTTATAAAACAGTGATTAAACATGTTTCCCAGATGCAAGAGAAAATTGTGGCTGTAGTGCCGATAGGTAAGGAGCACTTGGAACAGGCCCAACTAGCACAGCAGAGGGTATATAACTGCAATGCACAGTAAATAAACATTGCTCCAGGGGATAGAGTGTTGGCTAAGTGGCAAGGGCCCTTTGAGATCTTAGAAAAAGTGGGACAGGTCAACTATAAAGTTTACCAGCCGGGAAAAGAAAACCAGAACAGATATATCATGTGAACCTGATAAAACCCTGGAAGGGTAGAGCAGCACTGTCAGCCGTCCAAGCCCCTCCAGTAAAACCAGGTCCCTGCTACCTGAAGTGACAGTGGCAAAACCCCTGTCAGCCAGTCAACAGCAGGAGGTCAAGGAATTTTTGATCAGAAATAGGGTACTGTTTTCTGACCTGCCAGGAAAAACCTGACATAGTCACTGACCCAGGGGTTAAAGTTAACCAAAAACCCTATAGGTTGCCCGAAGCCCAAAAAGAGTCTGTGTCAAAGGAAATTTAAAAAAATTTAGAATTGGGAGTAATTGAAGAATCACATAGTGAGTGGTCCAGTCCCATTGTGTTGATTCCAAAGCCCGATGGGAGTGTGCGTTTTTGTAATGACTTCTGAAAGCTGAACAGTGTTTCAAAATTCGATGCCTATCCGATGCCAAGGATGGATGAACTAATTGAAAGGCTGGGGACAGCAAGATATTTAACCACTCTGGACCTAACCAAAGGGTATTGGCAAGTGCCATTAACCGAAAACGCCAAAGAAAAAACAGCTTTTTCTGCGCCTGAACGGTTGTTTCATTACAAGATGTTACCCTTCAGGCTACATTGGGGTACCTGCTACCTTCCAAAGAATGATGGATAGGATTCTAAGACCCCATAGACGATATGCTGCGGCTTATCTGGATGATGTGGTCATACATAGTCCTGATTGGTAGTCTCACTTACCCATAGTACAAGCAACGTTAGACTTCATCTTTAAGGCAGGTTTGACAGCCAACCCGAAAAAGTGTTGTCTTGGGATGGAGGAAGTAAAATATCTGGGATACACCATTGGCAGGGGTTTGATGAAACCACAACTCAATAAGATTGAGGCAATACAGAACTGGCCACGACCCCTCAATAAGAAGCAGGTGAGAGCCTTCTTAGGGATCACTGGATACTATAGGAGGTTCATATCCAATTTTGCCACCATTGCGATCCCACTTACTGACCTTACCAAGGGCAATCAAAAAATCATGGTGGAATGGGGTCCTGAAGCAGAGAAAGCTTTCCAAGAGTTAAAAAGAGCCTTATGTACCCAACCTGTTCTGGTGACCCCTGATTTTGACAAAGAGTTTGTGGTACAAACCGTTGCATCCGGTGTAGGCATTGGAGCGGTCCTGTCCCAAAGCAAAGACGGTGAGGAACACCCTATTTTTTACCTAAGCAGGAAATTGAATATACATGAAAGAAACTATGCCACAGTGGAGAAGGAAGCTTTGGCCATAAAATGGGCATTAGAAACTCTCAGGTACTATTTGGTGGGAAGAAAATTCAAACTGATTACTGACCATGCCCCTCTGAAATGGATGTCAGAAAACAAGGACAGTAATGCAAGAATATTGAGATGGTTCTTGGCGCTACAAACCTTTACATTTTTGGTAGAACACAGGCAAGGAAGCCAGCTGGCCAATGCAGACGCGTTGTCATGCGTTCATTGCTTGGGGGCTTCAGTTGTTCCGCCCCACAGGTCGAAACAAAGGGGGGGATATGTGATAGGAACACTGGTAAAGTGGTCAGTGGTAGATACATTTGTCCTAGGTTTTTGACCTATGTGTTCTAAAAAACCCCCAAGAGAAAAGTCTGCAGTGAAGCAGATTTGAGTGTCGGCTTTTTGAAAAGCCGGTTTGGGTCTTGAGGGTGTGGATGTGAGGAGAGGGAGGGCTCCATCCACAGGCCACTCCAGGTTTTGGCCTTTTTGGCCTGTTAGCAAGCTCATTAGGGTCTGCACCTGGAACTGGCTGATATAGGCTGTGTGCGATTGTAAGCTAGTGTCTCATACCTGGGAGAGCAAGCAGACTGGCAGGCTCAGAGACACTTGGTGGAAACTACCTGTAAGTTTTGTGCATACGCTTGTGTTGATGGTGGAGGCAGTAGGCCCCACTATTTCTTTAGAGAGGGAACCTCTTGTCTAGTTAGTGCCCAGACAGGCTAGATGTTTACTTTTATGTTTTGTTTTCATTTTACGTTGCACAATAAAGACTGGTGCCGACCAGCTAGTACGAGACCCTGGCTGCTGTTTGTGTGAAGAAGGAGTCCATCTACCCCAGGAGAGGGACCGCTAATCTGCTCGTGTTACAATATATATATAGATAGATAGATATATATATATATAGAGAGAGATGCATTTAGTGGTAGTTGGTCAAAATGTTCTCCTAAATGCATGAAAGCAGACAAACTAATGTTAATTTACTGTCTTTTTTTGCTTCAAAACATTGTTTAAAATATTTGCATATCTATTTATTTTGAGACAATGAACAATGTCCCAAAGAAAACAGTGCAACTGGTGCAAAGGCAGATGTTTGTTTTCTCTCCTAAACAGAGAAACTATTTACTATTAATCTAGTGTCTGATGGACTTCAAGATGTGTAAAATCTTTACATATCTAATTTAGTTTAAATTAATTATAATGTGCAAGATACATTTTGTATGTTCTCAGACAAAAACAATGCATTTGGTATGGATGTAGTTGGCATCCCGACAGCCAGGATGTCGACAATTACAATACTGACAGCGGCTTCCCAACTGTCAGAATACCGACAGATTGCAGAGGTAAATATTATGGTCGGGGGAGACTTAGGGTTAGACTGTGGAAGGGGAGGGTTATGCTGCAGGATGGGAGGGTTAGAGTTATAATACTTACAAAAATCTGTCAGGATTCTGTCAATATTGTGACCGTCGGCATCCTATACCCAATCCCATTTGATACCCAATCCCATTTGATGCATAGTTACTGTAGATGGTTGGGGTTTTTTTTGTGGAAGAAGCAGACAGAACGTTTAACATTTATCTATCAGGTCCATTGAAACATTTGACTACTACTATTCTCAGACATATTATGCAATACATATAGTAAGTGAAAAGACCCATAAACCAACAAAAATAGGTATTTGTTTTAGGCAGGGAATTCAAACTAGAGACCATACAACATTTTTGTCATAATTTTATTTAGCAACATATTGTACACTGCAGGAGAAAGTGGCTTATGCCACAGAGAGAGTTACTGTCCTGTTTATTGACCTCAGGAAACAGCTGGAAGACCTGGAGACAAGAGTCTTGAGTGAGATCTCCAGGCAGGAACGAGAGATTTTGGGCCTTCACTCGCTCAGGGCTCGCAGCAAAACGGGGCGGCTGTTGATGTTGATCGACAGCTTGCCCCGTTTTGTAGGCGGGTCGGGGGGGTGGCTGCACAAATGGAGGCATTCCCGAAGGCGGCCCTACTGACATCACACATGATGTCAGTAGTAGGGGTGTGTACCGGCCACTTTTCGTGTTTTGTGTTTTGGTTTTGGATCTGGATCTTTCTTCGTGTTTTGGATCTGGATTGGTTTTGCCAAAACCACCCTTCCATGTTTTGGGTTCTGGGTTTTGTGTTTTGGATCTGTATTTTTTTTTAAAAAAGCATAAAAACAGCTAAAATCACAGAATTTGTAGGGTTTTCTGCTCCTATGCTATTATTAACCTCAATAACCTTAATTTCCACTCATTTCCAGTCTATTCTGAACACCTCACACCTCACAATAGTGTTTTTATGTCCAAAAGGTTGCACCGAGGTAACTGGATGACTATGCTAAGCAACACGAGTGGGCGGCACAAACACGTGACCTATCTAGGCGTGATACTGCAGTGGCAGACAGGATGGCAGTTTGAAAAACTAGGCCCCAAACTGTACATAATGCAAAGAAAAATAGAGGTGCAAGATGGAATTGTCCTTGGGCCCTCCCACCCACCCTTATGTTGTATAAACAGGACATGCACACTTTAACAAACCAATCATTTCAGCGCCAGGGTCTGCCACACAACTGTGGCTGAAACGATTGGTTCGTTTGGGCCCCCACAAAACAAGCTGGCAATTAATCTGTCCCTGCACAAACTGGCTCTACGGAGGCAAGATGTCATCCTCATCCACCGATTCCTCACCCTCTTCAGTGTGTACATCCTCATCCTCACAAAGTATTAACTCGTCCCCACTTGAATCCACCACCACAGGTCCCTCTGTACGTTCTGGAGGCTGGTCTCCCTGGAAGAGCTGATAATTCATTTTGATGAACATCATCTTCTCCACATTCTGTGGAAGCAACCTCCTACGCCTTTCGCTGACAAGGTTCCCGGCTGCACTAAACACTCTTTCGGAGTACACACTGGAGGGGGGGAACTCAGGTAAAATAGAGCCAGTTTGTACAGGGGCCTCCAAATTGCCTCTTTTTCCTGCCAGTACAGGTATGGACTGTCTGACATGCCTACTTGGATGCTGTCACCGATGTAATCCTCCACCATTCTGTCAATGGTGACAGTATCATATGCAGTGACAGTAGACATGTCAGAAATTGTTGCCAGGTCCTTCAGTCTGGACCAGATGTCCAAACTTGGTCCTGCCTGCCCTGCATCACTGCCAGCGGGTTGCTTAGGATACCTAAGTTTTTTCCTGGCAGCCCCAGTTGCGGGAGAAAATGAAGAAGGAGCTGTTGACGTGTCACGTTCCGCTTCAGCTGACAGTGTGTTCACCAGCAGGTCTTTGCACCTCTGCAGGCTTGTGTCGGCCGGAAAGAGAGACACCACATAGGCTTTAAACCTAGGATTGAGCAAGGTGGCCAAAATGTAGTGGTCTGATTTCAACAGATTGACCACCCTGGAATCCTAGCAAAGCGAATGAAGGGCTTCATCCACAAGTCCCACATGCCGAGCGGAATCGCTCTGTCTTAGCTCCTCCTTCACTTTCTCCAGCTGCTTCTGCAAAAGCCTGATGAGGCGAATGACCTGACTCAAGCTGGCAGTGTCTGAACTGACTTCACGTGTGGCAAGTTCGAAGGGCTGGAGAACCTTGCACAACACGGAAATCATTCTCCACTGCGCTTGAGTCAGGTGCATACCCCCTCCTTTGCCTATGTCATAGGTGGATGTATAGGCTTGAATGGCCTTTTGCTGCTCCTCCATCCTCTGAAGCATATAGAGGCTTGAGTTCCACCGCGTCACAACCTCTTGCTTCAGGTGATGGCGGGGCAGGTTCAAGAGTGTTTGCTGGTGCTCCAGTCTTCAGCATACAGTCGCTGAATGGCGAAAGTGGCCAGAAATATTTCGGGCCACCCAAAGCGTCCGCTGCACGGCCCTGTCGCTTTTCAGAAAATTCTGCACCACCAAGTTTATTGTGTGAGCAAAACATGGGACGTGCTGGAATTTGCCCAGATGTAATGCCCGCACAATATTGGTGGCGTTGTCAGATATCACAAATCCCCAGGAGAGTCTAAGTGGGGTAAGCCACTGGGCGATGATTTCCCTCAGTTTCTCTAAGAGGTTGTCGGTGGTGTGCCTCTTACTGAAACCGGTGATACACAGCGTAGCCTGCCTTGGAACGAGCTGGCGTTTCTGAGATGCTGCGACTGGTGACGCTGCTGCTGTTGCTGCGTAAGGTGATACATCTACCCAGTGGGCTGTCAGTCATATAGTCCTTAGTCTGCCCTGTTCCACCAGTCCACATGTCCGTGGTTAAGTGGACATTGGGTACAATGGCATTTTTCAGGACACTGAGGACACTTTTTCTGACGTTTCTGTACAGTCTCAGTATCGCCTGCCTAGTGAAGTGGAATCTAGACGGGATTTGGAACCGGGGACACACTACCTCCATCAATTGTCTAAATCCCACTGCACTAATGGCGGATACCGGACGCACGTCTAACACCAACATAGCAGTCAAGGCCTCAGTTATACGTTTTGCTTCAGGATGACTGCTGTCGTACTTCATCCTCCTCGCTAAGGACTGTTGGAGGGTCAATTGTTTAGTAAAATTAGTGGTGTTCCTACTTCCTCTCTGGGATGATGAACGACTCCCAGCAGCAGCAACAGCAGCAGCGGCAGCAGGAGGTGTAGCAATGCAGGATCCTCCAGAGGAATCCCCGATAGGAGAGTCAGTCATGCCAGTGACATGGCCTGCAGGACTACTTCCGTTCCTGACTAAGGAGGAAATTGATGAGGAGGGAGTTGACGGTGTGGTTTGCAGGCGCTTGGATACAACAGGACAACGGGATTTAGGTGTCCCTGGACTGCTTACGGTCTTAGCCAAAGTTTCTGAACTTGACAGTAACTTATTATGAACGCGCTGCAGGTGCTGTATAAGGGAGGATGTTCCTAGGTGGTTAACGTCCCTACCCCTACTTATTCCACCTTTACATAAGGTACATATGGCAAGACAGTTGTTGTCCGGATTTGGATAGAAATATTGCCAGACCAAAGAGGTGGAATGTTTGGTCTTCTGCCCAGGCATGACCGTGATGGGCTTTTTCATCCCACGGACAACAACTGTCTCCCCCGGAGCCTGATTTAAACAAACCATCAGAATCCTCCTTGCCAACTTCCTCCTCAGCGCCAGCTACACCAGTATCCTCATCCTGTTGTACTTCAACAGTGACATCTTCAATTTGCATATCAGCAAGTGGACTGTGGGTGCTCCTTTCAGCACTTGCAGGGGGCGTGCAAATGGTGGAAAGAGCCACCTCTTCCAGTCCAGTGCTGGGAAGGTCAGGCATCGCAACCACCACCACACTTGGACTCTCCTTGGGGATTTGTGATATCTTCTTAGAAAGCACAGTTCTTCGCTGTGCTTTTGCCAGCTTAACTCTTTTGATTTTTTTAGTGGGAGGAGGGCTTCCATCGTCATGTGAAGCTGAACCACTAGTCATGAACATACTAGGGATCGACCTTAGCCGTTCCTTGCCACTCCGTGTCGTAAATGGCATATTGGCAAGTTTACGTTTCTCTTCAGCTGATTTAAATGTTTTTTTCAAGGTCATTTTCCTGAACTTTGTCATTTGGGATTGTATGTGCCCTCTATTATGACATTGGGCATCGGCCTTGGCAGACGACGTTGATGGCATGTTATCGTCTATGTCATGACTAGTGGCAGCAGCTTCAGCACTAGGAGGAAGTGGTTCTTGATCTTTCTCTATTTTATTTTTATCGGAGAAAGTTTGGTCCTCCATTTATGTTATATCGATTTGATATATACGTGCGGCTAAACACAGAAAATATTTTTTTATTTTTGCTGGAGAGTAGTGCACTTTGTGGGTTACACCAGCCTTTAAGAAATGAGCCAGCCGGCTCTTTACTTATGGGACACAGGCGCACGCTTGGCGCTGCTCCTTTGTTGATGCACGTGCGGCTACTGCGCACACAATTCACAAACACAGAAAATAATTTTTTTTTTGGTTTGGACTGGAGTGTACTTTCGGGGGTTACAGCACCCTTTAACGGTCAAGCCAGCCGGCCCTTTACTTATGACACAGGCGCACGCTTGGCACTACTTTGTTGATGCACATGCGGCTACTGCGCACACAATTCACAAACACAGAAAATAATTTTTTGGGTGTGGAGTGTACTTTTGGGGTTACAGCACCCTTTAACAGTCAAGCCAGCCGGCCTTTTACTTATGTATTCATGTACATCCACAATATATATCAAAATATGGGAAATGATGACACTAGAAAAATATTGTGCAGAAAAATTAATCCCTAGAGGATTACGTATTGACAAAGTGCCTTCCTTTGACAATGGGTCATCTGATTTTAAAAGGGAGTGGTTTAGGATATTAGATTCTTGCTCATTTTCCCTTATGAATTTAATTATTAGAGAAAAAGGGACAGAATTACAAAAATTAGAAGAAGAAATTAATACCTATAAAAGTCTTGTAGATCCCTATAAAGAGTCAAGAAATTTTAAGGTTTTAGAAGAGATGAGTATTAAAAAGATTGAGAAAAATGAAAGAGATCTTAAAAATAAGAAAAAGAAAAAATATTGGAGAGATAAAGGAGATTATACGAGTGGTAATGAACATAAAATTACTAAAAAAGAAAGAATCTATCAAGAGGGGAATGTCAATATCAGGAATACTGAAAAGAGAATGACCTTTAGACCACAACATAGAGATGATCTATCCCCACTATCAAAAAGGGAAGAGAGACCACACAGATTCCCTTATGGAAATGAACGATCACGTAGACCCAGAGATGAACAATCAGGGGAGTGGAGTAATTGTCAGTTTAGAAGTAAGGGCCATTTCTTTGATAACCCATCTGATAATTGGGAGAGGAAGAAAAAAACATCATTTCGATCAGACAATTGGAGGAACAGGTTTGAGCCCCTCACTGATGATTTTTTATGGTAGATAGGGTGACCTACACCCCAAAAAAAAAGGAGAAGGGGGACTAGGGGAGGTAAATGTACACACGCAAATAGAAAGAAAAGATGGAAAAGAAGGGAAGTCAGAAATGTAGAGGACGACGTATCTCAAAGTCAAGGGGACATAGCAGAAACACTTAGCTCTAAAACAAAAATCTATAATTTGAGTAATTACCAACTAAATGAATGGGAAACCAAAGTTTTAGAGCATGGTTTAAAATTTGCACCTTCAAGTCGCCCTAATGACTTCGAGGTATTCGTTGACCTCCAGAAGTTTATTAGAAAATTAACTCTAAAAAAAATTTTTGGTGAGAAAGATGAAGATAACATTGAGCTATTGACGAATAATGAAATCTCTGTATTTAAGAAAAAATCTAAATTTTTTCCCGCACATAAAAAGGGTTGTTACATAGAGACATTTGAAAGATTAGTGAGAGAGGATTTGGATAGATTAGATTTGAAACCCAATAAAAAGATGAATCTTACAAAAGATGAGAGGTCCGCTATTAAAACATTGAAGGATAACAAGCAAATAGTGATCAAACCCGCTGATAAAGGGGGAAGTGTGGTTATCCTTAATGTGGATGATTACAACTCAGAAATTGTTCGCCAGTTGGCAGATACTAGTACATATAAAAGACTACGTACTAATCCATCAAATGCTATTGTTAAAAAATTGGACAGTTTCCTGGCATTATATACATCAAAAAAGATCATTACTGAGACTATACAAGAATATATTAAAATTGAGAATCCTTCTATACCGGTAATATATGTGTTACCCAAGATTCATAAAAATAAGGAGAAGCCTCCAGGCCGTCCTATTGTGGCGGGTACTAACTCTGTACTTTCCAATTTATCACACTATTTGGATTATCTACTCCAACCTTTGGTACAGGAAACTACATCCTATTTAAAGGATACTATTTCCATTATAAGGGATCTCTCGGAAATTAGATGGCTCCCTGGATATAAATTGGTGACAGCGGATGTAACCTCTTTATATACCATTATCCAACATCATTTAGGTCTAAGTGCAGTGAAATTTTTCCTAGAAAGAAAGGATATGTCAGAGGATCAGAAAAATTTTATTGTGGAGGGTATCGAACTAATTCTACGAAATAACTTCTTCTGGTACAATAGTGACTTTTATCTACAACTCACAGGGACTGCCATGGGCACCAGGCTGGCACCAAGCTATGCCAATTTGTTCATGGCATGGTGGGAAGATCAGTCAGTATGGAGCGGTCATGGTTTTGGGGCCAGCCTGGTGTCCTGGCGTCGATACATCGATGATGTGATTTTTATTTGGGATGATAATCAAAACTCTCTGGATAACTTCTGTAAACATCTAAATGATAATAGGCATGGTATTGTATTAACCTTCAATGTGAGTGATACTGTGGTCAATTTTCTTGATTTGACTGTATATATTGAGGGAAATATCATTAAGACCAAAAATTATACGAAACCCACAGACGGTAATGGTTACATTGAAGCCAATAGTAACCATCATTATAATTGGCTCAAAAGTATACCAGGTAGCCAATTTTATCGTATACGCAGAAATTGTACTGAGGTGGATGTATATGAAGAACAAGCCAATATTCTGATGAAACAATTCAAACAGAAGGGTTATGATAATAAAGTTGTAGAAAAAGCTAAAGAAAATGGTTTACAATTAGATAGACTAGAAGCTATACGTAAAACGAAGAAAAGAGATGATAAACGTAGAGATGGGGAAATCACTTTTATAACTCAATATAATAGTCAGTATAGAGAAGTAGAGAAAATAATAGGAAAACACTGGGACATCCTTAATCATGATCCGGTTTTAAAATCGTTTATTAGCAATAAACCTAGATTTGTATACAGAAAGGCCCGGAATATAAAAGATAGTTTGGTAAGGAGTGTGATTGCTGCCCCAGTTCCTTCATCTATAAATAAATCAAAAGGTTTTTATAGGTGTGGATCATGCAGTATGTGTAAGGCATGTAAAAGTTCAACTTCCAAAATCACAGAATATAAATCGTCGCAGACAAATAAGGTGTTCCAAATAGATGATTTTATTACGTGTCATACCAAGTATTGCATTTACTTGAGTGCTCCTGTGGGAGCCAATATGTAGGCAAGACCACTAGAAGTTTGAAAGATCGCTTGGCTGAACATGTGAGAAATGTTAAAAAAGGCTTGGAATCACACAATGTGTCATTACACTTTAAAATGAAACATCAGTGTGATATCAAACATCTAGTGTCTTTCTGTGGGATTCAGGTGGCCAAATCAGATTGGAGAACAAACAATAGGGATAATGTTTTGGCTAAAATGGAGATGAAAACTATTTATTTGTTGAGATCTTTAACTCCAAAAGGTCTCAACGTGGACTTTGAGATGAAGTGGTTTTTATAACACACTTTTATAGTTTTTCTGTCTACATTATTATGCATCGTTCTCTATTTTAATTATTGTCTTTTTATTTTTTACATATACATCTGTATCGCTCTGAGGAATATTGATGAATTTTGTCACCAAATTCTTAAAATTGGAAGCCTCTGCATTATAATGGGACTTCCGTTTGGCATCTATATCGTATTGCGTTCCACTGTGGTGCGTTCCAAAAAGATGGGAGGATCACCCTGATGCATCATAGAAATGTGATGACCATTTCCGGGAAAGCGGATGATGAATAGGCTGTTTCCGCTCAAGTGACCGGATCAAGTTTTGTCACGTTGGTCTGCTGTTTGGCACGCAAATGAACATTATAAATTTAAGGAGAGATCCAAAATATGGACTGGATGCCAAAAATTAATTATTGTTTTTATTTTTTATTTATTTATTTTTTTATTTTGTTTTTATTATGTTCTTATGTATGATTCAGTTGATTTATATTTTGATATATATTGTGGATGTACATGAATACATATTAATGGAATGTGTAATTTATTAAGGGCTTTTTAAGGATTGATGCCATTTTTTACTTATCCGGAGTTTGTGGATTACCCAATATTGAGGTTAATCAATTAGTGTGAGTTAGGGTATATATACCCTGGCTGTTCAGTCAGAATTTACACCCTGAGGAAGGACCTATGGTCAGAAACGCGTTGGTGGTACTGTGGCAAGTTTTCTTGTTGCTGCTATTTTTTTATTCTTTTACTGGTTGGTTCTCCATACTCATTCATTTGGGGTTTCAGGAGAGAATTTCTATTACTTACCTGTAATAAGGAAAGAGGACTCTATGCTTGGATTTTATCTATTTTTTATTTGTTCCTGTATTGTACCAATAAACTTTGGACTTTTATATGATTTTTGGATCATTGTATTGAAAGGATTGCTTCCAGCTTTTGGAATGAGGAGTGCTCTGTTGGACCTAAAGAAACCCTGATGGGAACGTTTATACCTGGTCCCAGGTGAGTGTTTTTACATAGGGGAGGTCCAATTGGGAATATATGAATACCTGTATTTCCACTGTAAGCTGACGCAAGACAGATACCTTTATGTGAACATATTTCTCCATTTGGAGGTGAGTCGGAGGTGGAGGATTTTGAAGCCCTAAAAGGGGTCCATGTACTTTGGATTTAATTTCTTGTGTATCTCTCCTTCCACTTCGACAGAATCAATTAATAGAAGATCGCGCTTTTGGATCACTCTATTTTTTTCTCTGTGCATTTGACTTGGAGGCGTGGTGCCCCTAAGAGTGGACTAAGCAGCGGTTTGTGGGGCGCTGGTTGCCTTTACATTTTTTTGTATTCCACCTCTTTGGTCTGGCAATATTTCTATCCAAATCCGGACAACAACTGTCTTGCCATATGTACCATATGTAAAGGTGAAATAAGTAGGGGTAGGGACGTTAACCACCTAGGAACATCCTCCCTTATACGGCACCTGCAGCGCGTTCATAAAAAGTTACTGTCAAGTTCAGAACTTTGGCTAAGACCGTAAGCAGTCCAGGGACACCTAAATCCCTTTTTCCTGTTTTATCCAAGGAATCGGTGGATGAGGAGGATGAGGACGACATCTTGCCTCCGTAGAGCCAGTTTGTGCAGGGACACATTAATTGCCAGCTTGTTTTGTGGGGGCCCAAACGAACCAATAATTTCAGCCACAGTCATGTGGCAGACCCTGGCGCTGAAATGATTGGTTTGTTAACGTGTGCATGTCCTATTTATACAACATAAGGGTGGGTGGGAGGGCCCAAGGACAATTCCATCTTGCACCTCTTTTTTCTCTTTGCAGTATGTACTGTTTGGGGCCTAGTTTTTCAAACTACCATCCTGTCTGCCACTGCAGTGCCACTCCTAGATGGGCCACGTGTTTGTGCCGCCCACTCGTGTCGCTTAGCATAGTCATCCAGCTACCTTGGTGCAATCTTTTGGCCATAAAATCAATATTGTGAGGTGTGAGGTGTTCAGAATAGACTGGAAATGAAGGTTATTGAGGTTAATAATTGCATAGGAGCAGAAAAACCCACAAATTCTGTGATTTAAGCTGTTTTTATGCTTTTTTAAAAAAAAATACAGATCCAAAACACAAAACCCAGAACCCAAAACACGGAAGGGTGGTTTTGGCAAAACCAATCCAGATCCAAAACACGAAGAAAGATCCAGATCCAAAACCAAAACACAAAACACGAAAAGTGGCCGGTGCACACCCCTAGTTTTAACGATATCCATGCTTGAGCACAGGTGACTTAATTAGGGCCTCAGTCAATGTGATTTAACAATCTGTACTCCACCATGGATATCTCTAAAACTTGGATTGATGGTGTGCCTTGAGGACCACAATTGGGAACCTCTGGTCTAGGTATAAAACCATGCAGCGGTCATAAGAGAAAATACATATATAATACAATATATTTCTATAAAAGAACATACATTTTTTAAATACAATGCTTTTTGAATAAATACATTAAACAGACATTCTATTATGCAGATAATTTGTGCAATATGTGACACTTCCTGATTATAGATTAAAACAAGTTAGATGATAATCAGACTGGATAGTACTCAGGTCAATTGTAGATTGGAATATATGTCTAGTGATATATCCCTGGATATAAAAACAACAGCTAATAGTGTTACTGTCTCAGGAGACTTGAAATCTGCCTCTTGGATGAAAAGACACATTTGTGAGTAAAAGCCAGAGAGGTTACAATGGAAAGCCGATTTATTAGCAGGCACATCTTTATTAGATAAAAGAACAGGTAAAATCTATAGCAGGTAGAAGAGTTTTGGAAACACTACAATCTTTATTACATCGGCTCAGCCTAGAAAAGAAAGTGATAAGTTCTGCCAACTCGAGTTCCATAGTTATCCTATCGGAATGCGATTGAAATCCCGCGGCTCCCTAACCTCCCTAACCCTAACCTCCCCCTCTAGTGCCTAACCTCCCCCCCATGGGTGCCTAAACCTAACCCCCTTCCCCGCACCCTAAACCTAACCCTCCCGGGGGGTGCCTGAAAGTACCCTACCCCCCTAGTGCCTAACCCTAACCCACCTTCCCCTAGCCTAACCCTAACCTTTCCCAGGGGGGTGCCTAACCCTAAATCCCCCCAGGGGTCCCTAAACCTAACCCCCCCAACCCCGGGGTAAGTGTATACTTACCCGGCAGAGAGGACGTTCGGTCTGGCGTCCTCGGTGTTGGGATTAACATAGGCATCGGTATTTCGATGCCTATGTTAAATCCCTTGCCGGGATTGAGACAAGCGGCCACCGGTCTCATAACCACATCCCATCCTATCAATTTAGGACTATTCTGCTTATTCAACAGTTTTACATGTTTTGGTGAGATGAATGCCAAGATAAGGGATAGGCCCACTGATGTAGCCCAAGATAGACAGGTTATTGGAGGCAATAATAAAGCATTTTTTGTATTACAGTAAAGCCTGAAATATAGCTAAATTCAGTAATCTTGTACATAATCAGAAGAAGATATATCTTTTGGGTTAGAAAAAAGTTCACACACCCACCTATCCTCAAATCACTCCAAATAGCCCCATTAATCACGCACAGACTTGCTTCTTACCTGCCCAAAACAATAATCCTAAGTAACTACTACACTCCACTGATGCCCCAAAAGTCATTGGGTAGATGCTTAGTATCTGGAGAAATGTTGACACATGCCATCTGGATAGCTTACCACAGGTCCCTGATATTTGTAGGTGCAGGATTTTGGGTGTGAACGAACCTCGCCTATAAATGCTCGATTGGGTTCATGTCGAGTGAACATGGTTGCCACGCCAGTCTTCAGAATACTCTAGAATGCACCTCTAACCATATCTGGACAACTTGGGACTGATGACAGGGTGCGTTAACCTGCTGTAATGTTCCATTGTTGTGGGACTACATGAAGTCCATAAAGGGCTGCAAATGGTCATCAAGCAATGCAACACAGTGGTCAGGGCTGGATTAAGGGGGGCAACAGAGGCGGTCATCCCGGGGCCCACACACAGAAGGGCCCCCACACTAGAGCACACAGGGGGTTTTTCTTTGTATCTAGAAACCCCCCCCTGATGGACCAATTCCCCCCTTCAATTCCCTGGAGCAAATATGACAAGCCACACCCCCATATCACTCGCGAATCGTAGCATTATGACATGAGGGGGTGGGGCCTGATGTGAGGAGCCCATCCCCGTTAGCAACCTGTGGCTGCTGCATACAAATGTAAGTGTGTCTGTGTACTGTTTTAATGCGTATATATATGTGTATGTGCTATTGTATATAGTGTGTGTATACTGTGTGTTAATGTGTATGTATGTGTTAGTGTTTGTATACTGTGTATGTATATGTGTTAGTGTTTTTATGTGTGTGTATACTGTATTTGTATGTGTGTTAGTATGTGATATATTATATATGTGTGTGTGCGTGTTTAACACACACGTGGGGGGGTAGGTTCCGTGTGGTTGGTGGTTTGGGGGAGTAAGCTCCGTCTGGCTTGGTAGGGGCCACCACAACTTAGTTGCCCCAGGGCCCCCACAAGTCTTAATCCAGCCCTGACAGTGGTTACAGGTCAATGACATTCAGGCAGACCAGCAGACCAAACCCATGCCACGTGAACATTCCCCACACCATTATGGAACCACCACGGGTCCATGTCCTTATGGGGTCTGCGTCACACCTGAACCCTAACATCAGCCCAAAACGACTGGAACCGTGACTCATCGGACCACACCATATGTTGTCAGTCCTCCAGGGTCCAATTAGCAACATCACAAGCTCTGGTGAGGCGCTGTGTCAGATGTCACAGTGTTAACAGGGGCACACTGGTGGGTCTTCTTTTCCCATATGCTATGGAAACGAAAGAACGCTGTACTGACCTGCTGAATGGAATGTCCCATCTGTCAGGCACCTACTATCATGCCCAGTTCAAAATCCAATCATTCATGTCACCTTGCCATGAGCAAACCAGCCAGTGTCCAAAAGAAAAAAGAAATTGTGCTGACCTGTTTATTCAATGGCAACATAGTTGTTTATTGCCATTGCATAAACAGGTCAGCGCAATTTATTTTTTCTTTTGTCCACTTCATATAGTTTAAGAGGATTGCAGCAGCTCTTGAAAATTGCTGCAGACCTGATTGTGCATTGATCAACATACAGTATTTGAATGTAGATTTTTAGTATTCATTGATATATATATATATTATTATGATTTTTTTTATGAGTATGGACTCTATGACGCCAACTACCATTGCCTTTACATACTGCTATCCCATGATTTTTGGCACTTCAGTATATAAGCATACTCTGATGTAAAATTGAGGGAACTTGGCCCACAAGAATAGGTGGAGTTGGACGTATTCCCTGACCACTGGCCATTTTCTCAACACCACTTTGATCAGCTGAAAAATTCTCACCCACAGACATATCCACATTTGCACTAGTTTGCAGCCAATCATGGCAACTTTTTTCTGCACATGCTTCAAACATCACCATCAAAGCAGTGTTAGGAAATTACTCAATTAAAAAAAATATTGTCTAGATATATATTTAAGGGACCATGTAGAAAGGTATGCTATAGAAAAACACTAGCAAAATAGGAGGATTTATGGTCTTAAATTCTTTTCTTCGACACCACAGTGAGCACATGGAGGACGATGGGTATAGCCTGGAGAGGAGAGTCGGGGCACCAAACAGTTAATTTTTATTACCCAGCAGCCCAGGGCTCCCTATACTCCACCCCCTGTCCATGGTCAGCCAGTTAAATTGGAAAGCCCACAGCAAGGAGCGAAGATAAAGAGACGGAGAAGAAAGAACGGCACACAAACAGAACACACACGGAGGCAAGGTGCATAGAAACAAGTATCACAGACAATACCCCCACAAGCCAGGTGCATCAAGCTGGACGCCCTGTGCCTCCAATGGAGTCGAAGAAATACGATTTTTACTCACCGTAAAATCTCTTCCTTGGAGTCCATCTGGGGGATGTCATTACCTCTGGGCTATGTATAGTGAACTGTGGAGTCGGGCACTAACTAAGACTGTCTCTCACCCCCAATATAACCCATCCACTTCCACTAGAACCTCAGTCTATGTTTAACAAAGCCAGAGAAAGACCCACAGAAGAACTGAGAAAACCAGAAACCCAATAGGTAACTAGTATGAAACCAAACAAGAGAGGGATCTCTGCATCCCAAAGATGGACTCCAAAGGAAGAGATTTTGCAATGAGTTCAAATCATATTTCCTTTTTCATCAATCTGGGGAATGCCATTACCTCGGGGATTTAGCAAAGCAAGTCAATTTAAGGGGGAAGCATCGGAACTGGGCGCTCAAAGGATTTTTAGCCCAACACTGGCGTCTCTCGCTCCAAATATATGGAAGCGGGAAATTTTTTTAAAAGTGTGTATGGATGACAGGTAGCTGCTCTGCACAGCTGCTCTACCGAGGAACCTTGCCGCACAGCCCAAGAAGCCCTAGTCTAGTGGGCCCGAATTGAAGCTAAAACCGTCACATTTTAAGACAAATATGCCTCCCGGATGGCAGAAGTGACCCAGCTAGCAATTAATTCTTTCGAGGCTGTCCAGCCTCTTTTTGGTGCATCAATCAATATCAACAAAGATAGCGCAGTGCGCTCCAAGTAAATGCGTAACGCACGTACCACATTCAACAGTGCTAAGGAAGAAGTTTCACTAGTCACTGAAGTCAGGTGAAAGCCTAGAAGGAAGATATTCGGGTTAATCTGGAAAGCCGATACCACTTTCGGGAGAAAGTAAGGTTTAGTGCACCACCCTATCCTCGTGAAAAATTAGAAGTGGAGATTTACAAGAAAGAGCCACTAATTCAGATGCTCATCTGGCCGAGGCAATGGGCAAAAGAAAATCAACCTTCAATGTGAGGTGTCGCAATTCTACAGATTCCAATGGCTCAAAAAGTGCCTTTTGAAGTGCCTCCAAAACTAAATTCAAGTCCCAAGGAGGAACCAGTGGTACATAAGGAGGCTGTGTGCGAAAAAAAACCCTGCAAGAAGGTTTGAACTTCAGGAATGGAGGCCAATTTCCTTTGAAACAGGATCGACAGAGCCGAAATTTGTCCCTTATGGGAGGACAATCTAAGATCCTTAACCAACCCATCTTGCAGAAAAGACAAAAGACGAGACACTCAGAACCTTTCAGGTTTAAACTTGTGGTGTTCACACCAAGAAATATATATCTTCCATAATTGATGATAAACCTGGGAAGTGACTGGTTTATGAGACTGTATAATGGTTTTCACAAAAGATTTTGGAAACCCTTTGGCCCTCAAGATGTTGTATTTAAGAACCATGCTGTCAAAGCCAAGCGGGGCAAATCATGGTGATGGCATGGGCCCCGAAGTAACAGATCTGGATGCAAGGGCAGACAATATGGAACATCTGCCAACATGTTTTGAAGAATTGCGTACAAATGATGGCATTGGAGCCATCAGAATAACCGGCCGTGCCACTGATCGAATCCGCTGAAGTACCATTGGTAAAGGAGGAAAAATGTATCCTAGCTGTAACACCCAAGCTGTCTTGGCCTCCACCAGGGATGCCTGGGGATCCATGGCCCAAGATCCATACCTTGGAAGTTTCTGGTGGAGGCAGGAAGCCATTAGATCTATGTCTGGAGACCCCCATCTGGAAACTATTTCCGCAAACACTTCCTGGTGTAATTCCCATTCCCCTGAATACACACTGTGGCGACTTAAGAAATCGGCCTCCCAGTTGTCCACCCCTGGAATGTAAATTGCCGAAATAGCTGGAACCCAACTTTCTGCCCAATGAAGGATGTGACAAACCTCCCTCATTGCTCGCCAGCTGCATGTGCCACCCTGCTTGTTTATATAAGCAACTGCTGTGGTATTGTCTGATTGGATTTGAACTGGTAGGCTCCTTAGATGGAATTGATCCTGAACCAATGCATACCGAATCACCCTTAATTACAGTATATTGATGGAAAAAGAGGCTTCCTGGATGGACCAAAGACCCTGTAGGTGCATGTCTAGAACCACCCCCCCGAGCCCCCAGCCTGTTAGGCTGGCATCTGTGGTGACATTGATCCTATTTATTACTGACAGCTGGCAACCCCTGTTCAGATTTGCATCCTGCAGCCACCATAGCAGTGACTGAAGGGTCTGCAGAGATAACCTGAACATCTGCTTGTTTAATCGAGGGTCTGACTTTACCCATCAATGAAGCAATTGATTTTGCAGTAGTCGGACATGGAATCTGGTGAAAGGAACAAAACCACAATTTCTCCCAGTAACTGCATAGCCATGAGGACTGAGATATGAGGCATCTGTGAAACGGTCCTTATTTTGGATTGAATATCCTGAATCTTTGCTAGTTGAAGAAAACAGGATTTTGGTACTTATGGAGCGTACACACGGTCAGATTTGTCAGACTTGTCAGATTTGTCAGATGAACGATTGAACGATTAAACGATCTGAACGATTTGAACGATTTGACCAAAGTTTTGAACGATTTGAACGATTTGAACGATTGAACGATTTTTGACTGCATTAAAATGAATGGAATCGTCCAAGTCTGACTGCAAACCCATCAGATGTCAGATATCGTTATCTGACAAACGGGAACGCGCATCGTTGATCGTCCATCGTTCAGGCATGTCAGATATGAACGATTTTCCTTCAGATATGAACGACTGAACGTTTTTTAAATCGTTATCGTCCATATCTGAAGAAAAAATCTGATCGTGTGTATGCACCATTACTGATAATTCCCTTTCTCCAATTTCACAGGAGACACTGGAGTCTCATAACAGTTGGGTATACATGTGTGCTAACTGGGATCTGGCATTTTAAATTTAGAAAGAGTGACTAGCTCCTAAAAGCAATTCTTAGGAAACTTTGCTGGAAAGATACAAACTGCAGAGGAGATGGTGAAGCAAGTACACATAATGACAAATACACATATAAGGTGTGTAAACAGGTTGCAACAAACAGTTGAACAAAGAAAACAACCAGTCATAACTTAAAATGACAATCACCCATGGCAGGAAGGAACAGCGCTGGGTGGGCATCCAGTGTCCCCTCTGGAATCGGAGAAAGGGATTTATCAGGAAGTACCAAAATCCTGTTTTCTCCTTCATCCAGTAGGGGATACTGTAGTCTCATAACAGTGGAGACGTCCCAGAGCTCTCATCCCGGGCGGGAGAGTGCTGAGAACAGCACAGCCATACTTCGAGGCAGAGGCCACGAATGTATCAAAATGATAAAATTTGACAAAGGTATGTCGGGCCGACCAAGTGGCCGCACAGCAAAGTTAAGCTATGGAAACCCCATGGGCAGCCACCCAAGAGGAACCCACCGAGCACATGGAATGCGCCATGATGGAAGCCAGAGGTTCCTTTTAGGAGGCCACATAGGCTTGCCTGATGGTCAGGATGATCCAGTGTGCAATAGTTTGCTTGGAAGCCAGTCAACCAGGATGAGCGACATCATACAGGGAATCTGTTTTCCTGAGAGATGCAGTCCTATCCACGTAGATCTTGAGGGCTCTAACGACATCCAAGGATCTGGAAGCTGGAGAGTCCTCTGGAAGAACCAGCACCACAATAGGTTGGTTTATGTGGAAAGCAGATACCACCTTAGGAAGGAATGCCATCTGTGTATGGAGTTCAGTCCTATTCGCATGGAATACCAAGTATGGAGGGCGAAAGGAAAGAGCCCCAAGCTCTGACACTCGCCTGGCATAAGCCAGGGCTAAGAGAAGAACCACCTTCCACGATAGGTACTTCAACTCAACAGTCTGTAACTGTTCAAACAGAGAAGACTGCAGGAAAGAGATAACAAGATCCAAATCCCATGGAGCTGTGGGAGGAATAAAGGGAGGTTGTAAATGGATAACCCCCTGGAGAAAAGTCTGAACATCCGGGAGCAAGGCCAGTCTCTGCTGGAAGAAAATGGACAGCGCTGAAACCTGAATCTTCAGGGATCCTAGATGTAGGCCCGCTGAGAATCCTGCTTACAGGAAAAGTAGGAACCTGGACACCTTGAAATGTGTAGGAGGCAATCCCCTCCGTTCACACCAAATCACATAAGCCTTCCAAATATGGTGGTAGTGTTTTGAAGTGACGTCCTTCCGGGCATGGAGCATGGTAGGGATCACATTAAATTGGATCCCCTTTTTTCTTAAGATAGCCCTTTCAACAGCCACCCTGTCAAACATAGCCGCTTTAAGTCAGGATAGACAAAAGGACCCTGTTGCAGGATATCCTCTCGCAGTGGTAGAGGCCCGGATCATCTATCAGCAGTAGACGTAGGTTGGAATACCAAGCTCTTCAGGGCCAATCTGGAGCCACTAAGAGAACCGTGGCCCTTTCCCTCTTCATGCTTTGCAGAAGTTGAGGCAGAAGAGGAATTGGTGGAAACAGGTAAATAAATTGGAACTGCCAGGGTCTCCGGGTTTCTTGTTTGAAAGCAGCATAGAGGCAGTTGATGATTGTGTATGGACGCCACCAGGTCGACTTGTGGGAGGCCCCACCTCCTGAACAAGCTGTTGAAACACCTGGGGATGGAGCGCCCACTCCCTGGGATGAACATCCTGATGACTGAGGTAGTTGGCCTCCCATGCCACTGTGAATTCCTCCACCCAGAATAGAATGTGGCTTACTTGTTTAATTGCTGCCCGAATTCTGGTGCCACCCTGTCGGTTTATGTACGCCACAGCCGCCACGACTGGACTATAACTGCTTAACCCCGCAACAAGTGATGAGCTAGTTAAAGAGCATAAAACACTGCTCATAATTCTAAGATGTTTATGGGTAGTCTCATTTCCAGTGGAGTCCAGCGGCCCTGGAAGTGTTTCTCTAGAGTCACTGCCCCCACCCTCTCAGACTCGCGTCTGTGGTGAGGAGAATACAAATCCAGACTCCAAACCTCTTGCCCTCCAACAGGTGAGAGGAATTCAGCCACCAGAGAAACGATATCCGAGTTCTGGGGGCCAGCTTCACTTGCTGGTGAAGGAATAAATGGGATCCCGACCACTGAGAGAGGAGGTCCAGTTGAAAATGCCTGGAGTGGAAAAAACTGTATGGTATGGCCTCGAAGGTCATAACCATCTTCCCGAGGAATCGTATGCACAGGTGCACCGATACTCGTCGATGTTGTAAGATCAGCCCTGAATGGAAGTTGCTTTTTCCAGAGGAAGGAAGACTTTCTGACCTGCTGTGTCCAAAAAATCATTCCCAGAAAATTAAGCCTCTGTGTTGGATGCAGATGGGACTTGGGAAAATTCTGGATCCACCTGTGTCATATTAGGAGCCTCTGAGTCACCAGTATATTTTGTAACAATTGGTTCCTGCAAGGAGATTTTAGGAGATCCAGGTAAAAGACAATCGTAACTCCCTGAGTCCAAAGGAGAGCCGTCATCACAGCCATGACCTTGGTAAATACCATGGGAGCCGAAGACAGGCCGAAGGGTAAGGCCTTTAATTGAAAATGAAAGTCCCAAATGGCGAATCGTAAAAACGTCTGGTGATGGGGCCAGATGGAATGTGTAGGTAGGTATCTTTTATGTCCAAAGACACCAGAAACTCTTTTTCCTCGATCCCCACAATGACAGATTAAAGGAACTCCATCTTGAACTTGAATACTCTCAGGTAGGGATTGCAATCCTTCAGGTTCAGAATAGGTCTGACCGATCCATCCGGCTTCGGAAACATAAGCAAGCTGGAGTAAAACCCCTGCTTTAGCTGATATGTGGGGACCTGTACCAACACTCGAGAGGTCAGAAGTTTGTCTACAGCTTCTTGTATCACTACCCTTCTGTCATTGGAAACTGGCAAACCTGTAGTGAAAAACCGAGGTGGTTGCTGGATCTGGAAATTGAGTTTGTACCCCTGGGTGATGAAGTCCTGGACCCAGGGGTCCGGACAGGATTGTGTCCACACTAATCAACAAAATAAACCGAAATTAAATAGATGCAGCTTCCAGCTCCCATTTTTCTGCCAATATTCAGGGGCAGTTTCACCCCCTGATGAAACTGCTCCTGAATATTGGCAGAGAAACCGGTTAGGACTACTACCCTCCAGGATTCCAGCATCTGGTACCTTGCTTTGTCCATTAAACACTGTGAGACCAAGCACTATACCTACCACACTTGGACTGCCGTTGCTGCATAATACGAGAATGCCAGCTTTTAAAAGGAGGGTAAGAGAGGATTTGATCACCCCTCAACTCTTTCCGGCTGATTGCATTATACGAGACTGTATGAGGTTGAGAATAGTGCTGGGTCCATTATGCATGTGGCCCACCACTCTCCCTCCCTGTACTGACAGCCTTTAATTTGGAGGTTGAGCATAGCATAGAGACTAATAATTACAGTGAAGTCAAGCTCCCTCTACATTCCGACAAGTGCTACGGGACATATTAACAAGCTTGTTTACAACAGGCAGTTTGAACCTTGTATTGGTGAGTCTGAACTTTCGGCAGTATGACCAATTTCTTGTTCCCAACAGCGGAGTGAAATTAAGGATATAGGCGCTTTACTCACCGTTCACTTTATGGACTTATGTTTTTATATATTTTTTTTTTCATCCGTAGATATACAGATTTTATTTATGTATGCATATTTTGCTCTCTGTATTTAAGTATGAATTATATGTTAAAATGTATATTTTAATAAATGTATTAATTGTGCTCCCAGGGTGAATATTTCTTTACCTTTCATGTTCGTTCTTCTGTGTCCACACTACCCTGGAATTTCAAAGACGAGCTCCCAAACTGGGGTACCTCAGGTGAGAGGGTGTTATGATTCCTGGAGGGAATCGATGGTACAATGTAGAGCCAACTGATGACATCCTTGAGGGCTGGAATGTATAGTACTAGTCGTGGCCAAGGGTTAAGGATTTGGTTGCAGCCATTGAACTGTCGATGCTGCCTAGGGGTTGGTTTGTTTTGACTAGTTGTGCCGAGGGCAAGAGGTGTGATGCAGCCTGTGGGCTGTAGGAGCAGCCTTGATGGCAGGTTGTGGCTTTTATAGTCATAGCCAAGGGACTGATGGTGTGAAGTAGCCTTTTTGCTGTTGGAGCAGCCTTGAGGGCTGATAGTGACCTGGGGCCCCAGGACGGTTGCAGCCTTTGGGCTTATGAGACTCAGGTGGGTATGCAACAATGACGTGGGGCTGCTACCGATGCTGCCGAGATGACACTTGTGACGGTGTGCTTAATAGCGCACCTGGAACGTAGAGTGGCTACCAGTGTCGCCGGGATGAAAATGGGCCTCAGACTGCACACCCTGAACATATATATATATATATAATTGGAGGTGCTACCTGTGGAGACAATTGATATATATATATATATATATATACACAAGAAGAAGAAATACAAAGTGCACAACTCCAAATTAACCGAGTATATATAAATACATTTTTGTCATAGAGGTTTTTGGCATAATCTTGGCCAAGGCCTACCCACCATATCCGGGTAACCTCTGTAGGATAGGTCCCTAACATACTAGGGTTCACCCCCAAACCACCTCAGCCAAGCCACCCCAGGGCATCGACCTAATGAGAAAGGTGAAGTGTAAAGTAAGATAGGTAAGAGTAGCTACAGCTGCATATATAGGATGGAGAAGTGAAAATACAAATATAATAAACAAACGGTAAGTGTTAATATGTGCAAAAAAGGAAAAATGTGTTATGTGATGCCCTGAAGCAGACCAACCAAAGAAATCCAGATGACCCATGCCCCAAAAATCAACCCAAAGTTGCACTACAGTATATAATTTGTAGGGCTTACCTAAATTGTGCCTATTACTAGTGTGCATTCACAATACCAGACTCCATGCTTTAAACCAATGTGGAGTCCCCTACTAAGTAAGCAGCAGGGCGACAGGTTTCGGGGATACCTCGCCCCCTGAAGGCACCTCTACCGGGACCCCTGACATACCTTGGAAGGACAGAAAGCTTCCCCTGCCTTGGGTCCGAAAAGGAACAAATCCTAGGAGATTTTGGTTTTGGTGTTGATACAGGAAGGCAGGGACTTTTACCTCCCGTGACGAGAAATAATTTTAATTCTGGACCAAACAGAAAACCTCCTTCAAAAAGGCAGTGCCTCTAAAGCAGGGGTGGGCAATAAGCGGCCCTCCAGCTGTTATTAAACTACAAATTCCAGCATCCATTGCAACAGTTTTAGCATGGATAAATAGCAAAACTGTGGCTGGGCATGCTGGAATTTGTAGTTCTAAAACAGCTGGGGGGCCGCTTATTGCCCACCCCTACTCTAAAGCATGCTTGGACTCTATGTCTGCCTTCCATGTTTTAAGACAGAGAGAACATCTGGTGGCAATGGGCAAAGCAGAAATATGAGACTGTACCTGAATAGTGTCCTAAATAGGTCAGAGCCCCTGAAATTTGATCAGCTAAAGAACTAGCTTCAGACAAATCCTGATTGAAACCCATCAATCATGTGGGCCATCCAGGAATTGATAGCATTTATCACCCAGGCGCTGGCCAGAACAGGAGGCAGCAAGACTCCTGACAAAGTAAATATAGAATAAAGTACAACCTCATTCTTCCTATCCATAAGATCCTTAGGTATTACAGACCATGGTGTGGGGATAACAGTATTCCTGATCAACATAGTAATAGGAGCATCCACTTGGGTGGAATTTCCCAAAGCTTGGTATCCTCTTCCGAAAAAGGTTAAAGATACAAACAATATATAGGAATATGAAATTTTTAATCAGGTTTTAACCAGGATTCTTTTAATATTTCTTCAAAATGTGAAAACAGAACTAGTCACTGGAATAGCTGTTTCCTGTAGATGCAAAGTCTCCCGTACCATACCACCAGCATAGAAACCCCTAAATAAGAATGGGAGTCAGCTTCCCAGTTTGAATTGTCTTCCCAGTCATAGTCCAATTCCCCTTCTTCCTGGGAAGAGGCGGCTTAAGCTTCATCTCTGAAGATGAAGTGCTGACGTTACCATTTTCTTTAGGGACATAGCCATCTGAGCAAGACATCGTCATATCCTGGGCCCTATCGAGGGATCAGACAAACTAGGTGTTTGAGCACAAGGTAACATAATTCGCCTGAGAGTGACATACTTCACCTATAGCTCAGCCACAGACATGGCCCAATCTCCATGTGAACAAACAGCACAGAGCAACCCTGGGTCCGTACAACCCTTTGGCAACTTTTTATCACATTTTGTACGAGTATAAAAAGTGACTGATCCCTGTTTCTTGGAACCCTTGTCTGGCTTCTTCATACTGAGAGGGAAAGACAACTCTAACCAATACAGATAGCTACCTAAATTCCCCTGGAAAAAGCATAGCACTGTTTGAATAGAAAAAAAGCAAAGAAGGGTTTTGTTATATATATATATATATATATATATTTTTTAGTCAGAACAAGCACGGCTTCTGAAATGACAGCAAAAGTGAGGCTTAGTTTAACTGCTTATTTGATAAGAGACAGCCATCCCTCTCTAATTTGCAGTGAGTCTCAGCAAAGCAGGAATCCAGCATTCAAACACCTGCCAAAATAGTGTTTGGGGCATGGCCTATGAAGGCCCCTGATCCTGCTGTCACTCAAATACATGGGGGAGTGACCGGGCATGCCATCGGTGTCCTGCTTCATTCAGGACGCCTGACATCATCATAGGTGTTCCCTAACCGCCGGCTCCTCCCTCCGGAGATCCCTAATGTACAGCGGCTTTTAGTGGTGGCTTCATAGGAGCCGTATCATGGGAGCATGGCCCACGAGCCGCCCTCAAAAAGCCAGCAGCATGCTTTGTTCTGTAATCTCCTACAGCTGCTGCCAAGTAAGTAGTAACATATCCAGCAGCTCTACTAAAGCAGCATGCTGAGAAGCAGTAACACATCTTATATACTGTATGAGAACCTTGGCCCTCATTCAGAGCCGTACGCTCTGAGCAGAGCGCACGCTCTGAATGAGGGCCGCCCTCCATAAAAATGGAGCGTCCTCCTGGACGCTCGTATAGCTGTGGGTCACCACCCACAGCCTATACGAGCGTGCAGTTTGATGGCCGCGATGGTCGTGACCATCGAAACTGCGAGCCGGAGCCTGCGGTTGAGGTTTTCAACCGCAAGCCCCGGAGTGATTTTGGCTATATCAGAGCCAAAATCACTCCCACTGACATCACTAGTGATGTCAGTGGGCCGGCTTCTGACGGGAGGAGATCCTGTGGGAACGCCCCCGTCAGGGAGGCACGCCCACAAAAGGGGGCGTGCTGTCAATCAACATCGACAGCACGCCCCCTTTGATCAGACACAACGAGCGAAGGAAGGAAAGACAACATCGACCCACTTGCGAGCGGACAGCCGCTTGCGAGTGGGTCTGAATCAGGCCCTTTGTTTGCTGTAACAAGCTTACCTTTTAGCCAGTGGCCCCCTCAGATGTGGGTCTGGTATGAAGAGAGTCCCATAGACTCTGTAGTTTGGTGACTCTCCCAGAGTGGGATACAGGGTTCACTCAAACCTCTATTTCTACCTAACTCCCACTATGCTAGTGCTTGTCACCTGTTGCTGGGAACTAAGTACTGAAACCAAAACAGGAAAATAAAGAAATTAAACCTAACTAAAAAAAAAAGCTAGGACAAAGGCACTAAAAACAAGACTGAGGGTCTAGTGGAAGAGGAGTTATATAGGGGGTGGAAGCTAGTCTTAATTAGTTAGTGCCTGACTCCACAGCTCACTATAGATAACCCAGAGGTAATGGCATCCCCCAGATGGATGAAAAAGGATTCAACAAGGTAAGACCATAAATTATCCTTTCTTCTACCTCCACTAGGGGGCACAGAGAGGACAATGGGATGTCCTAAAGCTGTCCTCCTATGGGAGGGGACGCTCCTAGGCTACGTGACCCAAAGTCGCATCTGCATCAGGCGAAGGTATCAAAGACATAGAAACGGATGACAGTATGAGCAGAGGACCACATGGCAGCCTTACAAAGCTGCTCTGCATAAGCACCACGTTGAGCTTCCCACGAGGCTGCCACTGACCTAGTGAAATGAGCAGTTACAACGGCAGGGGCAGGAAGATCCATGGCAAAGTAGCCATTGCAGATAATCAAGCAAATAGCTGTTCAGTGCCGGCTTATGAACCAGGAAGAGGTTGGCATAGCAACCTGTACCTCTTTGAGATAGGGGTACCGGTATGATGACCCTGGAAGCCAGAAGGGAGCAAACTGAATCTCTTGAGAGCTCTTGCTTTTCCTGAATCTGCTGGAAATCCTGTGGAAAAGAACCACTCTGAAGGATGCTTCTGAAAAGTCAGCGCATACTCCGCTGAACCAAGCGTCTGTCGTTGTTCCCATCCAAACTTTGGCGAAAAACAAAAGCAGGTGGAGGCACGCCCCATCACGCAGCAGGCATAGCAGCTGGATGCTTGGTGGACTAAGACGACTGACCACGTGGCTTAGATCCCTTGGGGGAACTCTGGAATCTAAACGATACCCGACCTCTGGCCTTTCACTGTGGACGAAGGTTAGACTTTCAGGCCCTTGGAGATGACATGGAAGACAGTTCTGGATGCCGCCACTGTAACAACATTCCTGTTCAACTCCTGACCAAAGAAAGAGGATGTCACCAGTATATGGGAGCGCCTCTAACACTTTCATAGAATCAGAATCAGTGCACCAGGAATGTAGCCAGAAGGCTCTCCTGGCCGCAACAGTAGATGCTGACACCTTAGAAATCAAGTTAATGGCCACCTCACTCAGATAATCACCCACCTCCATAAAATGGCCCAGAATAATTTCTTCCTGCTGATACCAGAGCTGAGGCCGGCTTCTAATGTCTTTGCCCGACAGACAACAGACTTGTCCACCTAAGCCGAAACCAGGGCAAGGTGTGCATTAGCACCCGCATTTGTATAGGCTCTTTTAAGAGAAGTCTCCAACTTCCTATCTGTAGGATCCCTAAGGCAAGGTGCATTAGGAATGGGAAAGATGGAAGATCTAAAACGGGAAGTGGGCATCAAATGGAGGTGGTGACTCCCACTTATCCCACTCTGCAACAGGTAGCGGGTAGGATGCAATTCACTGACAACTGGAAGCACCTTTTAGGATGAGACCATGCTTCCATAAGGCGGTCCTCCAAATGCCCAAAGGGAAACTCAGTGGTCACCTTCTTCAGGCGCTTGAAACCTGGGGCTTTGGACCTAGGAGTCTTTTTAAAATCCTCCACATGGAGTACTATTCTATGCCTTAAATCAAAGCCTCAACATCAACTCTAGACATAGAATCCTTAGGCATGAAGTTTCTCCTTTGGGGGAGACAGATAATAGCCTTGTGCTCCGGAGACAACTCAGAATCACCTTTAAAATAAGGACAGAGAATTTCCCCTTCTAGAAGGCTTGCACTTTGATGAACTATCCCCATCTAGCATCTGCTGGAAAGATGCTGACAGCTGCGGCAACCCATGTACCGGCTATGCAAATGACTGCATCCATGGAAGTTCTATAGTAGACTGCTAGCGGGCCAGTTTTATTTAGGAAGCAGAGAGATTGGTGAACACCTAAGACAGGTTGTCTGCACTGAGGGAGCGTGCTAACAGAAGGAGCCCCTCTGATATGGACCCCTAGGTAATGGCCACCACTGCTACAAGCAGTGTTCAAATTTAAGATGCCATGGCGGTCTAGTGTACAGTGCATGGACCCCCCATAACTGACACTAACAGCACTGCCAGTGGTGAAAAGCCATAAGTACGCAAGCAGGGAGCCGCGCGACCTTGCCCCGTGTCAGGCTGCATGCTCCGGAAGGTAAGTGCAATCCTCGCTGGAGTCTGCGGTGGAAATCGCCAACCCAGTTGCCAGTGTTGCTACCCCTGCACTGGAGTTTCTGGAGCAGTAGTAATGACATTCATAGGATGCCTTTCACTGCCCCTCTACAAAATACACAGACAAAAAAAATAATGGAGGGCTACTTGCAAGCAATCCCCCTTGCAAACGGTGCCTGCTCCTGCCGACACCAAACTGAGGAAGCCCTGGGCTGCTGGGTAATTTAAATTGTTTGGTGTCCAGACTCTCTTCTCCAGGCTAAACCGATCATCCTCCCTGTGCCCTATAGTAGAGGGAAACAACAAAACTGTACAATACTGATGAACTCTCTGCAGCAGTCTTCTATTCTCCCAGGACTATTGAGCCCAGAAGTAACAGGTCAGCTCTCCCCTCAGACACTTGTCTCCTGTAAACTTCTCTGCAGATCCAGCTAAGGAGAATGGTTTGAACCATTTCAAACTAGTGGGAATTTTAGCACAGAGAAATTAAATCTGATCCCATAAATGTGTGTGCACGTTAAAAAGGTGTGTACCTAGAGCGTGAGCATTACAACATTTAAAAAAAATCTGTGTTTTTTCTTCCACAGCGCTTTATTTGGAGAAAAACACATCCAAGACACCCAAACCCAGCTGTCACTTAATTGCACCTGTTTACAAACAATCCAATTGGTGTGCCCATGTAAAAGATGGGCATCCAAAACCAGTACACTTGAATCACGAAATAAATATCTAAATGACATCATATTAGACCGTGCAATCAGACGCGATAACAGCTTTCCAAATTAGTGAATCATGCAACAAAATATATGGGTAAGGATCCCATAATTTTTGGCCATGCCACCGGCATTTGTTTTAGTTAAAATATTCTGTTGAATCAAAAATCAAATGTAAAGTCAGATTTTTATTAAATACGGAATAAGTAATGACAGTTCTTATTGTCGAGAGAGATGCTCCTCATTCACCTTTTCAATTAAAAAGTTCACCCTTATAGAAAATCCTCCTTCATTCGATTTGCTCTGGTCCCCATCAATCATTAATAAAGTCCTACCATACATGAAAGATTGTAGGACTACCTCCCACAAAACCAATACAATTGCTTTAACTACATAGAGCACATGTAGAAATTTCTAAGTCAGTGAGAAGCCCTGTCTAGGGCAACTCTGTGACCAAATTCAAGAAGGATGCCATCTTTTGCTGGGCAGAGCTTGCAACAGTTATGGAGGCCATTGCAAGTTAACTTGGACTTTTGATCAAATATCAACAGGAATGAATCATACAAGATACTAGTAGTGTTAGAGCATAACCGACTTTTTTAATACACATGCTCTGAATCCTCACAGTACTGCTAATCATTTTAAGTATTTAGTAATTGCTCTTCAGTACTGCCTTTTTTTAACTGCATGGTTTCAGTCTTTTAACCAATGCTACTAGATCAGAGATTCAAACATAATACATCATAGATACAAGGAAGAAAATGTGATCGGGTCTGATTTTTCAAAAGTGAAGGGGGAAATGGAATAGGATCACATTTTGTAAATGTGACCATTTTTCTGCAAGTTTGCCATGAAATTTAAAGTGGCGATTTATTTTTATAAGACAAAATGGCACTTTTGCATAACTGAATTCTATTGCATTTCCTCCCACACCCTCCAAGTACACAATACCAATACAGTATGCACTTTAATCAGCATTAAAACTTGATTTGCAGCCAAACTGTGCACAGAACATTCAACATATTAATGGCAAATTCAACCCTTCAACTAGTCTCAGATTCCTTTAGAGACTGGCTAACTGCTTGTATATTTAGTTTCTAGTAAATCTTGTTGCGCTTTATTAGTTATGTTTTACAGGTATTAGTAATGAGTTCTTGACTTTAAATCCAACAACCTTTAATGGAACAATTTGCTAAGGAATATGGGCAAAATTTATTTTTTTAGAACAAACTTTTTATACAGTATTTTTAAAAAAGAAAAACTAAATAAATTCGTACAATACAGAAATTATTAAATCTGTCTTACAACAAAAAATTAACTTTTAACAAATGTAGTCACAGAACAGTCAAAACAACACACACTTGGGCTTATTAGTAGTAATGGCATATTCAATAAAAAGCTTTGCATTGTTCAATCTTGCTAAGTACTGCACCAAAGTACTATCCACTGTCATCTTATTCCACATCATCTTCAGTTAAACTCTGAGCACTTCCAATCCTCTGAAAGAACAAAAGAAATAAATGTTAGTTTAATAATTGGTGATTTTACGCACATATCTTGAGATAAAGGTCAGACAAAATACTGCAAGTAACACAAGCTTAAAACAGAATTTGAAAGATGTAACTTAGATAAAAATGTTTAACAAAGCGCGGACACTGTGGAAGCAGGATAGCGCTGGTGTCTATGATGGGTATTCAATATGAAAGGTTAACTTCCCTGGCGAAGTTAACGTTTCATATCGGAGTTTTTTTCTGCGTAAAGGTATGGTGCGCGCTCCCGCTTATCCCCGTATTCAATATCAAATTAACGAAAACGGGAAACTCCGAAGTTGGATTTGCGTAAAGTTACTAATTTATCCTTAAAATAATTGTAAGACCCCCCTAAAGTTGTAAAAACATGGGGGAACACTATGGGTACCCCCGTTTTAGCCTTTATTTAAAGCCCCGACTTTCAATTAGCAGCAGCAGGTGTTTTTTCCCGACATTGAAGAAGTGATGCAGAAGAGCACTTAGGTTATTTTTTTCATTTTTTTAAGTGGTCCCATCAAATTTGGGGTACATGAAAATGGGTACTAGCATATTTTGATGTCCCTAAAGTAAGTTTTTAAAAATTCTGCATTTGTGCACCTGCCGCTATAAATCTATTCTAGAAAACACCAGCCGCATACATGCAGAATAGCCCTAAACCTATTTCCCTATTGTTTAACAATTTTTTCCCATTTTTTATTTTTTTTGCACCCCAATTTTTAAATTAATTTTTTGGGGTGTCCCTATTTTTAATTTTTTTACTTTTGACACAGTTCTTTTTTAAATGTCAATCTCAGGGGTGCAGGCTATTTTTTTTAAGCCTTGCACCCCTAAACCCCAATTCTGCACTTTTTTTCGACACCTATTCAAATGGTGAAAAGTTATCACCGTTTTTTATCAAAGACTTTTCAAAACTGCGATAAGTCTTTGAAATTGAATACGGTGTAAAACTAAAACCAGTGATATTAACGCAAAAACTTTAAAAAGTGCGATATTAACGCAAAAAACAATGTTATCGCACCCATATTGAATACCCCTACATGTATACTGTACATGCATGCAAATCGTGCACTTTATCAAGATGTTTATCTTGTATGTGATTTTTAATCTGGTGTGAGAGGAATAAAAGCTGCTAAGTACTTTCACTATTGTGCACCCCATTTTCTTTATACTTTTTAGATTTACCCTTAGGAGAAAAACTGAGATAAAGGGAGGAGCACTAATTAAGGATATTAAAAAGACATGATGCTCTACAACATAACAGAGCTACAATAATTTGCGCTGGACAATTATATTCATGGTATGTATACTATATGCCTGAGGGCAACGCAGTTTTGTTAACAAGCCCAAGGAAGGAGTAGGATAGGAGAGAAGGCAGAATGGTACACTGAAGAATCACACTCTCACACAGAGAAGGAAACAGGTGACCAACCGAATAAACTCATAGAAGCCAGGTGGACCCTATGGACCAAACAAGGGCAAGTTTTACCATAACTCTCCTTTTCTTCTTCAGGGTCCATAGGGCTCCACAGGGAGATAATTGGGATGTCCCAAAGCAGATGCTTAAAGGCGGGGACACTCCTGAACTGAAAGGAGAACCCAGCGCTCGAAGGAAGCATCCTGAGAGGCAAATGTATCAAAGGCATGGAACCGAAGAAAGGTGTGAACAGAAGACCATGTGGCCACCAAGCACAGTTGTTCAGCAGAGGCGCTACGTAGGGCTGCCCACGAGGGACCCACAGAGTGAGTAGAATGAGTAGATACTGTAGCCAGCACAGGAAGGCCAGTCTACGTTTAAGCCTGTGAGATAGTCGTGCAAATTCATCTGGCCAGAGTCAGTTTGTTAGCTGGCCATCCCTTCTTATGGAATCCATATAGGATGAAGAGGGAGTCTGATTTCTGGATGGAACTAGTATGGTCCACGAAGATCTTCAAAGCACGGACCACATCCAAAGAAGCCTCACCTGCCGAGAGATCTGGTGACTGGATGGCTGGAAACAATTTCCTCATTATGGTAGAAACGAGAAGGAAGCCAGGGCGCATTCTAAGTAGCTCATTCAGACCCGCTCGCTAGATGCGTACGCTCGCTCCCAGAGTATGCAAATTCGGCACAGTGATGGCATGGCAGGCGATTGCACGGCAAGGCATAAGCACGCCCATTATGTCTTGGCGTGCGATCGCTTTGTGTATGTAGACGCCCACCAGCCTGTCTTAAGACGCCCACTTGCGCACGTCATCTCCAGGAAGTGTATGTAACCATCGGTACATAGGGTACCATCGGATGCGATCGCAGCGCTTGAGGCAGACCATACCCTACCGCAAGCACTTCAGTGTGAAATACAGCCAGGTGACGTGTACTATGACGCTGCCTGTTAATTATGCATGCCTCTGCAACGGCATTAAGATGCTCAGGCACGCCTGCGTTCGCACCTCCAATTCCCCATTTCTAGTGGCCTGCCCCTGTCACCACCCACAAACAGCTTCTGCTGTCACTCACTCTGCTGAGCAGTCTATGCGCAGCGAGCGTTCGCTTCCCGATCTCTCGCACTGGTTCACGCACTGCGATGCATACGCATCCTAAAGATCAGCCAGCTACGAGCCAACGCTTCTTAGCAACCGGGTCTGAATCGAGCCCTAAGAACAGCTCTCTGTCTGCATGAAAGATTAGAAAGGGGAAGAGACATGAAAGCACCCCTAAATCAGATAGTCAGAAGAAACAGAGGGCTTGATTCAGAGCCTGACGCTCTGAATCAGGGCACTCCTACCTAAAATTGGAGCGGCCTCCTGGCCGCTCGCATAGCTGTGAGGTGTGTGAGTAGTGGGTGCAGGAATTAGTTATTAAAAGAATGATTAAGGTGAACATATGTGACGCAAAAGGAAAAAGGCAATACAAACGAGATTTTTTGTAGTATGAGGGAAAAAATTACAATGTACAGAGACCATCCAGTCAGAAATTTTATGAACAACAAAGATCAATCAATAGGAGCAGCACACAGATAGGGGGGTACTTGCAATGTCCAAGCAGTGAGTGCAGTGAGGAGAGTCCTAGGTATTCATACAACGGCAGATGGTGAATTTGGAAACTCACATAAATTGAAGAGGAACATCTATAAAGAGGTTTTAAAAATCGGAGCACCAATGGCATCTGGGCCAAGCCTGAGTCCCTAACAAGACTGTGACCTCTTCCTGTTTGAACTTCCAAAGAACCTGAGGAAGAAGGGAGACTGGAGGGAAGAGGTACACCAAATGGAAGGTCACAGATAATGCGTCCACGAAGGCCACATTGAGGTCCCTGTTCTTGGCTGGAAGTTTGTGGTTGTGTCATGAGGCCATGAGGTCCACATCTGGTAGACCCCATTTTTCCACCAGGAGCTGAAAGACTTCTGGATGTAGAGACCACTCTCCTGTATGCACGTCGTGACGGCTGAGAAAATCCGCTTCCCAATTGAGAATTCCTGGGATGAACACTGCAGCGATGGAGTTCGGCCCATGTGAGAATGCGGGACACTTCTGCCATTGCTGTCCGACTTCGAGTGCCTCCTTAATGATTGAGGCCATGGCGTTGTCAGACTGTACTTATACTGGCCTGCCCTGAAGAATATCCTGAGCCAGAGAGTGTAGATGGCTCGGAGTTCCAGGACATTGATAGGCAAGATCACCAGTGTCATTGGAAGTAGAGCTAGCTGCCCACTGCGTCCCACCCACGGAGCCTTGCGTTCTTGGTCAGGAGTGCCCAGTTCGGGATCCAAATGGGCGAAACTTGTTTAAGTGGGACATCTATAGCCAACAGGCTAGGGACAGTCGAACCTCTAGGGGAGAGGCCCATCATCTGGGATCTGAGCAGATGGGGCCGCCCATTCCACCTGGAAGGATCAGGTGTTGTACGGCCTGGAGTGAAACTGAGCAAACTCAACCATGTCAAAAGTGGACACCATGGATCCCAGAGTCTGCATTGCAGAGTGAATTGACACTCAGGAAATGTGTAGCAGTCTGCACAGATTTTGTCTGCTGTTAGAAAGATTCTCTGATCCTGAGAGTCCAGGAGGGCTCACAGAAATACAATTTTTTGAGGTGGTGTCAAGGAAGAATTTTCCAGTTGATCAGCCAACCATGCATTTGTTGAACAGCAATGATTACCTGTAGATAGCGGTGAAGAATTTCTGGTGAGCTGGCCAACAGCAAGAGATCGTCTAAGTACGGGAGCAGTCTGATCCCTTGACGACGAAGATAGGCAGCCCGAGGAGCCATAGAAAGGTCAAATGGCAGAGTTTGAAATTGGTAATGTTGCTGTAGTATAGCAAACCGTAGATATTGTTGATGAGAAAGCGCTTTAGGTACATGTAGGTAAGCGCCCTGAATTTCCATACGAAACATGCTTACCCAGATAAACGTGTTAAGAGATTTGAGATTGAGGATAGGCCGATGAGACCCATTGGGCTTCTGAACTAAGAAAAGGGTAGAATAATAGCCCTTCTCTTGCTGTGAGGAGAGTACTGGAATTATTACTCCTGAGAGCAGCAAGGACCGAATAGCCTTTTGGAGCAGCCTGGGTCCAATGGAGGTCCTGTGCAAAAAAACTGCTGGGCTGGGGTGGGGCGGTAGGTCGCTCCTGATCAGAGATGAGAATCCGCTGCCCAAAGGAAAGCATCCTGGGAGACAAAAGTATCAAATGCATAGAATTTGATAAAGGTATCTCGTTTGTGAAACCTATATAACACAAAGAGAGCATCTGATTTCCTGATGAAGTTGGTACGATCTACGTATATACGGAGGTCTCGAACCACATCCAGGGAAGCTTCACCCTTAGAAAGGTCTGAAGACAAAGGCCGGGACTACAATTTCCTAAATCATATGAAAACAGGATACCACCTTTGAAAGGTAACCCGCTTTAGTACGGAGGACAGCTCCATTTTGGTGAAAAATCAAATATGGCGAGCGACATGACAGTGCTGTCAATTCAAACTGCGAGCTGAGGAAATAGTGAGGAGAAAAAGCATCTTCGCTGTCAACTATCTAAGGTCCACCTTATTCAAGTGTTCAAAAGGGGAAGCTTGGAACGCCCTGAGTGCCCAAGACAAATCCCACGGTGCCACCGGAGTGACAAACAGCGGTTGCAGGCTAAGAACCCCTTGCAAAAATGTTCTAACATCTGGCAGAGTGGCAATTCTGCGTTGGAGCTAAACACAATGCAGAAACTTGAACTGTCAAGGTAGCCAGACGAAGATTTAAGTCTAGTCCGGCTTGAAGATAAGAAAAAACTCGGGAGACCCTGAAAACCCTAGGGTCATATTTTCTGTGGGAACACCACTGAAAAAATGTCAAATCCTGTGATAGATGTGGGCGGAAGCAGGCTTCCTTGCCCTAAGCATCGTCTGGATCACAGAAGTAGAAAAACCCTTTGGCCCTTAAGACGGAAGACTCAAGAGCCATGCCGTCAAAGTCAGCCGAGGCAGATCCGGATATAGGCAGGGACCCTGCACTAGTAAATCCGGTTGTAGAGGCAGTGGAAGCGGACTGTCTATGGATAGACAAGTTAGATCGGTGAACCAATGTCTCCTGGGCCAGGCAGGAGCTATTAGTATCATCCCGCCGCCTTCCTGCTTGAACTTTCTGACGAGCCTTGGGAGGAGGCAGATTGGAGGAAACAGGTATGCCAACCTGAAGCCCCAACCTCACCGCCAGAGCATCCACGAAAGCGGCTGAGGGGTCCCTTGTGTTTGTGACGTGATGCCATGAGGTCTACACCCGATAGTCCCCATTTGTCCACCAAGAGTTGAAAGACGTCCGGATGAAGAGCACATTTTCTGGCATGTAGGTGATGAAGACTTAGGAAGTCTGCTTCCCAGTTGAGGACTCCTGGGATGAATATTGCAGATTGCTGGAAGATGGCATTCTGCCCATCGCAGAATGTTCGCCACTTCCTTCATGGCTGCCGGACTTCGTGTGCCTCCCGATGGATGATGTAGGCCACTGCGGTCACGTCAGACTGAATCTAGACAGGCCTGCCTTGAAGGTGGTCCTGCATCAGAACGAGCGCTCTGTGCACTGCACGAAGGTCCAAAATATTTATCGGTAGGTGACTTTTCTGAGCTGTCCACCATCCCTGAAAGGTGTGATGAACTGTCACCGCTCCCCATCCTCGCAGACTTGCACCCATGGTGAGGAGTACCCAATCTAGGACCCATAATGGGCGACCCCTGTCTAAATTAATTGTCTGCAGCCACCATGCGAGGGAGAGACTAAATGCGGATCATCTGAGACCTTATCAGAGGATACTGACCATCCCAATTAGATCAAATCCATTGTTGCAGGGACCTGCAATGGAACGCCACCATGTCGAAGGTGTATACCATGGTGCCCAGTACCTGTATCGCTAAGTGAACTGAAACTTTCTGCTTGCGGAGCAGACGGTCCACTCGTGATTGTAGGGCTGCAATCTTGTCCACTGGGAATCCAGCAGCACCCCCAACCATCTGCTGAGTTGGAGAAAGAAGACTTTCCAATTCATTATCCAGCCGTGCTCTGGTAAACAGAAAATGGTCATTTGGAGAGGACGTTGTAACACCTCCTGAGATTGTGCCATTATCAGGAGGTCATCCAAATAAGGCAGTATCCTGACTCCTTGTCGTCTGAGATAAGCCGTCATGACTGTCATTATCTTGTTAAATACCAGAGGGTCAGACCGAAGGGTAGAGCCTGAAATTGGTAATGTTGCGGGCCTACAGCAAACCTCAGAAATCCCTGGTGTGATCGTGCAATAGGAACATGCAGATACGCAGATGTGCATGCAGATGTGTGTGTGGTGTGTATTGGTGGGGAGAGGGAGGAGGGGAAAAAAACGGAGGGAGGTTGGGGGGGAGCAGATGGCTGTGTGTTGTGGTGGATGTGTTGTGATAGAACAGAAATACTGGAGGCTGGATGGATGGTGGAAGAAACAAATATGTTTATTTGTATCTGTGTGTGCACATAGAGGGTGGTAGTTGTTCAGTAGGAGGCACAGTGCTCCTGGAAGATAAATGTCTCTTAGATGTTTTGTGGCAGCACACAGTGCCCAGTTGTTGGTGATTTGGGGTGACAGTGCATATCCACAGTGTGGGGAGTAGGGTCAACCCTTTCAGGGGGCTCCTTGACATGCGGTCCTGACTACTGCATGCTTCCCTGCTGGACCTATGGTCGACAGACTTCTGAACTGGGATGCCCTGTTTGAGGTGATCAGGGGTGCTCCCACTTTGCGGCGTCCCGCACTGGTGAGGAGAATGGGTGCTGACCTACCGGTAGGTGCCCAGGTCCACTGGTGTGGGATCAGTTCTACTCAAAGTCCAGTATGATGCCGCGGTGGGGGACGTGCACTGTTTCAGTGGCTCACGTCCGTGGATGCAGGGCCGGTGAAACCTGTGCTGCGTGCGGTGGTGTGATGAGAGCATGCAGCGCTGTCGTTTGGCAGAGGCTGGTGTGAGTGGGGACCAGCGTCCGGTTAAGCGCCGCTGCTACCGTTCAGGTGCCCAGATTGGGGCGGATGTAGATGCAGGTGGGTTCAAGATGGGTAGGTGTCTGGGGGTCTCCAACGCATTTCGGCACAGGTTCCTTCTTCAAGGTGTGACACTTAACCGGACGCTGGTCCCCACTCACACCAGCCCCAGCTGGTCCCACCCCCCCTATCAGGAAGTGCACTTACCATACGGCTTGGAGACTGGACGTCTTGTTGACCAAGACTTCTTGGTCTGCGGTTTCTTGCGGGAATTATCCTGTCTAGAGGAAGACTGTCCTTTTGCCCTTCCCTGTGGGCGAAAGGACCGAACGGACGACTGCCTATTAGGGGTAGTCATAGATGGCAACCCAGCAGATTTAGATGTTGCCAGAGAAGCCACTATGTCATCCAGTTCTGGTCCAAACAGTACTTTCCTAACAAAAGGCAAATATTCCAGAGCCTCCTCGGACCCTGTATCCGCCTTCCAGATCTTTAGCCAAAAGGTTCTCCGAGCTGCAACAGAAGTTGCCGACACCCTAGAAGCCACGATACCTGCATCAATGACCGTTTCCCCAACATACTAAGCTGCCTCTTGGATCTGACAGAGATAGGACAGCTGTTATCTGGCAGCATCAGGCATGATATCTTCCAGAGATATCGTCCAATCTTACATAGCCTTGGCTACCCCGGCAATAGCTCCAGATAATGAAAATACGGATTTCAAATAATCATCAAGTTTTCTATCTCTAACCTCCTTTAGTGAGGATACAGAAGGAATGGGTAATGTAGAGCTCCTGATCAATCTAGTTACATGAGCATCTACTGTTGGAGGAACTTCCCATATGTTACATTCACCAAGTGAAAATGAGTACTTACAGGTTAAATTCCTTGTAGCATGGAAATGTTTATTTGGCATACCCCATGCTTCAGACAGAAGATTCGTCAGTTGTTCAGACTGAGGAAAATAATCTTTAGCCACATTCTGACGCCTAAAGACCATAGTCTTACATTTCGGCAGAACATCCTCTTCCTCTATACTCAGGACAGATCTAACCGCTCTCACCAGAAGAGGGGACATCCACAGAGGATTGATGGCCTTCCTCAACAGAATAAGAACCAGAACTCTGAGTATCAGCATGCGATGACGAGGCAGAGTCCGAATCCTGAGGCAACGTCTGAAGGGAACCTCTCTTATATCCCTGCCTTATCACCACTGGTCTATTTGCCTGCATTACCTGCTGATGGGCTATAGACAACAGCATACTCTAAATAAAATAATCAAACCAAACAGGGATTCATGGGGGACATATACATAGAAGGATGCAAATGCTGGGGATACCCCATAGTAGGCAGCAGTACCGTAGCAGTACCGTAGCTGGAGCCTGTGATGCTGCAGCCCTGTCCACTAAATGTGACAAACCCTAAGACCAAGAGACCACCCAGGGTGTACCCGATAGGAAAGGTGTCTGTTTACAACAGACACTACACAAGCCATCTTGCACAAAATCCTGTTCAGACAAGCCTGCAAAACAGGATTTACATGAGTTTAGCACAGGAAGCTCATCCTTCTCTTTTACCTTTAAACATAGCAATGTATAACAGGTAGAAGGTATAAATGCAATGTGACCCTCTTCACATTTGTAAAAAGCCAATGAAAAACCCCACACACCTTTTCAGAGGGATGAGGAGAAACATAGCGATAGATATATCTGACAGTTTGGAAAACAAAAAGGCAGTATAAACACAGCAGCTAGCAAGAGACAGAGATGGATATTTTTATTTTTTTTAAATGGACTGTAAATAAATCAACTGACCAGCCCCACAGGGGTATTGGTAGGGTATAGAGTGTTATATACCTGACCCAGGGGAGAGGTATATAGGGAGACAGACCAAACCTCTGAGACAAGCAGCTTTCAGCAGTGCACCCAAAGCGGACCGCGAGTGTCTCACACACGAGGTGGTCAGAAGTAGCAAACCAGACACAGGAATCCTCGCCGGAAGTTGTGTCTGGGTTGGGGGGGGGAGCGCCTATCTCCCCTTAAACTGCGATTTTGACGGCATGGGTACACTGGCCTCGCCTGAGTCTACTACCCGTACCCGGCAACAGACGATATGGCCCCGTCCGCCTTTGTGAAGACACGCAGACGAGTCCTTCACCCGCAACAACCTCTGATGCGTCTCCTACTCAAAAGAGACCTGGACTGCAGCTTATAATTCCCTGCAACGAGGAATCCCCTTACCTTACAATCTCTGTGAAACCGATCGCAGTCTGGACCCCAGCGAAGCCGCTAGCTAAGCCACACTGTGGTCCGCCGAAATCGCCAAGGCATATAGAGATAGTGGTGTTCCGGCATCGGTAGAAGGAGCCGCAGTATGCGTGTCATATTCGGTGCCTAGTACCGCTAAACTCATGTTTCTAAAACAAAGGTAAATCGAAAAGAAAAAGCCTGGGACTGCCTAAGCAGTCCCGCTGTAATAACCGGTGCGTCTTGATACTTGCCGCGCACCAGACAAACTAAATGCCTGTGGCTGGGGGCAGGGTATATAGGGAGGAGGCCCTATGCATGCTGGGAGCTTGAAAGCTGTAAGCTGTTTGGTGCAATGGATCACTCCAACTACATACCCCAAGGAAGTTCCTGTGGACCCTGAAGAAAATATATATAAAAATGTGTGATAGCCCTCACAAATATAGGGAGATGTGATGTACAATGAACCCCCTATACCTTAATAGGCCAGGGTTATAGTGGAGTAGAGGGAAAGTCATAAGCTGACGGTAATAGAAGAAAAGGAAACCGACAGCAGCGCTAGCACAAGTCACATACAATGCAGAATATGCAATATAACTGCAGTGGGTACTAAACTCAACTGCACAGGCCACAGTGGCTGGTAGGATATAGCGCTGTATAACCTGGCCCTTGGGAGAGGTATACAAGGAGACTGGACCCAGTGTTTCCTAAACCTGAATGCAGAAAATGGCTGCCGCGAGTCTCAGAGGTGGAGGGTGAGGGAGGTGCAGCTCAGGGAGCAGCAAGAACACAGTGGAATGGCGCCCTGAGCTGGGGGAGGCGCCTCAGGGAAAGCGCCTTCTCCCCTATGCTGACATTAACTTAATTGTGCCCTGCGCCAGTGCCTGTAATGCCCTGGTGGTCTAGTGGAGTCCCGGAAGAACCGTTGTCCACATCAGCGCCTCCAGTCTGTCTCCTGAAACCATAGGCAAGACTGCGCACGTAGACTCTGGTCCCTGCAAGCGGGGATCCACCTTACCTGTCCCCTTGAGTCGTGGCTGCAGTCTAGGGTCCGGGGAGCCCTGCTAGCTAGGTCCCTCTCATAGCCCCGCAGGGAGTACCTAACCGAGGTGTGATGGAGCAGCAGTACAGACATCCAAAGAACTGTCTCGACCTGCTACACTGTAGTAAAATAAATTAAAATAAAGTAAAATCATAAAAATAAGCTTGAGTTGCTTAATAGCAGCCCCTCTGTTATAACTGTGATCCAGCTCCTGTCAGACACCAAGGAAAATGGAGTTGCCCTCAGGCTGTGGGCTGGGTATAAGGGGAAGGACGGAGCATCCTGGGAATGAAATAGCTTTGCTGTTGGTGTCCGGTCCTCCAAGTCCCAACTACACCCCATTGTCTCCCTGAAGAAAAAAAAAAAAAAAAAAAAGAAGATATGTTTTTCAAACTTGATAACCCACTAAAGAAGAGATCATCTTCCTTGCAAGAGTTTATTAATACACAAAAGTATATTAAACTTATTATTTTATCCTAGGCCACAATTAGAGCGGAAAAGATGTAAGAGGCCCTAGACTGATGATGGGCCCCACACACTCTGATGATTCCAGCCACAAACTGTTTCTCTTTCACAAAAGTCTGCGGCCAAGACCAGCAGCACTGGAGGAAAGATTTAGGGAAGGCACAGGTTTAACAATCAACAGCCCCCCCCCCCCCCCCCCCCTGCTCATAAGGCATACCGGACAGTGTGCATGCACTACCATACATACGCAGTGCCTAAACTTTGCTATGTGTCCCAGCTACTACTACTCTCCTCTCATTGCACCTCTCCATTGACCAGGACTCTTGTGTACTGTACAGTTCAAAAAAAAGGCAACAAAGTAGGTAGCACATGAATCTCACCCAGTGTCTGCAGCTCTCTGCCCCCTCCCTCCATGTGTTTGTTTCCTTTCTCTCTCCCAGTCTTATTCTAGCAAATTATATATGCTTTTGAATAAATCCAATTTGTGCCTCTGCCAGTCTGTCACTTTCTTTCTCCCCATTCCAACTGTTCCCACTTTTATCCCATCTGACCCCATCATTTACTTTTCTTTTGGGCCAGACCTTCTCCAGCAGTCTTCTACTTCTCCCCTCTTAATTTTTTTTCTATTATCTGCATCTGGATTTTGTAGGAATTGTGCCAACAATTCTTGATGGCAGCACTGCTCTAATATATCTTAATTCCCACTCAAATTATATAGCATTACATTTAGTTGTTTCATATTTGGGTGAAAGATGTAATAGATTGTGTTTTTCTACCACAATTTCTTTATGACTTGCAAAATCAGCCACTTTGTAGATTTACCTGTTGCTTGTGTACCCTTTCTGAGGAGATGAATGACCCAAGCCTCTAGTATCAGATTCTGAAGTCAGCATTGCCCATTTTGGATATGAGATGCACACTATCTGTGCCCTTAATCTTAGATTTTAACACCAGATGAGAGACTTCTTGGTGGTTCCTGACAACCTGCTGACCAATTAAGTACTGTTTTTGATCCCACATAGCTTACAGTTCTAGCGCATAAGTCATCTTGCCGAAAGAACTACCTCTACAGGGGTGCAGTATGAAACCTCAACACTGTCAGAATATTGACAGTCAGCAATGCTTTTTTGCAGAAATTTTGAGTCTAACCCTAATCTGAGCATAAAGCAAACATTGGCTGTTAACATGGCAAATGGCGTCATGCTGAATCAATTCCTCTATGGTGGAGATAAGGCAGACAGACGAATTGGAAAATTGTCCTATGGTCCAAAACCTGAGAAACGTCTTGTGCTGAAGTGCAGACCCAAAAGAAATCACTAATTCCAAACTGGAGGGGGTCCTACACGATACTAGGCATCTATCCCATGACTTTTGGCACTTCAGTGTATTAGCCATTTTCAAATAAGTGCACACTACCTACCCACACGAGCACCTTGAACATAGGTGTCTAACCATCGTAACATATGAGCAGATCAGGCTTTGAAATTAACTTAGTGATCTCCCATTATTGGGAGCAGACTAAAATAGGGTAATATCTCCTTACTGTGCGGACTTAGAAGCAGCTGGTGGACGCAGACCATGTTATAGCTATAGCAACATTGGAAGCAGCAGCGGTGTAACCACTGCAGAAAAAAAAAAAAAAAAAAGGGGGGCATTTCAACTAAATGCAGTAGACACGGGTGGACAGAGGCCGCAGTACAACTGTAGCCACATTTGAAACCACAAAGGAGAACCGCTAATCACATCAGCCTCTACACAATCTGTATGCGGTGCTTGTGTACCAGCAGGCGAGTGTTATTGCCTTTTATTGGGGTGTCCCATAAATTTATCCAAACACATACCATCAACACTTCAATTGTAAAGGACATTAATTACACAGATGATCTATTGTAGTTTGGTTATAGACATTTACCAGAGACAGGGTGGAAATACACACAGATGTAGACCTATGCTCTAGGCGCGCCATAAAGCCCCGCTTACCACACCATGGCTTTTGCGACTAAGCTGCACCAAGCGTCTTTTTCTCAAACTATTCGCACCACTAAAACAAGAAGCCACAAAACTACATTGCAAGCGTACATTGACCAATGAGGCTTGTGGTATTTATACACCTGTGTGCATCCAAGTCGCAAATCTGTGTTAAAAGGGTTCCAATACAAGTGGACAGGAACACATTTTCACCTTTAAACAGGTAACCGGGACCATCATACTTTTAATTCAATATATAAAAGGTGTTAAATCGACAGAGGACTGAAGGATTGAAACTGATTACACACTCAAAAAGTAGACATGTGCAGGATCGGCTCTCCGAGAACTGGACCCACCCGAATTTCGTGTTCCGAGGAGAGATCAGAATCCGGCTCGAGTTTTCCCACCTAACTCGTATCCAAAAACAAGCCATCCTCCCCACTGTTGGTTTCTCGCGGGTTTTGGATTATATATACACAGGTCCCCGCGATTGGAGCCATTTTCTCTCGGCTGTGGAGAGAGAAGCTAGCAGACGTAGTCAGTAAATGTGTGTGTCCAGTCGAGGTCTTGGCCCGAAGGCGGCTGCTGTGTTGTCCATAAAGGGGCTAAGGCTGCAGTATATAAAGGGGGGCTTCCTTCAATTGGTAAAGCAGCTACTGTGTTACTTGTCCTGTCAATTAACTGTGGCTGCTGCTGTGTTGTTGTCCTGTCCATCAGGCTAGGGCTGCAGTCCATAAAGGGGTGTCAATTATGGGTGCTCTCCCCAGTGTAAAAAAAGTACTCTTTTTTTCTATTTTTTTTGTGTGTGCATTAGCAACTTAGCTGTGCTATTATTGTTCGGTGACACTGCCGCAGTTTATCGTCCACATATTTGTGACTCTGAAGCTGGTCTGTCAGCAATCGGCAGCGCTGTTTTGTTGTCCATAAAAAAAGGGGTGCTGTCTGAGTTGTTCATGAAGGGACTGCTGCCTCATTCAGGGGTGCTCTTCCCCAGTGTAAAAAAAAAAAAGTGAAATTAATATCCACAAAAAAAAACCCTGCAGTTTATTGTCCACGTATTGTGACACTAAGTGGTAGCGCAGTCTAATATTCAACTTTTCACTTTTCCTCAATCGTGAATAAATGATTAGTCTACACGCCGATGACAAAACCACAAACTGCTAAATAACATGTGTTATATATAAAACATAATGACATTACTGTAAGTGGCAGCACAGTGTTTTATTCTTTTCTTATTCATAAAAAATCTTGTGATACTATATATAGGTCATTGAAATCGCAGTGTAATATTTTAAATTGGTACAAATTGACGTGTGTGCTGTACCCCACTTCATTCGTGTTTGTGGATATGGAGAATAGGAACCACATACTAGTGCTGGAGCTGCTGCCAGTGCCACCAGTCATGACGATACTAATCCATCTACATTATCTACTAAAGCCATACATGGCTTAAACCAGGGCAACTCAATCAAGAACCAATCTTTTACAGTGGTAAAGAAAAAAAACATGACAGGGAAAGTTAGCTGCAGAAAGACATAAAATTGTCAATATGGATTTCACCATATGAAGTGGCAAGGAAAGGCGAAGGCCTTTAGTTATGACTGGTGGTTCTGCCTCTTATGATGATTTAAGCACAAGTGAACATGCTGACATAGAAATCGAGGATGCTTCTGTGGAAGGGCACCAGGATGAGCAGGATATTTGTGTAGCTGACGCTAATAAGAATGTTGTTGATGAGGATGTTTGTGTAAATCAGGCACCAGTGGAAGAAACAGTTGTTGCCCATGATAAGGAAAAGCCCATTGTCATATCTGGGCACAAGACAAAAAAATACACTACTTATGTGTGGAATTATTTCTACCCAAATCCGGACAACAATTGTCAAGTCATCTGTACCCTTTGTAAAGCCAGAGTTAAGTAGAGGTAGGAACCTTAACCATCTAGGAATCTCCACCCTTTTACGTCATCTGCAGCACATACATCCAAAATGTTTTTGTGTTGACTCATCTGCATCACCAGTGGGTCTTTTGGGAAAGTTCAGTTTTTTTTCGGCAGATGCACTTGCTGGAGAAACTGAAGGAGAAGCCATTGCTGCATCACATGCCACTTGAACTGACAATTTGCTTACCAACAGCTCTTTGCATCTCTTCAGATCTGTGTCCATTGGGACGAAGAACACAACGTGACTTAAATCTTATATCTTAAATCGTGGTTACGTGGATATAACGGCATTTTGGAGACCGCTAATTAAATTTTTTTTTTAATGTCCCTGTACAGGTTGGGAATTGCTTTTCTAGTGAAGTGGAATCTTGATGGGATTTGGTAGCAGGCACACAAGACCTCAATTAACGGTCTAAAACCCACTGAATTATTGGCGGATATTGGACGCACATCTAATACCAGCATAGATGTTATGGTATTATTGATCCGCTTTGCAACTGGGTGACTGCTGTCATACTTGCTCCCCCTTGCAAAGGATTAAAAGTCAATTGTTTTTTAAAGTACTACTAGTAGTCTTCCTGGTTCCCTTCTGGGATGAAAATCCACTCCCAGCAGCAGCAGCTATGCTCAAGGATTCTTCTGGAGCAAGGACTGATGTGAATGAGTAAAATATGTTTTTGTAAATGCCTGCCCTGCTCTCTCATAAATTTGATTCGGAATCAAAAAATGAAATAAAATTTACTACCAATCAACCCTTCCTGTCCCTGCCTTCAACTACATACATACTCCAACTCCCTCAGGCCTCTTGATTAATGAAAACATATGTTTTCTTATATGCCATGTTGAAAGTTGAACTGCCACGTGTTTGTGCCGTCCACTGCTGCCGCTTACCTTAGCCAGCCAGCTAGGTGCAAATTTTGGGCCTAAACCAGATGAAAACAATATTGTGAGCTGTGAGGTGGTCAAAACTGACTGGAAACGAGTGGAAATTAATGTTATTGAGGTTAATACTGTAGGAACAAAAAATAAATGTGATTTTAGCTGTTTTTTTTTTAAAATTTAAAAAAATTGATAAAAAAAAACAAACAGATCCATAACCAAAACAGGCAAGGGGTGGTTTGGCAAAACCAAATCCAGATCCAAAACACGGGGATCGGCGCACATCCCTAACAAAAAGGGTTTGAAATAGGAAAAAATTTGAAAAGCATAAACCTGTTCAACTATACAGTCGTTACATTTAATTTGAGGTGGCTGCCATGTTAGATTCCTAAGAGAGACTCATAGGAATGAATAAAATATTGACTTTCAAAGTCTTACACAGACAGGTCAAGCAAACTACAGCTGGTTGTCAGTTGATAAAATGCTGTTAGGTCTCCAACTCTCACTAGAACTAAACTAGCTTTCACATAGTAAAGTCTAAACTTCTGTAACATGAACTGACATTTAAAGCAATCTTAGGGATTATTTTGGTATCTGAACAGTGGGAAAATATGAGATATGGTAAGAACTTACCCTTGTTACCTCTATTTCTACAAAGTCCATAGGGGACTTTGTAGAAATAGAGATAACAAGGGTAAGTTCTTACCATATCCATATCCATCTTACCATAGGGTTCCCCAGGATACCTTGGGGTATAGGCGATGGCAGCGGACATCGGGCACCTCAGATTAATTTTTCAGCCTCCCAGGATGCACTGGGGTCCCTCTCCTATACCCCGCCCCCGAGCCAAGGCAAATCAGTTACGTAACAAGCCATAGGCCGGAGGAGAAGAAAGAGAGAGAAGAAAGAATGGAACACACAAGAATCACATTCTTACCAGAAGGAGACGGAAAAACCGGTGACCAGAAAAAAGCCCATCTGCTGTATAGGTGCGACAGGGCGGGAGTCCTGTGGAACCCTATGGACTTTGTAGAAATAGAGATAACAAGGGTAAGTTCTTACCATATATTTTCTACTTCAGGGTCCATAGGGTATCCACAGGATACCTTGGGGATGTCCCAAAGCAGTATCCTTTAAAGGTGGGGATGCTGCTGTGCTGAAAGGAGAATCTCCTGCCTGAAGGAAGCATCCTGAGAGGCGAAGGTATCAAATACATAATACCTCACAAAAGGTATGGATAGAAGACCACGTGGCTGCCTTGCAGAGCTGAACAGCAGTCACCGCGACGAGCTGCCCGCGAAGGACCCACAGAGTAGTATGAGCTTTAACAGAGGATGGTACAGGAAGGCCCTCATGAACGTAAGCTACAGAAGTCGCCATGCGAATCCACCCTGCTTAGTGGCAGGCCAACCCTTCTTACGGAAACCATAGAGGACAAACAGAGTCCGACTTTCGAAATGAATTGGTACGGTCAACATAAATCCTTAGAGCACGTACCACATCCAAGGAGGCCTCACCAGCTGAGAGGTCTGGGGAATGAAAGGCCGGCACTATAATTTCCTCAATGCGGAAACTAGCTACCACCTTAGGTAGGAAACCAGGGCGAGTGTGAAGCACCGCCCTGTCCCTATAAAAAAAAAAATATATATCAGAAAGGGAGGGCGACATGAGAGAGCCCCCAAATCTGACACCCTTCTGGCCGAAGCAATGGCCAGCAGAAACACAGTCTTAGCTATAAGCCATTTGAAATCCACTGAGCCCAATGGTTCAAATGGCGGTCCTTGGAGATCCCTCAGGACCACAGCCAAATCCCAAGGAGCCACTGGTGGAACAAAGGGATTCTGAATACGAAGTACACCTTGTATTAAGGTGAGGACATCAGGAAGAGTAGCAATCCTACGCTGAAACCACACAGAGGGCAGAAATTTGCACCTTCAGGGAAGCAAGGCGAAGACAGTGTTCTAAACCCGCCTGAAGGAAAGCCAAAACCCTGGATATCCCAAAACACCTGAGGATCATAGCCTCTAGGGCGACAACATTCAAAAGAAAGTATGCCACACTCGGTGGTAAATTCTTGCAGAAGCAGGCTTCCGAGCTATGAACATGGTGTTAACTACAGAGCTAGAAAAACCCCTGGACCTTAAAAGAGCTGTCTCAACAGCCACGCCGTCAAAGACAGAAGACCCAGGTCCGGGTAACGGCAAGGACTTTGAGACAATAGGTCTGGACGTTGAGGCAACAGCATCGGAGTGTCTATGGAGAGACTCCGAAGATCTGAGTACCAGTGACGTCTGGGCCAAGCTGGAGCTAACAGGAGCGTGCCTCCTTCTTGCTTGAACTTCCGAAGTACTCAAGGCAGAAGGGAGAACAGAGGGAAGAGGTACTCAAACTGAAAGGTCCACCGGACCGACAGAGCATCTACCAGAAGAGCCTCCTCGTCTCTTGTTGTTGACCCGTACACAGTCAGGAGACCATGAGGTTTAACTCTGGAAGGCCCCACTTGTTCACTAGGAATTAAAACACCTCCTGGTGAAGAGACTATTCTCCCCTGGATGCACGTCCTGACGGCTGAAGAAGTCTGCTTCCCAGTTGAGGACTCCTGGTATGAACACTGCCAAAACGGCTAGCAGAGTGCCTTCCGCCCAAGCCAGAATGCGGGACACCTGTGTCAGGGTCGGCTGACTTCTGGTTCCTCCTTGGCGGTTTATGTAAGCCACTGTGGTGGCGTAGTCTGACTAGACTTGCACGGGATTTCCATGAAGAACTAGTATAGCTTGCTGAAGAGCTCTGAATACCGCTCGAAGTACCAATATGTTGATAGGAAGAGCAGATTCTGCTGTCGGCCACCTTCCCTAAAGAGGTGTGGACCTGTCACAGCCCCCCAACCTCGGAGACTGGCGTCTGTCATCAGGAGGACCCAGTCCGAGGTCCAAAAGAGGCGTCCCTTGTTGAGGTGGGACGTCTGTAGCCACCAGACCAGAGACAGCCGTACCTCTGGGGAAAGCACCATTGTCAGTGTCTTTAACCGATGGGGCAACAAATTCCATCTGGAGGAGATCAGCTTCTGCAGAGGTCTGGAGTGAAAACTGGGCATATTCTACCAAGAAAAACTTTGACACCATGAATCCCAGTAACCTCATTGACGAGTGAAGGGACACTCGGCGACTCTGAAGACAAATATGAATCTTTGCCTGTAAAGCAGAGATCTTTCCTCTGTCACAAAGATCCTTTGTTGTCTGTGAGGAACCACTTCCAGTTTATCAGCCAGCCCTGATTCTGCAACACAGATATTGTCTGTTGCAGATGGCCCTGAAGTACCCCCAAAGACCGTGCTAATAGCAGATAGGGTAACAGGCGGACTCCCTGCATCCGCAGGTGGGCTGCCATAACCTTGGTAAACACCCAAGGTGCCGTGGAAAGGCCAAAGGGCAGTACCTGAAACTGGAAATGTTGATTAACCACTGTGAACCTGAGGAACCGCTGGTGAGCTAAAGCAACTAGGACATGCAGGTAGGCATTCTGAATGTCCAAGGATACCATAAAATCCCCAGGCTCCATAGCCAATATGATGGAACGCAGGGACCCTCAAAGACTTGTTGAGGTACTTGAGTTAGAGAATAGGCCATTAGGAGCCACTGGGTGTCAGAAACAGAGAGGGGTTGGATGTAAAAACCCTGTTCCTCTCAGAGGAAACGAAACAGGCACTATAACTCCCACTTGGAGCATAGAGTGCCCTACGTTCTGGAATTCCAGGGCCTTGTCTTGAACTGACTGAAGGTCTGTGGTGAAAAACCGTCTGGGAGACCTTCTGCGTAAGGAGAGGGCGTACCTGTTAGAGACCCCTTCTCCTACCCAAGTGTCTGTAGTAGTCTGATACCAGCACTGGGCGAACTGAAGAAGTCGGCCTCCCACCCTGGGGTCCCCCAGGAGGAGGCCCGTCCCATCAGGACTGTTCTCTGGACTTACCCTGGGCCCAACAGGACCAAAAGGACAAAGTCCCAGACCCTGAAGGAACTTGGGCCGATGGCAGACATGCGGATTTAGCTGCTGCCAAAGTGCTCACAATTTTTTCCCAGATCAGGGCCAAAGAGAACCTCACCATTAAAGAGTAAGCATTCCAACCCTTTCTTGGAGTCTTCATCAGCTCTCCATAAGCGCCACCACTGCTGCCGAGGAACTTCTAGAAGTGAGGAGACCTATAACCAAGGCTGTCTCATTAACATATATGGATCCAAGGCATCTGCCCACTGTTCCATTCTCTGGCTACCCAGCTTAGACATAGCTGGTCTGGAAGCCCCCTCCTGTAAGGGAGTATATGGACTTCCAACAAAAGTACCACGCAGCATTCGAGAGAACATAGGCAAGGTTGCAGTACTCACTAAGCATGTAATGAACTACAGGAATGGATAACCACCAGCTAACATTCCTGTGATATCACTGACGAAGGGAATTCCACAGAATACCCCTTACACACAAAAGTTTTGCGCCCGCAAAACCTCGCATTTGTGAAAATGTCTCGCTTTGGCGAAAAAGCATCGCGCAGGCGAATCCCAGACCGCCTACCTAGCATGGCATACACGCGAGACTTCATCGCCGAAGCGAAGAGTAGGCGAAAGGGCACTATGCGGATTTCGCCTAAAGCGTGCCCCATGTTGGCTGAAGGGAAATCCCTGCAACATGGACTGGAGGTAGTAGTCAATATCTCTGTACAAAGGTAGAGAGAAAGACACTACTGTGAACACTGCGTGAACTACCAGGGAGGGAAATTAGCTGTTTCTCCTCACGTACCTGCCTCGTAACAGGTAGAGTGGAGCAGCAGGGTGTACGTCATATCTGCAGGCACAACCGCATGGTAATAGCACTCAGCATGCACTGGGTATAATGCGACCACATAGCATATACATACATATATACACATTATAGTAGTAAAGCAAAATACTAGTCCTGTCTGATGCTTGTCAAGCCGTAGGAACTTGCATAAATATGGCAGAGTGCAATACCAATTCTCACAAATACATACTTTATATAAAATGTGAGAAACCCTCAGTGTTCACATCACCCTCTGCTAACAGTACTAAGCATGTGGTACGTTTTAGCTGAGGAGAATAATCACGTTCACTCTCAGACATGATGAGTGTAAACGATGTGTATGTGATGCACCACACAGAAAAACACTTAATTTTAACTGTGAGGCAATAAGCACCCTGCAGCACCGCACAGGAGAGAAAGACAGGGATAGTAAAATGGCTGACAGTCAGAAGTGAAGTACAGTCAGACAGCGCTAGGATATAGTCACATACAGTGCAGAAATAAATAACCTGCACTACAAGCACTATGATCAACTACGCAGACACAGAGCCTGGTAGGAAACAGTGCTGCATACACTGACCTCAGCAGAGGAGAGGTATGCGGGGGACCCGGACCGCGATGCTCCCTGTATCAGAATCCAGCAGCGTTCGCCACTTTTATAAAATGGCCGCCGAGGAGCTGATAGGAGACCTGGGGGAGGAACGCCGCCACAGCCTACCAGACCGCTGTGGAAAGGCACTGTGCAGCAGGGGAGGAGCCGCCTGTGAGACAGGGAAAGCACACACCCCTGGCATGCTATTAACCCCTGGGACGCTGGAGCATTTTCCATACTGCTGCAGCCCGCTGTCCCTGGTGGTCTAGTAGAAGCAGAGGATCAGTACCTTAGCTCCATGCGCAGCCTGTCCCCAGGGAGCACCCTGCCTACAGACAAATAATGCTGAGAAACGGCGGTAACCCACCGTGGGTTCCCGCCGCTTACCTGAATCCCCGCGAATCCGGCCACAGACTGGAATACCGGGGTCCCCGCTAGCTGCTGGCGTTCTGGCCCAGCGGGGTGAAGGAGCGGCAGCATGGACCTCTAATTAGCTTGTCCATGTTGCCCGCTCATATCATCGCAGCAAAAGCTGCTGGAAGAAACTTCAGGGGCTGTCCAACAGCCCCCCTCTGAAGAAGTGATCTGACTCCGAGCCGGGCACCTACGAAACTGATTTGCCTTGGCTCAGGAGCGGGGTATAGGAGAGGGTCCCCAGTGCATCCTGGGAGGCTGAAAAATTAACTGAGGTGCCCGATGTCTGCCGCCGTCGCCTATACCCCAAGGTATCCTTCGGATACCCTATGGACACTGAAGTAGGAAAAGATTCTGCAACCCATATCACAATTAAATGACCCAAAGTTAAATGCTCAGATTCAGTGTACATAAGTTATAATTCCAGAACACAACGTCAGCTATGCATAATAGTCACCAGTTGAAGTTGGTAAATTTCTACACAGGAACTGTCCAGGGTTTACACAAAGTCCAGGTTAATAGCCAATAAGGAAGTATTTTTTCCTTAATATTCTAAAAACCCCAAACTGCAAAATGGTTCCACTTGTGTGAAAAAATATTTTGGGCCTTTACTTAATTAAAACCAAAATATCTGGTAGCAGCCCACATGTAACTACAGCATCTCAGTCAGATTCCAAAACTGTTATTTTAGCACAACCATTACATTGCATACATTATGAGATAATAATTTAGAAGAAAGATATATGCAGAGCAATATGCTTTTACCTGGCTAATGGTTGGTAGTTTAGTCAGGAGCATCTGAAAAACTTGTGGTGGAAGAGTTTGCTGCAAAACTTGAAGAAGCTGTTGAGGTTGTCCGCAAACAGCAATGGCATTTGTTAAGTGATCAACACCTTTTTCAAAATCACCTGTGGACAGAAAAAATTATATATATAAACTTTTTTTATTAAAAGTCAAAATCTTTATGTCCATTTTCAAGCTACAAATTAATTTCTGGTCATGGAAATGTAATACAAAGCGTTAAGATCCAAAGTTCTCCGTTACATAAACAGTGTTGTCTGTTCTGTAGTTGCGTATGATGGTACCTATGTAAAACATGTTTTTACAGCAGTTGTGACGTATTTCTTTTGATTACTCGTATAAACTTTGTGCAAAGACTGTTTAAAGTTCAGTATTCGTTTTTAAATTCGTGAAAGAAAGTTGTTCTTTTTACAATATAGCATCTATCCATCTATTACACTGTATAACAAATTAATACTTTTGTTTCCTTTCTAAAAATAGTCATACATTACTAATGACGTCAAGAAAAACTAAAATGATTTCAGAATGTTTTTAATAGCTCTATTTTTTGAGCTACACTACTTGCACTATACTGTATGTACATTAGTAATATAGTCACAGTGAAACACTATTTTACAATAATCTGATATTTTCTTGATAGAAAATAAATAACAGTTGTTTTAATTCAATCAACCACAAATAAGAACACAAAACAAAACATACATACACAATACGAAACAAACATACAGCATACGAAGTACTATCTAATATAGTGGCCTATTCATGGGGGTGCTTCCTCTTTGCTTGTCGCTTGTACTCCTCTTCTGGGGCATCTCTTGTCACTGTCCAACAGTAGTGATCACATACCCTGATAGCTTTGTTCCATTGCTGAAATGTCTTGGTGGAATTGCTCACTATGCTTGTCACTCAGTGCACCAGTGTTATCTTTTCTGGGTAATCCCATGAATCGCATATATTTGAATAGGGGAGGGGACAAATAACTGATTCATTTAATTGGGTCATTAGGCCCCGCCCCCTCTGCACGGAATGCAGATTGCTGGTAAGATTCTCTCCATTCTGCCCACTTCACTAGGATTACCCCTACATCATCATATATCTCGCAACTCAGAGATGAGAGTTTTAAATGTCATATTCATTCTTTGCATGCTAAAATCAATTAGAAATAACTATTTTCACATCGGAAACATTTTCATTGTTGTGCAGTGTTATTGAACATTTTTAGAGAATGCAATGGGTACAATTCAAGTCAACACGATGTGAATAGTGCCGGCAAGGAGTTCCCCAGAGCTATTCAATTCACCGAGCTGTTAAGTTTGACTAGAGCAGAGATTGACAAATTTTTCTAAAATCTAGGAGCCAGACCACCGTCCTCCCAAAAAAAATTACAGCAGCAAGTGAGGAACACAGCTGTGTGCTATGCAACTGTTATACACACTGTACTACAAAATGTACGCAGTTGAATGGATATAGTAAAATGGAGGCCTCCTCACTGCTCTGCACAGCTCCCCCAGGGCCACATTCCTAAGCACCTACCCCCAGGCAACCAACCTCCACAGCCACACTACTGAGGGGGTACCCCCAGGCAACCAACGCTCTGCAGCGACATTGCTGTGCAGCTTCCCCCCGGGCAAACAACCCCCGCCTGGAGTTAGGATAAAGCAGACAGCCGGGACGTACAGGAGGATAAGCACTGACTGGGACAGACAGCAGGAGTCACAGCAGGCCCAGGATGGATAGGATGAGTCAGCGCAGGCCCAGGACAGAGAGGAGGAGTCAGTGCAGGATGGGATGTACAGGAGAAGCCAGCACAGGCCAGGAAGGACAGACACAGCAGTCACCGCATGCGACTCTGCACATCCACTCCTGTGCATGAGATGACCGCTGCAATACTAGAGACAATAAACTGCACTGGGGCTGACGAGAGTCTGCTTCCACCCTCCCTGCAAAATCTAGTCGCCATGGTGACCTGGCCCCCAGGATTTGTCAAGCCCTGGACTAGAGGATTTCTGCTTGCACCCTCCCGTTTTAAGTGCCGGCAGTGATGCGGTTTTCAGAATTAGCGCAGCGCTAACAGCATCGGGCCAACACTTAAGTCGGAGAATGCCAGTTAGCGCAAATAAACAGACGTGGTAACAGGTATCTCCTAAGTGCAGGGCGCGATGGGGACAATTGAATAGTTCCGGGAACTCCTTCCAGGTGCTATTCACATTATGCTGAATTGAATCGTCCCAATGCTAATAAAGAGGGCCCATTTTACTTCTAAAATAAGAAAGCCACTTTTTGCATGGCCTTGCCTTTCATTTATTAAATTGTATTTTTTTTAATTCAAAATACACAAGAAGAACTTGAGAATAAGATAAGTTACAACCTTGTGCTAGCAACTCCTCCCCAAGCTGAATTTCTTCAAGGAAAAACTTTTGGACAGCCTCAGCATCTTTAAGATCAGGAAGCTAAAGAGAAATTAAAATGCAAAATGAGTCCATGAAGGAAAATATTCTATATTCATACAAAGAAAAGCCTGCAATACAGTAAAACTATTATGGTGTACCACAAAGACATGGTGGTTAGCATTGCTGTCTCACAGCACCGGTGGCATGGGTTAGATTCCATTCAGTACCCCATCTGGGTGGAGTTTGTATGCTCTCCACCTGTTTGTGTTGGTTTCCTCCCACACTCCAAAATCTTACTGATACCACTTCCAGACATAAAGTCCATGCTTCAACCTGGCTCGGACAAGGGACACCGATCACAGGTTGAAGCCGGGCTACCCCTTTCACACATGGGTTACGACTCTGGTTATTCCAGGGTCGTCACCCTTCACACCGGACCAGAGTCTTGAAGTGACCCAGGTCCTTCCGTCAGGCAGCAGTGGACGCCTGGAGATTGTCATCTCCAAGCGCTATATAGCTGGGCAATCTGAGCCTTCTAGACATGAACCCAGTTATGCCATTCTGACTAGAGGTGACCCGGGAATAACCCTGCTATCGAGCAGGGTCGCAGACCCGGGACTCTAGCCGGAGTCGGCCCCGATCACACAATCTATACCCGAGACTGTGCAAAACCTGGGTATTTAGGCTGTGTGTGAAAGGGGTATAATAGGGAAATTGGCTACTGACTAAAATGAACTCTAGTGTTCATGTCTTTGGAAATTTATACTGTGAGCTCCAATGGGGAAGGCACCGATTTAAAACACATTCTCTATACAGCATTGTGTACTATGATGACAGTATAATTAAACATTCATAACATTCTGTGCAGCAATATTAGGGTTGTTATGACTCAAATCACCCTTACAGTATTTGACCATAACATTAAAGTTAAAATTTAGGCAGTAGCATAGGTACAGAGTCAATAGATACTGGGCATAAAAATAATGTTGGTGACCTGAAGCAACCCAACATTTGCACTATTCAAACACATGGGCAATTTACTCTTTGAATTAGTGTTCCCGCTAGGCTGTTTCATCAGGGCGCCCCTCTGAAACTGCCTTCCAACCCAAGGGTTGCAGTGTACTGCCGGGGGGAGTTCCAGTGAAAATCACTGGCAAGTGAGTATCTTTTCACACTGCAGGGTGAGCTTGGGGGCAGCCCAGCATCTTTGTGAGTGCTGAACACGCCCCCTACAGTGATAAAAAGGGGGTGTATCTCAAGGACACACCCACTTTTCTAGGGACCATGCGCGACGTGAACTTCGGCGAGAGCCGTCCGACCTAGAATTAACACTTATTTTATCAGAACTGTCTTTTAATCACTAAAATCACATAAAATAAAATTAACAGGGTTATACCAAGAGTACATACTCCAATACCATTGTATGAATGCTTACTTACCCTTGGCTGACCAGATCTCTCTTTAGCAAGCTTCTGTTTTCTCCTCTCTGCAAAAAAACCAAGAAAATACTGACAAAATGAATAAATACCTAAACAAAATAAAACAAAAACAGTTAAGTATCAAAATAATCATAGAAGCACTACCAGGTAAGGTAGAGAAAAAAAAATAAAATAAAAAATTCCCTCCTTTTCCAGGAGCTCAATATTCCCTGAGCCCAATATTTCCTGGGGCTCAGCTGTTCATCTCACACCTGAAAGCTATGTTATGAGGCCCTTGGAAGGACAAAAAAGCTGACAAATGAGAATCAGCAGTTACCTGCAGCTCACATCCATCTTAGAAGACATTTTTAAATCAGTGCACAACAAAAACTGCAGGTGCTGGGGAAAATGGAAAACAGTTTCAGCATACAGTTCATACCTTGGCTTTGGGAAGCAGTAGGCTATTTGAAAATACATCAATGTACTGAGAAGGGATACGTTGAAAATGGCTGAGGACTGGATCCCAGGTGTCGTTATACTGACTCCCGGCATAACGACCACCGCCATCCCGAACGAAGAGGCTGCGGGTAAGTATTAGCTTATCCCAGGGATAGGCAGGTTAGGTTTAGGAGCCTCCCCGGGTGGTTTAGAGTTAGGCGCCCCCCGGGAAGGGTTAGTGTGCGGGAAGGGGTGGTTAGGGTTAGGCAACACTGGGGGGAGGTTAGGCACCCCACGGGAGGGTTAGGCTTAGGGTACGGGAAGGGCAGGATTAGGGACCACTGAGGGGAAGTTAGGGTTAGGCACCACCAAGGGAGGGTTAGGATACTTACCGGCCCCTGTCAGGATACTTCACCATCTGGATTCCAGCGTCGATATTTTATCCCCAGGAGTCCATCCATCGGCAAATCATACCAAACCCACTGAGATTGCTGCTTTAATATATTTATATGACAACTTTAAAGTGCACCAAAATTTTAGTTGCTTTTTTTTTTCTCTAATATTCACTCAGTGGTCACTAGATTAGAAGCACATACATGTTCATGCAAATATCTAGTCAGCAACACAATGCATAAAAGCATGCAGACATGGTTATCAGATGTCGAGATCATAAACAAAATGGGGGAAGGAATATGGTCTGACACACTTCATCTCTTTGATATAAGTCTCCTGATGGGTCAAAACCAGTCAATGTTCAACAGTACAGGTACATATAGTGGTGTCCTAACTCGTCTTTGCCGCATTCGCGCCAAACAGCCCATCTCGGTGAACTTGTTCCCATCAGACACTGCTAGCACCAGGCTTTTCTTTTGCTGGAAATGTGTGTATGTGCGACTTTAGTCTCAAACAGCATGAAAAATGCTACAATACAGCGGCCACAGCTTTTTTCCACGCCAAGTTCCGTTTACAGTCTCAGTCACACACAAATATCAAATTAATCAGCAGTCTCCTGGTGCATCCTAGTCGCATCGCGACTTAAGGTGCATATCCACTACACGAGAAAAATGAGCGAACGATTACGATATCATTCAATCGTTCATTAATCGTGCAGTGAATATGCTGGCAATGACAAGCGATGTGCGCTCCCGCTGGTCGCTGCCGGCATCTGTCATCATCTGAACATGCAGGCCAACCTAAGGCGAGCTCAGGGAGGACAGAAACCTCCCATGGAGCAGGTTGTACATGTTCAGGGATGAGGGAGGGTGCCTGCACTGTATCGTTCAGTGTGGGCACAATATCCACTGCACAGTATGATGAACGATTATGATGTTGTAATCATACAGTCGTTCTACACTCGTTTAGTGGATATGCACCTTTAGAGGCATTTTCAGCATAAAGATATGCCCGATGCTAGTGGAGTTGCACGGGACCTGGCAGCTCACTCACACCAGGTATATCACACTGCATGGCATAGTATTGAGGCTACATGAGCACGGACAACCAGAGATAACCAGAGGATTTGTATTGATGAACTAGATTATATTGAATGCCTTCAGCATATTTACTTATCCTCTTTGAGGTGATGTATCAAACCTTGGAGAGAAATATAGTACCAATCAGCGCGTGTCATTTTTTAAACACAGCAGTTAGGAACTGGTTGGTTCGTGCTTTCTCTCTGCAAGGTTTGATACATCTTCCCCTGAGTAATTTATGTATTTAGCGTTCCCACTAGGCTGTTTCAGCGAGGTGCTGCGCCCTGCCCTCTTTCTGGAGGGAAAAAAGCACCCTGCCCTGTCCGCGCAGCACACCATTAAGATAGCCTGCGGGTGCCGTCTTCACCCGCGGGTCGCAATGTCCCGCGGGTGGGGAAATGTGCGGTGACCCAGTCACCGCCGGTGAATAGACGCTGGGCGCATGCCCCCAGCATCTATTCTACCTGCCAGCAGCGCTTCTGGGCTGCCCGGCGTATCCGTAAGTGCCGGGCACGCCCCAAAGAGTGACGAAAAGGTGACACGTCTTATAGACACGCCCCCTTTTCAATGGCCATGCCCCCTTTTCGGGAGTGCGCCGTAGGCCCTCTCTAGCTCCGGCGCCCTGCCTTCCGCCGGAGCTAGAGTGAACACTATGTATTGGCACTGAGTAAAAGACTCAATACACTGCAATCAGAAACAATGAACTAATTAATCATTCACAATGTAAAAGGCAACATTCTTTTCACCATTTGGTAAAAAATATGCATTGAAAGCAGTGGGCGAAGTGGGGGCGGTATGACATACCGCCACTTCCCAGCCCCACTTCATTATAGCTGCACTACTGTAGCAACCAAGAAGACCCTATGTTCCCAGCAGCTCCATTCCAGCAGCAGAGGACAAGTCAGAGGCAATTAGAGAGAGGGGAGGGTGTGAGAGGGGGAATAGAAAAGGACAGACAAATGGAAGCAGGCAGTTAGTGTTGTGGAGGGTGAAAGAGAGAGGGAATCAGTAAGAAGGGCAGGGTGTGAGAGAGGGGTGCAGGCAGGGAGAAGTGTGGGGTGAGAAGTACAATGAGGTGATATGGAAGCAGAGACCGAACGGGGGGGGGGGGGGGGATTCAATTTCCATACCCCCATACTCCATAACCCCCACCTCTAAATTCCCACTTTGAGCACTGATTGAAAGTATAATTATGTAGTCTATAGCACAACATATCGGTATAATGATTCAAGTTAAATATTACCCATTATCCATACCATGAGTTTATGTACTAAAATAAAATGACTAACCTGATCCACAATTCTAAAAAGGAAATTAAAAATGAATGACCCTAGGTAATCAACATGTAATAGCTACCCTACTGTCATACATACTGTATATACATTATGCCTGTCAGGTTACCCCACACTGTACCCACATGGTCAGCATGCTGCTGGCACATGCGGTATGTACTGCACGCTGCGACGCTCCTCGTGTTGCCACCACTGCCAGCAGCAGCCATGTTACCCACCTACGGACACCCAGTGACCGGCATTACAGAGAGAGGGCGCTTACTTTCTCGCAGTCTGTTCTTGAAGTTGGGATCACTCCTCCTTTTCTTATCGAAATAATAGCAGTAACCTAGGAACAGGGCGCCGCACACACCGGCTGCTATAGCGCTGGTCTTCCCCACCACCACCATCCTGCCTCCGTCACACACACAGTCTGCCTCAGTGATTACAGGTTATTCCGCCCCAGCCTGTGCTTTCCTTCTGCAGTCACCCTTGGTGAGAAGAGGGCAGTCTCCCACTGATGACGTGCTCACTAGCGACGATAGTCTTTTTTTTTTTTTTTTTTTCTCATCACCAAACCCGATGAAGGGTGACGTACATTTGTCGGGCGGAGCCAGCTTTATTACTCCCTATAATATAAGGTACGGAGAGGACATCGAAAGAAAACATCGGTAGTACCGATGTTATAACATTGGTCACTAAACATTGTTTAGTCCTAAACATTGGTTCTGGATCCGATGTTAACCGATGTTTCTTCCTTTTTAAGCAAACTGGCTTCTTAAACATATAATACACTAATAAACTTCTGAAAACATCCTTTTGTTATGTTTATTTCATGGAGGCTTACAGTATATAGCAGTATTAGATGTATTAGTGAAAAGCCCTTTATCAGTGATAAAAGCGCTTTTCCCTGCTTTCTCCTAATTAATAGAAAGGGTTACTGTGGAGAAATGAGGTGCCCACGATCAGTATACACATCACTTTCCCATACTAGTGGGGAGAGCAATTCATAGAAGCTTCTAATTTTTTTTCTCCATCTCAGGATTGCGTAATCTGCACACTTACCTATATTTGGCTGGGGCGGTTTAGGCAGGCAGAGCGGGGGGCGTGCCGACGCGTCATTGTGGCCCTGTCCCCCCGTTTCATAATGCTGATATTACCGGCATTATAAAGCAGGGGGCGGGGCTACGATGACGCAAATCGCACCCCCCAGACCGCCCACTTTCACGGCGATCGCGGGGGGCGGCCGTCATTCTGGGGGGCTCTCATACTCTTGCTGGGAGCGGCACCCATTTTTCAGGAGGCTCCCGGCAGTCCCGGGAGAGTAGGCAAGTATATATCTGCTATGTGGGGGGAGAAGAGCAGGGCAGACAGCTGTCTCCAGCCTCTTCCCACCGTCCACTTTTCTAATGCCAGCCAATCAGTGGAACCACAAGGACAAAGTGGCAGGCAAAAAAAACTGAACTGCCTGCTCACTAGGTGACCAGGACATGTTCTCACCCCTACTGCTTTCACTCCCCCACAGCCACCGCTGCTCCTGACATGTTCTCACCCCCACTGCTGTCACCCATCCCCCCCCAAAACCACAGCCAGGGCCGGATTATAGACGGTGCGGTTGTCCAGGGGCCCCCACACATTGGGGGCCCCCACACTGCCACAAACATTGCGGCCCACTTTGGACCCTCCGTGGCTGACTTCCGATCACAGCCGGCAGTAGGAGGCACTGCACTGCAGTAACAGCACACTCCCATCACAGCGTGACAGCAGCAGAGGATGGAAGCGGGGCCTATTGCTGTGAAGTGGCTGCTACCATTATAAGCCTACCTTGCTGCCTGTAGCTGTAAATAGAGGTAGGGAAATATGTATGTGCTCCTGACTGTCCATTCCTCCCTCCCCCCTCTCTCTCTCTAACTCGCTCATGACTTCTCTCTCTAGCTTCTTCTCTATCCCTCTCTCTCTCTCTCTATCTATCTATCTATCTCATATCTGTCTATCTATCCCGTATCTATCTCGATATCTCTCTCCCTCCCTCTCTTCCTCTATCTCACTCTCTACCCTCTCTCTCTCTCTGAGTGGCATGTACTAAAGGGTAAAATTAGGTAAAACCCCCAAAAATGCAGTTTTCGGGGGTTTTACTGCATTCCACAGATGTACAAAGCACCGGAATGCTTTGTCCTAATGGGCAACGCCATATTCAGGTGGCGTTACCCCATAGAAGCTTATGGGCTTCTTATCGGGATGCTCCCCCTTGGGAGGGATCCGATCGGATCCCTCCCATCACCCCCTGCGGCCTTCTGCGCAGGAGGAAGTTCCTCTGTCAGGAGCCATCGCAAAAGACAGCTCTTATCGGAAGAACTGTCATTTGCGATATTCTAGGTACATATCGCGTAAGCAACTGCGGTATGTACCCAAAGACAGCTTAATGTACCTATATCTCACTCCCTCCCCTCTCTCTGTCTGCCTCCCTCCCCCCCTCTCTCTAACCTCCCCACTCAAAATCCTGCTTTTGCTCCTAGCAGTGTACTAGAGTGCGCTATGCTGCTGGGAGTCGGTTCCCAGCAGTGTTGCGGACATGAAGTTGTATACTGCGATCCTTGCCGGTCAGTGGAGAGTCTGGAGACAAGGGACATAGTAGTCGTTGTGTGGGGTAATAGCAATTTTATCGATGGGGCCCCCACAACGTAGTTGCCCCGAGGCCTCCACAAGCCTTAATCCGGCCCTGACCACAGCTCTGTCTATGTATGTGTTAATGATATGCCGATCACTCAAGGCAGGAGAAGAGGACTGCCCTCCCCAAATCTGACTGCCTGTAGAGATGCCAGTGATGTGCTTCCCGGAACTTGCCGTGCTGCCCGGGCAGGGAGGAACCCGGATCTCAGCCCAGTGCGGCTGTGTCCCTGCTGTAGTCCCTAGGCTGCTTGAAATGTGCGAGGTCTCTGACGGCTCTGCTGCTTCCAATGCACAGCCAGCTCCGTTTTTTTGCTATTATCAGGCAACTGATATACCCATCTTTCTCTGCAGTGCAGACTCCAGTGTAGGGCTCTGGCAGCGTAATCCAGCAGCCACCGGGATCACTGGTATGTAAGGTCAAACAGGTCAGCCCCCTCTCCAGTGTCTGGAGAACATCTCATGAAGTGACGGATAGTTTACCGGCTGTAGAATTTCTCTGGGGCTGCAGAGTTGAGCGAGTGACATCAAATGTCATTATGCACAGCACAACTTGCTGCGATCTCCACTTCGCAGAGGACAGGATTTTTCAATTGGTATCGCAGGAGGCGTGAGCATACATGAATGACTCCTTAACTTATGTATTTTTCAATGCGAAGCCATATGATAATTATCTCTACAAGTTGAACAATCTTTATGAATAGACCCCATAGAGTCCAGGGGGTAAATTTACAAAAGTGAGAATTTTTAGAAGTGAGTTTTAGAAGAGATGTTGCCCATAGCAACCAATCAGATTATACTTAACATTTAACTAGCACCTTCTAGAAGATAATAGCTAGTATCTGATTGGTTGCTATGGGCAACATCTCTTCTAAAACTCACTTCTAAAAACTCTCACTTTAGTAAATTTACCCCCAGGGGTTCATAAAACAGCAGCGCACAGATGATTTAAAAAAATGCAAAACTTCTTTATAACATCCGTAAAGACATAGGTCCTCATTCAGACCCGGTCGCAAGTGCTGAGTGCTCGCAACCGGGTTGATGTTTATCCGCTGTGCACGCGCAGCGGCCGCACTGCATGTGCGCAAGCCCCGTAGCGAGAGAGAAACTCTCTCGCTCCGGAGCTCACTACAAAAGGGCCGGCTGTCGATGTTGATCGAGTAGGAAGCTCCCCACTGACATCACTGCTGATGACAGTGCGGCCGCCTACAAAACGGCAGGCATTCGCTTGGGAACACCTCCTTTTGTGTAGCCACCCCCCCCGCCCCGCCTACAAAATGGGTCGAGCTGTCGATCACCATCAACAGCCACCGCTTTTGTAGTGAGCTCCAAAATTCTCTCGCTCCGGGGCTTGCGAAAGCGCAGTGCGGCTGCTGCGCATGCGCAGGGCCTCAACATCGACCCGGTTGCGAGCACTCAGTGCTTGTGACCGGGTCTGAATGAGGTCCTATACTTCTTAGAATGTGCCCTACTCCTTAGACCATAGATAAGAAATAACGAGGTATGATTGTATGATTAATAGATTCTCAGTAATGAGCTGTGAAGAATTAATGAGTGTTTATACTTTGAATAATCACCTGTCACACTATGAAATCACTATGGCCCTCATTCAGACCCACTCGTGAGCGGCTGTCCGCTCGCAAGTGGGTCGATGGTCTGCACTGCGCATGCGCACGATGGAGGGAGCTCCGTCGTGCGCATGCGCGAGACGCGCCGAGCGAAGGACTTTCCTTCGCTCGGAGTGTCTCATCAAAGGGGGCGTGCTGTCGATGTTGACTGACAGCACGCCCCCTTTGGTGGGCGTGCCAGGGGCGTGCCTGCCAGACGGAGGCGTTCCCAAGGGAACGCCTACCGTCTGAAGCCGGCCCCACTGACATCACTAGTGATGTCAGTGGGAGTGATTTTGGCTCTGATAGAGCCAAAATCACTCCTGGCCTTGCGGTTGAAAACCTCAACCGCAGGCTGTTGCTCGCAGTGGCGATGGTCGCGATGGTCAAGACCATCGCGACCATCTTCCTGCACGCTCGTATATGCTGTGGGTGGTGACCCACAGCTATATGAGCGTCCAGGAGGACGCTCCATATTAATGGAGGTGGGCCCTGATTCAGAGCGAGCGCTCTGGTCAGAGCGTCCGGCTCTGAATCAGGGCCTATGTTTGCATATTGTTATAAGACTGTGTGTCTCACAAATTAGAGCTCAGAGAAATCAGAACACAGAACTGGTGGTAGTCTAGTATTATTTCTCTCCAGCGGTCCACTGAGCGTACAGCCTTGGGTTTTGACACACATAAAGAGCTCTGCCCTGGTGACTGGCCACTGAAGGTTCTAGATTGGATCTATTAAGTACATGGTTTTACTCTAAGCAAATAATTACTGTACATGAGCATGCATCTAGAGACCTTTATTTAGTCACAAAGTACAAAATTAATGACTACTAGCATTCTCCCTATTTTTTAAAATACCCATGTCCCTAGCTGCATAGAGTGGTTGCACATATCTTACATACCCAGTGTAATAAGTACTATGGCCCTCATTCAGAGGTGCTCGCAAGAAACGAGCGCTCGTTCTGAATGAGGGCGGCTCTTCTTTTTTTAAGTGCGGGCTCCTGGTCACTAGCTAAGCTGTGGGTTACCACCCACAGCTTTAGCGACTGACCAGGTTGATGGTCGCGATGGTCAAGACCATCGCGATCATCAGGGCTTGCGATGAGACCCTAAGGTTGGGTCTCGGCAGCCGCAAGCCCCAGGGAGCTTCCTGCTCTGATCGAGCAGGAAGCTCCCCACTGACATCGCTACTGATGTCAGGATCTCTTCACAAGCCCCGATGGTCGCGATGGTCTTGACCATTGCGACCATCAGCCTGGTCGGTCGCTAAGCTGTGGGTGGTAACCCACAGCTTAGCTAATGACCACGAGACCGCACTAAAAAAAAGAAGCGGCCGCCCTCATTCAGAGAGAGCGATCGCTTCTTGCGACTGCCTCTGAATGAGGGCCATAGTATTCTTAATTGGCAAAATACAGTCATCTCTGGTACATTCCAATCTATTGAGTATGAAACTTACTGAACTATTTCAAAGTACATAAGTTTATGAATAACTTAAGGTATACACCATCTTGTCACAAAATGGAGTCTCATGTGGGTAGCCTAAGATTGACTTTCTCATACTGTACTTACATTAGTCACATAGAGTAGTGGCAGATTCCTGAAAGTACAGTAGTAACAAATGTACAGTACTGTATGAGTACTTGTTTGCACTACTGTAGTTTGAAAAATGTGCTCAATATTTACAGTATCCTTATACTTGTGTATTTCTACTTCAGGGTCCATAGGGTATCCACAGGATACCTTGGGGTATAGGTGATGACGTCAGGCATCGGGCACCATAGAGTTAAAGCTTTCAGCCTCCCAGGATGCACTAGGGTCCCCCTCCTATACCCCGCCCCCGAGCCAAGGCATCTCAGTTTAGTTTGGTGCCCGGCCGGAGTCGGATGCACCTGTTAGAGGGGGGCCATGAAGAGCCCCTGAAGTTTTCGTCTTTGCAGCTGTGGCTGCACATCTGGAAGTACAGCATGGACAGTCAGTCCTGACTCCATGCTGTCTTCCCTACACCCCCGCCGGTACCAGAACGCCGGTACCGATCCGGGGATGCTGGTAAGCATCTGGGGTCACAGCTAGCGGTGACCCCAGGTGTTTGGGACCATGGCCGGATCCAAGGGGGACTACAAGGTAAGCAGCAGGGTCCCGCGGTGGGACCCTGCTGAACATGGTCCTAAGTCCCCAGGCAGGGGGCTCCCTGGGGACTGGCTGCAGCGTGGAGCCAGGTACTAACCTGCGCTTCCACTACCCCCCAGGGACAGCAGACCGCGGCAGAGCGGTAGCGCTGCGGCGTCCCAGGGGTTAAATGCATGCCAGGGGAGCGCGCCTTCCCTGTCTCACAGCCGGCACCTCCCCCGCTGCACACAGCCCTCTCTGCTCTAGCTGACTGGTCCTGTGTCAGCGCTCCTCCCCCAGGCCGGCCTCCTCTCTGCTCCTCGGTGGCCATCTTTGGAAGAAGCATGGTGAGTGCTGCTGGACGCTGATGAACGGTGGCATCGCGGTCTGGGTCCCCCTGCATACCTCTTCTCCGTTGGATTAAGGTCTGTGTATGCAGCGCTGTGTCCTACCAGGCTCTGAGTCTGCGTAGTTGAGGATCAGCGCTGATAGTGCAGGAATTGATTTCTTTGCATTGTATGTGACCTATGCTAGCGTCTGCTGCCTGTACTTTCTTTTTCTTCTGTCAGCATTCTGTCCCTGATCTTTCTGCTAAAGCCCTTGCGGTGCTTGCAGGGTGGTCTCACACTATACTAACGAGTATCAGTGAGAGGGGTCACATACTTACCATTATGTCTGAAAGTGACTTTCCTCTCCAGCTTTTATGTACTACATGCAAGGTACCTATAGCGGAGGGGGACGGTAGCGCGGAGGGGCTATGTCGGAAGTGTTATTCATTGACGCGGCCGATTATGGTCACGGCTCCGGTACAGGAGCCGCCCTGGGCTTGTTTCGCCAAAGAGCTTACAACCCTCGTGGGCCAGTTAGCTCCGCAGCCTGCCTTCACTCAGATGGGATTGTCCCCGCAGTCAGTGGTGTCGTCACCCATGCAGGGTTTCCCGAGACAATTGATGGTACCCCACAGTCTCCCTATTTCCCCTCCTCAGGTCTCTCATGAGCCTGTGTGGGTTAATTCGTTAACAAGCTCTGTACAGCATTTGTCAGAAGTGTTGCAAGGGGAGTCTGTGATGCAGCCTCACAAGCGGCCGGTGGCGTCTCTGTCTGCTCCTTATGAGGATGACGACGGGACGTCCGATGATGGGGAGATTCTGGATCTCCCCATCCTAAAGAGTTGGACGCTAAGTCTAAGGTTTATATACCTGGCCTTATTCGTGCAGTCTGTACTGCTTTAGTTATTGAGGATGAGGAGCCTCCGGTATCAAAATCCAAATACGCCTTTTTCAAGGATGTTAAGGGAGATGCCACAGTGTTTCCTCTTTCGGGGCAATTAGTGGACCACCTAGAGGAAGCGTGGAAACAGCCAGGCAAACGCTATCAGCCTCAAAGGCGTTTAGCAGTGGCGTATCCATTTGCGGACAATTATTTTGCCAAGTGGGAATCTCCGCCACAGGTGGATTCCTATGTAACACGCCTGGTCCGAAGTGCCACGTTGCCCATGCCCTCCATGTCCTCCTTAAAGGATGCCACGGACCGTAAGGTGGAAATCTGCCTAAAGTCTGTTTATTCCCTTGTGGGGGGGGGGCAGCTAGGCCGGCTATGGCCATTTGTTGGGTTGCCAGAGCTATGGAGCGCTGGGCAGATACGTTAGAGGCGTCCTTCAATTCCGACTGTTCAGCTGAACAGACCGAGTTGATAGGCAATCTCAGGGATTCGGCCACTTATATTAATGAAGCGGCTTTGGATATTAGTACCCTGACCTCACGGATTTCTTCGGCTGCTGTGGCGGCTCGTCGCACGTTATGGTTGCGATCTTGGAAGGCGGACGCTGATTCCAAAAAGGGCCTGGAAGCCTTGCCCTTTAACGGAGAAGTCCTATTTGGTCCACGCTGGCGGCAGCCAAATCAGCATGTCTCCCGTCTGCTGCAGTTCCGTCCAGCGCAGGTACGTCATCCTTTCGGCCTTACAGGGCCCAGGGTAGGCCTAAAGCACAATCTTTTCCCTGACAGGCTGGCCCCAAAAAATCGGCCAAGCCCCGGAAGCAGGCCTGGAGTACCAGGTGACAAGCCTGCGGCCTGACGGTCCGGGCCTCCCTTTGGGGGATCCCAAAATGGGAGGCCGCCTGATGCAGGTCGCCCAGTGTTGGTCGGTCACCACGACGGACACTTGGGTTCTCGAGGTGGTTTCTCACGGGTACGCCCTCTCCTTCCGGCACAGACCCCTGTCTTGATTCTTCACCACGGGTCTACCGGAACAAAGCCTTGGAACTGCGGAAAGTTTTGCACACTATGCTCCAGGCTGGAGTTATAGTGCCTGTTCCATTCTCCCAGAAGGGCCAGGGTTTCTATTCTAATCTCTTTTTGGTGCAGAAACCCAATGGGTCGTATCGTCCGATACTCAACCTCAAAGCTCTCAACAAGTCTTTGCGGGTACAGAAGTTTCGGATGGAGACCCTGCGGTCCATCATTTTGGCGCTGGAACCTGGGGACTATATGGTGGTAGGTTCGCCTGTCCCTAGCCTGGTGGTTGCAGACGACCCATCTCAACAAGGGTCGTCCGTTCTGGGTGGCGAATTGGGTCCTGTTGACAACGGACGCCAGTCTTCGGGGCTGGGGAGCAGTTTCGGGTCCACACTTGTTTCAGGGCAGGTGGATTCAGGCAGAGGCAGAGCTTCCCATAAACATTTTGGAGCTCCGCGCGGTATTCAATGCTCTACAGCAGGCACATCTGGTTCTCCGAGGTCACCCAGTGCAGGTCCAGTCGGACAACGCTACCACCGTGGCCTACATAAATCGGCAGGGAGGAACCCGAAGTCGGGCGGCTGTCGTAGAGGTGTCCCGAATCCTGGTATGGGCGAAGCGCAATCTCCCGGCCATATCAGCGGTATTCATCCTGGGAGTGCTGAATTGGGAGGCGGACTTTCTCAGTCGCCAGGACGTTCATCCGGGGGAATGGTCTCTGCACCCGGACGTCTTTCAACTGCTGGTGGACAGGTGGGGTCTTCCAGAGATCGACCTCATGGCGTCCTAGCACAACAACAAGTTGCCGTTGTACGGGTCTCGCACAAGAGACGAAAAGGCGTCTCTGGTGGATGCTCTGTCCATCCAGTGGATGTTCCGGTTCGCTTATCTTTTTCCTCCGGTTTCCATTCTTCCGAGAGTAATCCGGAAATTCAAACAGGAAGGAGGGACGCTCCTGTTGATAGCTCCCGAATGGCCCAGATGGCACTGGTTCTCAGACCTTCAGGGTCAGTCCTCTGCGGTTGCCGCTGCGACCAGACCTGAATTTTTGCCCAAAGTTGTTTCCCGGTTTCACATTAACGAAGAAATCGTTGTGCCAGCCTTTAACTCACCTGGTCTTTCAGTGGGTGAGGCCACTTTGGATGTGGTGCGGGCCTTAAGAACTTATGTTGACCGTACTTCTTCATTTAGGAAGTCGGATGCCTTATTTGTCCTCTATGGCTTCCGTAAAAAGGGTTGGCCTGCTTCCAAACAAACTTTGGCAGCTTGGATCCGTATGGCCATTTCAGAAGCTTATCTTCATGAAGGCCTGCCGGTTCCATCCTCTGTGAGGGCTCATTCCACTAGGTCTGTGGGTCCCTCGTGGGCAGCACGACGTGGTGCCTCTGCAGTCCAGATCTGCAAGGCTGCCACGTGGTCCTCTGTCCATACCTTTGTGAGGTATTATGCGTTTGACACCTTTGCCTCTCAGGATGCTTCCTTCGGGCGGCGGATTCTCCTTTCAGTACAGGAGCATCCCCACCCTTAAAGGATACTGCTTTGGGACATCCCCAAGGTATCCTGTGGATACCCTATGGACCCTGAAGTAGAAAATATGAGATATGGTAAGAACTTACCCTTGTTATCTCTATTTCTACGAAGTCCATAGGGTTCCACAGGACTCCCGCCCTGTCGCACCTGTGCTGCAGATGGGCTTTACTCTGGTCACCGGTTTTTCCGTCTCCCTTTGGTGAGAATGTGATTCTTCTGTGTGTCCAGATCTTTTTTCTCTCTCTTCCTTCTCCTCCTCCGGCCTATGGCTTGGTACGTAACTGAGATGCCTTGGCTCGGGGGCGGTGTATAGGAGGGGGACCCTAGTGCATCCTTGGAGGCTGAAAGCTTTAACTCTATGGTGCCAGATGCCTGAAGTCATCACCTATACCCCAAGGTATCCTGTGGAACCCTATGGACTTCATAGAAATAGAGATAACAAGGGTAAGTTCTTACCATATCTCATATTTTTAGAGTGCACTGAAAAGTGTGATAAAAGTGGAGACTGGTAATTTCTACACTGGAGCCCCTTCTCGTCCACTCCCACTTACCAAGAGGTTGGTTACATCAGTGACACAATTTTCAAAAACACCATCTTCTAAGAAGAGAGCAGGAAATGAAAACATACCTGTAGTCAAGCCAAGAAAAAATACAAAGGCTAAGACATACCTTCCAACTCACTCTGATTGTCAGGGAGATTCCCTGAAATAGTAGCAATCTCCCTGACTCCCTGAAGAGTTTAACAATCTCCCTGATTGCACCTTACCCCCATTATGAAGCTGTTATATAAAAGAAAAAACACATATATGTACATTCAAAATGGGATCATAATTATTATCATTTCCCTGCACTGGTTATAAAGCATAATGACATAATGATCCCTATGGCTACTTGCAACTTCTGAAAAGTATCAGTGCGTTTTCATCTACAAATAGATCTTACTAACTGCTTTGGGGCTCATTTACATTTGGATGTAAGTTGATTTTATGGCACACCTCTCAGATGTAGCTGTACACGCCAACTTTACCGCCATGCTCATAGGTGTTGCTTTCACAATCTCCCTGAAAAGCTTTTTCAAAAATAAGTAAGTATGGGCTAAGAACCTCTCTTTGGTAAAGTTGTTTGGTGCATTAAGGAGTGAAACCTTGCAAGTGTCTTCCCTTGGTGGTACAGATAATTTTTTTCTCTACCATGCACTTAATTTTTGAACAACCACAGTGATTATCTAGTAAAGTAGAATTTGTTGGGCCGGAAAAGGAAGAGGAACTGTTGGCAGTTATACAGTAGCTACATTGAAGAATTTAAGTTTGTGATTCTGTACTGTTTTGTACTCAGTAACAAAATTGTACAATACTGTAGGTGGTTATAAATACTGTATAAATGTAAATTAATTTATTTTATTCTCACTGTATGCTAATGTACTATACTAGTCAAATACAGTAGTTTAATAAAGACTGACTGAAAAACTAAAGTACTGTATATAAAAAGAGTTATAGTATCCTGATCTACATACAGTCTGACACTCTGCATCATAAAGCTTACAATATCTACAGCACCATTCTATACAGACCCAGCATTGTTAAGCTCCCAAAAGAGAGCACATTTTGGAAACCTCCAGTTGTCTTTGTGAATGTTTTTTTCCGAAATTTGTAAAATGCAGTTTACTATAAAAACAAATTCTCTCTATTGTACTGATGTATACTGTAAATTGTAAACTCAGTAGATTAATAATGCAAAGAACTTTGGATGTACATTAAATACAGTACAATAAGAAAGCTACAGTCTAGTTACTGTACTGTATATAGTAGCACTGGCATTGAAGTGTACTGTAGCAGAATATTAATTACTTTATATTGATAGATCCAGGCTAGGACCCACAGTGGCCAGTCTCTGGGCCAGAACTATGTGTGTCAGAACCCCTGTGCTGAGCGCTCAATGACAGCTGGAGAGAAATAACACTAGACAACTGGTCTGTAGTTCCGATTTCTCTGAGCTATATTTTGTGAGACACACAGTTTTATAACAATATGTAAACATAATGATATCATAGTGTAACATATGTGATTATTCAAAGTATAAACACTCATTAATTCTTGACAGCTCATTACTGAGAACTCATTAATCATACAATCATACCTCATTATTTCTTCTCTATGGTCTAAGGCAGTGGTTCCCAAACTTTTTTGAATCACAGCACCCTAGACTATCAGAATTGTTTTCATGGCACCCCTAAGCCAAAAGTTTCTTATTGAGAAATTCAGAAAAAATAAATAAATTAAGTATATTGTGTGTTAAGGACTGTGGGCCCGATTCAGAGCCGGACGCTATTTGCACTTGCTCGTTCAGAAAAAGGGGCCTGGCTATTTAAATTGAGCGCTCGCTCTTTGCGGTCTGTTGATGCCTCTATGTCTGAGCGAGCGAACGAAACATGCGCTCGCTATTTTGTAAAGACGCCCCCTGGCCGCTCGCATCCTACGTCATCTCCGCTATTTATTAGATTAATCGAGTACATCGAAAGGCGTCTGAACTGCTCGCAGTGCTTGTGGTTGGATTTTCCTACCGCAATCATGTGAACAGTTCAGGCTAAGAGACAACCAAGTGACGTGGCCGATGACGCTGCTTTGTTAATTATGCACACCCTTAAACCGCCCGTTTTGACCGTTTGGCACGCCTGCGTTCAGATCTCCACTTTTCAAGCACCTTCCCCTGTTACCACCGACAAACGCCTCATCCTGTCACTCAAATTAGCAGGCACTCGCTATTTTGCGAACACACGATTTCTGACCACACTGACTGGTTGGCGCATGCGCATTACGATCCATACGCATGCGCAGATGTGCGAACATCGCTCGGAGCGAATGAGCGGCCGCTTACGAGCGGCTCTGAATCAGGCCCAGTGTTTGTTGTGGACCCGGGGTGGAAACAGGAGCAGACACCGGAACAGGTTTAAACTGAAAGGTGGGTTGTTTAATGTGAATGTTCGTAGACATGAACAATAAGATAAACTAAAGTCCAGTAATAAACAAACTGATATATGTGGCTGAAGGGAACTGCAGTGAATGGGAGAAACAAATGTCCAGATCAGTGACAGAGATGAATTCAGATAGACTGTGAGAGTGAAGTTGATATCCTGGTTTGCTGAATAGTGGCTGAAGGAGATATCTGGTAATGATGATAGTTGCACAGGAATGGGTTAACTGAGGAGACAGGTTCAGGCAGGAGTGGGTCTGCTGGAAGGTGCAGGGCTGATCTCAGCAAAGAGCAAGGCAGAGCGGTGCAGGTTATGCAAGGAGCCAGAGGCTGACAAGGAGCTAGGGCAAGCACCGGAGCAAAAGTTTAGGTTTTAAGAGCGCAGAGAACTCACAGCATTGCACTGGCAACTACAGGGAGCTCCAAACACCCTTAAGTACCCAGTAGCGGAACGTGATAGGCCAGAGAGAGCAAGTGACCTACAGACGATTGGCCTGCTATGTCACATGGCCAAAGACAACATGGTGGCGCCCAGACACCTGTGACGCCGCTAGACTTACCCTTGCCAGGATGGCCCAATGCTGGCAGACCTCTACGTACAGCCAATGCCAGTCTCCACTGACAGAAGGACCACGCCTCACCGGTAAGGACTGCAAACCTCCACGCCGCAAAACCCTGGTCATGACATTGTGCTTTCTTGTCATCATTAGGTTCAGTTATGTGGTAGTAGACAGGTAGGTCCTTCTGTTTGTCCTCATATTTACATTACATTAACTATAAATAATTTGATTTGGTGCTAGTCCACCAACCTGAGGCACCCCTGCAAGTGTCCTAAAGCACCCCAGGGTGCCACGGCACACAGTTTGGAAATCACTGGTCTAAGGAGAAAGGCACAGTCTAAGGAGTATAGCATTTTTAGTTGGCAAAATACAGTTAACTCTGGTACAATCCAATCTATTGCATTAATTCTAACTGAAATTTGTCCTTAACTATTTCAAAGTATATAAGCTTATGAATAACTATTAAAGGCATACACCATCTTGTCACAAAATGAAGTCTCATGTGGGTAGCCTAAGATCGACTTTCTCAATTCCCATCTTTTATTCATAACTTATCCTTTACTATCTACCTAATCAGGACCGTGCTCTTGCTAAACTAAGAACAAGTGCGTATACATATAAGCCCATCTACAGGAACTTATACAAAGGATCATCCCCTTTCCCGGGCGCCTTGACCCATCCCCGGTTGGGCAAGTTCACGGTCCTCAGTCTCTAATTGTTCTTTATCCAATTCATATTGTCATGAATATTCAGGGAAATGATGATTGTCCACATGTTTGATTGTCATCTTCAGTTAGGCTTTTCTCACAGATGGTGCAGCTTGGAATGTTGTCTTAGGCATAGATGTTATCATAGACTTGAATCATCATCAAGGCCTTTGGTGTAGCTTCCTTGGAGAAACAGCAGTTAAGTGTAAATAACTTCTTAATTAGAAAAATAGCAAGTTTTACTGCAAATGATTACAAACAAAGCTAAGCCTTTAGCAATAAGTGAAAGGATTCCTGATATCCATTCACCAAATCACTTAAACCAATTAGCTGGGTTTAACCAGGAAAAACATCCATTACCATCAAAATCATACTCTGGATCATTATGCACTTTTCTAAACTGATCATTTAATTCCTTGATTTTTTTAGTATTGGTAAATTGTGCTAGAACATGACACATGCGAATAAATGTGTTATCCCATACCTCATTCAGATAAAAGTGCAACTCTCTCCTGTCTTTTAATATATTGCTATTTGTACAGTTACTCAGCTTAGTGCTTGTGATAAAAAAAACTCAAAGTTTAAAGCTAAAATTAAAACTATAACAAAAGAAAAGCAAAGTATGCATCCCCACAAGCCTTTGTCTGGCTTTGGGCTTAACAACATATATCTGTTCATAATTTCAAATGACTCCAACTCCCCTTGGGTGAAGATTTTGCAGTGGGAGGTGTGAATCCAGGTGTCCTTTCCCTGAAGTTTCACCGAAGTAGGTGTAGTCAGCAGGATTTGGAATGGACCTTCAAATCTAGGCTCAAGAGCCTTCCTGGTATGTTTCCGAACTACCTGGTATGTTTCCGAACTGGTTGTAAACGGTGGGTACCTGTATCAAGATTAGGGTCTGGAATAGAAGAAAACACCTATGTATTTTAGTTAATTGTTTCTGTAGGGTAGATACATAGTGGAAGATTCAATTAGCGGCGGGGTTCTCACCGCGACTAATTGGCGTCCAAAATCCCCATGGATTTTTTTCCCCATGTCCAAGGCCTATTTGGTTGTTTAAATGTTACCTTGCACCTCCATGAGCTGCGAGGTAAAGTCCAACTGCGGGGACTTGCGTGCGGTGTCTCGGGGACTCCCGCACCAAGAATCCTCAGCAATTTAATTGGTCCAGCATGGCAATTAGCGGCGGGGAAAACCCAGCAGCTAATTGAATCTGCCCCATAGTGTACAATATCTGCAGATGACCTCAGCCATGATTTTCTTGGCCACTGTCTTTGCATCTGCCTTCTGACATGCCCACCCTCCAAGCCAGTGACTGACGAGGTCCATACAAATGAGGACATCATGTCCGGAGCATTTGGGCAGTTGTATAAAATCAATTTGGATCCTCTGTAAGGGATACTGAGTCTGGGTACTTTTCAAAGGGGTTGGACAGACTTACCCGGATTGTTCAATGCACATATTAGACACCATGTTACAAAGGCCTGTACTGTCTTTGCAAAACCTGGAGCTATCCAATTACGGTTGGTGATAGCCACCATTGTATCTTTTCCCAAGTGCACTTCACCATGTATTATATGGGCCATAACTGGGTAAAGTGCTTTTTGTAGACATAAACGTTGACCTTCCCCCCACTCAACATTTGTTTCTTTAGCTCCTAGTTTTGACCATGCTCTTTTTTTCAGCCTCTAGAGCTTGGGCCTGGATCTTTATGAGGGTACTTAAGTCAAACTTGGGGGTGGGATCTACCACATAAGTGGGCTCACCCTGGGAATAGTGACTTATGGCAGCAGCGCGTATGGCCTGGTCTACCCAGTCTATTGCCTTCAGCTTCGGGTGTAGTCTCTCGAGTGTGCCTTTAACTTTATCACTGCAAGCCTTTGGGGCAACTGGAATGCAGTAAATAGTGCTTTGATGTGGCCAGTATATCCTATGTGTGGAACTCCATCTACATAGTATCTGGAACAACCTACAAAGAGAGTAAGGTCGTAAGCCTAGCAGCAGACAAATGCTTTGTTTGAGCCTGATTCAGGATTTCTGTAACCCCATGTGGTACTATAAGGGTTAAGGGGTTTCCTAACACTATGTCAGCGCTTTTTTGCAACATGAGAGCTGCTGCTGCCACTGCCTTTATGCAAGTGGCTGTTACCTTAATTACAGGGTCTAGCTGACAAGAGAAGTATGCCAAAGGCTTTTGCTTGTTTCCATTTGATTGTGTAAGCACCCCCTGAGCATGTGAGTTAGACTCATGGCAAAACAGTGTAAATGGCTTGCTATAATCAGGTAAAGCTAATGCTGGTGCATTAATGATGTCTTGTTTTAAACAGGAAAGAATTAAATTTGTTCAGGTGTTTATTCAAGGGGACCCTATTTTATAGGTCCCTTGAGTGCATCATACAAATGTTGCAATTTACCTGATATACATGGTATCCATTCTCTGCAATATATAAGTAAGCCCAAAGGCTCTAAGCTGTTTGTAAGTGTGTGGCACATCTGCTTTTTTGAATCACATGCTTTCTTTCTTCTGTAAGATGTTTAGCTTGGTGTGATATGCAATGTCCTAGAAACTCAACTCTTGTCTGTATGGGTTGCAGTTTCTCTTTACATACTTTACAATTTGTACTATGCAGGATATTCAGTAATAATATTCTGTCATGCAAAATATAGCAAATTATACACATATTGTTTGTATCACAACTGTATTTGCACTGGCAATAGTCCAGTCTTTCAGAACAAGTGACATTGCTTCTGAATATTCACTAGAGTTTGTAGCACCACCTTCTGGCAATCTAGTCCAAGCATACTGCTTCTCTTGGTGTGTAAATGCAAGCAGTAGCTGGCTTTCCTTTGTTATTGGGGCTGAAAAGAAAGCATTCGCAAAATCAATCACAGTAAAAAACTGTGAGCGGCTGGTATGCCATTTAACAAGGTGTGTGGATAAGGTACAATTAAAAATGGGGTATAGTGTCAGTGCTATAAGATATTATTTTGTCACTGTCATATGTGATCTGAGTGATGGTCAGTATTATGTGGAATTAAAGTTTGATCTCCTAATATTACGATGTTTGTATCGTAGCAGTGTAGTCCTGGTGTAAACCACCTGAAAAAAATCTGTAGGTAGGGTGTTCGTGTAGCAGAATTACAGAATACATTCACAGGTTTGCAATAACCGTAGGCTGTTATGGTTCATCTGTATCTCATCATATGTAACGTTCATATGACACAGTCACTGGTAAATAGTATCCCAAAGTCAAATGTCCTCCCTTCTCCACCTGGTACCTGCTTCGATTACTTGCCACTCCACCTGGGTCATGCCGCTTTTCCTGCTGGTCCACCAGATGACCAAGTGTACTAACATAACAGTTAATCAAACAATTATCCTGCATGAATATGGACTAATCATCTGTTTATTTCATTTCATCCCTCAGGTATGTGACTGTCCCATCCTGCTTATTGCACCTATATTCTGCATAGAACTTCATGCTTGCAATTGTGTGTGGATTTAATGCACGTGACTGTCCCATCCTGCTTATTGCACCTATATTCTGCATAAAACTTCATGCTTGCAATTGTGTGTGGATTTAATGTACGTGACTGTCCCATCCTGCTTATTGCACCTATATTCTGCATAAAACTTCATGCTTGCAATTGTGTGTGGATTTAATGTACGTGACTGACCCATCCTACTTATTGCACCTATATTCTGCATAGAACTTCATGCTTGCAATTGTGTGTGGATTTAATGTAAGTGACTGTCCCATCCTGCTTATTGCACCTATATTCTGCATAGAACTTCATGCTTGCAATTGTGTGTGGATTTAATGTACGTGACTGTCCCATCCTGCTTATTGCACCTATATTCTGCATAGAACTTCATGCTTGCAATTGTGTGTGGATTTAATGTACGTGACTGTCTCTCATGCATAGATTTTTATTTTATTTATTTTTTCCTGTAGAGTCTGTATTGGTCAGTGAAGCATAGTTTATGGTATATATCTGGCCTGGTTTATGCTCCAACTCAGAGCAAGTTATCTCCTTTGATCAGCAAACCAATTGAGTCAGCTGTAGCCTGTCCTAATCAAGGGATACCACTCCTTATATTCAGTCTAGGGGCAGCTGGGGCTGTTTGCAGCTGGGGTTAAAAGCACCAAGTGTTAAATGCACAAAGTGTACTAACATAACAGTTAATCAAACAATTGAACAAACATTGACCAACATCTAAGGTAATTTCAGATTAAGAAACTGATTGCTTTAAAATTTGTCTAAATATAACAAACCTAAAACTCACCATGTACTACACATTTCTTTTTATCAAGTCCCTCCTTTGTATTTTCTCTAAGGACATAACATCCCTAACTCTCCCTGCATCTCCCCTCTCTGGGCACACTGCCGCCCTATTGAGTCACTCACCTCCTCTAAAAACTATTGAACTTTCTTTTCATCAAAAATTGACAATTACAGCCTCATTGTGTCACTATAAAAAACTTTTACACACCTACAACTATATCTACTTCTCCATCCTCCTGCTTTTATTATCTGGTGACTTATCACCAAATCCAGGCCCCACACACATACAGCGGATTTACTATGGAATAAATATCCTGCAAACCTCACATGTCTCCCATCACCCTCCAAATCAATAAATGTGCCTTATAGAATTCACACTTGATCACAACTTATTATTTTACATCTGAACATCTCTTTACAGTAACTACTTTCACCAATTTCTACATTTACCTGAGACTGCTGGTTCACACATTAACCAAACTCTCTAAATAGCCCTTCATGAAGTCGCTTCAGCCACCCGTCAGACTTCACGTAAACTGATATAACAGCCATGGCTTTCCACAGACACCTACAAAGACTGCCTCTTAAAGTAGAATGTCAGTGGCGTAAATCTTAATTCAAATGACTTCCTCACATACTGTAAAATAGGAATCCAGCAATCTGTCATCCTAACCCTCTGTCCCAAGCTCACTGTCTACCCCATCTGTGTCACCCCTGTCTGGTTGCCCATCCCCTTTAAAATGTAAGCTCTCATGAGCAGGGCCCTCTATCCTCTTGTGCTTATCCTTTCTTTACTTATATTATCTGCTCTATACTCAAAAGCACCTAACCCGTGACTTTTGCCATCCTGCTTCTGTTGCAGCAGTGTTTATATACCATGTACATGTCTTGTAGTGTCTTAAACTGTATGACACTGTTTTCTTGTTCTGCTCAACTGTTTCTGTACTATGTTTGTGCACTATGTAAGGCGCTGCGGAACCCTTGTGGCGCCATATAAATAAAGGATAATAATAATAATAATAATGACCTCTTGGTTGTGGGTCTTGTATACCTAGTGTGTAATAGTAGAATAGAGGTAATCTCATTTCAGGCACACATATAAGTTCTAATATCTCTTTATATTCTCATAGTATGGTTGGTCCTTCCTTACTTCAGTAATCATATATAAATATATATTAGACATATTCATAGTACTCTACCTTTAAGGTGTAATTCTTGTAGAGGGTATCCTGTTACGGGATTATTACTAATAACCTTATGTTAGAAATTGTTCGATATGTCCTTCTCATGTCTCTAGTGATTAGAACTCTAAGGGTCTATGTTAAGACCTTCTGTGTACAGTGTTTTAATCTAAAAAATCCACCTACTTTCTACTTTATCTATTCTAATTGCATGATCTCCTCCCCTCCAGTTCGGTTCTACTTGTTCTAGACCAGTGAATCTTAAACCATCTGGTTTACCATTATGCTTTGTTCTAAAATGGTCTGAAACACTATGACCAACAAAGCCTTTCTTAATATTCATAATATGTTCATTTAAACTTATTTTGAGTCTTCTTGTTGTTCTCCCAACATACTGTAATTGACAAGGGCACTCCAGAACATACAGTCAGGTCCATAAATATTGGGACATTGACAGAATTTTCAGATTTTGGCCTCTATTCACCACCACAATGGTTTTGAAATGAAACAAACAAGATGTGATTTAACTGCAGACTTTCAGATTTTATTTGAGGGTAATTACATCCAAATCGGGTGAACGGTGTAGGAATTACAACAGTTTCAATATGTGCCTCCCACTTTTTAAGGGGCCAAAAGTAATGGGACTATCAACTCAAAACCTATTTTATGGACAGGTGTGGGCTATTCCCTCGTTATTTCATTATCAATTAAGCAGGTAAAAGGTCTGGAGTTGATTCTAGGTGTGACATTTGCATTTGGAATCAGTTGCTGTCGACTCTCAATATGAGATCCAAAGAGCTGTCACTATCAGTGAAGCAAGCCATCATTAGGCTGAAAAATGAAAACAAACCCATCAAAGAGATTGCAAAAACATTAGGTGTGGCCAAATCAACTGTTTGGAACATTCTTAAAAAGAAAGAACGCACCGGAGAGGTCAGCAACACCAAAAGACCCGGAAGACCATGGAAAACAACTGTGGTGGATGACAAAAGAATTATTTCCCTGGTGAAGAAAAACCCCTTCACAACAGTTGGCCAAATCAAGAACACTCTCCAGGAGGTAGATGTATATGTGTCAAAGTCAACAATCAAGAGAAGACTTCACAAGAATGAATATAGAGGGTTCACCACAAGATGCAAACCATTGGTGAGCCACAAAAACAGGAAGACCAGATTAAAGTTTGCCAAACAACATCTAAAAAAGCCATTACAGTTCTGGAACGACATCCTATTGACAGATGAGACAAAGATCAACTTGTACCAGAGTGATGGGAAGAGAAGAGAAGGAAAGAAACTGCTCATGATCCAAAACATACCACCTCATAAGTGAAGCATGGTGGTGGTTGTGTCATGGCGTGGGCATGTATGGCTGCCAATGGAACTGGTTCCCTTGTATTTATTGATGATATGACTGCTGACAAAAGCAGCAGAATGAATTCTGAAGTGTTTCGGGCAATATTATATGCTCATATTCAGTCAAATGCTTCAGAACTCATTGGACAGTGCTTCACAGTGCAGATGGACAATGTCCCCCGAAGCATACTGCAAAAGCAACCAAAGAGTTTTTTAAGGCTAAAAAGTGGAATGTTATGCAATGGCCAAGTCAGTCCCCTGACCTGAATCCGATTGAGCATGCATTTCACTTGATGAAGGGAAAATGCCCCAAGAACAAGCAGGAACTGAAGACATTTGCAGTAGAGGCCTGGCAGAGCATCACCAGGGATGAAAACCCAGTGTCTGGTGATGTCTATACGTTCCAGACTTCAGGCTGTAATTGCCTGCAAAGGATTTGCAACAAAGTATTAAAAAGTGAAAGTTAGATTTAGGATTGTTTCGTTTGTCCCATTACTTTTGGCCCCTTAAAAAGTGGGAGGCACATATAGAAACTGTTGGAATTCCTACACCGTTCACCTGATTTGGATGTAATTACCCTCAAATTAAATCTGAAAGTTTGCAGTTAAATCACATCTTGTTTGTTTCATTTCAAAGCCATTGTGGTGGTGAATAGAGGACAAAATATGAAAATTCTGTCAATGTCCCAATATTTATGGACCTGACTGTATATGACGTTATGACTGTCACAAGTGATTGTATCCTTAATCTTATATCTTTTTTGGGTTCTTATTGCAGTGATTTCTTGTATCGGTGTGGTGCTTCTATAACCAAGTTGTTTACATGCCCTGCAGCGCCCACAGTGGTAGAAACCTTTTTTCACCATTTGGCCATCTAGGGTCTGCTGTTTTTGATAATGTTTATCTCTAATATGGTTGGCCACCAATTTTCTCCCCAGGTATGGTGCTCTCCTGAAAACTATATCAGGTTGTGTTGGTAATAGGGTGTGTAGTTTTTTCATCCAAATGGAGGAGGGGCCAATGTTTTTTAAGAATGTTCCTAATCTTATTGGCAGACTTTGTGTAGTTTGTGATGAAATATATTTTATTGGTCTCTTTCTGATATGTTTTCTCTTTATATTCTAATAAGGGGCCCCTAGGGTCCGTTAATGATTTTGTGAAGGCCTTTTCAACCCTATCCATGTTATAGTTTTTTTCTCTAAATCATTTTTTCAAATCGTTCCCCTGTTCCATAAAGTCCTCAACAATGGACAATTTCTTCTGACCCGTGTGAACTGACTGGATGGTACACTATTAATCCAACTTGGGTGATGGTTACTGTCAGCTCTAATATAGCTATTGACATTGCCATTTTTACAGTGTGTTCTCATGTGGATCTCATGGTTTTTGATAAATATGTCCAGATCTAAAAACTGGATGAGGTCTTTATTGTATTGTTTAGTAAACACAAGATTAAGGTCAATAGCATTTATGTACACCAAGAAGGTTTTCAGAGATGATTGGCTGCCTTGCCAAATGAAAAGCACGTCATCAATATAACGTCTCCAGAGAACCAAGTTTGCCCCAAACTCGCTGGAGGACCAGATGTTGGTGTCTACCTGCTTGGTTACTGCAGCCACTTGATCTGGTCTTAAAGGGTATTGTTTAACTCTTACTGGCTGCACATGTGGCTTAAGTTTAATTTCCATGGGCTGGATGGGTAGTAGCCCTACATCCATCTTATATTTTGTCATAGCGCACCAGGGACTTTAGCAAATATCTCATTTAAAAGTAGGTAACAATGTAGCAGTATACGTTGCGCTGTTGACTCATTTTTAGTACGTGCGCCATTATTTTGCCCAAATGGCACCAACTGCTGCTGTTTTCCTGTTGATTGCACAACATAAATAGGCTGTAGCTGTGGGGTTTTCTTTTAGTTCTGCCTATCTTTTTCATCTTCCTCAATGGATCTTAAGATTGTGATGAGTCAAAGTAGCGTATTCCGGACGGCTTACTTTAAGAGCCTTAAGTAAATCAGGTTTCAAGCCACTTAGGAATTCATTTTTAAACATTTTCAGATCTCTAGCATTTTGTAAATTAGCCCTGTAATCCTCATGTTTCTGTCTACATTACTGATAGTAATCAGTGACAGATTATGTCCTTGTGGGATATCTTGGGCAGGCATACTATTAATTTTTCCCTTCACAATAAGCTTCACATTTTAACACCCATTCATCCCCACTAATAGCCTCTTTGTTATGGTTATCATTTGGGTCACCTATGGCAACATTATTTCTTTGGGCTGGTTGTCTTGCTATTTGGTCAGCCTCAAAATTGGCCATTGTGATCCTGGTCATTTGCTCTAAGTCTAACCATGTGGCAGTATAAAAGACTTGCAGATGTTTCATATATTGGGCAAATTCCGTAGGTTCTTTATTTATATTAGGCACATCCATTGCTAATGCCATTTGGTCCATAGGAGACCACAGTTTATACCAGTGAACCTGTCTTGGGTCCTGTCCTCCCTGTCTGAGTGATGTCTGTGTAAGTAGAGGATATAATCCTGTTGATGGTTTTATTTCAGGAACTGTGCCAACTGCTCCTTCATAGGAGAGTGCATCACTTATTTTACAGTTACAGTTATCACAACTTAACTCTCTCCACAATTTAACTTGAGGACATTCACACCTCCTTGTATTTTTCTACAGGGGTCTATCCATTTCTTACCCCCATCCCAACTTCTGGTATCTTTTCTGGGTCCAGTCTCTATTGGGGCTTCTCCAACCCCTTTTCGTAGTGTTATTCTCCACTGGGCAACTTGGACCTACTGTCCTTACAGGTGTCACTTCAAAATAATCCCTAAGGGGCATACAACCTATCTATTCTTCCATTTCTTGTGATTCTTTCTCTAACAAGATCTGTTTTGACACTTTTATCCAATTCAAAAGTTTGCCTTCAAGTTTGTTACTCTTTATGTAGGGGCCATATGATTTATGTATCTATTGTAACTTAATTGGATCAAGTGTACCATTTCTGTGGATGCCAGCCTTTTGGACATCCCTTCTGTCACCCCAGGACCTAAAACTGTGTGCATAATATCTATGGGGGTCTGACAGTCAGACAGGTTCTGTCCATATTACCCATATCTGTGGATTTACTGTGTGAGGTAAGTGCAACCTAGGGGATGAAACCAGACATAGATTCTTTTCTATTTTTTTCTGTTACTAAGGTGGGTCTCCTTAGTAGGTCTGGGCACACTATGACCGTACCTTTTGGAATATAGATTAATTGGTGAATTAGTTATAATCAAATCCCCAAACTCTCCTACTCTGGTCTGGAGATAATCTCCATCAATATGGCAATCTACCAAAAGACAAAAGACACCTCTATGTCTGTTTATTCTATCTCTAGAAGTGAAAAGATCATAAGGTGTATCAAGGGGCAACACTCCTGCCAAGTAGGGAAACCAATTATTAGACTGTTAAATAATAATAACACATTTGCATTCTATACATTTAAATCTTTAAGGATATAGCGTGTATAAATTTTTAAAGGTTCATTAGACATGTCATTTCATAAAGTAAAAAATCAAGAGTCTGAGACACGTAGATATCCATACCTGAACCCTAAGACAGACATAGGAGTTCATAAACAGCGAGGTCTAACTGGATGAAAAGGAGGGAGCAAAAGGGGAAGAGGGGGAGGGGATAACTTGGCCTGAGGTAAAAACCTGAAAAAACCCCTGAAAAAACCTGCCGGGAGTACCACTGACAATAAATCTTCATGGTTAAGGACAAAAAGAGGGCAAAATAGTCCACCACCGATAATGGTGATTAGAGGCGGTAATCTCTAAAGTTGATAACTTTAGAAAAATGCCAGTGTAAACAACAAAGAAACCCAGGCAGTAACTGGAACAGTGTAAGCAAACAGCAAATCTACAGTGCACAAAACCACTATCACCAATGTCTGAGTCCCGTGAGAGGCCAAATGTAGTCGATCACCTTGAGTGAAGCATATAACAACAGAACCGAATACAACGTTGAAGGACCAAACCAAACAATAACCGTAACCAGGAACCATCAGCATCAACCATTTACTATATGCTCAACCAGAAATCTAGCCAATGCACCAGTTCAGTACCACGCCATTGGGGAAGACAAAAAGTCAACACAGGGAGGAGCCCAATGATCACGGCCCAGTCAGTCAGGCATTAAATGCAACACCATAACAACATCATCAGGTTTTCAGACAGTAGCAAAGGTGTAAAGATAATCTTGAACCCCGCAACAACCCTGCCAACGTGACACTGTAACAACAAATAAAACTGCAAGATTGTGACCAAGGATCCATCAATTCATCAATCATGCACACTAAACAGGATATCCATTCAAACACTTTAATACTAGGGGTATATTTACTAAAGTGAGAGTTTTTAGAAACGGAGATGTTGCCCATAGCAACCAATTAGATTCTAGCAATTATTTTCTACAAGGTGCTAGTTAAATGTTAAGTAGAATCTGATTGGATGCTATGGGCAACATCTCCATTTCTAAAAACTCTCACTTTAGTAAATATACCCCATTCTGTTGTAATGTGTTTTAAGAATTATATAAGAGAAGAGACACAAACCAATATGCTAAAAATAATTCTTTCAAAGGAATCAAACCTGTGACTGTCACACTGTTAAGATGCAGAACATGTGTGTTAGCTTATTAATCCACCTAATCTACATAGGTTGTGAAAACATTTTGTCATAGTTTTGAGGCGTTATGCTGCAAAATGTAATGTAATTATAGGATTTCACTGTCACGTTCAATGAAACTCTTGACTACTGCTGTTAAAGTGTACTATGCATTACATAAGTGAAGAGACGCAAAGCAATATGCAAAAAAAATATGTCATGGGACCTGTAATCCATTAAGCCACATGATCCTCTTACGATAACGAGATATTTTTGTCATAGTTTTAAGCCATTATGCTGCAAAATGTAATATTCTTAAAAGTAAACAATCGATAGGGTTTCACTATCAAGTCCTTTGAAAGACTTGACTACTACTGCTGTTAAATGGTACAATGCATTACATAGGTGAAGAGACACAAAGCAATATGCAACAAACATATAGTATCTATCATAGGAATAGAACACATGACTATCTTACTCCAGACCATGTGCACTAGCTCATTGAGCCACATGAACTTCTTAGACTAATTAGCAATTTTGTCATAGTTTTAAGTCATTATGCTGCAAAAATTTAATTTACTTAAAAAAACAATCTATAGGGTTTCACTATTAAGTCCATTGAAACACTTGATTACTACTGTTGTTAGACAATACAATGCCTTACAAAGGTGAAGAGTCACAAAGCAATATACAAAAAACATCATTCATAGGAATATAACCTATGACTGTCCCACTCCAGACCCATAAAACATATACACTAGTCCATTGAGCAACATTAACTTCTTAGACTAAAGAGCAATTTTGCCATTATGCTGCAAAATTGAATATACTTAAAAAAACAGTCTATAGGGTTTCACTATCAAGTCCATGCTACTGCTGTTAAAGGGAACTATGCATTACATAAGTGAAGAGACACAAGCAATATGAAAAAAACATATCTATCATAGGAACAGAATGGCTGTCCCATTCCAGACCCGTAGAACATGAGCACTAACCCACGGAGCCGCACGAACTTCTTAGACTAAAGAACAATTTTGTCATAGTTTTAAGTCATTATGCTGCAAAAAAACAATCTATAGGGTTTCACTATCAAGTCCAGTTAAATAATTGACTACTACTGCTGTTAAAGGGTACTATGCATTACAAGGGTGAATAGAAACAAAGCAATATGCAAAAGACAAACCTGCCATATGAACAGAACCTACGACCATCATACTACAGATTTTTTTTTTGTTATAACCAGTTATTTATATAGCGCACACATATTCCGCAGCGCTTTACAGGGACTATTTCTCCAGTCACATCAGTCCCTGCCCCAGTGGAGCTTACAATCTATATTCCCTATCACATGCACATACATACACACTAGGGTTAATTTGTATTGGGAGCCAATTAACCTACCAGTATATTTTTTGGAGTGTGGGAGGAAACCGGAGTACTCGGAGGAAACCCACACAACCACATGGAAAATATACAAACTCCGCACAGGTAAGGCCATGGTGGGAATCGAACCTATGAATACCAAGCGTCAGAGCAGAGGTGCAGCATTGCAGGCACCACAGTTTAAAGCACATCTATGAAACATTGCCACACAGTAGTGGCAGAAATGAAAGGTAGTGCAAGATGAAATTGTCCTTGGGCCCACCCACCCTTAAATTGGATATTAAAAAGGACATGCACACTTTAACAAACCAAGCATTTCAGCGACAGGGACTGCCACTTTACAGTGGAAAGATGTCACCATCATTGCCATCCTCATCCTCATCAGTGTGTACATCATCCGATTCCTCGCACAATATTAATTAATCCCCGCTGGAATCCACCATTACAGAAGTATCTGTACTGTGACATGATTGGCAGGAAAGGTTTTCCTCGTGAAATTTCCAGTTCATTTTAATGAACATTGTTTTTTCTACATTTTGTGTAAGTAGCCTCCTACGTCATTTGCTCACAAGGTTCCTGGCTGTACTGAAAACTCTCTCCAAGTACACACTGGAGGGTGGGCAGCTTAAGTAATGCAAAGCCAGTTTATACAAGTGTCTCCAAATAGTCTTTTTTTGTCACATGTCTACTTGTATGGTGTCCTGAAAATAATCCTCCACCATTCTTTGGATGGTAATCGTATTAGATGGAGTTATGGTAGAGATGTCACTGGTATTGGGCAATTCTTTTAGACCTGACCAGATGTCAAAATGTTGACTTGACTTATCTGCATCACCACTGGGTCTTTTTCTGGCTGCTGCTGGAGAAACCGAAGGAGGAGACGTGATCGTAGTGCCATGTGTCGCTTCAGCTGCCAACTTGCTCACCAGGAGCATTTTGGATCTTTTAAGATCTGGGTCAGTTGTAAAGAAAGAAACAACATACGACTTAAACCTAGGATCAAGTATTGTTGCTAAAATATAATGATCAGATTTCAAGATCTGGCGAAGCGAATAAAAGACTAGATCTATCAATCCAGAATGCTTTGCAGAATCACTTTGTTTTATCTCCTCCTTCTGTCTCCAGCTGATTTTTCCAAAAGCCTATAATACATTTCTGAGGATGGTCAGTGCACAAGTGTGTTCACAAATAGTATTTTTGTTGAGAAAACATATTTAGTTACCGACAATATAAATCAAATTTGGTAATTAATAGCAATCATGCCCTTCTTTTTAACCTATTGAATGTGTGTATTCGGTGGTGCTCCCCATGAGTCACAGAATATCATAAAAAAGAAAAAAGAGGGAAAGAAGACTCTTTGTTTGGGGGCACACTTTTGTTTATATTAAATTAAAACATAACTTTTAATACACCTCTATCCTAAAAATCATTATAAATGAGCTTGTATCGGACAAACAAAACACAAATACTAACAATTAAAAAGATAATTAAATGAATAATTAGATATTAAACCATATTCCAGTCCTCACCGGACTCAGACAGGGTATTATTATACTGCACTGTGACAGACTATAATTATTGTTAATCTCCTTGTATGAAAACAAATAGAATATGTAGTTGGTATGCAAAATCTACTTAAGGACAAAAAAGTCAAAATAACAAGAAAAGCATGCAGTGTTATATGTAAGGGACTATTTAACACATTTAGCAGGGAACTGCAGTAATATTAATAAATAAGCCCTGCATGTTTCATGTGTTCCACAGGGTTAGCATATAGTCAGTCTTGAAAAGCACATATATGAGATAGGAATAGGGATCTGCTTCTGGTTATTTGTCCGTCGACATTGAATAATCAGTGAGAGTCCTTTTTTCCAATATATGTGATGGATCAGTGCCCTGCATCTGCTGTCAGCTCCAAGACCTAGAGCTGATGAGAGTACAGAAAGGAAAGTACAGTAACAGTGATGATAACACGATAATATAAATTGTATTTTGTCTAGGAATAAGTTATCTAGAAAATAATCTCCCTTAGGAGACCTAAAATTCGGGTGATAGTAATAAATAAACAAAGTTTAAGTATCTACAGCCATATATTATGTCTCCATACCATGTAACACAGTTATTTTTTACTTCTTTGTAATTATTACATACTTCTTTATAATTGAAAAAAGAAAATCGTTATTGTGTATACCAATAAAGAAGTAAGATGAAAAGGAAAAGGAAACTCCTCCGTTCCAGTCCTCTATGACTCTGACTGGGTATTTTGCCTGTAGGCAGTGAATACTTCAGAAAAAGTGTCTGTAAGGAGGTACTTGGAGGGAAAGTCTAAAACTCCTTTATGTGAGGTATGGGGAACTGATTCCCTTAGTGAGGATAAACCTCACTACCTCTAGGGAGAGATAGAGAAAGAAGTAAAGTGAAAGTAAATACCTGTTTCTTCTATAATAGGTGGTAGGCTATATAGATAATATCATTTGGGAAACCGGATTGCGCAAAGACCGGAATCCCTGTGGACCAACGCATGTTTCACCCCTTAGGCATGGTCACGGTCTCGAGTGTGTCAGATAAAGTTCCATGTATATTTATATACAACATAATCAAAGAACCCGCATCCCAGGTGTCCGGCCGTGCAACCAATCTCCACAGTGTCTAGAAATGCCAGCCAATCAATGCCGGTGGGCGGAACAAGTGACACTCTATTCAAAACGAAGTCCGTATAAACTTCGTAGCGGGTAAGTAAATTAAAACTTGTTATGTCTACAAGTCTATATATATTTGTAAAGGCTGAGTATGCTTGATCATGTTTCTCATACTCAGGAGAGCAGCTGCCGATATTCACGATCTTGGTTGCTATTAGTCACAGTAAACATTGGTGTCTCTCCCCACTGCGTGTGGTTGCTAAGCAACCAAAAGTGTTAGTAGTCACATAATCATTCCTGATGATAATTAAATAGCTGACCGCTTCATCAATAAGAAGGGTCAGCTGAAGAGTCAAATGGTTAGAAAAGCGAAAAAGATCTTATATATTGTGGGCGGGAACGCTTGCCCCTCATGACCTCAATGAGAATATAAACTTCGGATCATTTCTCTAGGATACTATGAATTGTCCCCCTACCTTTCTTTCTTCTTTTTTCTTTCTTCTCTTTTTTCTATGCGTTTTGAGGTTATTTCTCAGACAAAACCCTTTTAGGAGTAATCTGAGAACTCTATATAATTTTTTTTTTTTTTGCTCAACAGAATTAAATATATATTATTACCATCTTCCCAATTATCTTGCTATAATTAAATACGGTACATAATAACCTTGAATTATGTCGCTAATAGGTGAGGGAGTGATGTGTATATGTATATTAACTACAGTCCATAAATGGGTCACATATGATTATGTAGATGTTGCCCTAAGGGTTAATTGTTTGCAAACGAAATGACTTATTACTGGATAATGTGTGGAACATGCCTCGCAATGGGGACACTGTCCCACTGAGGAATATTTGAAAAACACCTTATAGTGGTTATGAGGCTATCTGGGATGCATATATCACATTCATGTAGCCATGGGCTATTAGAGCATATGTGGAGTAGGGAAGAGTTTTCTGACTGACTGTTTTATATTTTATATTATGTATCTCCTTTGTCTTGTGTGAATGATAATGGCTACCACCTCAAAGCATATTACCTCATTTACTACAGGAGATGAGCATATGATATATATAAATATTTCTGTTTTTGATTTTATCGAAATTTCTTTAATATATACTATTACCTTTCCGATTTTCTCTAATCAATAGACTCTTTTATTAATCTATCAATGATGTAGCTACTAAACATTAGGCTATTACAACCATATATATATGTTTCTAGAATGACCAGGTGAGTAATTATGCCTCTTGGTTGCATAGCAACCATACACAGTGAAGAGACACCAAATGTCTGACTATTTTAAATATACAGTGATTAAGACCGGAGACATTTGTAGCCACTCTCCTGAGTATAAGGAGTTAGAGATGACTCAGCGATATTGGATAATTGTGAGCGTATTCAGTCTTTATATTTATATACTGTTCTTTTTAAGATGGAACAGGCTTGAATTAATCTATTTACTATGAGGCTGAAATGGACTTTGCCTTGAATATGGTGTAATTTGTCCCGCCCACAATATATAAGATCTTTTTCGCTTTTCTCACCATTTGACTCTTCAGCTGACCCTTCTTATTGATGAAGCGGTCAGCTATTTAATTAACATCAGGAATGATTATGTGACTACTAACATTTTTGGTTGCTTAGCAACCACACGCAGTGGGGAGAGACACCAATGTTTACTGTGACTAATAGCAACCAAGATCGTGAATATCGGCAGCTGCTCTCCTGAGTATGAGAAACATGATCAAGCATACTCAGCCTTTACAAATATATATAGACTTGTAGACATAACAAGTTTTAATTTACTTACCCGCTACGAAGTTTATACGGACTTCGTTTTGAATAGAGCGTCGCTTGTTCCGCCCACCGGCATTGATTGGCTGGCATTTCTAGACACTGTGGAGATTGGTTGCACGGCCGGACACCTGGGATGCGGGTTCTTTGATTATGTTGTATATAAATATACATGGAACTTTATCTGACACACTCGAGACCGTGACCAAGCCTAAGGGGTGAAACGCGCGTTGGTCCACAGGGATTCTGGTCTTTGCGCAATCCGGTTTCCCAAATGATATTATCTATATAGCCTACCACCTATTATAGAAGAAACAGGTATTTACTTTCACTTTACTTCTTTCGCTATCTCTCCCTAGAGGTAGTGAGGTTTATCCTCACTAAGGGAATCAGTTCCCCATACCTCAAATAAAGGAGTTTTAGACTTTCCCTCCAAGTACCTCCTTACAGACACTTTTTCTGAAGTATTCACTGCCTACAGGCAAAATACCCAGTCAGAGTCATAGAGGACTGGAACGGAGGAGTTTCCTTTTCCTTTTCATCTTACTTCTTTATTGGTATACACAATAACGATTTTCTTTTTTCAATTATAAAGAAGTATGTAATAATTACAAAGAAGTAAAAAATAACTGTGTTACATGGTATGGAGACATAATATATGGCTGTAGATACTTAAACTTTGTTTATTTATTACTATCACCCGAATTTTAGGTCTCCTAAGGGAGATTATTTTCTAGATAACTTATTCCTAGACAAAATACAATTTATATTATCGTGTTATCATCACTGTTACTGTACTTTCCTTTCTGTACTCTCATCAGCTCTGGGTCTTGGAGCTGACAGCAGATGCAGGGCACTGATCCATCACATATATTGGAAAAAAGGACTCTCACTGATTATTCAATGTCGACGGACAAATAACCAGAAGCAGATCCCTATTCCTATCTCATATATGTGCTTTTCGTGACTGACTATATGCTAACCCTGTGGAACACATGAGACATGCAGGGCTTATTTATTAATATTACTGCAGTTCCCTGCTAAATGTGTTAAATAGTCCCTTACATATAACACTGCATGCTTTTCTTGTTATTTTGACTTTTTTGTCCTTAAGTAGATTTTGCATACCAACTACATATTCTATTTGTTTTCATACAAGGAGATTAACAATAATTATAGTCTGTCACAGTGCAGTATAATAATACCCTGTCTGAGTCCGGTGAGGACTGGAATATGGTTTAATATCTAATTATTCGTTTAATTATCTTTTTAATTGTTAGCATTTGTGTTTTGTTTGTCCGATACAAGCTCATTTATAATGATTTTTAGGATAGAGGTGTATTAAAAGTTATGTTTTAATTTAATATAAACAAAAGTGTGCCCCCAAACAAAGAGTCTTCTTTCCCTCTTTTTTCTTTTCCAAAAGCCTAATCAGGGCAATCACCTTACTCAAACTAGCAGTGTCAGCACTCACTTCACATATGGCAACTTCAAATGGTTTGAGCACCTTGCACAAGACAGAAAGTACTCTCTACTGTGCTGGGCTAAGATACATTCCCCCTCCTCTCCCAATGTCATGGCTTGTCGTATAGCTATGGATGGCTTTTTGCTGCTCCTCCATTTGCTGAAGCATATAAAGGGTGGAGTTCCACCTCGTTACCACTTCTTGCTTCAGTTGATGGCAGGGCAAATCAAACTTCTCTTGCAGGTGCTGCACTCTGTTGCTGAATGATGATAATGTCCCGAAACTGACAGCATCTCCTGCACGCCCCTGTCATTTTTTAAACAACCCTGCACCACTAAGTTGATTGTGTGAGCAAAACAAGGGATGTGTTGGAATTCCCCCAGCTGTAATGCTTTCACGATATTTGTAGCATTGTCAGAAATCACAAATCCTGAGGAGAGTCCAAGTGGGATAAGCCATGTTTCTATGACATCTCTTAGTTTTTCTAAGAGGTTGTCAGTGGTATGCCTCTTATTGAATCCGGTGATGCACAGAGTTGCCTGCCTCTGAATGTGCTGGTGTTGTTTGTTAGATACTGCTTCAGCTGCTGCTGAAGGTTGATTCACCCACCCAGTGGGCCGTCACAGTCATGTAATCTTTAGTTTGCCCACTACCGCTTGTCCACATATCTGTGGTTAAGTGGACAGTGGGTACAATAGCATTTTGCAGGCTAATAATTAGGTTCTGTTTAACATCCTGGTACAGCCGAGGAATAGCTTTTCGGGTAAAATGAAACCGAGAATTTGGTACTGGGGACCTCAATTAACTGTGTAAATCCCACTGCATTTATTGCGGATATTGGACAGAGATCTAATACTAGCATAGCCATCATGGCTTCAGTGATCCGCTGTGTGACAGGGTGATAGCTGTCATACTTGCTTCCCCTTGCAAGAGATTTTTTAATAGTCAATTGTTTTTTTGGTAAAGTACTACTAGTAGTCTTCTTTGTCCACTTCTGGGACGAAGATTCACCCCCAGCAGCAGCAGCAGCAGCAGGCCTAGCGCTCAAAGATTCAGGTCCTCATTCAGAGTCGGTCGTAAGCAGCCACTGGGTCGTACGCATCCGATGTTTCCAAACCACGCATGCGTACGGTTAGTTGTGCGCATGTGCGTACGAGACCTTGCGATCCAAAATGCTGTCGATCGTTCAGCTTACGAGCAGGAAGTGGCTTCCGAGAGTAGATTGACATGAAAGGCCGTTTGTGGGTGTTGACAGGGGTGGTGGTCTAAAAACGCCGGCGTTCCTCACCGTTTTCAGGGCATTTTAGGGGAGTACATAAATGACCTGCTACGACCGACATAGAAGGCCGGAAGTAGTAAAACGTCACTGTGCGAGCAGGTTAGAGGCCTGGCTGATCGTACAGCTTGAGGTTGGGTATGTGCTCTCTCAAGCAACAGAGTACAATCGATACTATTGAATGTGACTGATGTTATGTTTGATGTTTCTATTTTGTGCCACACAATGCAAGCAGCTAATAATCGTTTGTTGTTGCTAATAACACTGCTAATTGGCTTGTAATTGATTCAGTTGCGTTTGCATTAGAGAATAATAAGAATAAAAATATTTCATGGGGTTTGCTTATTCTATGCAGTTTTTTGTTAATTTTTGTTGTAATTTGCACACAACACAAGTGGCCGCAACCATCAGAAGAACATTAACATACAGTGACTGACAACGACTGACAACGATTGACTCGATTGCTAGCTGCTATCACTTGCTAGCTAGAGGAGGCGCATTGTTCACGTATGGGCGTCACTTTGGTTGTGACCGAATGGCCGTGCAATCGCTTCCTTTTTCAGTTTTCCGGTCGTTAGGCGTACGACCGAGCGGCCGCTTACGACCGACTCTGAATGAGGGCCTTAGTTTCTTCTGAGGTATCCTGGAAAGTGGAGGTGTCACCGTGACTTAACATTAACAAATTGGATACTGGACTACCACTGATCATTCCTGAGGATATTGAAGGTGTTGTCGGTGGAGATTGCAGGTGCTGGGATTTAGTAGAGAGAAGGCATCTAGCTAATGCTGGACTGCTTGTTGTTATTTTTTTAGCAGTAGTTTCTGATGTTATCAAACACTTGTGCTGCAGATTATGTAATAGCGTGGAGGTTCCTAGATGCTTAACGTCCCTACCTCTACTTACTGTGGTTCCACAATGGCTACAAATGGCTTGACAAATGTTGTCAGGATTTGGGTAAAAATAATTCCACACAAAAGATGTGGATTTGTTGGTTCTATGCCCAGGCATGACAATGGTCTTCTTATCTTGGCCAAGAGCTGCTTCCACTGGTGCCTGACATATACAAACAAGATCCTCATCCTCAACATCCTCATTAGTGCCAGCGTCAGCTGCACATATTTTCCCCTCATCTTCTTGCAATTCCACTGTGGCATCCTCAATTTCTATGTCCTTGGCAATACTGCTCATCCCCACAAATACAGATGGAACAGAAACTGTGGAGGATGGCTTCTCTGAAAGGTCAGGCTTACACATAGCAATACCACTTATGGGCCCACTTAGGCTCTCCTCAGGGATTTCTGACATTTGTGTTTCTGAAAACCCAGTTTTATCTACTGCCTTAGTGGTTTTAATTTTTTTTTACAATTCTTCTATAGTCAGATTGAAAAAGTCTTATATTGTCATGAGAGGCACAAGATTCCTCACTCACAGTTGCAGAACCACCACTCAGAAATAAAGGCCAATGCCTGAGCCTTTGCGTGTGGTGAATGGTATGTTGCCAATTTTCTGTTTTTCTGCACTAGTAGTAGTCTTTAGAGGGTTTTTTTCGTCTTTACCCTGTGAAATCTAGATTATTTTATTTCAGATACCCTAATTTTTTAAAGCCTCTACGCCCTTGAGCATCAGCTTTAGCTGATAGTGATGGACTTCTAGCAGCTTCAGTGCTAGCATTTGCTTGCTGCTTCTGCTCTCCTCTCGGTTCGTTGTCGTGATCCATATTAACGCAATAACTAAATTGTACAAAAACTACTTAGTAATAGTATTATGTATTTATTTATAATATTTATTTATTACCACTCACTGTGAACTGGAGTTATGGAGCTTGTATACACACAGTGGGTTTATGTCCAGTCACGGTGCTTGTATATACAGAGTGGGCTTATGCCCAGTCACGGAGCTTGTATACACACAGTGGGCTTATGCCCAGTAAAGTCACGGAGCATGTATACACACAGTGGGCTAATGACCAGTCACAGAGCTTCTATACACACAGCAGGCTTATGCCCAGTAAAGTCACAGAGCTTGTATACACACAGTGGGCTTATGCCAAGTAAAGTCACAGAGCTTGTATACACACAGTGGGCTTATGCCCAGTCTCAGAGCTTGTATACACACAGCAGGCTTATGCCCAGTAAAGTCACAGAGCTTGTATACACATAGTGGGCTTATGCCCAGTCACAGAGCTTGTATACACACAGTGGGTTTATGCCCAGTCACGGAGCATGTATACACACAGTGGGCTTATGCCCAGTAAAGTCGCAGAGCTTGTTTACATACACTGGGCTTATGTCCAGTCACGGAGCTTGTATATACACAGTGGGCTTATGCCCAGTCACGGAGCTTGCATCCACACAGTGGGCTTATGCCCAGTCACGGAGCTTGTATACACGCAGTGGGCTTATGCCCAGTACAGTGGTCTTATGCCCAGTCACGGAGCTTGTATACATGCAGTGGGCTTATGCCCAGTAGCGGAGCTTGTATACATGCAGTGGGCTTATGCCCAGTAATGGAGCTTGTAATATGGAGTCTGACACTAACTAACAAACGGAGGTCACACAGACCAGACCAAACACCTCACCTCTCTAATTGAAAATGGCGCCGAGTCCTGGGTTCACCCGAGTCTCGCGAGAATCTAAGACTTCGACGTTGGCAGGGTGATGTTCGGCCTCGAGGTGGAATCCGAGTCAGGCGGGAACAACCGAACTTGTGTTCGGATGGACTCGGATTCCACCTGTTTGAAGCGGTTCGGATTCTTCAGAATCGGAACCGCTCATCTCTAGTTTTAAGTCATTATACTGCAAAATTTAATATACTTAAAATAACAATATATAGGGTTTCACTAGTCCATTGAAACACTTGTCTACTACTGCTGTTAAAGGGAACTATGTATTACATAAGTGAAGAGACACAAAGCAATATACAAAAACATCAGTCATAGAAATAATGACTGTCCCACTCCAAACCTATATAACATCATGAGCACAAGCCCATTGAGCCACATGAACTTCTTAAGCAGCGTTCACACTCGCCGATTAGGATAGACAGTATGAATACGACATTGTAATCGTACAGTCATTCCTGATCCCCTGTAGTGCCTACACTGAATGATATGTCATTCAGTGTAGGCACCCTCTCTCATCCCTGAACATGGCCAATCTGTCATTATCGGCAGATTGTGCTGCATGTTCAGGCGATGATAGATGTCGGAAATGACCAGCGGGAGCACGCATCCCTGGTCGTTTCTGACATTATAGTGCACAATTTGTGCTTGATTAATGAGCGATTGAACGATTACGATGTAGTAATCGTTCAATTGCTCATTAATATCGCCAAGTGTGTACGCTGCTTTAGACTAAAGTGCAATTTTGTTACAGTTTTAAGTCATTATGTTGTAAAATGTAATATACTTAAAAAACCATCTATACTGATTTATTATCAAGTTTATTGAAACACTTAACTACTACTGCTGAAGAGACACAAAGCAATATGCAAAATACATCTGTCACAGGAATAGAACCTATGACTCCCCACTCCAGATGCTTAAAACATGAACACTAGCCCATTAAGCCACATGAACTTATTAGTCCAATGGGCAATTATGTGATAGCTTTAATTCATTATGCTGCTAAATTTTTATACTTAAAAAAACAATCTAGAGTAATTTACTATCAAGTCCATTGAAACACTTGACTACTACTGCTGTTAAAAGAAACTATGCATTACATAAGTGAAGAGACACAAAGCAATACACAAAAAACATATCAGTCATACGACCTATGACTGTCCCACTCCAGACCCGTAGAACATGTGCACTACCCATTGAGCCACATGAACTTCTTTGTCTCATTAGCAATTTTGTCATAGTTTTAATTCATTATACTACAAAATTTAATATACTTAAAATACAGTTATAGGGTTTTACTAACAAGTCTAGATCCAGGGGTTTGGGATGGGTGTTGGTCAGTGAGTCAGTCAGGAGACTTGTATTTACAGTATATACTGTTCTGTATATACTAAACTGTAGATTCTGGGCCTGATTCAGACCCGCTCGAAGGCTGCTCCGTCGTGCACATGCGCGAGACCTGAGTAACGACGGCCAAGCCGTCGTTATGGGTCTTGCACCAAAGGTGGGCGTGCCGGTGGCGTGGCTGCCCAGACGGAGGCGTTCCCATGGGAATGCCTACCGTCTGGGGCCGGCCCCACTGACATCACTAGTGATGTCAGCGGGAGTGATTTTGGCTCTGATAGAGCCAAAAGCACTCCAGGGCTTGCAGCAGCGAGACCCTACCGCAAGGGTCTCGTCGCAAGCCCGATGGTCGTGATGGTCTTGACCATTGCGACCATCATTTTGGCCACTCGCTATAGCTGTGGGTGGTCACCCACAGCTATGCGAGCGACCAGGAGGCCGCTCCAAAAATGAGGAGGGATGGCCCTGATTCAGAGCGAGCGCTCTGTCAGAGCGTCCGGCTCTGAATCAGGGCCTCTGTCCTCAGAACCCCTAACATTTAATTTTGTGTCAGATACAAAAGCCAAAATTAGTATGTACTGAATTCCCAGCAGACGGGATGCCAGCAGTCTAAACACAGACATCGGCATCCTGATGTTCCAAATATCGACAGGGGCCAGTAAGTACTGTAACCCTCCCCCGGTGGAGCCTAACTGTAAACTCCCCCGATGGTGCCTGGGTGTAGATTGAAAGATCTACAGTACAGTAAAAAAGTAGACACCAGATGTTAGACAGTCAATAGGTCGAAAGGGAGTAAAGGTTAACACAAAAATGGTAAACACAAAAATGGATGACATTTTCTTTTCTAATCCTAATCTTCATCCTAACCCTTACCTTGGTGCCTAACCCAAACCCTCCCTCGTGGTGCCTAACTCTAACCATCTGGGTAGGTACCTGACCCTAACCATCCCTTCTAGTGCCTATCCTTAACCCTCCGGTAAGTGCCTAACCCAGCCCAGGAGGTCCATAAACCTACATGCCCTATCCCCTAACACAAACCCTGTATGCTTACCTTCAGGATACCGACGTCTGTATCTTGATCTGTTAAAGATATCTGCACTGGCATCCTGACTGCATCCCCAGTAGCCTACACAAAACCTAGTACTGTACTTAAAGTAGCAGAGGAAATGTTGTGAACCGTAGCATATTGTACTTGTAACCTCATTTTTTTTTCCGTTTTTTTCCCACCATGCATTGAACTTTTGAACACCCATACTGAGTATTCCGGTAAAGTGGACAGTAGTTTGTCGGGCTGGAGAAGGAAGAGGAACTGCTGGAAGTTATCCAGTAGCTGCATTGCAGAACGTACTGTAAGTTTGTGATACTGTAATGTTTGGCACTCTGTAACAAGACTGTACAGTACTGTAGGTGGTTCTACTGTAAATACTGTATACAGTAAATGTAAATTATTTACAGATTCGATGCATGTAATGTAATAGTCTAATACAGTTGTTGAGTAAAGACTTACTGAAAAAAACTGCAGTACTGTAAGTACTGTACAGTATACAGTAGAGTAATACTGTATACTGTAAAACAATAACATTGAATGTCATTTTTATTTACTCCTGTACGGTATGTTGTCTGACCTACTGTATGTTGTCTGACCTACTGTACAATTATCATTTTTGTTTACTTTTTCTAGTCGCCATCATGCAGTGACCATTGGCAAAAGTACTGATCTGCACTCTGGACCATACAGCTTTTCACCAAAAAGAGTACACGTTTTTTAAACCTTCAGCTGCATTGTACAGTACTGTAGCAATTGATAATGTTTCCATGGATTTTTTTTTCAGTTTGTAAAAAACAGTTTACTGTACAATTTTTTTTTGTGCTACAGTACTGTATTTGCAGAAGGCCACATTTGTTGAATGGATCTGGGCCTTGAGAGCATAAGAGGCCTTCCCTATCCTTTCTAAATGTAGGCAAGCGTGTGTCTGATGCAGCAGCGATTTTGTGTAATACAGTATCTTAGCTAAAAGCATATACAGTATTAAAAAGTGTGTGTTCTTGTCTCTGCAGGTGTGGTTAACTGCATATGCATATAGTACATTATTATTACTTAAATAAAAGCATTGTCATTAATTTTTAACATTGGTATTTGTGTGTAATTATTTTAGTCTTTACGTGCGTCTGAGACCCGCCAAGTGCATCTGCCATTGCAGGGTAGGGGTTGTTGTGAATAATGTAGTGAGTTCAACACAGTACCCCAACAGTAGTGAACAGGAATTAATCTTGTCTTAGGGTGCCTACACACTAGATGACCTGCAAACGATGCAATGTTGTCAAAGATTTCCCTTGAACTCTCCCGGGCAACTCCCTGGCAATCCAGGACACAATATGGAGAAAAAAACAGTAACTTCTATCATGCACAATCTACAGTACAGGACAGTAACAATTTTATATCATTAGATTGTGTACAATAGCAAACAGATTCTTGCAGCACGGAACAGGGAGATCTGTGATGCAAGCATCCGTGTAAAAAAAACGAATCACAGATGCATGCACAGATCACTGAGATTCATGCTGCAAGCAGGTGGGAGAAAAAAAAATTCAATAAGACACAGATACATAGACGGATCAGTGAGATCCGTCCATGCATCTGTGTTAAAAAAATGTATAGTATACAAGTGTAAAAAAAAAAAATGCATGCCTGCCCCCACCCCCTTAAAGCACAACCAGCCCCGGCCTTTTCAGAGCTGGTCCTGGTTGTGAACATACAGGGGACAAACAACGTAGGGGTCCCAAGTATGCAGCACAACCAGCACTGGGCTCAGCCAAGTTGGTTCTGGTTTTGGATATACAGGGGAGAAAAAGCGTAGGGGTCCCCTGTATTATCCATAAACAATAATCTTTCTTTCTAGCGGGGGAGTACTGACACAACCAAGGGAACCCTTTCAACAGGTCCAGGGCATCCCAGGCCTGGGCTGATAGCCTGGGGATATCCCCGGCAACTCCTGGAGTGGTGGGTGCCGGGTTGATTGTGTAAAATGTGGTGCATATTAAAGAAGTAAAAATATTGTCTTTTGCAGTAGAACTACGGGTACCAGCAAGCCTCCCCCGCATGCTAGTACTTGGAAAACCACAAGTACCACCATGCGGGCATTACGGGCCTACTGGTACGTGTGTCAATGAAGGGTGCGAAGGAGTTGTGGAGCAATGTAGTGCCTTCAATACACTACTGCAACATTATTGAACAGGAAATCATGTGGTCTTGGGTGCGCCTGAAACGGATGGATCCACCACTGCATTTTATTTAAAAAAATATATAGAGGAATGAATCTAAAGTAATCATAATTACAGCATAATATTGGGCTGAGTATAGATTTGAACCCTGGACAATGGCAAAGTAAAACCACTGCTCTACCACTAGGCGAAGAATCCTTGTGCACTCCACCCATCCATTGCCGTTAGGGAGGGCGCAGTGAGGGAAGCATAAAAATGATGATAATAAAAATGTGTCTTCATTTCTAAATATTATACTAGTACATGTAAACAGAGTACCTAAGTAGTTACCCGAATATTAATTCATCCCATCTCATTGAAAGCTGTGCGTGCGTGCCTGAGCAAAAACAAACAAATATGTAGAGATGTTTGCGTCATATGAGATAAAATGTTCTGTCTTTGTATATAGAGTCAGGTACATAAATATTGGGACATTGACAGAATTTTCATATTTTGGCCTCTATTCACCACCACAATGGCTTTGAAATGAAACAAACAAGATGTGCTTTAACTGCAGACTTTCAGATTTAATTTGAGGGTAATTACATCCAAATCAGGTGAGCGGTGTAGGAATTACAACGGTTTCTATATGTGCCTCCCACTTTTTAAGGGGCCAAAAGTAATGGGACAAACGAAACAATCCTAAATCTAACTTTCACTTTTTAATACTTTGTTGCAAATCCTTTGCAGGCAATTACAGCCTGAAGTCTGGAACGCATAGACATCACCAGATGCTGGGTTTCATCCCTGGTGATGTTCTGCCAGGCCTCTATTGCAAATGTCTTCAGTTCCTGCTTGTTCTTGGGGCATTTTCACTTCATCAAGTGAAATGCATGCTCAATCGGATTCAGACCAGGGGATTGACTTGGCCATTGCATAGCATTCCACTTTTTAGCCTTAAAAAACTCTTTGGTTGCTTTTGCAGTATGCTTCGGGTCATTGTCCTTCTGCACTGTGAAGCGCCGTCCAATGAGTTCTGAAGCATTTGACTGAATATGAGCATATAATATTGCCCGAAACACTTCAGAATTAATTCTGCTGCTTTTGTCAGCAGTCACATCATCAATAAATACAAGGGAACCAGTTCCATTGGCAGCCATACATGCCCATGCCATGACACTACCACCACCATGCTTCACTGATGAGGTGGTATGTTTTGGATCATGAGCAGTTCCTTTCCTTCTCCATACTCTTCTCTTCCCATCACTCTGGTACAAGTTGATCTTTGTCTCATCTGTCCATAGGATGTTGTTCCAGAACTGTAAAGGCTTTTTTAGATGTTGTTTGGCAAACTCTAATCTGGTCTTCCTGTTTTTGTGGTTCACCAAAATGTGGTTTACATCTTGTGGTGAACACTCTATATTTACTCTTGTGAAGTCTTCTCTTGATTGTTGACTTTGACACATATACACCTACCTCCTGGAGAGTGTTCTTGATTTGGCCAACTGTTGTGAAGGGGTTTTTCTTCACCAGGGAAATAATTCTTCTGTCATCCACCACAGTTGTTTTCCATGGTCTTTCAGGTCTTTTGGTGTTGCTGAGCTCTCCGATGCATTCTTTCTTTTTAAGAATGTTCCAAACAGTTGATTTGGCCACACCTAATGTTTTTGCTATCTCTCTGATGGGTTTGCTTTGATTTTACAGCCTAATGATGGCTTGCTTCACTGATAGTGTCAGCTCTTTGGATCTCATATTGAGAGTCTTCAGCAACTGATTCTAAATGCAAATGTCACACCTAGAATCAACTCCAGACCTTTTACCTGCTTAATTGATAATGAAATAACGAGGGAATAGCCCACACCTGTCCATGAAATAGCTTTTGAGTAGATAGTCCCATTACTTTTGGCCCCTTAAAAAGTGGGAGGCACATATAGAAACCATTGTAATTCCTACACCGTTCACCTTATTTGGATGTAATTACCCTCAAATTAAATCTGAAAGTCTGCAGTTAAAGCCCATCTTGTTTGTTTCATTTCAAAGCCTTTGTGGTGGTGAATAGAGGCCAAAATATGAAAATTCTGTCAATGTCCCAATATTAATGCACCTGACTGTATGTGCGTATATATACATATTACAGTAAACCCTCTGCTGTATGTAATGAGAGGATACCTATGCCAAATACAATAAACAATATAATCACAATTCTATAAGTGCATGCCTGAGCACCTAAGACAGAAATATTAAAACATATTTGACTCACACACTGTCAGAGTTCAGCCGGGGATCGGCCGTCCCTTACCATCCCGCCGGCTTCCTCTGACTTCCCGGGCAGTCGGGCGGCTGGTGCGGCGACGTGGGAGGTGCTGAGCATTTTCCCTGATGCTGGTGTCTCGGGCAGCCTGGTGCGCGGAGATCGAAGTTCCTGTCATGGGCGCCGCCATGACACTTCCTTCTCTGACTATCCTTCCTTTAATTACAGTCTGGCCGGTCAGCTGACGCTGTGGACCAATCAGTGGGCTTCCAGGGGTATATATCCGGCTCCTGTGTATCAGGTAGTTGCCTGAACATCCATTGTCGCTGCTAGTGTTACTAGTGGTCTCTCGTTCCAGGTTCCCTTGCTTCCAGTGATCTATTCCTGTGTACAGCTATATCATCCATCTCACCAGTGCTTTACCATCTCAGCCTGTGTGCAGCTATACCATTCATCTCATCAGTGCTTTACCATCTCAGCCTGTGTGCAGCTATATCATTCATCTCATCAGTGCTTTACCATCTCAGCCTGTGTGCAGCTATACCATTCATCTCATCAGTGCTTTACCATCTCAGCCTGTGAGCAGCTATATCATTCATCTCATCAGTGCGTTACCACCTCGCCTGTGTGCAATATACCTCCATTCCACCAGTGCGTTACCACCGCCGCCTGTGTGCAGTATACTATCCATTTCACCAGTGCTTTACCATCACAGCCTGAGTGTAGTTATACGTACCCACCTCTCCAGCATCATAATCTCTGGCTGGCTCCAGTACCACTACCCAACTCGTTACTGGACTCTGTGGTCCCTACCTACGTGTTACAGTATTGCACCGTGGTACACTCTTTCTAACTGGCAACCCGGTAGAGTGTGTTCGCAGTGCACACTTCCTTGTACCTCAAGTACAGTGTCCCTACGTGCCCCTTACTGGCACAGACCCTTTAGGCCACGAGTGTTCGTCTCTCCTTTTTCCCGCAGGCTTTGGTCACCTAGTCAAAGGACCGCGACCTGCTTACGAGGTGCAGCTCAAGCCCATATACCAATTGGTGGGGTCACTGGCGAACACCATCTTGTGGGTTAGATTCCGTACCTTTGACTAGGTCTCGCCAACGACCAAGACCCATGGATGCAGAGGTCGTACATTCAGGCCCCTCACCTCCATTTCCTCCCGCAGCCTCAGGCCTCAGCTTCCAGAAAACCGCCTCCCAGCGTGACAGTTTGTTCAGGCCAAATGGAAGCTACAGGCTCCCCAGGTACTGAGAATCTCCAGGAGCTAGCGGCTCGCATGGATAACCAAGAGGCAGCACAGCAGCATGTGGCCCAGTACCTGCAGGAATTATCTGGTCAACTCCTGTCTATTCAGAACACTCTGGCAGCTATGTCTCATGCTCCACCTTCTGTCGCTCCTATGGTTTCTCCTGTATTACCTTCGGGGGTCATTCCTCAAAAATCCCGTTTGCACTTGGCTACTCCCGAGAGGTTCGATGATACTCCTCAACGATGTCGTGGTTTCATAAACCAGTGTGAGATCCAGTTCAAATGCCTACCCCAGAATTTCCCTACCTCCTGGTCTAAGGTGGCCTAGGTAATTTCATTACTAACCGGGGCAGCTCTGGATTGGGTCTTCCCCTTGTGGGAACGAGCAGATCCGCTCATATCTAGATATGAAGAGTTCGTGGCAGCTTTCAAAAGGATATTCGATGAACCCGGGAGATCTGTCTCTGCTTCTTCAGATTTGCTTCATGTCCGTCAGGGTACCCGGTCCGTCGGGCAATATGTAGTACAATTTCAAACCCTGACGTCCGAACTAAAATGGAACGAGGAAGCACTTAAGGCAGCCTTCCTACATGGCTTATCTGAGAGGATAAAGGATGAATTGGCATCTAGGGATTTACCTCCCACCTTCTCGGATGTTATATCCCTCTGTATAAAAATTGACCTTCGCCATAGAGAGCGGTGGGGGAATAGGGGGCGTGGAGATCGTCCTCGGGATCGCCCATCCTTGGGAGGTCCTTCCTCTCCTTCCTTCTCTAGCAGTGAGGAGCTGATGCAAATTAACAGATCCCGGTTAAGTACACCACCGAACGGAACCGGCGTTTTCAAAATAAATTGTGCTTGTATTGTGCTGCTCCGGAGCACACATTAAGGAATTGTCCTGTATTGATGGGAAACGCGAAACCCTAATTGATGTTGGGAGCATGCAATTGGGGGTTATTTCTGACTCTTCCCAAATAAATGACAGTTTATTGCCTGTGTTGCTCTCCTACCAGTCCAGGACAAGGATGGTTAAAGCCCTTGTGGATTCTGGGGCTGCCGGCAGTTTTATTTCTAAGTCACTGGTTCAGACCCTAGGCATTCCGGTGGTTCCATTGCCAAACAGATTACTGCTCTCTGGTGTAGATGGCAAGACCTTGCTAGGGAGATCCATTTCCTCAAAAACCCTGCCAGTGTTCCACCGGATTGGATGTCTGCACCAGGAGACTATTGAATTTTTTGTTCTTCCCGACTCAGCCTATGAACTAGTTTTAGGCCTCCCCTGGCTACAAAAGCACAATCCTACGTTTGAGTGGTCCAGTATGCAGATTTTATCGTGGGGTCCAAGTTGTTTCCATGGATGTCTCATCCAAGTACTCCCTGTCCGCACTAACGTGGTGTCCTCCAGTGGAAATATAAGCTTCCCCCGTCTGACAAGCCCAAGTGTTCCTCTGTTCCCGGTCAACCAGCAGCTTATCAAGATTTTGCAGATGTATTTTGCGAACAGGCCGCGGATAAACTTCCACCTCATCGTTCCTGGGACTGTGGTATTGAACTCCTGCCAGGGAAGAACCCTCCTCGGGGTCGAACCTACCCATTATCAGTTCCTGAAACAGCCGCTATGGCGGCATATATCAAGGAGAATCTAGCTAAGGGGTTTATCCGGCCCTCCACTTCTCCAGCAGGGGCGGGGTTTTTTTTGTTAGCAAGAAGGACGGCGGGCTTCAGCCTTGTATTGACTACTGGGGTCTCAACCAGATTACTGTAAAGAATCGATATCCTCTGCCTCTGATTCTGGAGCTTTTTGATAAAGTTCGCGGGGCCTCTTTGTTCACCAAACTTGATCTGCGGAGTGCGTATAATTTAATACGTATCAAAGCTGGAGAGGAGTGGAAGACCGCTTTTAACACCAGAGACGGCCACTTCGAATATCTCGTAATGCCCTTCGGACTCTGCAATGCCCCAGCGATATTTCAGGGTTATGTGAACGAGATCTTTCCCGGGATGTCCTCTACAGTTTTGTTATAGTCTATTTGGATGATATTCAAATTTTTTCCAAAAATTTGCAAGATCATCGCCAGCATGTCCTCGAAGTCTTGTCACGCCTCCGGAAGCATCATCTTTATGGAAAAATATCCAAGTGCCTTTTCAAACAAACCTCGATACCCTTCCTAGGGCACATAATTTCTGGAAAGACCCTCCAGATGGATCCGGAGAAGTTAAAAGCCATTTATGACTGGCCGTTACCAAAATCCTTGAAGGCTACTCAACGCTTCTTGGGTTTTTCAAATTATTACCGGCGGTTTATACCAAATTTCTCCACACTGGTGTCTCCTATCATAAATCTCACAAAGAAGGGTGCCAATCCCATTCGCTGGCCAGATACTGCCATCCAAGCCTTCCAAAAATTAAAAGAAGCCTTCTCCACTGCACCTATCCTGTGCCAACCCCAATTGGACAAACCGTTCACAGTTGAGGTAGATGCTTCTTCAGTAGGGGTAGGGGCAGTACTGTCTCAAATCTCAAGTGATGGAAAGTACCATCCCTGTGGGTATTTTTCTCATAAATTTTCCATTGCCAAAAAGAACTACGGAATTGGTGACCAGAAACTACTAGCAATGTGGTTAGCTTTAATGGAATGGCGGCATTTGTTGGAAGGAGCCAACTTTCCAGTTACCGTGATCACAGATCATAAAAACTTAATCTACCTCCAAACAGCTCACTGTCTAAATGCTAGACAGGCCCGTTGGTCCTTGTTCTTTTCAAGATTTAATTTAAAACTTCAATTTCGTCCTGGCAGTCTAAACAGAAAAGCTGATGCCCTCTCACGGACTTTCTTGTCCAGCACTCAGGAAGAGGATCATCAATGTTCCCGACCAATTTTAGATCCTGTAGTCTTCGCCTCTACTCAAATGTTGACTCCTCCCCAAGGGAAAATTTTTGTGACCCCAGAACTACGGGGAAAATTACTAACTTGGGCTCATAGCTCTCTGTTTGCTGGCCATTCTGTTATCCTCAAGACTTACAAGTTCCTTCAGTGTTCCTATTGGTGGCCCACAATGAAAGGGGATATTCGAGAATTTATTCTTTCATGTGTAAAATGCGCTCAGCATAAGACTCCCCGCAAGAAGGCAGCAGGTCTCCTGCGACCCCTGTCCATTCCTAATACTCCTTGGACCCATATATCCATGGATTTCATCTCTGAACTACCATGCTCCCAAGGATACAATACCATATGGGTAGTGGTGGATCGCTTTTCTAAGATGGCACACTTTATTCCATTGATGGGTCTCCCTTCTGCTCCTCAGTTGGCAAGAGTCTTTGTTAAGGAAATATTCAGGTTGCATGGACTTCCTAAAGAGATCATTTCCAACCGCGGAGTTCAATTTGTAGCTAAATTTTGGAGAGCCTTATGTAGCACTTGTGGAACCAAGTTAAAATTTTCTTCAGCCTACCATCCACAAACTAATGGGCAAACTGAAAGAGTTAACCAAGAGCTGGAGACTTTCATAAGACTCTTCGTTTCCTCCCCACAAGATAACTGGCTGGATCTATTACCTTGGGCAGAATTTTCACACAACTTCAAATATCACACTTCCTCCAAAGCCACTCCTTTTTTTACGGTGTTTGGGAGACATCCTCGAGTCCCAGATTTTCAAAATTTGCCTACAGTAGAGGTCCGTGCAGTTTCTGAATTGGTGGAGTCTTTCGCAACCGTTTGGAAGAGGGTTCATTCCTCTCTGAAGCAGTCGTCCAAGAACTACAAAAAATTTGCGGATATACGACGTGTCGCTGTTCCACTGCTGAGAGTTGGAGATGCGGCGACATGGAAGGTGCTGAGCATTCTCCCTGATGCTGGTGTCTCAGACGGCCTAGTGTGCGGGGATCGGAGTTCCTGTCATGGGCGCCGCCATGACACTTCCTTCTCTGACTATCCTTCCTTCCCTGACAGTCTGACCGGTCAGCTGACGTTGTGGACCAATCAGTGGGCTTCCAGGGGTATATATCCGGCTCCTGTGTATCAGGTAGTTGCCTGAACATCCATTGTCGCTGCTAGTGTTACTAGTGGTCTCTCGTTCCAGGTCCCTTGCTTCCAGTGATCGATTCCTGTGTGCAGCTATATCATCCATCTCACCAGTGCTTTACCATCTCAACCTGTGTGCAGCTATACCATTCATCTCATCAGTGCTTTACCATCTCAGCCTGTGTGCAGCTATATCATTCATCTCATCAGTGCTTTACCATCTCAGCCTGTGTGCAGCTATACCATTCATCTCACCAGTGCTTTACCACCTCAGCCTGTGTGCAGCTATATCATTCATCTCATCAGTGTGTTACCACCTCGCCTGTGTGCAATATACCTCCATTCCACCAGTGCGTTACCACCGCCGCCTGTGTGCAGTATACTATCCATTCACCAGTGCTTTACCATCATAGCCTGAGTGTAGTTATATGTACCCACCTCTCCAGCGTCATAATCTCTGGCTGGCTCCAGTACCACTACCCACCTCATTACTGGACTCTGTGGTCCCTACCTACGTGTTACAGTATTGCACCGTGGTACACTCTTTCTAACCGGCAACCCGGTAGAGTGTGTTCGCAGTGCACACTTCCTTGTACCTCAAGTACAGTGTCCCTACGTGCCCCTTACTGGCACAGACCCTTTGGGCCACGAGTGTTCGTCTCTCCTTTTTCCCGCGGGCTTTGGTCACCTAGTCAAAGGACCGCGACCTGCTTACGAGGTGCAGCTCAAGCCCATATCCCGATTGGTGGGGTCACTGGCGAACACCATCTCGTGGGTTAGATTCAGCACCTTTGACTAGGTCTCGCCAACGACCAAGACCCGTGGATGCGCAGTTCGTACATTCAGGCCCCTCACCTCCGTTTCCTCCCACAGCCGCAGGCCTCAGCTTCCAGAAAACTGCCTCCCAGCATGACACACACATACTGTACTGTAATGATTTAAAACTTTATTACACATTCTTCTACAGCCCTGATTCCATGATGAATACTCTATACTATAGTGTACCAATCACAGGTTCTGTCAGCCAATCATCGAGTGGTGATACAGAAAATGCATTCGATATCGGGCGCATGCACAGTGTACTTTAGCAGAAGCGATACCTGGTGGACAAAAAGTTGTATTACATGCAATGACTTTTTCAAGCACTATGATACTTTCTGTTGCGATTAATACTGAAAGGCACGACTCAAGGCGTACCGTGTGGTTCAAGATGAAGGATGCGCTACATGGCATATGGAGCAACAAACTAGCTGGGCCAATCTATATATTGCTTTGTGTCTCTTCACTAATGTAATGCAACCTTTAACAGCAGTAGTAATCAAGCATTTCATTGGACTTGATAGTGAAACCCTAAAGATTGTTTTTTTAGTATATTAAATCTTGCAGCATAATGACGTAAAACTATTATTAGTCTAAGAATTTCATGTGGGTCAATGGGCTAGTGCATATGTTCTACAAGTCTGGAGTGGGACAGTCATATGTACTATTCCTATGACAAATATGTTTTTTGTATATTGCTTTGTGTCTCTTCACTTATGTAATGCATAGCACCCTTTAACAGCAGTAGTAGTCAAGTGTTTCAATGGACTTGATAGTGAAACCCTATAGACACTTGATACAGAAATCAAATTTTTTTTAAGTATAATAAATTTTGTAGCATAATGAATTAAAACTATGACAAAATTGGTCATTAGTCTAAGAAGTTCATGTGGCTCTATGGGCTAGTGCATATGTTCTACGGATCTCAAGTGCGAAAGTCATATGTTTGATTCCTATGAGAGATATGTTTTTGTATGTCTTCACTTATGTAATGCATAGTACCCCTAACTGCAATGGTAGTCAAGTGTTTTATTTTGCAGCACACTGATTTAAAACTATGACAAAATTGGTTGTTAGTATAAGAAGTTCATGTGGCTCAATGGGCTATTAAAACATGTTCTACTGGTTTGGAGTGTGGCTATTGTAGGTTCAACACTTGTGACAGATATGTCTTTTGCATATTGCTTTGTGTCTCTTCACTTATGTAAAGCATAGTACCCTATAGCAGCAGAACTAGTCAAGCATTTCAACGAACTTGATTGTGAAACTTCTTAAACTAACAACCAATTTTGTCATAGTTTTAAATCAGTATGCTGCAAAATAAGACACATTACTACTATTGCAGTTAAAGGGTATTACATACAGTAAGTGAAGACACAAATAAATATGCAAAAAACACATCTGTCATAGCAGGAATCAAATCCATGATTATCCCACTCCAGACCTGTAGAACATGTGCACTAGCCCATTGAGCCACATGAACTTCTTAGACTAATGAGCAATTTTGTCATAGTTTTAAGTCATTATGTTACAAAATGTATTATACTTAAAAAAACAATCTATAGGGTTTCACAATCTAGTCCATTTAAACACTTGACTACTACTGCTGTTAGACGATACTATGCATTACATAAGTGAAAACACAAAAATCAATATGCAAAAAAAAACAAAACATAGGAATAAAACCTAGAACTGTCCCACTCCAGACCCATAAAACATGTGCATTTGTCCATTGAGCCACATGAACTTCTTAAACTAATGAGCAATTGTGTCATCGTTTTTAGTCATTATACAGCAAAATTTAATATACTGTACTTAAAAAAACAATCTATAGCACAGGTTCTCATATCGGTCCTCAGGACCCCAAAAACAGTGCATGTTTTCCAGGTCTTTTCACAGAATCACAAGTGAAATAATTAGCTCTACCTGTGGATCTTTTAAAATGTGTCAGTGAGTAATGAATACACCTGTGCACCTGCTGGGTGACCTGGAAAATGTGAACCGTGTGGGGTCCTGAAGACCGAGTTTGAGAACCACTGTGCTAGTGAAACCCTAAAATTTTTTTGTAACTACAGTATATTAAATTTTGTAGCATAATGACCTAAAACTATGACAAAATTGCAGATTAGACTAAACAGTTCATGTGGCTCAATGGGCTAGTGCACATGTTCTACAGGCCTGAAGTGGGGCAATCATAGATTCTATTATAGATATGTTTTTTGCATATTGATTTGTTTGTCTTCACTTATGTAATGCATAGTACCATTTAACAGCAGTAGTAGTCAAGTGTTTTAATAGACTTGATAGTGAAACCCTATAGATTGTTTTTTTTAAGTATAATAAATTTTGCAGCATAATGACTTAACATTCTGACAAAAGGGCTTATTAGTCTAAAGGTGCCTACACACATAGCGATTTTTTACCCGATTTGGCAGATTTTGACGAATCGTGACAACAAATCGTGGAAAATATGGCCAAATCATGAGATTCCACTCACAATCGCGATGCCAATGCACATCCCCGCTCGTCGTACATCGCATCTTCAGATCTGCCGTGCTGTAGGGCAGATTTGCCAATCTGGGACACGATGTGGTGCCGATCGTGAGTACTTTTTATTTACGATGTATCTCACGGTTCATCATGCGGCACGGAATTTGACAGACAAGACCCTGTACATGCTCATTCACTATCTTGTGCAGCATCTTGGATAGAAGGAAAAGGACGCACGATTGTGAACCTGCACACCTGTCTGGATTTCAGCACTTTGGTGAGTATTGATACTGTATTAATGCAACCCCACTGCGGTGGCTGGGTCATGTATCAAATTACCATGCCCACCAATGTGCACCACCCACCTACCCACCAATGTGTGCCACCCAACTATAAATGCATGACCCAGCCACAACCTGCTGAAATTAGGCGGGTGGTGCCTGGGTCATGAATCAACCTCCCATGCCCGCAAATGTACACCACCCACCTACCCACCAGTGTGTGCCACCCAACTATAAATGCATGACCCAGCCACCACCTGCTGGAATGAGGCGGGTGGTGGCTGGGTCATGCATCAACCTCCCATGTCCACCAATGTGCGCCACCCACCTACCCACTCACTGCCCACCAATGTCACTGGCCACCTAATAAATAACTAGAAAACACTCCAAATATATTAAAATTTCAAAAACAAATATATTACAAGATAAACAAATATATTACAAAAACATAAACAATTCTATTACAACAACATAAAATATATTTCAACATCATAATCAAATTTATTACCTTTGTTTATGTTGCTGTAATATATTTGTTTATGAAGTTGTAATATAATATCATAAACAAATGTATTGCAACAACATAAACAAATCTATTACATCAACAGAAATATATTAAAAACCTGTAAAAAAAACTAATTAAAATACAAATAAAAACACATTACATTCCTGTAAAATAAAGAAAACATTATAATATCAATGAAAACACATTACATTCCTGTAAAAGAAAAACATATTAAAATACCATAACAAACATATTAAAATCCTGTAAAAAAACAAATTAAAATACAAATAAAAACACATTACATTCCTGTAAAAAAAAGAAAACATTACAATACAAATAAAAACACATTACATTCCTGTAAAAGAAAGAAAACATTACAATACAAATAAAAACACATTAAATTCCTGTAAGAAAAGAAAACATTACAATACAAATGAAAACACATTACATTCCTGTAAAAGAAAAACATATTAAAATACCATAACAAACATATTAAAATCCTGTAAAAAAATACATATTAAAAGATTTAACATTAACAACATTAAAAATCACAAAACAATGTACAATTATAGCTAAATATGTATATGTCTATATTTTTCTTCTTCCTAGGAAGGTCGATGGATAGTGAATGAGAGTTTGTGACTGGATTCCTCAAGATCCTACAGTCCAAAGAGTGTCTATGGTGGATAAGCTGTAGACAATATCATAATAAGTCTCACAAATTGGCAGCTTTGGAGGTGTTGTTGGAGTACACCAAAAAGTTTATTGCGGATGCAACCCTCAAAACAGTCCTCCTGAAAATCCAGAACTTGCACACGGTGTACATCAAGGAGAAAAAAATAGTGGACGAATCAAACAGGTCCGGAGCGGGCACCGACAACATGCATCATTCAACACTGTGATAAGCTTCATCAGCGATCAGGAGCCACAACACCAGTCTGTCGTCCTGATGGCCAAGTGAGAGGGAGAAGAGGAGGCAGCAGAAGTGAGTGGACCATCTGAGGAGATTTTGGTAAGTTGCAACAGTTCATAAACCAAAATCTTTTTTTTTTAGAATAATCCCAAATGTCCACTGTAGTCAGTTAGTTCACAGACAGCCCTCCTGCCATGGCACCGCACCTGGTCCATTGATATATAGGCCATATACTCCTCCCTTGCTTCTTTGGCACGTGCGGTTGATGTTGTTGAAATTGGAGGTGCCGACACTGATGTAAACTGGGCAATGTTCTCCGGATGTCCTGCATCTTCTGGTCTAGCTGTGACTAGTCCTCATTGGGTAGTCTTTCTTCACAGAAAGTTATGCAGCACACAGCACGACATCACGACCCAGTCTATCTTGTCTACACATAGGTTTATGGTGGTGTGGAAAATGCGGAACCGGTTGCTGAGTATTCCAAACACATTTTCCACAATGTGCCGTGCATGGGATAGACAATAGTTGTAGATCCTCTTCTGTCTGGTCAGGCCCCTCTGTGCAAATGGCTTCATCACATGTTCATGTAAAGCAAAAGCCTCGTCTGCAACGAAAACATAGTTTAGGCTGTGCTGTGTCTTGTCCAGTGACAGCAAGTTGAGGGTTTGTTGGTGAGTCTCTGGTAGAATGCCGTCTGTTTGAAGGACCCACCATCCAAAGCACAGTCATTCTTGCCAACATCTACAAAAAAAAATCGTAGTTGGCATTCACCACTGCCATGAGAACGATGCTGAAGAAGCCTTTATAGTTGTAGTAATATGATCCGGTGTTGGCAGGTGGGTTGATGCGGATGTGTTTTCCATCGATGGCTCCTCCGCAGTTAGGGAAATTCCAACGTTGTTCAAATACTTCAGCGATGCTCCTCCACTCTTTGACAGTGTTTGGAAACTAGAAAAATAGTATAAAATGGGTTAATGACTATAATATTTTTTCTCCATTTTTTTTCCTATACAGACTCCCACCCAAGAGCCTGATATGTCCTCCACGCCGGACCTAAGTTTGATCGGGGACAGCAAAGTGGAAACTTCTTCCCCAGTCCCAACAACCATTCAACCCCCCATCATGTTCCGCACCTCCCCAGCGGAAAAAAAAAAACAGGGGAAAAAGCAGCAGCAGTGCACAGAATAGGAGGACATATTTCTGCAACAAGCGGAACGCATCCTTCAGAAACAGCTGGATGACATTGATGATTTCACAGCGCATATTAACTGTAAAATGCGAAAAATGGATGAACCAACTAATAAAAATTTCCAAAGGCTCGTGTATGAGCTATTAATAAGATCACTAAGTAGCAATTTACATGACTTAACTTACATTGCAGACCCACTTCTGTATTCGCCTGCCCCAACCACCTATGTGAGGCCCCCCCAGCCCAGTTGGAGGTTACTTCCCCACCCAGTACCCCACCCACAAGCCAGACCATTTATAATGCTCTGCTGGAGGCAGAGGATGATTTGCCCCATTAGTTGTAACTGTTAGGTATTTTTTTGTATTATTGTTACCTGCACCATCGCCAAATTTTATCACTCCCAATAGGTGCTGCTGAATGGTATACGGTGGCGATGACGCTGATTGGACAAGGTCACTACACACATGGAGCAAGTACAGATTGATGGAAGCCGGGACCACAATCTGTACTTGTGCCATGTGTGTATAGGCCTGTTCAAACTGGCGAAATTAATCAAATTTGGTGATAATGCTGTTTTCTAAACTTTTTATACATAATGTAAAATTGACATATAAAAAAACACAAAAATGTTTTATTTAATACTGTGCAGTGTTCTTGGCACAGTCTTGTTCATGCAGCCTTATTGGCTGACAACAGAGTTATATAAAGAGTTAAAAAAAACACAAAAAATAAAAACTTTTTTCTTTCACAAGAAACAAATTTGTAGTGTGCAGGTCTTCGGGATGATGATGCCCAAGGACTGAGGGGAGATGATGGTCCCAAACTTCAGGTCTTCCAGTGACCTTCCTGTAGCCAGGTGCCTCAGGGTAGCAGCAGGGATTGCCCTCCACCACTTTCTGTCCTGCCTCCGGATGTGGGGGGTCACCATACTCAGCAACTCCTGGAAAGTGGCATCATCCATGCGCTGGTAGTTGCGATAGTCGTCCGGGTTGTTCTCCTTGATCTCCATCAGCAGGGACATGTGAGAGCGAGTATCTTTTTGCAGCAGCCACTCCTTGGTCCAGCATGCTCTCTTCCTCGTTCACTGCGCCCTCTCCTGGATCACCTTGACCCCAGCTTTATACTAATAGGGATGCATCAGCACAGAATTCAGGAACAGGATAGAATGCAGGTAGAACACACTTCATAAAAGGCAAGCCAAATACTAAGAAGAGCACAGTAGCAATGAAAAGGGTTCAGCAGGTATACACCTAGCCTCACTAGTAGCAGAGCAGAATGTGCACAGGGTTAAAATGGCGCCTGCTTTTTCTACCCCCCAGCTAGCCCCACCCATTATTTAAATTTACCACCAATCGTGAAGATCCTCGTTTGTTTTTTGGTAAGCTCATGATCTATCATGCACGATCTCACGATTTGGACTTCCCACATGATTCACAATAGATCGTGGGATCGTGAAGCAAATTGGCAGCTTTTTTGACCTAATCGTACTCTTAACTGCCAGGGAGCTCCCGGGGAGAGTTCTTGGGAAATCGTACACAATGTCGGATCGTGAGCACATCACTATTTGTGCAGGCACCTTAAAAGTTTTGTGTGGCTCAATGGGCTAGTGCACATGTTCTACAGGCCTGTAGTGGGACAGTCATAGGTTCTGTTCCTATGATAGATATGTTTTTTGCATATTGATTTGTGTGTCTTGACTTATGCACTGCATACTATAGTATTGTCTAACACCAGTAGTAGTCAAGTGTTTCAATGGACTTGATAGTTAAACCCTATACAGCCATTGCCAAAAGTTTTGAGACTGACACAAGTATTGGTTTTCACAAAGTCTGCTGCTTCAGTTTTATGATGGCGATTTGCAAATACTAAAGAATGTCATGAAGAGTGATCAGATGAATTGCAATTAATTGCAAAGTCCCTCTTTGCCATGACAATGAACTTAATTGCCAAAACAACATTTCCACTGCATTTCAGCCCTGAACAAAAGGACCAGCTGACATCATGTCAGTGATTCTCTCGTTAACACAGGTGAGAGTGTTGATGAGGACAAGGCTGGAGATCACTCTGTCATGCTGATTGAGTTAGAATAACAAACTGGAAGCTTTAAAAGGAGGGTGGAGCTTGAAATCATTGTTCTTCCTCTGTTAACCATGGTTACCTGCAAGGAAAGACGAGCAGTCATAATTGCTTTGCACAAAAAGGGCTTCACAGGCATGGATATTGCTGCTAGCAATATTGCACCTAAATCAACCATTTATCGGATCATCAAGAACTTCAAGGAGAGAGGTTCAATTGTTGTGAAGAAGGCTTCAGGGTGCCAAAGAATGTTCAGCAAGCACCAGGACCATCTCTTAAAGTTCATTCAGCTGCGGGATCGGGGTACCACCAGTGCTTGCTCAGGAATGTCAGCAGGCAGGTGAGTGCATTTTCACGCACAGTGAAGCGATGACCTGGTGTCAAGAAGGGCAGCAAAGAAGCCACTTCTCTCCCGGAAAAAAAAAAGGTGCAGGGATTGGACTGCTGAGGACTGGGGTAAAGTTATTTTATCTGATGAATCTGCTTTCAGATTGTTTGGGGCATCTGGAAAAACAAGAGAAGGTAAGGTGAGCGCTACCATCAGTCCTGTGTCATGCCAATAGTAATGCATCCTGAGACCATTCATGTGTGGGGTTGCTTCTCAGCCAAGAGAGTGGGATCACTCACAATTTTGCCTAAGAACACAGCCATGAATAAAGAATGGTACCAAAACATCCTCCAAATGCAACTTCTACCAACCATCCAGGAACAGTTTGGTGATGAACAATGCCTTTTCCAGCATGATGGAGCACCTTGCTGAAAGGCAAAAGTGATAACTAAGTGTCTCGGGAGACAAAACATCAAAATTTTGGGTCCATGGCCAGGAAACTCCCCAGATCTTAATCCCATTGAGAACTTGTGGTCAATCCTCAAGAGGTGGGGGTTCAAACAAAAACCCACAAATTCTGACAAACTCGAAGCATTGATTAGGCAAGAATGGGCAGCCATCAGTCAGTATGTGGCCCAGAAGTTGATTGACAGCATGCCAGGGCGAATTGCAGAGGTCTTGACAAAAGAAGAGTCAACACTGCAAATATTGACTCTTTGCATAAACTTAATGTAATTAAGCCTTTGACATTTATGAAATTATTGTAAATTTACTTCAGTATACCATAGAAACATCTAACAAAAAGGTCTAAAAACACTGACGCAGCAAACTTTGTGAAAACCAATAATTGTGTCATTCTCAAAACTTTTGACCATGGCTGTAGATTGTATTTTTTAGGTATAATACATTTTTCAGCATAATGAGTTAAATTATGACAAAATTCTCTTCAGACTAAGAAGTTCATGTGGCTCAACGGGCTAGAGGATATGTTCTATGTGTCTGGAGTGAGACAGTCAAAGGCTTTATTCCTATGAGAGATATTTTTTTTGCATACTGCTTTGTGTCTCTTCATTTATGTAATACATAGTACTCTTTAACAGCAGCAGTAGTCAGGTGTTTCAATGGATTTGATAGTGAAACCCTATAATTTTTTTTTTAGTATAATAAATTTTGCATCATAATGACTTAACATTATGACAAAAGTGCTTATCTGTCTAAGAGGTTAGTGTGGCTCAATAGGCTAGTGTATATGTTTTATGGGTCTGGAGTGGTACAGTCATAGGTTCTATTCCTACAAGCGATATGTTTTGTTTGCATACTGATTTGTGTGTCTTCACTTATGTAATGCATATTACCTTTTACCAGCGGTAGTAGTCAAATGTTTCAATGGATTGATAGTGAAACACTACAGATTTTTTTTTTAGTATATTAAATTTTGCAGCATAATGAATTAAACTATGGCAAAATTTGTCAATAGCCTAAGAAGTTCATGTGGCTCAATCAGCTAGTGCAAATGTTCTAGAAGTATGGATGTAACAGTCATCTGTACGATTCCTATGACAGATATATTTTTTTGCATATCGATTTGTGTGTCTTCACTTATGTAATGCATAGTACCCTTTAACTGCATTAGTAGTCAAGTGTTTTAATGGACTTGATAGTTAAATCCTATAGATAGATTTTTAAGTATAATACATTTTGCAGCATAATAAAATAAAATTATGACAAAATTTGTCATCAGTCTAAGAAGTTCATGTGGCTTAATGGGCTAGTGCAAACGGTTTACGGGTCTAGAGTGGGGCAGTTGTAGGTTCTATTCCTATGACTGCTTTATTTTGCATAGTAATTGTTTTCACTTATTTTATGCATAGTATCGTCTAACAGCAGTAGTAGTCAAGTGTTCCAATGTACTTGATAATGAAATCCAATTGTTTTTTAAGTATATTAAATTTTACATCATAATGATGTAAAATTATGCCAAAATTGCTTATTAGTCTAAGATGTTCATGTGGCTCAATGGGCTAGTGCACATGTTCTGGAGTTGGATAGGCATAGTTTCTATTCCTATGTCATACATGTTTTTTTGTATATTGTTTTGTGTCTCTTCACTTATGTAATGCATAGTTACTTTTAACAGCAGTAGTAGTTAAGTGTTTCAATGGATTTGATAGTGAAACCCTAGATTGTTATTTTAAGTACAGTATATTAAATGTTGCAGCATAATGACTTAAAACAATGACAAAAGTGGTTGTTAATCCAAGAAGTTCATGTGGCTCAATGGGCTCATGTACATGTTTTATGGGTCTGGAGTGGGACAATCATATATTCCATTAATTTGAGAGATAAGTATTTTGCATATTGATTTGTGCCTGCTAACTTAAGTAATGCAATACTATCGTCTAATAACAGTAGTTGTCAAGTGTTTCAATGGACTTGATATTGAAATCCGATTGTTTTATTTAAGTATAAAATTTTTGCAGCACAATGAATTAAAACTATGACAAAATTGCTCATTAGTGTAAGAAGTGCATGTGGGTCAATGAGCTAGTGCACATGTTCTATGGGTCTGGAGTGGGACAGCCATAGGTTCGATTCCCGTAACTGCTATTTTTTTGGCATATTGATTTGTGTGTCTTCACTTATATACTGCATAGTACTATTTAACAGCAGTAGTAGTCAAGTGTTTCAATGAACTTCATAGTGAAACCCTATAGATTGCTTTTTTAAGTATAATAAATTTTGCAGCATAATGAATAAAAACTGCTCATTAGTCTAAGAAGTTCATGTGGTTCAATGGAATAGTGCACATGTTCTTTGGGTCTGGAGTGGGACAGTCGTCGGTTCTTTTCCTATGAGAGAGATGTTTTCGCACATTGCTTTGTGTCTCTTCACTTATGCAATGCACTATACCCTTTAACAACAGTAGTAGTCAAGTGTTTCAGTGGACTTGATAGTGAAACACTATAGATTATTTTTTTAAGTATATTACATTTTGCAGCATAGTGACTTAAAACTATTACAAAATTGCTCATTAGTCTAATGGTGCATACACACGGTCCAACTTGCTCGATCATCGATATCATTGAACTATTTTTTCTATTTAAAAAATGAATGCTATCGTTCAACGATATTATCGATTTCACCAACGATCATGAACGATTTCCTTAAAGATCAACAATGAACGATATCGTACAGTATTTAAATGATGAATAATTAAAATGCCGATGATTGGTACAAGTGTTCTTGAGGAGTGTATACTGGGCAGATGTTTCAAGAATGTTGGGATTGGCTACCATGAGGGAATAAAAAGGTTGGGGACATTTTAAAACTCTGCATTTCTTGCTCTGTGGCTAGTTTGGTTTATACGTGCTGAACATTGTTGCATTGCTAATTTGCTTGGCTTTGTTTTTGGCTTGCCTTCAACAAAGTAAAGTACATCTGTAGTGCTATTGTGTCATGGATCCCAATCGTCAGCGAATGATGGTGGCATACGCAGGAATCGTTATATTGTCTGAGAGGGAGAGGGCCGTGAAGAGAAGGCCTCACTCCTGTTGGATAAAGTAGTGGCTGCTGCAGAGGTATACCATGTCTCACATGCCTCTGTTGATGGAGATATGTGAGAATAATCAGGACGACTACCGGAATTTCTTGCGGATGGACGAGGTGACGTTTCAGGAGTTGCTGCAGCTTGTGACAGAGACAGGATACGAACATGAGGACGGAGATATCGTCTGAGGAGAGGCTGGTGACTACCCTGCGCTTTTTAGCTACCGGAAGATCCTTGGCTAATCTGAAATTCGGGACCTTGATTTCACCACAGGCTTTGGGCGTCATTATCCCTGAGACGTGTACGGCCATATACAAGACCCTCAAGTCTGAGTATTTAAAGGTAAGATTTTTTTGCAAATTATGCACTGTGATATTTGCATGCAATGAGACACTGTATGTGACTTTGTGCCTGTGCCCCCTAGCCATATATGATGCTAGATAAATAGTAGTTAAATATATATATTTTTTTATGGGCGCAGGGTATATAGTTAACATGGGTCCTTTTTATCAGCAATGTCCCACATTGCATGCTGCACTCCCCTTTCACATTGACATTGTAAAACCTGGATTATTGCACATGAACGCACAGCAACCCTGAATAGGGAGAGCCTGCGCTTGAAGATGATCTCATGGACATCATGGACCCGTCATTATAGCCAACTCTGGTTGCAAGTCCGAAAAAAGTCTGAGGCGGGTCACACCTGGGATAGAGTCTTGTACAAATCCTGGGTGAGACCCGCCTTCTGCATTGTGAAAGGGGTATTGGTGCTGCATAAAACTTTAAATAAATATAAAGGCCCCTGCCAGGAAATACACATGGACCCATTCCTATGATGACCTTATATGGATATTAAAGTATTATGGGGGAGATGTACTATAGCGGTACTTATGGTGCTGCTACAACGCTTCCTGCTTCACCTCATCACCAAGACAAAGTAGGAAATGATGAGATGTATTAACATGTCATCTGCTGGAGCCGGGGAGTGATAACTTCCCCCACTGGCAATTCCTGCTAGAGATCACAGTGCATTATTAATTATTAACTGTTTGTTATATAGCGCAACATATTCTGTTGCGCTTTACAATTGTAAACATTAATAGAACAAAACTGGGTAATAACAGACAGATATATAGGTAGAAAATACCTTTATATTGAGCCAACTATCTGACTACCCAGTTTAATAAAATAGTATTTAATGTGATGATATAATAAACATTCTAGTGTGTAATCCATTTATCTTTTTCTATTTGCAGTTTCCTTCTACTGTGGAAGATTGGCAGACCGTCGCTACGGAATTTGAACGGAAATGGAACTTTCCTAATTGTTGTGGTGCTATTGACAGCAAGCATGTGAGGATTACCCTATCAGGGATTGTTTTTTTGTGGACCAGGGGTAGATACAGGAGGGGACACAGAATCAGAACTGTAGAAAAACACGGGTTGTTTAATGAATGTAATGGTAGACATGAAAGAACCAAGTTCAGGGCAAAAGTGGAAATGGGTCAGAGTCAAATAATAAGTCCAGCAGCAAATAATAAAATCCGGAATGAAGGTAACAGGAGTGGAGCAATAATGTTTAGGTATGTCCAGAGGGAAACAAACTGTAGACAGGGGTCGATGCGGTAAGAAGGTAGTCTGGTTGGTGAGTGGGATTACAACAGTAGTGTGAGGATGAGTTGCTGGTAGGTGCTGGGAATCCTGTAGCTACCTGAAACCGGCAGGGAGCTAGGCAGAACCGAAGTCAGCTGCGCAGAGGAGCTCATATAAATGTGACCAGACTCGGCTGATACACGTTGCACTGGCAAAGTAAGGAAGATGTAGCTGCAGCTTGGGAACGCTGTGCAACACTCCCATGCTGGCACGGCCTAACAACAAGGAACCACGAGATGTACCCCGTGCCAGTCTCCATACTCCAGCACCGCCACCAGAAGGCCCAAGCCAGAGCGCCCTAAAGGGCAAAGACCGTGGACTTACCGGTAAGGAACCCCTGGTCATGACATACCCAACCCAGCAAATCTGGCTCGTTGTACTACAATTACAAGGGCTATGTTAGTATAGTCCTTATGGCAATAGTTACGGACAATTATGAGATTTTATTTGTGGATATTGGGAAGAATGGACACGCTTCTGATGGTGGTTCTTTTAAAATCACAGTTTTTGACGAATGGATGGTAAACACCCTAAATCTCCCACCAGAAGATCAATGTAGTCATGGGTTGAGTTTTGTTTTTGTAGCGGATGAGGCATTTGCTTTACATCAACACCTCTTAAAGCCTTATGCCCAAAGGATATTGACGACTGAAAGGCATATTTTCAATTACAGGCTGTCTAGAGCACAACTGACAATTGAAAATGCATTTGGAGTCCTCAGCAACAGATTTAGGGTGTTTCATACAGCAATAAATTTGAGGATTGATAAAATTAATTGGGTCGTGCTTGCCTTGTGTGTTCTGCACAATTTACTGTTGAGGAACACCCAAAGGCAATTGACTTTACCAGCTGCTAATTTTTCAGAACCTGTTGATCAAAACTGGCCCTCTGTGAGCCGTCTGCCAGTACCACATGCTAGCACAGCAGGGGCAAAAGAGGTCAAGGAGCGGTACCTGGCATATTTCAATGGTGAAGGGTTTCCTGCAGGCTGACCGTATTGGCTAATTGTACAAATAAATTACTTACAAAAAAGCTCTGTTTAAAACTAATACAGAAATAGTCAATAAAAACTTCTTGGTTTAACCAAATAATATATTTTTTATTTTATTTCTAATGCTATTTAAAGTGTCTATAGGTATTTTGATTTAACTGAATACAAAAACTTAATAAATGTATAACCATTGAAGAGATTAATTCAGATTACATTATAAATTCAATGTGTAAAATTTGGCGATCAATGGATAAAGATTTAAGTTTACCTACAATAATGTATAGCGATACAGGAGAGCCTGAGCAATGCAGATCCTGACTTCAGGTGGTAGGTACTCAAAACCTCCCCTCTTCCTACCACACAACAAACCCAACCAAACCAAATTTGGTCACAAATAGGTTAATATCAAAAATAAACATTACATTTTTTTATCTTTATTAAGTATACTGTATGTGAAAATCTACACTGCAAATAAGACAGAGAACCATTTTCTGTTTTTGATTTTCTGTTTATAAAAATATTTTTTTGCAAACCTGGAGAAGTCTGGACAGGATCTCCAGATTTTAACCAAGCCAAATGAGTGCCTTCACAATAAAGAGTACTCCGATCAGGGCAACCAGGCACATGAAGTTTTGGTGATGTATAGCAGTCACCCAAAGAAAAATGCAGACATAACTGGATAAAGGTGAAAATATTCATACTTCCGAGCAGTGGACCTGATTCAGACCTGTTCGCTAGGCTGAAGTACATGTACCAGTCGATGCGATTGCGAAGTGTTCACACCCTGCACACAGACGCCCCGCTAGAATGAGTGACATGCCGAGCCGTTTGTGGGTGGTGACAGGGGGTGGTCGATGGAAACGGGGGATGTGGAGTTGCGAACACAGGCGTGTCTTTGCATCTGAATGCCGTTTCAGGGGCATACATAATTGAGAAGCATCGTCAGCATACACGTCACATGGCTGAATTACACACACTAGAACTCGCAGTAGGGTATGGTCAGCCACAAGTGCTGCATATAGATCCGATGTTACAGATTGTTTAATGCACTTCTTGGAGATGACGTATGTTAGTAAGGGAAAGTGGGCGTCTTGTGTCAGGCTGGTGGGCATCTAAATACATACCGCGATGGCACGGCAAGACATAGTGGGCGTGCTAATGTATTGCTAGCAATCGCAGGATTTGCATACTCAGGCTGCTGATGGCTGCATGCGAACGCATCCTAGCGAATGGGTCTGACTCAGGGCCAGTATCCACGTAAGTCACAACCAAATATACGAATGCCAAACATCCAGCAACAGGGGGCAATTGAGGTGGAGAAGCGCAAAGTTTATGGTAGGATGAACTACTCAATATCATTCTAAAGAAAGAGCAGTACAAATCGGGCAGAACAATTTGTAAAACATGCTAAAAAAAAAAAATATAATAAAAAAATTACAAATTAAGTGCACGCCACTTGAGGATGACCCAGGGAGGTTGGTTGTGGGCGCAGTGGTTCCTGTCGCATATTGGGGATAATACTGTTGAGGAGGAATTTGGGGATATGGCGATGAGGGATGTGAACTACTAAATACCGTTGAAGCGAACTGTTTGGGTTTATATGGTGTAATCGATCATACCACGATGCAACACCTCATACATGACCCTTCTACAATACAGCTGGGACTGGGGCTTCATTTTCCACATTTTATTAGTGAAGTTCCACTCCAAAAATAGTGAAATCATCCGTGTTCATATGTAGAACCTCCTCTGCATGTTTTAAAAATTGTTCTGCCTGACCCTGTCCGGAAATTGAGGATGTTGACGCCTTGCCTGCCGACCTCCGCTTCTTGGTGGCAGGTTCAGAAAGTGGTGATGGTGCCTCGATGATGGTGTCCTCAAGTTCCACCAGCTCACTGGACGGAGCGTCAGGATCCACTTCCGTGTGAAGGAACTAGGAAAAAAATAAATGTTAATTATCAAATAAAATACATGACCAAATTGGTCCAATAAATTTTTTTTACATTATTAACATTATTACATTGATAAAGTGGGTAAGGGTGAAAACAAGTAATTAATCCTTTTCCACTGTTGTACAAGTTTTTAGTACAGTAATCTTTGCTATAACAAAAAAATAATAAAAAACCCCCAGAAACGATATATTTGTTGATGTACTTTCGGTATCCTGACTCTCCGGTTCACCCCCTGGACAGACCTCCTCCACGTCCTCATGCAGTGAGCTGATTGACCACTTCTCCGGCTCTTTCTCCAGGATGAAGGAGAGTAGTTCATAATACCACAGACTTGGTTTCTGCGCCTCGTCAGCCCCTGCTCCGGAATGTTTGGCAGTCACATATTTGGTGTGCTCCCGCATGAACACTGGGCCTGATTCAGACCCGGTCGCAAGCACTGTGCACTCGCAACCGGGTCGATGGTGGGCCAGTGCACATGTGCATGACGGAGCCGGCTCCGTCGTGCGCATGCGCGAGACCCGGATAGCGACGGGCACTCCGTCGCTCCGGGTCTCGCAACAAAGGGAGCGAGCTGTCGATGTTGAGTGACAGCTCGCCCCCTTTGGTGGGCGGGCCGGAGGAGTGGCTGCCCACAACGGAGGCGTTCCCAGTGGGAGAGATTTCAGCTGTTAAAGTCGAAATCTCTCTGGGGCTTGCGGCAACGAGACCCTACCACAAGGGTCTCGTCGCAAGCCCGATGGTCATGATGGTCTTGACCATCATGACAGTCTTCCTGGCCGCTCGCTATAGCTGTGGGTGGTCACCCACAGCTATGCGAGCGGCCAGGAGGCCGTTCTAAAAAAATAAAAAAGACTATAAACAGTTATTTTGAGTTCACTATTACTGAGTCTGTTAAATAAGGGCCTCCAACTATGCAGTGCCCACTTATGCAGAGCCCCCCTGCTGTGCCCCTTATGCAGAGCCCTCCTCCAGTGCGCTTGTTATGCAGAGCCCCCTTATGCTGTGCTCCCTTATGCAGAGCCCACCTGCAGTGCCCCCTTATGCAGTCTCCTTATGCTGTGCTCCCTTATGCAGAGCCCACCTGCAGTGCCCCCTTATGCAGAGTCCCCTTATGCTGTGCCCCGTTATGCAGAGCTCCCTTATGCTGTGCCACCTTATGCAGAGCCCACCTGCAGTGCCCCCTTATGCAGAGCTCCCTTATGCTGTGCCACCTTATGCAGAGCCCAGCCGCAGTGCCCCCATTACGCTGAGCCCCCTTATGCAGAGCCCACTTGTAGTGACCCCTTAATGCAGTGCCCTCGTTATGCAGAGCCCCCTTATGCTGTTCCATTATGCAGAGCCCACCTGTAGTGCCCCCTTATGCAGTGCCCATGAGCAGAGCCCCCTTATGCTGTGACCCCTTATACTGTGCCCACAAGCAGAGCCCCTTTATTCTGTGCCCCGTTATGAAGTGTCCCCTATGCAGTGCCCCTATTTGGTTGGAAGTCATTGTTGGCCAGCTGTGATTTAAAAAAAAAATATATATACTTACTTTTTTTTGCATTGAAACAAGTACCCAGACTCTGCTGCATTGCCGTTTGTCTTCTTCCAGCGCTTGCTTGGCAAAATGGAGACCAGGGAGTGGCTCTAAACGGTATGAAGTTATGAGACCGGCGGACGCTTGCCCGCCGGTATTGACAGCATAATCTCAGCAAGAGATCTAACATAGGCGTCGAAATGCCGACACCTATGTTAATCCCGACGCCGGGACCCCGACAGGATGCCAGACTGATCGGCCAACGCCGAGGGTAAGTATGTATGTAGCTGGGGATGGGGGGTTTTAGAGCACCCAGGGGGGACTTAGGGTTAGGCTCCCAGGGAGGGTTAGGCTGGGGGAAGGCTGGGTTAGGTTTAGGCACTAGGGGGGGTGGTTAGGGTTAGGCACCCCCCCGGGAGGGTTAGGTTTAGGGTGCGTGACGGGTGAGTTAGGTTTAGGCACTTACGAGGGAGGGTTAGGCACTAGGGGGGAGGTTATTTTAGGAACCCCTAAAGGAGGGTTAGGTTTGGGGGGCAGAGGGGGGGGGGGAGAGGTTTAAGAATACTTAACTTATCTCCGCTGTCGGGATCTTGTGCATCGGGCTGCCGACGTTGGGTTTTGAACCGCAGGGCTGACATCTGGCAGTCAAACATACCCATTCTGTTCTAAACAACGATTTCGACGATCGTTCATATTGAATGATTTGGCCAACGATATCGACCAAGGTGGCCTCCATGTATGGTCAATCCTAGATATTGTTATCGTACATGCGGCCATGCACATTGTTGGTTGTTGACTGTAAAAAAGTCAACGATTTGAACTATATAACAAACTATATCGTTATCATCGTCCTGCAAAGTTGGACCGTGTGTATGCACCATAATAAGTTCATGTAGCTCAATGGACTAGTGCACATGTTCTTTGGATCTGGAGTGGGACAGTCATAGGTTCTATTCCTATGAGAGATCCATTTTTTTGCATATTGCTTTGTGTCTCTTTACTTATGAAATGCATTGCACTCTTTTACAGCATTAGTAAAGTGTTTCAATGGACTTGATAGTTTTAAGTCATTATGCTGGAAAATTGAATATACTTAAAAAAAACATTCTATAGAATTTCACTATGCCAAAATTGGTGATTTGTCAAAGAAGTTCATGTGGCTCAATGGGCTTGTGCACATGTTCAACGGGTCTGGAGTGAGAAAGTCACAGGTTTGATTCATATGACAGATATGTTTTTTGCATATTGATTTGTGTGTCTTCACTTATGTAATGCATAGTACCCTTTAACAGCAGTAGTTGTAAAGTGTTTCAATGGACTTGATATTGAAATACGATTGTTTTATTTAAGTAGATTAAATTTTGCAGCATAATGACTTAAAACTATGACGAAATTGCTCGGTAGTCTAAAGGCATACATCCACTAGACTAAATTAAATTAGATTAAATTGAGTGATTGAACGATAACGTTATCGGTCGATAATAGTTTGAAAATAATTTGCAGATCGTTAAAAAATAGGATTTTGGTACTTACGGATAAATCCCTTTCTCCGATTCCACAGGGGACACTGGAGTCTCAGTATAGGGTATAGGAGTGGGTTAACTGGGAGCTGGCACCTTAAAAAAAAAAAAACCTAACAGTAGCTAGCTCCTCCCCCTCTATACCCCCCCCCCCAAAGCCAGTCTAAAAATAACTGTGCCCGAGGAGAGCTGGAAGTAAGGAGGAGACAGAAAAGCTACAATAACTACATCCATGTACTAACACATCATACACAGAAAGAAAGACGGTAACAGACCAATCAAATGACCTAATGCAACAACTGTAGCATCTTGCAGAGAAGAACAGCGCAGGGAGGGCGTACAGTGTCCCCTGTGGAATCGGAGAAAGGGATTTATCCGTAAGTACCAAAATCCTGTTTTCTCCTTCATCCACTAGGGGACACTGGAGTCTCAATACAATGGGGACGTCCCAGAGCTTACATCCTGGGTGGGAGAGCGTTGAGAACCCTGCAGAACTGCATGACCAAACTCAGAAGCGGAGGCCGCAAAAGTATCAAATCGATAAAACTTAAGGAAAGTATGCTTTCCCGACCAAGTAGCTGCTCTGCAAAGTTGGTTTAATGAAACCCCCCGAGCAGCCGCCCATGAAGGACCTACCGAGCGTGTTGAATGAGCGGTAATGGTACTAGGTGGTTGTCTGGAAGCTACCACATAAGCCTGTCTGATAGCCAGGTGAATCCATCCTGAAATGGTTTGTTTGGACGCCGGCCAACCTGGACGGGCCAAATCAAACCTAATAAATAAAGCGTCAGATTTACGGAGGGAAGCCGTCCGGTCCACGTAAATCTTAAGAGCCCTGACTACATCCAATAACTTTGAATTTGGAGAATCGTCTTTGAAAACCGGGACCACTATCGGCTGATTTATATGAAAAGCAGTCAATACCTTGGGAAGAAAGGATTACTGCGTGCGTAACTCCGCCCTATCCTCATGAAAAATGAAGGGGGGGATGACAGGATAAGGCACTGAGCTCCGACACTCGCCTTGCTGAGGCGAGCGCCAACAGCAGAACCACCTTCCAGGTTAAATACTTAATTTCTACCCTGTGTAAAGGGTCAAAGGTTTCAGACTGAAGGAACGTTAAAACTAAGTCCAAATCCCAAGGTGCAGTGGGCGGTACGAAAGGAGGTTGAAATCTGATGACTCCTTGTAAAAAGGTCTGAACATCTGGAAGCAAGGCCAATGTCCTCTGAAAGAAAATTGACAATGCAGATATCTGTACCTTTAAAGAACCTAGACGAAGGCCCGCTGTCAGACCGGCCTGAAGAAAAAGGAGGAGACGTGATGTCCTAAAAACTGCTCGAGGGTAATTACGTCTCTCGCACCAAACCACATAAGCCTTCCATATGCGATAGTAATGCTGAGAGGTGACATCCTTCCTGGTCCGCAGCATAGTGGGAATCACGCTGGACGGGATCCCCTTGCTTCTGTCACAATTGGTGTCTACGAGTTACCTGTCTCAGGTGGTGATCGGGTTTCAACGGAGGCCGGCATGACTGGAATCACAGATAATGTAGATAGCTCTATTTATAAGACTTGTGTAGCAGTGAAAACTGCCTTTGATGATAAATGACAGGAACTGGAGGGACCGGACTGGGACCGGCAGGAAGACTTGTTGAATTGAACTGATGAACTAAGAACTTGACTCTGGACTGTAACAATGTGGACTGAACTGATGAGCTTGGAACTTGACTCTGGACTGGAACAACGTGGACTGAACTGATGAGCTTGGAACTTGACTCTGGACTGGAATGTGACAATGGCTGAAGGGAAGTCAGGTAATGCTGAGATGAGGGCTAAACAGGGTAATCTGGAAATGCTGTGACAAGGTTGGAACTCAGGTGCAGGCTGGATGGGATAATTGGGAATAACAGGTTTCAGGAAGGAATGGGTAGGTTTGGGAATTTTAGGTTCAGGGAGGGAGTAGGTAGGTAAAAGGGGCAGGAGTTGATCCACAGCAGGAAGCAAGGCAGGGTGACACGATGCAGGTTTACAGAGTGCCAGGGACCAACCAGGAGTAGGACTAGCAGCAGAGCACAGGCCAGGTATTGCTGTAACAGGACATCTGGATGCCAGGTATTACTGTAGCAGTTTTTCGGGATGCACCAGGGGTTGCTGTCAGCAGGCTTACTGGATTGCCAGGTTTGGCTGTAACAGGTTTTCTGGAAGCACCGGGGGTTGGTGCCAGCAGATTTACTGGATTGCCAGGTACAGCTGAAACAGGTTTTCTGGATAGCGTCAGGGATTGCTGTAGCAGGTTTCAGGGATATACTTGAATGCAGGAACAGCATGAACCATACACCACGGGAAGACGAGATGTTCAGGCCCAGAATGCTATCAGGAGAGGATATATATACCATGGGTCTGGCAACAATTAGTGGATACGGACAGTTGGTCTGGTAGTAGCATTCTGAGTGGTGGAAGGCACAACATGCAGAGGGAGAATTCATCTCTGCAGCTCTGAGAATCAGAACCACACCTGTGATTCCAATCAGGGCTAGCAGTGCTCACAGACAGAGGAGAGACCAGGTGCAATAATCAGAGCAAATCCTCCAGGCAAATTACACACACAGATCCATGGGGGAGCTGACAGGGGTAAGTCCCAAGGCAAAAAGGTGACAACTAGACAGGGTCGTGACAGCTTCTGAGGACGGCCCTTTCAGTAGCCAAGCCGTTAAACAAAGCCGCCGTAAGTTCTGATAAACGAACGGCCCCTGCAGAAGAAGATCCTCCTGAAGGTTTAGGGGCAAAGGTTCGTCTATTAACAGATTTTGGATTTGCGAGTACCACGCTCGCCTGGGCCAATCTGGTGTTACTAGTAGTACCTTTACTCTTTCTCGCTTGATTCTCTGGAGCAAGCGTGGAATGAGAGGAAATGGAAGGAAGACGTAGATGTAATGGAAGGGCCACGGAGCTGACAGTGCGTCCACCGCCGCCGCTTGAGGATCCTTTGTCCTGGAGTAGAAGACTGGTAACTGGTGATTTACTCTTGACGCCATGAGATCGGCTTGCGGACAGCCCCACCTCAGAGTCAGTTGATGGAACACCTGAGGATTCAGGGACCATTCCCCCGGATGAATGTTCTGCCGACTGAGATAGTCGGCCTCCCAGTTCTCTACTCCCGGTATGAATATTGCAGAAATTGCTACTGCGAATTCCTCTGCCCATATCAAAATCCTGCTTACCTCCCTCATAGCGGCTCTGCTTTTTGTGCCGCCTTGTTTGTTTATATATGCCACCGCCGTGGCATTGTCTGACTGAACTCGGATTGCCTGACCCCTCAATATGGGCTGCGCCTTCTGAAGGGCATAAAACACTGCTCTCAACTCCAGCACATTTAAGGGTAGACTTGCTTCCCCGTTGAGTCCAGAGCCCCTGAAAATGCTTTCCCAGGGTTACTGCTTCCCACCCTCTCAGGCTTGCGTCAGTGGTGAGGAGCATCCAATCCCACATCGCAAATCTTTTTCCTGCCAACAGGTGAGAGGGATTCATCCACCATATGAGGGATGTTCGTGTTTGCGGCGCCAAAAGGACCCTCTGGTGTAGAAACAGGTGGGACCCTGACCACTGGGAAAGAAGATCTAACTAAAAGGTTCGGGTGTGAAATCTTGCGTATTGTATTGCCTCGAAAGCTGCTACCATTTTCCCGAGAAGACAGATACATAGATGTACCGACACCCAGTGATGCTGTAAAACCATGCGCACCAGGTGCTGAATGGGGACAACCTTGTTCTGGGGCAAAAATACTTTTTGTTCCCTTGTGTTTAGTATCATTCAAAGGAAAAAGCAGGCGTTGGGTGGGGATCAGGAAGGATTTCTTGAAATTTAGGATCCATCCGTGCTGTAAGAGAACACTCTGCGTTAGATGAATGTCCATTAACAGGCGATCCCGTGATGAGGCCTTTATCAAGAGATCGTCCAAATACGGAACAATGACAATAACCTGATGATGCAGCAGGGCTATCATTTCTGCCATAATCTTTGTAAACACCCTTGGTGCTGACGAAAGACCGAAAGGCAGGGCCTGAAATTGAAAATATGAGTCTAGTATTGCAAAATGAAGAAAAACCTGATGAGGGGGCCATATAGGTATATGGAGATAAGCATCCTTTATGTCGAGGGAGACTAAAAACTCGTCTTTCTTGAGACTCGCAATCACGGATTGGAGAGATTCCATTTTGAATCTGAAGACTCGCAGATAAGGGTTTAATTCCTTGAGATTGAGGATGGGCCTCATGGAGCCGTCCGGCTTGGGCACAACGAACAAACTGGAATAAAACCCTTGACATTTCTGGTGGGATGGAACCTTCACTATTACCTGAGACAATAGCAGTTTTTGTATCGCCTCTTGGATAGCTACACGTTTTTTCCGTAACCCGAGGTAAACCTGTCTTGAAAAAACGAGAGGGAGGCTGTATTCTGAAATCCAGCTTTAGTCCCTGAACAATGACATCCCGAACCCAGGCGTCCTGACAAGACTGGTTCCAAATGTCCTTGAAACGTAGGAGCCGAGCCCCTACTCTGGGGTCCCCCAAATGAGAAGGGAGAACGTCATGCGGTAGGCTTTGCAGCTGCTTTATCCTGCAGTGAGCTGGAGGCAGCTGAAGACAATGCTCTACCCCGGCCTCTGGTACCCCTGGAGAACGCTGGGCCTCCTCTGGCACGCCCTCTAAATCTCCCAGGGGCACGAAAGGACCGAAAGGATGGATCTTTTGGTAGGAGGGGTAGCAGATGGTAAATAAGTGGACTTTCCACCTGTAGCTTATGAGATCCACTTATCTAATTCCGAGCTGAAAAGAACCTCCCCCGTAAAAGGAAGAGCCTCGACTGCTCTCTTAAGACTCTGCGTCTGCTTGCCACTGACGCAACCACAGAGCCCTTCTAGCTGACACAGCCAATGCTGAAGATCTGGCGGATAGACTGCAAATTTCCTTTGACGCTTCCCCCAGGAATGCAGCTGATTCTGCAATCTGCTCAGCTAACTGAATGAGGTCATCGGGTTGTGCACCGGACCTAATCCCTTCCGCTAGCTGCAAAGCCCAATTCTCAATGGCTTTGTTCACCCAACAGCAGACTTGAGACGAACGCATCAAAACCCCTGCTACAGTGTATAGAGATTTTAATGTCTGTTCCAGCTTCCTGTCCGAGGTCTCTTTTAAAGCAACAGCACCCGGCACTGGAAGTACTGTCTTTTTAGAAAGACGGGCTACTGATGGGTCTACCGCAGGAGGAGTTTCACACAATCTCCTACTGTCCTGCGGAAAGGGGTAATAAGATATTTCTTGTTCATTTGAAATCTCTTATCTGGGTGTTTCCATGCAATAGAGAGAATATCATCCAGCTCCTCTGATGCTGGAAAGGTAACGGACTGCTTAACCCTTTTACCAAAAATAGACGGTTTTGCAGTTACCTTTACCTCCTCCACATGTAACACCTGTCGTACTGCTGTAATCAAGGTCTCTACCCCTTGTGATACAGGTTCAATTTCCTCAGTAATCTGAACCTCCTCCTCCTGCACTTCCCCCTCCTCTTGGTCCTGAACATCCTCTTCGTCTGATTCATCCCAATGTAGGGGATTATGAATCAACCTTTTACTAAGGACCTGAGTAGATGCAGAGGGAGTCTGGGACATTGCTTTTGTAAGACCCTCTACCGATCTTGCTAGAGATCGGGCCCAATCTGGTTCAGCTGCTGTCTGATTCAGCCTGTCCCTGTCTCTGCGAGCTGCTTCCAACTCAGATGACAGGTTGGATATAACTGATGTTAATTGATCTGACCACATAGGCTGGCTCACATTAACAGAGTCCTGAGGCTGAGACATGCAATTATCACACAGTAAGGAAGCATTAGGCTGTCCCTGTGTGAATTTTTCCCCACAAGTCTTGCAGGAAAAGGCCTTTTGGGCTGCCTTAGACCCCCTTGGTAGACATTACTGTTACCACACACACACAAACACAGAAAAAAATGACAGTAGTAATTACAATCACACCTATGACTGACTGAGAAGGGGCACAGAGGGGGATAAGCAATGCACTGTACAGCACTAGTTGAATAACGCTGCAACAATAATAGCAAGGGCTGATAACTGAGTACTAGCCTGACTCCAGAGACAGCCTGCTCCTTCACTTAGTAGTGCTCCAAAATGGCCCCTCAGTGTTTTTTAGAAGCGCTGAGGCTGATGGGAGGCAGAAGCAAAAACTTAGGCTCCACCCCCCCCACTATGGCGCCTTCCGCGCGAGCGGCAACTTTGAAATGCCCACCTATTATACAGTCCTGGCTCCTCTGCTAACCAGGGAGCCAGGTGACACTAACCTTGACCCTGCCTATGCTGCCGGCACGGGCATGTGCTGTGGGAACCCGCTACGAGCACTGCAACCAGCGCGTATCTGGGTTCCCCAGAGACTGAGGTCTCTGTAGCAGGAGACCTCAGCGCAAACCTTTGTGCAGCAGCAGTGAGGTCTCCCCCGGCAGCATCCATCAGTGTAGACAGGCAAGGGCAGTGGGCTGCCTGTCCATCCTCCTGCTGATTGGAGGTAATTCTTTCTATTAAGACAAGCCCTAAACGGGAGATCAGCGTCCAGCTCCCAGGGCACACTTTTTTAGACTGGCTTGGGGGGAGGGGGGTGGGGTATAGAGAGGGAGGAGCTAGCTACTGTTAGTTTTTTCTTTTTTAAGATGCCAGCTCCCGGTTAACCCACTCCTATACCCCATTGCATTGAGACTCCAGTGTCCCCTACTGGATGAAGGAGAAAGATGTCCAAAACGACCAGCGATGCACACTCCCGCGGGTCGTTTAGACATCTATCGTACAAATATGTTGTACAACCTGACGATATCGTCAGGTTCAACATGTTTGCAGATGATTGATTTGCCTTCACTGAACGACTGCTCATTCAGTGTAGGCTCATCACAGACTGACAAACGACTGTACGATTACAATGACGAAATCATGCAGTCTTTTGACTGTCTTCTAGTGGGGATGCAGTCAGGAAGCCGACGGTCGAAATGCCGACCACCGGCTTCCCGACTGTCTAATCCCGGCAGGAGTCTAATGACAGGCGTCGAAATCCCGACACCTGTCATTTTACCTATGCTGGGAGCCCGACATACCAATCGAAGGTAAGCCGGGCAGCGAAAGCGGACAGCCGCAGGGGGGAGGGTTAAGTTAGGTGCTCCCGGGGAGTCTTAGGTTTAGGCACCCCCCCTGGGAGGGACTTAGTGTTAGGCACCCCCCCCGGAAGGGTTAGGCTAGGGGAAGTGGGGGTTGGGAACCCCCGGTGGGAGGTTAGGCACCCCCCCCGGGAGACTTAGGCTGCAGGGAAGTGGGGGGGTTAGGTTCAGGCACTTAGTGGGGGGTTAGGATTAGGCAACCATAAGGTAGCGTTAGGGGGGGGATTAGGTTAGTAAATAGTTAAAATACTTACCTGTCGGGATCTTCACTGCCAGTCTTCCAGCGTCCGGCGGTACTTCATAACGATCCCTTCTAGTGCTTGGGCACTTTAAGAAGTTCATGTGGATCAATGGGCTAGTGCACATGTTCTCTGGATCTGGAGTGGGACACTCATAGGTTCTTTTTTGCATATTGATTTGTGTCTCTTCACTTATGTAATGCACAGTATCATCAAACAGCAGAAGTAGTCAAGTGTTTTAAAGGACTTGATAAAAAAACAAACAAAAAAACAAAACAATCTATAGGGTCTATAAGTATATTAAACTTTGCAGCATAATGACAGACTATTTACCAACTTTGTCATAATTTTAAGAGGTTCATGTGGCTCACTGGGATAGTGCACATGTTCTACAAGTCTGGAGTGGGACAGTCAGTCAGAGGTTCTATTCATATGACTGATACAGTGCTTCTTAACTTTATTTAATTTATTTTTTTTACCTTACTGTTCTCAGTGCGTGGGATATATTGAAGAAAATAAGAGTGTGATTTTCCTTCACCTCTCATACTTTAATAAACAGATGATTTAGAATTGTAAAATTAAAACCAATGTTGTTTACACAGGCAGTGGAACAATATCCGATACTTAGATAATTTCCCTTACCGTATTTACAAGCTCAGCATTATGTGGCCGGCCCCTCCAAGGAATTCTCACCAGATGACTGTGGTGAAAATTCACCACAAAAAAAATAATAAATATATATATATATATATATATATTTTTTTTTAAATCAAATTTTCTCTTTTATTGAAGCATATCAATTACAAACATAATAAATATCAGTTGTCAAATATCTACTCTTCCCCTGTCCATACCAGTGTAACAAATACAAAAAAAAACTAAGTTTCACTATGATTAAAATCAGTCATAGGCTAGACAGCAGTGAGGGAAATCGGAGGGTCTTGAAAATATACACCCGTTTCAAACAATAGGGTGTTTATGAAACACTTCCAAATCTGTTCCTTAAGTGAGTGGGGCCTACAACTGCTCCATTCTGAAAACATGAAAACGTTTTTCTAAAAAGAGGGAGAATATATTTGTAGAATAAATTTTAGCTATAGCTGATCTAGCTAACAGTAATTTCCGTACCCCCCTCGCACTCTGGCGCCTTCGGGTAGTATGCCATAAGGGTAGGCAATTAACTAAATGTCGATTAACCTAACCCCATACCTGTGTCCAAAATCTCCATATTACCGGACACTCCTATAAACTGTGTAATAATTTAGTCCTTTGAGAGCCGCATATAGAGCATGAATGGTTATCTGTGATCCTCATGAGGTGTCTACGATAAGGGGAGAGAGGATATGTCCTATGAAATATATTTAAGAATAATTCTGCATATGATGCTGCAGGGATTAATTTGATAGATGTCTCAAGTGTTAGCAGCAACTTATCTGTGGTTAGAGATGGAAATTATCTCTCCATTGTGCCAGCCCTGTTTTCTGCGCATCATATTGTAGAGGAGTGTATATATCTTACTATATAAAAATGAAAATGTGTCCTTCTGTCAAATCCACAGTTTACAAGCCAAGATCGTGAAATCTTACAAACGTGCGTATTAAAACACGGCAGAGACAACTAAAAAAAAGGTGAAAACAAAATTAATTACTGTTACTTTTTAAATAATTAAAAACCACAATTTTTGCATAGCATTCGCCCTCTACAGGTCAGGTATGGAATTAGAAAAGGATTTAGCCCACAGTTTACAAGCCAAGAACTCTCATAGTTCCACACCTAAAACACCAAAGAATAATAAAAGCATTGTCCTGTTTGGTTTATTGTTAGATGCAGATATGGACACCATTCTTCTAGGACCATCTGCAAGGTCAATAATAAAAATATAAAAATTTTATTTTTGTTTAATTTCATAATTTGATTTTATAACATGCATTTTGCTATATACTAAGGAATTATGGAATTTTATTCTGTAGCATATAATCTAAGTCTCTGAACATAATTTACTATGGCTCTAGCATGGAGTTTACAGTACCTTTTAAATGCTGTATGAGCGGGTTCGGTTCTCAAGAGACCGAACCCATCTGAATATCGGGGATCTGGGGCGATCCGAGTCAAGCTCAAATCTCCCTGCCTGCCCCGGGTCACTCACCCAAGGCAAAACCATGCGATGCCGCTGTTGGGTTGCGAGGTTTTGTATTGAGCGGGTTTAACGCTGATTGGCTGAGAGAGCCGTCTGTCACGGCTCTCAGCCAATCAGCGTTATGCCCATTTAATATGCACACAGGAAGCAAAAGAAGACGGCGCCCGCCATCCCTCGCTGCCTGACACCGCCGGCACCCCCCGATGCCAACACCTCCACTGGCAGCATCCCCCGCTGCCGGCACCCCTGCAATGCTGCACCACATACTCAGGACACCGTTAGTGACCCCCACACTGCCGAAACTCCCATACTGAGGACACCACCAGCACACATGCACTGAGGACACCGCTGGCACCCCCGCTCTGCCGGCACCCTGCATTGAGAACACCCTTGCACTGCCAACAGAGTCAGCAAACCTGCACTGAGGACACCGCTGGCACCCCCGCACTGCCGACATCGCCGGCTCCCTGCATTGAGAACACCCCTGCACTGCCGACACAGTCAGTAAACCTGCACTGAGGAAGCACTATTGATATAAAGCCAGGCTTATTATGAGTCTGAATATGGTAAAAATTGATATCTGCATCCATGATGAGAGATCCATCTGATTTACAGTCAGGCCCATAAAGATGGCAACTATACTGGGATGCAAAAATGCAGCTCTGCAGCATAAATTTTTATTTATACTTGCTCATGCATCAGCTTACACAACTAGATGGTGTCAACAGTGGCGACCAAACTTTTTTGTCTACTTCCTTGGTTGCTGGACCGCACTATGGAACGCACAGAGGCTTCTTCCGGTTCATTCCTTTGTCAGACCCTGAAGGGTAAAACCGATTGGATTAATCTTATACACCGTGGAACCCTGAATGCCGGAAACAGCTGCATAAGGAACTGGAAGTAGAAGCTGTGCATTTCATAGTGCGATCCAGCAACCAGGAAGTACACAGTCATCCTGGTATCAGAGCAACAGAAGCTCTTGGCCGTGTTTACACTGTACATCCGACAAATTTTGAATGCTTCTATCTCCGAACTTTGCTTTACACCATTACAGGTCCTACTTCCTTCAAAGACCTTAGGACTGTGGATGGGGAAGTTTGTCACACTTTTCATGAGGCCTGCCTAAGGAGAGGTTTGTTGGAGGATGATGTGTAAACAAATTCTTAAAATCCCGGGCAATGCTGGGTACTCCAGTTAGTATATATGTGTGTGTGTGTATATATATATATATATATATATATATATATATATATATATATATATATATATATATATATACACACACACTATGTAAAATGAAAAAATATATATTCACAAACTATGGCATTTTATTTCACAGGCTTATTCTTACATTTTTTTTTACAATATAATACACTGTTCACCACCTATAGTATTTAATAAATATTGTATGCCTTGTTATAAGCTAAATAGCAATTTAGCCAAAAACACTTATGGTCCAACCAAATCAGTTTTTGAAAATGAAACATGTCTTATTTAACAAAAGTAAACAAATGTTAAGGCTAACACTAAAATATCTACAAAAAACAAACATTTTATTACAATGTGAAAAGGAAAATAACATTCCAACTTACTTTGAAGATGCACTGTTATAGTCATAATTAAAACCATAAAACAATCTATTAGTTATTCTGTATTAACACTGCAATTAATTTAATAGCTTTAATTATAATTCCAAGCAATGTACTACACAAATGCCTGTCAAAGTCACAAATTACAGTTGGGGTAGCCATTTTAACAAATATCAAATATTCTATCTGAAAGTTTCATCATCTATGCAGTCATTTCCCTCCACAAATAATTTTTTATGATTTTTGTTTGTGTCAAAAAACTATAAAAAAGTCAATTGTTTTTTTTTGCATTTAAAATCAAAAGGTATTAAAAAACAAATATTGTAATGCAGACAGCATGTCTACTACCATGGTATAAACCTCTGTACAGCTCAGTAACCCATCACATTTTTCTCACAAAAAGCAATCATGTTTATATACTGAATATGGATATTTGCTCTACATGTTATGAAAGCCAAATGTAGAAACTTAAATTTTTAACACACTAAAAAACTTCTTCAGCTCATACAATATGTAAACATGAGTTGAGTTTCATTAAGAGAGTAGGACACAAATTGCATTACTAATCTTAAAACCAATCAATCTGTGCTTTATTTAAGGTATGCAAAGTCAAGCAAATGACGTCTGCAAATATGAAAACTAGTTTGCTTTTGTTAACCGGCAAAGAAATTACACTTTTAATCCAGCAGATTCTGTTATAGAGCAATATATTAAAAAAAAAAAAAAAAGAAGAAAAGGAAAACACAAGACAATTAGGGTCATTTACTAAGCGCAGCACTCTTCTACACGTTTGCAGAGGGCTTTCAGCCTACAGTATGGTGCACCTTAAATATTTCTCCAGCCTACAATATGGTGCACCTTAAATATTTCTATGTGTAGCCACAGTTTTATACTTATTCAGTAAGCTGGCACACTACCCTGTCTCGTTCACAGTTGCCCTATGTCCTTCATTTATTGTGACTATTATAGTGGTCTATGTTAAATGATTATTTTATTTTAAAAAAATCAGGGGGAATAAGAACAAATTCAATTTACACTTACTGTATTTCTTTAGTGTATCCGTGTGTGGGGTTAGGTTTGCATCCAGTAGGAAAATGAGTATAGCTGACATTTCAAATGACCCAGTTTGTGCTGTGCACAACGGAAAGGAACATACTTTGGAACAGCCTTTTACACTCTGAGCACAAGCATTGCCCTTGTAGTAAATATTAGCACCCATCAAACATACTTGTTCCATACGTGAGTGCAGCTACTGCTATGTTCGATGCAACAGATTCCATTATGCATGCAAACGCAATGGCATCATTTGTGCATGATCACAACTGTATGACAATTTGCTTGCACAGCACTTTGCAAAGGACCCATAATATATTTACTGCATAACCTTCATTTAACATACAGTAATAGCCTCCTGCTCCCACAGTGGAAGGCATCAGGAGCAAAAACAGAACTCCCCGACTAGTTGGAAACAGTTATTGCTTGAAGAAAAGCAGTTTACTTCTACTTCATAAAAAGTGCACTTAAGTGCAAGGACAACACATCAAAAATGCGATAGAAAATAGTGCCTGTCTGTTCTTGCGTTGCTGTGCAGTATAAAAAAGTCCATGGCCTCAACAAGTTGTACAATGGTAAGTGCAACGTGCATGGAGAAGTCCCTCTGTCACCTGCACTCAACTGCCATTGCATTTTGTGTTGAGGTTGATAGTGATGGCTCTGATAACGTCAACATAACAGCCGCAGTGATGGAACTTGAGGATGGTGATGAAGACATAGTAGACAGAACTGCACCTGGTAATAATAAGAGATTTGAGTTATGGCGATTACAGAGAAAAAAAAATTCTAAATGAATGAAAATAATCTTAAACACTAGAGATTTTTCCTTAACTTAATTTTCAAAACACATTAATTCAGGAAACAGTTTATGGATTTTAAATGTCTGAATAGAGCAGACATACTGCTGTGCACAAGACACTGAATATTAGCACTTTCCGTTTGTGCCAGTAACACAATTTCACCTCTCATCATAACGGCTCTCAGTTGGTAGAGGTACTAGAACTGAGGGGCAGAAGTAAGGCAATAGTATTTGTGTGTTATTATTTCACTACTGAATAACTAAATACATGCAATACACAATACTGTATAACTGATAAGAAAATGTGCAAACATTTTAGTTAAATGTTACACTGGAAATTAATGTATTGTGAATATAATATACTGTACATTTTGATTGCGGTCTGTATTCAGTAAAATATCACTGGTTCAAGAGATAAAATGTTCAGCATTTTTATTTTTGCATTACTCTTTCTGAAAGAAATCATTATGGCAGCTCCCAGTGAAAAAGACTGTATGCACAAGTCAGTAAGTAATACTATTTGCAGAAACAACTAGTACTATATTAGTATTTTATCTCAAGAAATCAGTCTATTGATTTAGTTCCAGTTACCCCAAATTGACTTCTTAATCGATTAAGGAAAGTCATTTTTGAAGCTCGGTATATAGGGTAAATTAGATTAAAGAGTAGCTGAAGTGAAGTGATTGGAATAACTAATGCTCACTAAAACATAGCAAAAGGCAAGTATAAAATGGAATGTGTTATAAAAAATAAAAAGGAAACTTACTTTCCCTCTCTTTCTTCTTAGAATGTTTCTTTCTTCTATCGATAGATGCTACTTCCGATTTTAATGAAAGATAGTGTTTCCGAAGTTCTTGAAGTTTTTCCTGAAGAAATGTAATGCGTTCTACACTTGTCATACTTTCAAGGTCCGCTGCAAATGTAATCGGAAAGATTTAAAACATTACCACGTACAGTTTGGGCAAGACAAGCAGCAGTCCTACAATGAATGCTCAATTCTCTATAAATAGCAAGATAAGTACCTTTTAAGTATGCATAATTTATCCTACTGGTCCTTCTACAAATCATTATCACCATTTCAAATCCTCTGTAGAGGGGAGAGTAGTACAGTATGCCTGGTAGACTCTCCCTCTCACACAGAGACATACACAGAGACACACACGATACCACCTCTCTCAGATTTAATTTAGATGAAGACATTTAGGATCATATCTAATTAGCCGCGGTAAATTACAGCGGCTAATTAGCTCGCCAGGGGCTATCCAATTAGCCCCAAAGTCGGCCTGACAACGGCACTTATCAGGGTTTTTTTTCGGGACCTGATGTGTCCCGAAAAATAATCCACGATAAGTGCTGTTTTTTCGCCCCAAAAAAGGCGAGAATACATATGCCGCGAGCTTATCACGGCTCCTATGTGTTAACGGGCGAACTATCCTATTAATTTGCCCGAATTAATAGGATAGGGAGAAAAAAAAATATTGGCGAAAATATCCCCGTTTTTCACCGATCACGGGGATCAATTATACCCCTTTCAGACGTACGACCCGGGAAATATCCTGCTCAGACCAGGGAATTTATCCTGTGCAAAATCCCGGGTATTTGGTCGAGACCCCCCTTTCACGCTACAGCGTCTACCCGGGAAATTCCCAGGTACACCCCTTTCAGACAATAGCAGGGTTTTTTAGATTACCTGCCTCTCCTCTGCCGTCTGCCCCTCCAAGCCTATCCCCTCTGCAGCTGCCGCTGATGAGGTCATCAAAAGGCAATTTTTCCCCTGTACTTAAAACAACCACAACTGGCTATAAAAAGTCCAGGTCTGGTTGTTCTTTTATGGGGAGACCCCACGTAATTTTTTTTAAATAAAATTAACACTTAACAAGCTTTTTATAGTAAGATACATGCATGCATCTCACTGATGTATGCATGCATCTTTGCCCAAATTAACTGCTCATGCTGAAAATGAAAGCATGAAGCAGTTCTATTCATTTGGGGCTTTGAAGTTCATTTTGAAGTGGGATTTGATGTTTAATTTGTACATGATCACACAAAATCGAACATGAAATCACTGTTGAAAATTGAACCAAATCGAAATTGATTTAGAAAAGGCTTCTAAAATCGAACTTTAGTAAATGTGGGATCTGATGAGTGATTTGTACATTCGATTTGAGGTGAGCTAAATCGATCAAATCGAATGTAAAATCGAACTTTGATAAATATACCCCATAGTATCTTAATAATATTTTAATACAACAGACTAAACAAATTAAGCCAAAATTAAATAAATAGTTAAATAAATAGTTAAATGAAGCTTGGGGGAAAACCTACACAGTTGAAAACTCCACTTGTACACTTTAGGTAAATGATCATTATATTCCTTCTGAAATGATTCTCTCTCTTTACTCTTCACGTATTTTGCCGGAGAAGACATTCCAGATGATATTTTGGTATGTTTTGGTGTTACACCAGAAAACGACTTTGAAGACTGAAGCTTTGAAAGGCTTTCACCACCAGAAAGCTCCTCACTGTCACTGGTATTAGCTACAGGCAGAGGGGAAAGAAACAACTGCAGTTATAACCAAACGTCACAATTTATGTGTATATTATGGAGATGTTAAATATAATGAACACAGTAAGTTAACATTATTTACTTTACCACACACTCGCATCCACATATTTGGCACACCAACAAAAATCAGTGTAACAAGACACAACATAAGCTAACATGACACAAAGGGCCATCCGACCACTTATTACTGCAATTACAGTCCTGAAGCATTTCCAGATATAATTGTATTGCTTAAGTCAAATCTTCTCAAAAGAATTCTCTCTCTACATTTCCTCTCATATATACAGTAGCACAATAAAATTGCTAATGACGACACTGACCGTCTCCTGTCCTTAGACCTTACATTCAGTTATCCTACCATATCCACTTCCTGCAAAATAACTCCTAACCAAACCCCCATTGAAATGCCTAAGGGAAAGAAAGTCATAACTGGCAAATTATTCAATTCTTTACAATTAAGAAAAAAAAAATAATCAAGAGAAAAGAGACCAGAGTACCCAACAAACTAATTCATCATCTGTCTACAATATTCCCCCAAACACAGTAATGATGTTGTCATTATTCAACAAACTTAAATGAAAGAAATAGGGAAGAACTCCACGCTGACATACCACAAGGGGTCCATACACTGAAATCAGAGATCACTTCTCTTGGTTAAAGAACCGGCTAAGTACATCCAAAGTGGCTTGATATCAACAAAAAGTGGAATTTTACCTTCTTCAAATCTATCAGGATAACACTTAATTCCAAATTGTAAGACAAAACAAAGCTAAATGGAAAAATATAAGAACAACAGGTATCCTGGAAACAATTTACATAATTGACATGGCCCAATATTCAAATAAAGTATTTCTACAACTTATGCAACTCCTCAACACCATATAAAATAATAGCCTTTAGACTCAGAGCTACAAAAGCCCATGAAACATTGGGCTCATTAAAAACTCAAATTGTATTCTACTCTAGAATCCCGATGCCATTTGAAAGAAGTTTCAAAAATACTACACCAATTTGTATAATTTACCATATCGCCCATCATCTACTGACACTACTGCAGAAACTCTAATTGGTAAGTTCCTCTCCAAGGTTACATTTTCTAAAATGTTCTGCTTAGTCTGAATTCTTCAGTAAAGTGGTTTGGTATAAACACAACATATACAGTAGGTCTTTATTATTGAGAGAAAAAGCTCATCTACATGAGGTTTCATAAGCTGCTATTGTAAATACATTTTTATAGGTATCTGTAAACTAAAGACATCAAAAGGTTATTGGCAATTAACACAAGTAGCACTTGAGGCTCACTTTCTACACACCACTAAATAATGGACTTGGGGCCTGATTCAGACCCACTCGTGAGCGGCTGTCCGCTCGCAAGTGGGTCGATGGTCTGCACTGAGCATGCGCACGACGGAGGGAGCTCCGTCGTGCGCATGCGCCAGACACGACGAGCGAAGGACTTTCCTTCGCTCGTTGTGTCCGATCAAAGGGGGCGTGCTGTCAATGTTGATTGACAGCACGCCCCCTTTGGTGGGCGTGCCGGGGGCGTGCCTCCCTGACGGGGGCGTTCCCAAGGGAACGCCTCCCGTCAGAAGCCGGCCCACTGACATCACTAGTGATGTCAGTGGGAGTGATTTTGGCTCTGATAGAGCCAAAATCACTCCGGAGCTTGCGGTTGAAAACCTCAACCGCAGGCTCCGGCTCGCAATTTCGATGGTCGCGATGGTCACGACCATCGCGGCCATCAAAATGCACGCTCGTATAGCCTGTGGGTGGTGACCCACAGCTATACGAGCGTCCAGGAGGACGCTCCATGAAAATGGAGCCCGGCCCTCATGCAGAGCGTGCGCTCTGCTCAGAGCGTACGGCTCTGAATGAGGGCCTTGGTCTTTCAAGTGGATTGGGTATGAAATACCAGCGGCTGAGTAGCCCTCTCCCCATCCCAACCCTCCCTTAGTGCTGCCTAACCCTAACCAGCACCCCCTTCCCCGCAGCTAAGACTTACCTGGCTTCGCTGTCTTATGTCCGGACTCCGATGCAGGTATCCTGATCCCCAAGGAGGCTGCGGCGGCTGTATTTTGCCGGGAGGCGGGATTGCGGTGTCGGTTTATCGGCGGCCGGCATCCCGTCCGCCGGCAATATAACTACATTCCCTTTCAAGTAACTCAAGATCAGATGGGTGTTTCCAGTACTGTAAACTATTTGAATGATGTATAAATTGATATGTTGTACAATAATGTACAAAACATTTTTATTAAGACTAATTAAAATGTGAATGACCTATATTTACTTATTAACCAACAACTCCTTTTGGCTCAGACCTACTGATTTTGATCACGGTTGATCAACACAGGTATTATTTTTCATAAACTATAACATTTTGGCAGAGGCTACATGAAAGTTTAGTCAAATGTATGTATGTATGTATGAATGTATGAATTGGTACAATAATCAGCTAATTTGAAAAAGTTTCTTTTGTGATGTAAGCTCTACAGAAATAGGTCCATACATGTACAGTGTACAGAATGCTAATCTTAAGGTCCACTATATGCACAAACAACAAAGGATGTATCAGGACAGGAAAACCTGTTACAGTAGTTTCTTATTTCTGTTTGTATATTCTATTTCAGAAAATCTAAAAAAAAAAAAAAAAATCATTCCATAGAAAGTTAAAAATCACTTACTAGTTTTCCTCTTATGATTCACAGATTTGTGATTTCGCTTTACTTTTTTCACAGTGCAGTTTTCAAAATGATCACAGTCATCGTCTGCAAGTCTTTTTTGACCTATTGTAATAAGAGAAGTTCAAAACAAATAAGACAAATATCACGGTGGAAAAACAACAATCCATGCAATAAAGAAAAGGTTCATAAAGGTTTCTTTTTGCTACTTAAGTTAAGTAGCAAAGATTCATAAATACTCTACATTCTGTGTTAGGATTAATCTTTAGAAGAGTTTATCGGATATGGCTTGTAATGTACATTGCTTTTTTCTGATGGCAGAACTGTATATCCTTCACCCACACACTTGTCCCCCCTCAATGCGTCATCTGTCCGGCATCAGCAAACTTGACTTCTACTGTGTGGAAACAGCAGTAATTAATAGAATACAAATTTGACTTTAGTAATCACTTACTTTTATCTTTACTCTCAGTTTCCAGGTGGTTACTACTACTAGAACTGATGCTAGCATCAAATCCTGTAGGAGAAAGATTTCCTTCAAACTGGAGGTCTTGTAGTTCACAAGTAACACTATCCACTTCAATTGTGCTATTTGTCTCACTCTTCACACTTTCAACTTCTTCCCGATTTGGTTCCACATTTTCCAAACTCTCAAGCATTGATTGCGGTCTTCTATACTCACTTAGAGATGAAGTGGACTCTGGTGTTGTGGGAGGTGTATTCAGCACAGAATTGCTGCCACTACTGGGCAATTCTTTTCTCTCACCAAATTCAACCGTTTTATCATCAACTGGTTTCAATTCAATGGCATCAGTTATCGGTTTGAGAAATTCTGCTGACAAATCTCTAGTTTCATCATTGATTGGCTGAACAGCTGAATCAGGAGAACTATCATCTAGATGCATGTGAGGTGGAGATGCAGCTCCTTCTGTATCAGAATCAGAAAAAAGTTCTTTCAAGGTTTTTTTAGGCCACTGTCCTTGAATACTTGACCAAACATCTTTGTGGTCTTTGGCCCTGGGCCTTTCTTCAGAATAATTCGGCATCTTCATTTTTTTATCGTGTACATCTGGTAAACTTTTATAGAAACTGGGAGCTCGCAAGGTTTTCTTCTTGTCATCCAAACTGTTACATTTTTTAGTTAATGACGATTTTGGTTTGGGCTGTTCCTCATCATCAGAGGATGTTATGGTATCAACATTAAATCGATCAATTGTCTCTTTACACTTTGTACTTTCATCTTTTACGCTGGAAGTTAAAGGCTTGCCACATTCTATAAGTTTTCGTTTACCACATTTAAACTGTGATTTGGCCACCTTATCTACAAAGTCTTTTACAAGCTTCTTTCTCCTTGGAGACTCCAATTCAGAGTCTGTATCATCTGAAGACTCCTCCTGCTTCACAGAGGAGTGTTTTAGATCTCTTTTTTTATCTTTTATGCTAAAATAGTTTTCTTCCATTCCTGAAACAAGCTTTCCTTCTGCTCTAGAAGTCAAATCACTCTTAATATGACTCATATTAAAGTCTCTTTCGCCTTTATTCATATTCTGGCAACTTTCATCTGTTTCACTGTCATCTGCAGAATTTTCAGTAGCTGTAAACAGAGTTTTGAAACTATTTATGAATCGCAAATAAAAATGACCAATGTATACAAGTAACAAAGAAAAAATTAAATCCTGTTTATATGGCTTTAATGAGGCTCGTGTGATACATGTGACATGTGCAGGACTGCTTATACACCTAAGGTTTAAAAGTCCTAAGAAAGGTTTAAGGTGCTAAAACACAATTATATAAAGACATTTAATGGAATGGTATGTGCTGCTCCAAATTATTTGTTTAAACTGTTAAAAGATTGGCATAATGTTAATTTATCTGTGGCTGATATCGATAAGGAATCCTTGATTTAAAGTGGTAGGAGGCTAGATTTTATCGGTACTTTTTCATAATGTGCCTCTCAACATTTGTCTACATCATGTTAACCTAGGTAGTTTGCATAAAGCAGACATTAGAATATGCATCTTGATGTGTGCTGGGCAAATAATCCACACAGACTTTGTAAATGAGTCTGTAGAAGAGATGATACAGTTGATATTCTATGTAGACAAAATGTTATTGTGAGGCTACTGCAGAAATGAGAAGATCAAGATCTTCTATTATAGAGTGCCTAGAAGGCAATCACATAAAAAAATAAGGATAATACGAATCATATTACACAATATCAAATGACACAAAAGCAACTTAGAAAAATAATTCAGATGCTGAAGCAGGTTTGGCATACATTGCAACTAGAAACAGTTAAGAAGTATTACAAATATCAAATAGAAAAAAATTATTCTAGATGAGTACTAGGGAAAATTGTTATGAACCGTCAAAAGGTCAACTAAATGGATTAAGAAATCTGCAGTTGCCACTGCACGCACATGTTATTTTAGAATTTAAAACCTTGCTCTTAGGTTATACTCAAGGTATTCTCTAGAAACACTCATCTTGTAGGAAAGCATACTTCCTAAACAAGACCATTTCACTTTCCATTAGATTGGAGAGGGACGAGACAGGAGTTGGTATGGTTAGTTAAGAGCAGTTTACAGTAGTCTAGGCGAGAGATGAGGAGAGCCTGAATACAAGTTTTAGTAGCTTCCAGGGTGAGAAAGGGCTGAAATTACTACAGATCCTGGAAACATTAACGTTATTTGTAAATGGTGGATTTGGGAGAGGGGACGAAATGTCAGATGAGAGGGCCAAAACCAAGGATGACAACCAGACAACAAACTTGGGGCACAGAGAAGAGGGAATTGTTATTAACAGAGAGGGAAAAAGGGTGGGATGAGAGGGGACCATGGTAAGTTGAAAAATTATGACTTTGGAAATACAAAATTTCAGGAAACTATGTTATATCTGGGGCAAGAAAGCCAATAAACAGCAGGTAACACATGGGAGAATCAGAGTGGAGAAATCAAAGAGATATCACTGAAAGTTGCTACTGTGAGCTATTTGTTTTCAATATATTTTTAAATTAAAAACCTGTGTGGACTTGAACATACAGTATTCATGTTATGACATCCATCCCATGCTTCCTTTTTTGTACCAAATAACATTATTACGGGCATTGTGAGATCAAGGTTTCCAGTGAAAAAGGTTACTGTACGCAGAAAACCAGAACACATAGGACAAGTAAAAGCAGTTGGGGAAGATATATAGGCACTACAGCCCAACATAATATAACGCAGCACAGCTAGAATTGTATTATTTGAAGTACGCAGCCTATCAACTTGGTAGAACCCAGTATCGTCAATGAAACAATACATGAAATATATTCATGTGACCACACTTATGTCTATGAAATGTTGGCACCTAGTAAACTGATTAACAACATCCTCATAAATATTACTGCAGACCACAATATGGCAACATACACTGACAAGTCCACATTACAAAATATGAATAACTAACACTGACAAGTCCACATTACAAAATATGAATAACTAACTATGAAAAACAAATACAGACTGTCAGTTTTTTTTTCTTTTAAATACATTTTTTTTCTTTTAAGATCCCCAATTACACCAATTTAGATTTGTTATGGGCCTCTTGACTGGGAACTTCTTCTGCTGTATCAGGTACTTGGATAAATGCGGGACTCCACCAACCAAATGTGCTCCCTAATTTCAAGCTTTGTGTTCAATCGTACCCACTTGCCCAAACTGTGTCACAGTGCAAGTTCTGTGTAATATTACATATATTAAAGTTCCAGAATAGTTAATGGACCAAACATCGCTATGCACCATTTAGAAAAGCATAACAAAAACAGATCTAAAATAAGCAGAATTATCATTTGAAAGTTAATACCACTATCGTCCTGCTCTAATATCAATATTAGGGCAGTAACTGACGACAATAGATCACAAGTGGCTGATAGGTACTGTATAATGATAACAGGCATTTCTTTTAGTAGTAATAAGATGAGGATATTGGAATATGGGTTGAGAATGTAGACGTGGCATTGGTGGAATGTAGCAGGCTCATGAAAGAAAGGTGCTAGACAATACAGAGGCAAACTTCAGAACTAGTAAAGAGAAGAGCTCAAGATCTGATACACAGCAATAGTGCCAAGTATACTAGCAGTGGTCGAGATCAAGCCAGGATTTGGTACACAGTAATAGAGACAAAGTTGGTCAGAGGTGGTCAAAGTCAAGGAGGATTAGGTGGAAGTACAGTAAAAGGAAACATGATGGCATGCTCAATAATTAGTGAGGTGATTGTGTGTATTGCAAATAAGTGTTAAGAGGGATGAGAAGCTGATGAGAAACCAGAGATGGTATCTGCATCACCTGACTGTATTTTGTGTGTGTAGCCACCAGCCCCGTATCAGGCTGACAGTGCGCCCTGTACCGTATTGCTGCCCGCCCCCTTCCTCACTCCCCCTTAGCACATATCATTACCGTCAGGGGGTGGATGGAGGGCGGGGTTCTTCATAGCAAGGCAACTGCTGCACTACGAGTAGCAGTGCAGGTCTCTCCCTGCAAACTCCCGAAGCTGGCCAGTTTGTGGCTGGTGAAATTGTTGGATTCTGCCGTTTGGCAGCACCAGCAGCACTGCCCACCTTATGGCCCTGGTAGCCTATATATGGTCACAACCCTTATGGTCTATTTTACAGATTTAAACCATAGAAAAAGAAGAATCCTCTGTAGTGGACTTAAGGTGGCCACACACATGGCGAACTGCACACGATCAGCCGATGTGTACGATTTCCCTTGAAACTCTCCCCGGCAGCTCTGCACACGATTTGGTGTCCGATCTTCAAACGATCTCTCCTGCATCCAGACTTTCACAGTGCATCGTGTCCTACATTATCAGATCTGCCCTACTGCACGGCAGATCTGACGATGCGATGTGCGACCAGTGGGGACGCGCATCGCATCGTGATCGGGGACTCACGATTTACTCAGGATTTGGCCATATTTTACACGATCTGTCGTTCCAATGTGTTGGAATCGGTCAGATCGGGTAAAATATCGCTATATGTGTTGCCAGCATTAGGCTTTAAATGTATGAGAGTGGGAATGTTACATATTCATACATTTAAGTAAGCAACTATGTTGCATTAAATAATAGCAATAATAAATGGTCATATCGGATACCGCAGCCAGCAAGTAAAATTCTAATGGAATTAGCTTCTGAGTATTACAAACTGGTTTTACTTGTAAATAAATTCAAGAATTCATCGAGTAAGACTATGATGCGTACAATGTGCTTCTGCCTTTGCGGTCTTATTCTATATATTTTACTGTGGTGTCTGCTACGCACATCTGCATGTTCTCAAGACTATACAGTAATGATCTCTCTGGCAAATAAAGGCAGAATACTGTAAAGAACATCAGAGTCCAATTGTTAATGAAATCTCTCTCAGAAAGTCTCTGGTTTAGGGGTCTGTGTGTTTGCTCGGCTAATCTCTTGAACCACTGGAATGATTTGATGAGGTTTTCACTATTCTATACAGCATTGGTCAAGGAAGGTTTAGGTGTATGAACCATTCATCTGTGACAAAAGGGAGCCGAGCAGGGACAATTTTAGTGAAGCAAAAAAAGAATTTTGCACAAAGCTGCTGGCCTGGGTTCTGAATCAGCAAGAGACAGTAGGGCAGATGTATGAAGCTCTGGGAAGTAATAAAGTGCAGAGCTGATAAACGACCAACCAATCAGCTCCCACTCCCAATTGTCATTTTTCAAACACAGCCTGTAACATGACATTTGGGAGCAGAGTGGCTGGTCGTTTATCCCTCTGGACTTTATCACTTTCCAGAGCTTCATACATCTGTCCCAGTGAGAGCCAATCAGAGATAACAATGTGCCATGTTGCTTAGCAGCAGCCTAAAGAGGGGAGGAAGCCAGGGACTGAGTAGTACCACATTTCAGGCAGACAGAGTGAGAGACAGCCTCCAACTAGCCCAAGAAGATGCCCTGATGCAGACACAGTAGACAGGAAGGAGCCAGGGGAGGCATAGCTATCAGAAATAAAAAAAAAAACAAAAAAGGACAACCATCGGACTGCTACCATCAAATGGTAAAACCACTACCATCGGAACGAAAACATTGATGGTTAGTAACCATCGGATTCTGATGTCCATCCCTACTCTGAACCTGCAGGGGACTCCGGCCACCACTCCTGCACCGTACCTCTCCAGCGTGATGTTCCCACTCAGCCACACACCCTCGGTGAACATGTGGCAGCTCCCATGGAAGTCAGCACTGTTCTCAGACAGGGGCACCACGACGAGGAAGCTCAACAGGAACACTAGCAAATACAGGGTATATTGTGCAAAGAGAACAAGGCTGCGGAAATATGCACAAGTGGCCCAGTCCCAGGGACATGCTTCTGATAATGCTTACAGTAGCTGCAATACAAATCTCTCATTCATGATATTAATCCCCTTCCCAGCACATCCCAGTGGCCGGTCCCCAGAGGCAGTAGTAGGGGGGTTGTGGTGACATTGGTAAGATGCAGGGGGCAGGAGTGAGAAGCATGGGGTTGTGGTGAGATGCAGAGGCTTGTGGTAAGATGCAGGGGTATGTGGTAAGAACCAGTGGCAGGAGTGAGAAGCAGGGGCGTGTGGTAAGATGCAAGGGGCTGTGGTGAAATATAGGATACTGTTGTGAGATGCAGGGGACTATGGTGGCATGGCGTAGGCTGTTATGAGATGCAGGGGGCTGTGGCAAGATGAACTTGCTTCAGTGCGAAGTCAGGGCAGGTCGCTCGTTAATTATAAAAAGAAAGGAATAATGTTTAAATGAAAAATCAGTAGGATAAGTATTCCGTTAAAGAAAGTTGTAGAATGTAGCAGTGGTATTGTTTTATTTAAATTATGTTAATTAACTAGAGGGTCCATTTGTAAACCTTAATGCTGGGAGAGAAATGCATTAAAGGTTGGGTTTGAAATCCCAGCGTGCAGCACAAAAACACCATGAAAATGCAGGAAACCTACACTTTATAAACAGACTTTTTCCCCATTAAAGGGATTGAAACCATCCGATATACTAAGCAGCAGGTTTTAAAATCAATGCAAAAAACACCCAAGAATAGGAGTTGCCATTGAGAGATGTTTTGTGGGAATAATAATTATTGTTCAATTTAAATTGCTTCAGGACATGTTGGTGCTTGCAGTACCACAGGCGCCAGCATAAACAGAAATAATACAAACAAGGCATAGAAGTCGGCTTACGCGCCCACGACACAGATCAGTTCCATGCATCCACATGGCTCTGGCCATTACACCACCCAGGAACACCCATTTCACTGAAATAATGCTCCGTCAATGGACATAACAAACGTATAAATTCTGTCCATGTGCACAAATCTCCGATGCAGGTATAGTCAATGATCTCTTTCTACAACGCATGTGTAGTATGCAGAGACCTGTCTGCACTGCCATTTGTATCTGACAGGATCAGGCCCAAAAGGTCATCAATGATCTTAAATGTAGCATTTCTATATATTTACCTTGAAGACCATTCAAAATAGAAGTAATTTCTAATGGTTTCAGGGGACCTTGACTAGAGGTTTTACTTTCTGGAGAATCAAAGGGTAATTCATTATCCAGGTCGCAAGGCTGGAACAGAGGTCTTGAGAAGAGTCTGCATTGCTTGGGGCAGTTTTCATCTTTTTCCATCTTCGATCTGTTGTGATCTGTATCCATTTTATTCTGTAAGGCATATTGAGATAAAACCATAATAAAACTATAATAAATAACTGTTCGGTCATATAATAATTAGCTGAAAGTGCTAGTCAGGAAATATACATAGCCCATAAAAGACTGTAGCAGTACAAAAACATTCATTCATAATAGTTTTAAAGAAAACAATAAAAACGTGCAAAATATTGGCTATCCTGTAAGAATCGGAATACATACGGGATACCAGCGTTCGGGATCCCGGCGGTCAGAATCCCGACAGAGTTAGAATACAGACACTTGTTGGTAGGTATTCTAACTCTACCCTAACCCTCCCTCCACGGTGTCTGAACCTAACCTCCCCCTAGTACCTAACTCCAACACCTAACCCTCCCCCTAACCCCAGTACTTACCTGTACTGGGATCCCAGTGGCCAGTATGCTGGCGCCGGCAATCCGACTAGTGTCAGGATTCCAGTATCAGCATTCCGAGCACCAGAATCCCAGCGGTCGGGACATTGCCTGCATCCCCAAGAATCAATACGGACCTTACATGCAAACTAACATACTATATACACAAAGACAACGAAAATCTTATTACAGCAGAACATTTTTTCATTCTGAAAACCAAAAACCATCAACATTAGTGCTGTAGGTTAGCAATAATTCTGATTATCAAGCAGAAAAAATAAATCTATTCATGGTGATACCAGCTTGCCAATAAAACATATGCGGTCTCCTGTGTACTAAAGCTAGGTACACACTGTAGTGTCAGGCATTCGTTCCGACATCGGAAAGAGTGCCCGTCAAGAGTGATTGTGCGTCCACACTGGACGACTTTAATGAATGTAACGATCACTGTTACATCATTCAGTAACAATGCACTGGCCGCTAGCGATATCGCTAGGTTTGATGAGCCGCACATATATATCATTATGAAACGGCATATCGACCCGACATCGCTCCAGTGTGTACCCAGCTTTACTGTAGGCAACCACTGGAAGTATGTCATTATAAGGGAGTGCTGATGACAATGCTTCTTATCAGTAGTTTTCTTATACTGTAGATGTCAATAGAATGTAAATGATTGATTCACAAAGGTTACATGATTCCAGAATTATGTTTAAGACTAATAAAGCTTTAGTTAACATACATTTAAAACAATACCTTAATTTTTCTTCTATGTTTTATTTTTGGTACGCTTTTATCCGCTGGTCTGATGATCTTATCGGTTTTCATAAACTCATCATATCTAAATAAAGAGAAAAAATAAAGCATTTATTTCAACACCAAATTATAATTAGAATAAACATTCCAAAGGACTTAAGCTATGCACAAATGCTGCTATTTAAATTGGAAGTTAAGCTGTTATGGACATAATGTCCAGCACATTATAGCATGTTGTGGAACTGAACATACACATATCAATTTATATCTGGTTGCCTTTGGCTAAAGAGGCTGCTTGGCTCTGCTATTATTTCCATAGGTTGCAAGGAGCAGGTTTTTCTTGTATCTTAAATTGCATTGTTAGCTGTAACTTTTGTTGCAGGACTTACCTTAGTGCTCCTAGTTTGAAAAAAATAAAAAAAAATTTTAAATTATATTTTTCCGTATTATATCTTTGGAGTATTAGGCAGAAGATATCCCTCTTTTCTGTGAATATATGGCAGGATCGCACAATTTCCCAGGTTACAGGAGGTAAGAGTATTTCCCTTCCGGTATTACCTTCTAGCGCTAAAACTTCTAGGTGTAGGCCTTTCTGTTTCTGGGAAAGTCTCAGGCTATGTCCTCCAAGGGACAGTCAGGGGCCTATAGAAGGATATGTCAGGCGTCGCATGGCCATATCAACTAGATGTTCAGAAACCAACTTATGTCTTTAGTCTTTTGAGGGTAATTACATCCAAATCAGGTTAACAGTGTAGGAATTACAACGGTTTCTATATGTGCCTCCCACTTTTTAACGGGCCAAAAGTAATGGGACAAACTAAACAATCCTAAATCTAACTTTCACTTTTTAATACTTTGTTGCAAATCCTTTGCAGGCAATTACAGCCTGAAGTGTGGAACGCATAGACATCACCAGACGCTGGGTTTCATCCCTGGTGATGCTCTGCCAGGCCTCTACTGCAAATGTCTTCAGTTCCTGCTTGTTCTTGGGGCATTTTCACTTCAGTTTTGTCTTCATCAAGTGAAATGCATGCTCAATCGGATTCAGGTCAGGGGATTGACTTGGCCATTGCATAACATTCCACTTTCTAGCCTTAAAAAACTCTTTGGTTGCTTTTGCAGTATGCTTCGGGTCATTGTCCATCTGCACTGTGAAGCGCCGTCCAATGAGTTCTGAAGCATTTAACTGAATGAGCATATAATATTGCCCGAAACACTTCAGAATTCATTCTGCTGCTTTTGTCAGCAGTCACATCATCAATAAATACAAGGGAACCAGTTCCATTGGCAGCCATACATGCCCACGTCATGACACTACCGCCACCATGCTTCACTGATGAGGTGGTATGTTTTGGATCATGAGCAGTTCCTTTCCTTCTCCATACTCTTCTCTTCCCATCACTCTGGTACAAGTTGATCTTTGTCTCATCTGTCCATAGGATGTTGTTCCAGAACTGTAATGGCTTTTTTAGATGTTGTTTGGCAAACTCTAATCTGGTCTTTCTGTTTTTGTGGCTCACCAATGGTTTACATCTTGTGGTGAACCCTCTATATTCACTCTTGTGAAGTCTTCTCTTGATTGTTGACTTTGACACATATACAGCTACCTCCTGGATAGTGTTCTTGATTTGGCCAACTGTTGTGAAGGGGTTTTTCTTCACCAGGGAAATAATTCTTCTGTCATCCACCACAGTTGTTTTCCGTGGTCTTCCGGGTCTTTTGGTGTTGCTGAGCTCTCCGGTGCGTTCTTTCTTTTTAAGAATGTTCCAAACAGTTGATTTGGCCACACCTAATGTTTTTGCTATCTCTCTGATGGGTTTGTTTTGAGTTTTCAGCCTAATGATGGCTTGCTTCACTGATAGTGACAGCTCTTAGGATCTCATATTGAGAGTCGACAGCAACTGATTCCACATGCAAATGTCACACCTAGAATCAACTCCAGATCTTTTACCTGCTTAATTGATAATGAAATAACGAGGGAATAGCCACACCTGTCCATGAAATAGCTTTTGAGTTGATGGTCCCATTACTTTTGGCCCCTTAAAAAGTGGGAGGCACATATAGAAACCGTTGTAATTCCTACACCGTTCACCTGATTTGGATGTAATTACCCTCAAATTAAATCTGAAAGTCTGCAGTTAAAGCACATCTTGATTGTTTCATTTCAAAGCCATTGTGGTGGTGAATAGAGGCCAAAATATGAAAATGTTAGAACTCAGCCTCCCTATGTTCTGCCAGTTTCACCATGGGATCTGAATATGTTTTTTTTGGAGGTGTTACATCAATCTTCTTTCAAAACTTTTCAGGCAGCAGACGTAAGGTGGCTTATGTGGAAAGTTGCTTTTTGTCAGCTATAGCCTCTGCAAGGAAAGTCTCTGAGCTGGCAGCGCTCTCTTGTAAATCTCCATTGTTTTATTTTTTACCATGATATGATGGTTTTGCTTACATGCAGTCTTTTCATCTGAAGATGGTTTTGAGTTTTTATATCAAATCAGGAGATTGTTTTGCCAGTATTTCGGCACTCAAATTGTTCAGAGGGGAATTCTTCTCTTCATTTCTTTGATGTGGTCAGGGCATTGCACATTTGTGTGCAGCGGACTGCTTCTTTTTGCAAGACAGTCTTTTAGCTTTATTTGAAGCTCACAAGCAATTTTGCCCGGCTTCCAAGCAACCTTTTGCTGGTGGATTAGATCTACTATTAGACAGGGTTCTTTGTCTGTGGGACAGCTGGTTCCAGATCCTATCAGGGCACATTCTACAAGGGCTGTGAGCAGCTCTTGGGCAATGCGGCTACTTGGAACTCTGTGCACACCTTTGCAAAATGTTACAGATTCCACACTTTTGCTTTTAAAGTCATCAGTTATGGTCGGACACAGCATTACCAGGACATACTCCTCCCTCTTGGACTTGCTTTGGAAACTCCCATTGTTTTCATTGTTCTCCAGATAGGACAAAAGAGGAAACTAAATTTTATACCTTCACTTAAAATCAATTCCTTCATTCCATCTGGGGGACTCTGGGCTCTCTCCCTGTTGTTACTTTTGTTGTGCATGATGCACGATTGTCCTCTATCAGGCTTTGGAAGAGTAAAACTGAGATGGAAGGGTTTAAGATGAAGGGGAGATTCAGTCTCAATTATCTATTTCGTGCTTAGGGCTCAATTCAGACACGCTCGCTAGATGCGTATGTAAATTCAGCAAGGCAGGTGATCGCACGGCAAGGCATTAGCACGCCCACTATGTCTTAGAGTGCAATCGCATTGTGTATGCAGACGCCCACTTGCACATGTCATCTCCAGGAAGTGTATGCAACCATCAGTACCATTGGATGCGATCGCAGCATTTGTGGTTGACCATACCCTGCCACAAGCACTGCGAGTACTTCAGTGTAAATTTCAGCCAAGTGACGTGTACTATGACGCTGCCTCTTAATTATGCATGCCTCTGACACTCGGGCACGCCTGCGTTCACACCTCCACTCCCCCGTTTCTAGCGGCCAGCCAGTCACCACCAACAAACGGCTTCTCCTGTCCCTCAATCAGCCGGGCAGTCTATGTGCAGCAAGCGAATGCTTCCCGATCGCTCGGCCTGGTTCGCTCACTGCGATGCATATGTATGCGCAGATTGCAAAAATCGGCTGGCTGCATGCGAACGCATCCTAACGAGCGGGTCTGAATCAGGCACTTAGTGCCTACACCTCAGCCTTCCAACTTAACCAATTGTTTCCAGTGTCCCCCAGATGGACTCTTTTTTTGGGCAATTTTTTTATTTGATTTTCCCAATATCACATGTGTGTGCTGTAATGGTCAAAGGGACTTAAAAAACAAACAAAACGATAGGTGGAAAGCTGACCATCAAGGAAACTAGACAACCCACCTTGTTAAAGGATGAGTAAATAAAATAAATAGCTCAAGGCTGAAATGCTCATTCCAGGAGGTGATGCCATAGAGCAGTTGTTCTTAAACTTGGTCCTCAGAACCCCACATGGTTCACGTTTTTCAAGTCACCTAGTTGGTGCACAGGTATAGTCATTACTCATTGACACATTTTAAAATATCCACAGGTGGAGCTAATTATTTTACTTGCGATTCTGTGAGGAAACCTGGAAAACATGTACTGTTTGGGGTCCTGAGGACAGAGTTTGAGACCCTGTTCAATAGAGTAAAATTGCTCACATTTACCCATTAATCTATTATATTGAAGTTGGTTGACCTAACATACAATATGTAAATGTTATTTACATTAAAAAAGGGTGAGATGTTGGCCTTTGAATTACTGCTTTGAAGGTTTAACCAAACCACTCAATAAAAGGAACAATCATGTATTTACCGAGGTGTACTTTGGATTATTGGGCTGCACTTTTTAGACGAAAGAGAAGACTCCATTTCACACCTGGAAAGCAGACAAAGAATACTAGTTTAAGAATCCAAACAACTGAGAAAGCATAGGGCTTAACCCAAACAATATATTAATGACTGCATAAAAAATATATTGCAGCCAGGGGGTTCCATATAAAGGTGAGTATGAAGTAGAAACTATGGGTCAAAGGTCTCTTAACATGGTTGTAAATTTTTTCTTAAACGTTACATAAAGGATACAACTACCTTTGCCTTATGTTAAAGACCAAGCACAGTACTTTACTCGGTTCTCGGACAGTGAAATATGATGCCTGAGTGACCATATGGAATTATCTGTAATTGTGGGCAGCATTCTGTCACAGTCCTGACCAATACTACCCTTACTGATAGCTACATCACATAGACTGTTATATATGTCATTGTAAATTATGTGTTCAATCAGCTGTGGGCTACCAGACCAGTTATGTAAATAAGCAAATGTTAATCAATGATAATTACATTTCCATTGCTACCCTAACAAATGGTTTAATCCTTAGTCAGGTGAGTAGAGACAGGAACGTATATAGTGTAATTGTCCCTTCTTTCATTGTCTCTGAGCAACTTTAAAAGCTGCCTCTTAAAATATTGAAACACATAACATGGGAGGTAATATTGTGGTCTGACATTAAGTACTTCAAAGTAATTAAAATGTTGGTCAGTATAAATTGTTTATACCCTCCTTAGACTCCATGGCAGCCTTAGCAAATGGGATACAAAAGCAATAACCCAGTATAGCAAACACTAATCAATCCAGGCATAGAAAAATCATTTATTGTTTGAATAAGGCCAGAGTCTAGATGGTCACAATGCCATCTCCGGATTCCCGACGGTTAAAATTCCTATGCATGTTGGTGAGTATTCTAACCCTAAACCTGACCCTAACCCCCCCTCCCGCAGCCTAATCCTAACCCTCACCATCCCCTTTGGCAGCCTAATCCTAACCGACCCCTCACGCAGTCTAACTTTAACTCTAATATTGACCCGAATACTAACCGTCGGGATACTGGAGCCAGTATTGTGATGACCATTGGAATTCTGACCGCCAGGATCCTGACTACATCCAATTTGAAAAAGAAATAAAGCAATGACCACCCCGTTGCTTTGCATAATTTGCTGAAGCCTAAGCCGTATGTATCCAGGAGGTTTCCATCATCATTGTGGAATGCGCTTTCAGTAGTAAGTAGCTTTAGCAAATCACATCCATTTCTCTTAGGAGTCTCATCTTGCAAGAAATCCTTATACAAAGGTTGCATTTGATGAGACCATACAGGGAATACACAAAGATACCATCTGTTTTCCTGAATTCCTTTGTTCTTGAGTAATTGATCTAAGTATTTAAAGTTCTCCCACTTTCAATAGTTGCTTTTGGACAAAGATCTGGAAGTACAATTCTTCAGATATATGAAATGTGGAAACTAACTTGAGTAGGAAAGACAGATTTCGGAACAAGTATCTGCATACATTTTCCGAAATAGTTCTGCAAAACAATGCTGGAAGCCTCCCCCCATCTCTCTTCTAGCAGATGTGATAGCTACCAGACATCGCCCCAAAAGTGTGAGCAATAATGGTTCCTGTAAACGTTCAAAGAGTTCTGGTAGTATACTTCTGAGACCAGACCAAGACCCACTGGTGCTACAAAAAGGTTGATATGCAGATACATACTTTTAGTTACTTGAAGAAATACTCTTACTAGATTAGCTAACACTAATATTGTGTTTAAGAACACACCAAGTGCAGAGATCAGCATCTTTAATTTTCTAACAGGAAGACACGTTTTATAATGTACCTGTAGGAAATCTATTATCTGCACTATGCTAACAGTAACTGGATCAATTAATATGGAGTATAAATGTATTTGAGACACTGCAATAATACAACACTGAATAATTTCTCTTTCTTTATTTCCAATCTTTGTTCTATATTCCATTTCAATCCCCATGCTTTTAAAGAAAATGGGCCTGATTTACAGCTGCACGCAATGCCGATATTCACGTAGTTGAATGATTACGTGTAACTGCATGCGGAAAAAATTCTGCACACTTGCAGTCTTGTAGTGTAAGTTGCAGTCTGGTCAGATGATATCAGAAAGGTCATGGAAAAGTGATGAGCATTCCGGTAGGGTGAATAGCAGTGTATGCAAAAATGGTACCTCCAGTGGACTTATTACGGGAGTATCGCGGGTGTGTCAATGCAAAGCACAGCAGCAAGCACAGAAGGCCATGGTCAGACACAGAAACAGCACCAGTCTTAGTGCTGGTGCAAGTTTAAATGGTGTGACCGATGGGGGTGTATAAGGAAGCACCAATCAGTATTATGGTGTGCACGGACACTAAGTGTGGGCATCTCAGTCCTTGCACATTAGGCCGCACAAATGTACACCAGGGATGGAATTTGAAGACCTTTGCATACATTTGAAAATGGATGGCTACCGATAGACGCTGCTGCATGCTCTTTTGCATGTATCTCTGAATCAGGCCCAAAGTCTCTGGATTTGAGTGAAAGACAGGCCTTTGACAAAACAGATCTGGCCAAAGTCAGAGAGGCCACGACTGTTCCATTTCCCATGCTACTGTAAGCAAGCTGGTAAGGCCAGTAAAGAACTATTATTACTTCGACTGCCTTTTTAAAATTTATTTTCTTTAGTATGTGAGCAAAGAGATGACGAGATGTACCACATACTCCAGTATGAAATTCCAGTGTTGTCAGAGCATCTAATCCATCGGACTTGTGATCTATAAGAGAACAGAATCTACTTTGGTCTTTTTAATTGTTGCCATCAGGTATATTTGAGCGACCCCACATTTTTCTATCAACTCCTGGATTGATCTGGTACCTCCATAGACTAACTGCCAACCTAGCAGCGAACAGCCCTTCTTGGCGCGTCAGGTCCCGTCTGAAATGGCTTGCACCAAGCGCATTTTTTTGTGGCTTTTTTGCCCAAAAATGCATCTTAGTCACAAACAGTCACGACAAACCGCTTCCTAAGACTCCACTGATTAAATTTGATATGCGACACTTATATGACTGAGTATGAATCTGTAAACGGAGCGCTACGTGGCAGGGCCGTTGCTTTTTTTCACGCCAAATTCTGCTGTGTTTTGTATAAAGATTTAGTCGCACACAGATATACAAGTGTCACATATCAAATTAATCAGTGCAGTCTCAGGAAGCGTTGCCGAACCAGTTTGTTACTAAGAGGCATTTTTTGGCAAAAAAGATACTCCTCGAAAGTCGAGTCACACTGGACCTGGCAACTCACATGCGCCAGACATCTCATGCTGCATGGAGGCTAGGTGTATGAGGACATTATTGTTTATGTAGCCATTGCTCCCAGCAGTTTAGATATAGAGATATGATTTAATTAGATCAAGGAAAATATTTTGCTATGTTATTTGCAAAAATGTATACACTACTAGGAAGTCAACAACAGGTACATCCACAGGATAGTGGGAAAGTGGAGAGATAAAATGGCATTATTAAAAACAAAACCACCTTTATTCAAAATTACGTAAAACATTCTTTTCAAGTTTAAATCTTGTTTAAAAAAATCTTGTTTTTAAAAGAAGTGATTCCTTTGTTTAAATTGCTATAGCTTGTAGGTTATTCAGGAACTTGTCATTAACACACTACACATCTCAATAGGACTGAATTTTTACTCATTTGTACCTATAATATAGTAGTGCTTGGTATGGAAATTTACAATGTTCGGGTAAACTTCAAAAACAAGAGATATGGTAAGAACTTACCTTTGTTATCTCTGTTTCTACGAAGTCCATAGGGTCCACAGGGTGACCTTGGGGTATAGCTGGATCCTGGATCCTCGGGCACCACGGAGTTAAAGCTTTTAGCTGCTCCCAGGATGCACTTGGGTCCAACCTCCCCTATACCCCGCCCCCGAGCCACAGGCACCTCAGTTGGTAAGCAGCCAAGGCCGGAGGAGACGAAACAGAGAGAAGGAAGACTGGAACACACAAGAACCATACTCACAGAAATGGGAGACGGAAAACCGGTGACCAGTCACAGAGCCCATATGAAGCCAGGTGCGTCAGGGCGGGTGCCCTGTGGACCCTATGGACTTCGTAGAAACAGAGATAACAAAGGTAAGTTCTTACCATATCTCTTGTTTTCTACTTCAGGGTCCATAGGGGTCCACAGGGTGACCTTGGGGATGTCCCAAAGCAGTCCAACTAAGGGCGGGGACGCTCCTGTGCTGATAGGAGAACCCGGCGCCCAAAGGATGCATCCTGAGAGGCAAAGGTGTCAAACGCATAGAACCTCAAAAAGGTCTGAATGGAAGACCAGGTGGCCGCCTTACAGAGCTGAACAGCAGAGGCGCCACGGCTAGCAGCCCAAGAAGGGCCCACGGACCGAGTGGAATGAGCCTTAACAGAGGCTGGAACAGGTAAACCCTCCTGCATATAAGCCTCAATAATAACAGAATGAAGCCAACGGGCTAGAGTCTGTTTGTTGGCAGGCCAACCCCTCTTGTGAAAACCAAAGAGGATAAACAAAGAATCCGACTTCCTCACAGAACTAGTCCGGTCCACATAAACCTGGAGTGCCCTTACAACGTCTAAGGAAGTCTCCCCAGCCGAAAGATCAGGTGACTGAAAGGCTGGTACAACAATTTCCTGATTAATGTGGAACCTGGAAACCACCTTAGGCAGGAAATCAGGACGAGTGCGAAGCACCGCTCTGTCCTGATGAAAAATCAGAAAAGGGGGACGACAAGAAAGCGCCCCCAAATCTGAAACCCTCCTGGCAGAAGCAATTGCCAAGAGGAAAACAGTTTTAAAAGTTAGCCACTTGAGCTCCACTGACTCCAAGGGCTCAAAAGGAGGACCCTGTAAGGCCCTAAGAACCACCGCCAAATCCCACGGGGCCACAGGTGGCACAAAGGGAGGCTGGATTCTCAAAACACCCTGGAAAAAGGTGTGTACGTCCGGCATAGCAGCGATCCTGCGCTGGAACCACACCGACAGACCAGACACGTGTACCTTCAGTGAAGAAAGACGTAATCCTAAGTCCAAACCGGACTGAAGGAAAGCCAGAATACGCGAAACTCGGAACACCTGGGGATCATAGTTTCTGGCCTCGCACCACTGAAAGTAAGTGTGCCACACTCTGTGATAGATCCTCGCGGAAGCAGGCTTGCGCGCCCTCAGCATGGTGGTAATAACGGAGCTAGAAAAGCCCCGAGACCTCAGGACGGCTGTCTCAAGAGCCACACCGTCAAAGATAGTCGACCCAGATCCGGGTGAAGACAGGGCCCCTGAGACAACAGGTCCCACTGTTGAGGTAGGAGGTACGGAGCGTCGATGAATAGGCTCCGCAGATCGGAGTACCACGGCCTTCTGGGCCACGCTGGGGCCACCAGGATCAGTGTGCCTCCGTCCTGTTTGAACTTGCGCAGGACCCGAGGCAGCAGAGATATCGGAGGGAACAAGTAAGCCAGTTGAAACAGCCATTTCACCGACAGCGCGTCTATCAGACTTGCGCCTGCGTCCCTTGTCCTTGACCCGTACACAGGCAGCTTGTGATTGTAACGGGACGCCATCAGGTCCAGCTCTGGCAGCCCCCACTTGTCCACGAGTAGTTGGAATACCTCTGGATGAAGCGACCATTCCCCGGGATGCACATCGTAACGGCTGAGGAAGTCTGCCTCCCAATTGAGGACTCCTGGGATGAAAACTGCCGAGAGAGCTGGAAGATAGCGCTCCGCCCAAGCCAGGACGCGGGACACCTCCGACATCGCAGCTCAACTGCGAGTCCCTCCCTGGTGATTGATGTACGCCACCGTGGTGGCGTTGTCTGACTGCACCTGAACGGCCCTTCCGTGAAGAGCGGTGCCGGACGACTGCAGGGCTCTGTATACTGCCCGCAGTTCCAGGATGTTGATGGGAAGAATCGCTTCCTCCGCCGACCAACGACCCTGAAGTGACAAGGAGCCTGTCACCGCCCCCCAACCCCGGAGACTGGCATCTGTCGTGAGCAGAACCCATTCCGGGATCCAAAAGGGGCGCCCCTCCAGGAGATGCGCTGTCTGCAGCCACCAGGCTAGGGACAGACGCACCTCCGAGGACAACACCAGCATCTGAGAGCGGATCCTGTGTGGCAATCCGTTCCATTCTGAAAGAATCAGCCCCTGCAGGGGCCTGGAATGGAACTGGGCAAACTCCACCATGTCGAATGCCGACACCATGGACCCCAAAACTCTCATCGCTGAGTGCACCGACACTCTGCCACTGCTCAGACAACTGTGAATCCGCAGCTGTAAGGAGGAGACCTTCTCTGGAGTCAGAAAAATCCGTTGCTGACGAGAGTCCAGCAGGGCCCCCAAATGAACCATCCGTTGTGATGGGATGAGGGAGGATTTCTTCCAGTTGATCAACCAGCCGTGCGCCTGTAGACAAGCGACCGTCAGGTGGAGATGCTGGATCAGTACCTCCGGGGAGCTTGCCAGCAAGAGGAGGTCATCTAGATACGGTAGCAACCGTATCCCCTGGCTCCGAAGGTGAGCCGCCATGACCGCCATCACCTTGGTAAATACCCTTGGTGCCGTGGAGAGACCAAAGGGTAGAGCCCTGAATTGGTAGTGGTTGTGGAGAATAGCAAACCGCAGAAACCGTTGGTGCGATGTTGCTATAGGCACATGGAGGTAGGCGTCCTGGATATCCAGGGAGACCATATAATCCCCCGGTTCCATCGCCAGTATGATGGAACGCAAAGTTTCCATCCTGAATTTGGGAACCCTGAGAAACCTGTTCAGGGACTTCAAATTGAGGATGGGGCGATGAGAGCCATTGGGTTTCTGCACCAGAAACAGCGTAGAGTAATACACCATCCCACGTTGAGACTGTGGTACGGGTATAATGACCCCCGCCGTCAGCAAGGCCTCTATGGCTTCCTGAACCTGCAAGGCCTTGGTTTTGTCCTGAGAAGGACTTGTGCAAAAAAACTGGCAAGGCGGCCTGTGCCGAAAAGACAGGGCGTACCCCTGGGAGACCACTTCTCGCACCCAGGCATCCGTGGTGGTATTGTGCCAGCACTGGGCGAATTGAAGAAGTCGGCCTCCCACTCTGGGGTCCCCCAGAGGGAGGCCCGTCCCATCACGCAGAAGGCTTATCTTCTGGCTTGGAAGAAGGGCGCCTAGCACTCCAGGCTTGCTTCTTTGGCTTTGAGGCGGTCTTGGGTGCGGACTGCCTCGGGAAGGACTGACCCTTTGCCTTGCCCTGAACCCGAAAGGAACGAAACGCTGAGCTCCGGACCTTAGCAGGTGTAGTAGCTGAAGGGAGGAAGGCTGACTTGGATTTTGCCAGGGTATCTACTATTTTGTCCAGGTCCGGACCAAATAGTAATTCCCCATTAAAAGGTAAGGCCTCCAAGCCTTTCTTTGAATCCGCGTCTGCTCTCCAAGACCGCAACCACAAGGATCTACGAGCAGACACTGCTGCCGCCGAAACCCTAGAGGTCAACAGGCTTGCATCCAAAGATGCTTCTCCAATGTAGGAGGCGGCATCTCTCATCTGTCCTAACAACGCCCCCTGGACGTCCGGAGATTCATCCGTAAACGTGTCCTCCAAGGCGTTGGCCCACCCCTCAATGGCCTTGGCCACCCAGGAGATGGCCATGGACGGCCGGGCTACAGCCCCTGAGAGAGAATAAATAGACTTTAGACAAGTCTCCACCTTCCTGTCCGTAGGATCCTTCAGCGAGGATATAGACGGCAATGGCAAAGTAGCACTCCTGATGAGGCGTGTTACATGGGAATCGACTGCAGGCGGAGTTTCCCATTTCTTACAATGCGCTTCCGGGAATGGATAATTGGACGCCAAGCGTTTCTGTGGCAGGAAACGCTTACTGGGCGTCTGCCAGGCCACCGCCATGTGATCAGTCAACTGATCAGACAAGGGGAACGCTGTAGAAGTAACCTTAGCTTTTTTAAAACTAGGATACCTTGACTTGGGAGCGGGTGCCTCATCCTCAACCGCCTTAACCAGAGCCCGCACATTGATGGAAGACTTAGTGTCTACCTCCTGGACTGAGGCATCTGAGGCTGAGTCATCCTGTACCTCACCATCATCCGAGAACCCCTCAGAATCCGAAAGATGCGCAGCCTGTGCCATGACTGAGCGTTTAGACGCCCTGGAGGGCACGTCACTGCGCAACATCGACTGAAAAGCCGAAGATGCTGCCGCCAAATCTTGGACAGTGTGGGAAAGCGCATCCACCCAGGGTGGAGGAGCTGTCACAGGAGCCTGAAACGGCACCACAGACGGCTGTGCCACATTGGCAACCCCGCATAGGGACCAACAGGCTGAGACCCCGGGGGAGTCTGCAATAATTGTGGGACACCCGGGGAATGGGGGATGGCAGGCTGGGGCAACGCCCTAGTAGGGGCGGCAGTCGGGACCGACAGACGGTCCGCGATGGACACCAGCACCTGGGAAAACATCGCCCATGGTGGCTCCTGCGAAATGGGAGGTTTAGACGTACCAGGGACCGCCTGGCACCGTCCGCACAGGCCGTCCTGTGACAAATCCTCCCTATCCACTCCTGCAGAACAGCGCCTGCAGGAGAACAATGTTGGAGCCCCGGAGTGCTCAATCTCCTCCTCAGACATGACTTAGGAAGAAAACGTGCGCACTCACCAGTGTGCTGAACAACAGCCCACAATATGGCACCGTGTAGCACACAACTGTATGTGACGGACCTCACAAATACGTGATCTATATAGGTGAGGTCAGTAGAAACACCCTTCCCCCGCACACCTGTAGGGCTTGTAGGAGAAGGAAAGGGATAGGTACAGGCTGACAGTAAGTAGAAAAAAGACACAGACAGGTAGCACTAGCAAAAGTCACATACCATGCAGGAAGATATACTCACTGCACCTTTCCACTACAATCAACCTCCCAGATTCAGTGTCTGGGAGGGCTATAGCGCTGTGTACACTGTCCTTCTGCAGGGGAGAGGTACACAGGGGGACCGGTCCGCGTGCTCCCTGAGAGTATCCACGCTGCCACAGAGAAAATGGCCGCTGGAGACCTCAGAGGAGGAGTGGCCCGAGTAGCTGCAGCTCAGCGACGCCAGACTCCGAGCTGAAAGGCGCGCTGAGCTGAGGGGAGGAGCCGCTAGACAGGGAAGGCTTCCTCCCCTGGCTAGCATATTAACCCCCGGGTTGCCGGCATCCCGCTTGCCGCGATATTAACCCTGGTGGTCTAGTGGTCTGGCGGGGTATGCCTCCGCTGGAGGGGGGGCCCGCCGCCACCGCTAGCGCCCCCGGTCTGTCCCCTAGACCGGGGGCATGGGACTGCATTTGAAAGGAACCCGCGCACCGCCGCTAATCAGCGGTGCGCGGCTTACCTGATCTCCCCGGCGTCTTCCGGCAGCAGTCCCGGGGGAAACCAGAGTCCGGCTAGTACAGACTCTGGCTTCCCCCGCCGCGATCCCCAGTTCAGTGCTGGTGTCGCAGCGCCAGCAGGGAGAAGGAGCGGCAGCGTGGGCGTCTGTACAGACAGCCCAGCGCTGCTGCTCTAGAGAAAAAACTTATAGTAAAAAATAAATAAATTTAACTAAGTTAAATAAAAAATTAAAAGCTTTAGGGGGCTGCTCCTGCAGCCCACCCCGCAGGGTGACCCGACTCCGGCCGGGCACCATCTAAAACTGAGGTGCCTGTGGCTCGGGGGCGGGGTATAGGGGAGGTTGGACCCAAGTGCATCCTGGGAGCAGCTAAAAGCTTTAACTCCGTGGTGCCCGAGGATCCAGGATCCAGCTATACCCCAAGGTCACCATGTGGACCCCTATGGACCCTGAAGTAGAAACACAGACTTTTAATGCAGTAATGTACTATACAAAATGTAATCTACAAAAAAATCAACTAAACTCAAAAACCATTTAAAGGGATGGAAAAAATCATAGAAGCCTAAAAACTTTGGATCCGGAACTTTGTAAAGATTCTGCTCTCTTCTTGATATAACCGATTGGCTACTGAATTTCACATGATCTGATCTACAATGGACTTTAAAACATCAAGTATAAAACCTCTCCACCAGTTAATATCAGATTTTTAACTCTAACGTCATGTATTTTGTTATATTTTCCTCGTCCGTACCGTACATGGCCTTTGAAGCCTGATGCATAGCTTTCAAACTCTTCCTCTTCTTCATTATCTTCCAACTTGACCACAGCAGTTCTATCCTCAAATTCATTACTCTTCTTCAAGAAACAAACTCTAATATTTGGATAGATGACAAAAACATATGGTCAGATAGTTTCCAACAGAACTGCAGACAATAACTAAAGTATTTGAGTACTCCAAGCTAAACAACTTTGAAAGTTTGTATAAAGATTCGAGGGACACAATCATTAAAATTGAATATAGCTTAAATTGCTCTAAAAATAATCTTTACAAATGAATTGCTGCTAGTTAAATTGTGTGAACAAAACAGGGCAAAAGGCAAAAAAAGAGCATTGTGGCTCCTTATGGTTTTAATGCTGACCTAGTTGTATGACGTAACCGTAAGAAGAATCACAGAAAGTATATTTTTAACACATATATGATAAAATAAAAATTGCAATAAGCTATAAAAAGAAAAACAATTGCAATGTGAATTTCTTTGGACTATGGAAAATAAATAAAAAAAATAATGAAGCTATTTCAATGAAAATAAACAATTGAAAACAAAGGGCCTGAATTACTAGTGATTGCAACTTCGATTACGCACGCAATCGGCCGATTGTTGCGTTCTCCGAAGACTCCGCTGCGATCAGGACTGCGATCTCAGGGACTACGCAGACGCATTGCAGAGTGATTGACAGGAAGTACCATTTGGGGGTGTCGACAGGGGGGTGGTCGGTGAAACGCAGGCGTTCCAGCGCGTTTGGACGCCGTTGCAGGGGCGTACATAAATTAGCCAGTGCGGTGCCATGTGAAGCTTGGGCTTTCACTGCGTGTGCTGAGGTTAGCAATTTCTGAGTCAGACCTTGTGCAAGTGTGCGTGAGGCTGCGATGGTACTCAATGTTACCGATGGTTTCGCTATTTTGATAAGTATTACGGATGTGAGTAAGGGGATGTGGGAGTCCTTATGTTAGGCTGCGTATGGCAATGCGATTGCAATCATTAGCATATCTTCGCAATGAGACTGCGTGCGTAATTGTTATTGCGGTCGCAGCTTGACATAACCTTTCAACACACCTGTGATAAATGAAGTAAGAGGCTATAGCAGTGTTTCCCAACCTCAGTTCTCAAGGCACACTAACTCTCCAGGTTTTAGTGATATCCATGCTTGAGCACAGAGGGTTAAATCAAAATAACTGAGGTACTAATTAAGACACCAGTGCTCAAAAATGGCTATCCTTAAAACCTGGACTGTTAGTGTGCCTTAAGGACCGTGGTTGGGAACCCCTGGGCTACAGTATTGGCCATTAAAAAAGCTTTTCTCAATTTGCCCATGTTCAAATAACATTAGGAATATATCAAATGTGTTATACTTTATCAAATAGAGTTTGAATTCAATATGTGCAGAATATTTTTTCAAAACATTTGCTTTTCAGCTAAAGTCTAAACTAATTTTAGCTCTGTATCCTGAACATTGTATTTGCAGCGAAATCAAATATTTGTCTGTGCTATACAATTATGGGTTACACAGAACGGCACCACATTCTCTGTAAAAAATACTGCAAAAGTCGGTAATGTTTGGATCAAAGGTAGTGTTCACACTGGGCTGTTTAACCAGGGCACCATTTCTGCTCATATTACAGTAAAAGATTTTCCAGAGCACCATGGTAGAAGCATGTCTACATATTACATAGATGCAGGTACACCATGCATGCATGCATGATGGGGGTCACCCTGAACCATTCCTCCCTTCTGTGGGTGGCTAATCAAAACTCCCCCACAGCAAACAGAAATAGAGCTGAATGCGACATATTGGCTAACACAGCCTAATGTATATTCCCCCATCACAGTCACCCTGCAGTAAACAACAAAACCTCCCTGCTAAAAGTTCCCCCTGCAAGCTGGGCTTCTAAATGTGGCAGCCGCTGTCGTTCCCCTCTTTCCGGGTAACATGTGCTTCCCTTCTTGCACACCAGCTTGCACAAGTGGGAGTTCACAAGGTGACAACAAACTCACCCAGAAAGCTAGGACATAGAGCCTTCTCCACCGCATAATATGCCTCTGGTTAAGACACCACTCCATTGCCAGAAGCCATAACGGTGCAAAACAATCTACCTGACCACCACCTACTACCTGAGGTACAGGTAGGTAAGTAGGTCCATCACATCTTTACAAAAAGCCTGGCGGCATTCATTGCTCACCAAAATCACACTTAGAGAGGGCCATATGTGCAGCTTCTAAGAACCTCTAAAACTGCAAATAACAGTTTATTGCCATTAAAATTACATTTTTATTGAGAACTGTATTGTTTGACTTCTATGAAAATCTCAAGCATTTTAACCTCATCCCCATCCAGTTTGCTAACAGCACATAACAAGTTTGCCACCTCTCCCCACTAGTTTTTGTGCCAATTATAGAACCTCTTCCAAGAGGAATACAAGCAAATCAGAATGTAATAGTTGTAAAGGTGGTTTCACATCTGAGGGTTGGTTTGAGCTGAAACACGTGTGGGAGGCTGAAGAAGAAACTTGGGAGGTGTGAATAAACCTGGGTGGCTTGAACCATGACTTCCTCATGTATTGCTGTGAGGAGGTAGAGGAAATGCAGAGGATGACAGAGTGATAAGCAGACTGGAATGAGAACTGCAGATGATAATACTGAATGAATGAGCAGAATACGACCGATTATGCTGGATTGAGAGCTGGATCAGTTTGAGACCGATGTTGATGATTTGAAAAACTTGATGGATTTGAATCCAATGTTGAAGAATTGATGAACTTGATCGGTTTGAGACCGATGTTGAAGAATTGAAGAACTTAATTGATACGAGTCCGATGTTGATGAATTGATGAACTTGATCGTTTGGGACTGATGTTGATGAATTGAAGAACTTAAATTAATATGAGTCCGATGTGGAAACATCAGATGAGACCGGCGGTTGGAAGTATTGGCTGGAACAGATTGTTGTAAGAACAACTCTCAGGTGGTAAAAACCAGACTGGTATGCAAGATGGTATAGGATATTTGTTTGCCAGATATAGGAACTAGATACGGACTGGGGGCCTGATTCAGCAAGGATGGAAACGCATGCACCTGGCCGCTGTGAGAAAATGCTAATGATTGCATAAGCACGGCAATCACAGCACAAAGATGCAGACGCCCAGCACTACATAATGCCGCCCCCCTTTACCCTCCGCTAACATCCGTACTGATGCGCATGGCTGAGAAAACACTGGGAACATTGAATAACATCGGATCCGCACGCAGACTAAAGGTAGACCTGACCCTGCCACAGGAGTAGAGAGACTCCCTGCATGCAGAGGGATGCCAGGCTGCGTCCAGCATCTCAGTGGCCAATTTATGCACAGACCTTTAATGGGGGGCGAATGCACTGGTACGCCTGCGTTCAGCCGACCAATCCCCATATCCACCCACAAACGGCACTTCCTGTCAATCACTTTTCCCTGGGTTTGAGTATTTACTATGTTTGCTTTTGCAGACGCAGTGAGCAGTTTGCACACTGCGAACCAGACGCATGCATAGACCGCGAACATCGGCTGATTGCGTGCGTCTGCATCCGTGCATTTCTTGCTGAATCAGGCCCAGGGACCGTTCAGATACAGAGTACCTGGGAGCTCAGCACAGAGCTGTAACTTCAGCAAGAAGCGACGTTGTACTAGCAACTGCTTGGATCGCAGTTGCTAATGTGTATGCTATTGGTTGATTGTTGCGTACTGAACAAAATCACCACTGCGAATGCACAGACACCACGGACTCCATACATGGCATTAGCAGATTGACTTGACAGGCAGAGAGCATTTGGGGGTGGTGATGGGTGGTCGAGGAAACGCAGGCATGCCTGTGCGTTTGAACGCCGTTGCATGGCCATGCAAAAATTAGCCTGAGCTTTCCACGTGACCTGAAAAGCGAGCAATTTGTGAGTAAAGTCTGACCTGCTGCAATGCTGGGTGTGGGTTCGATGTCCTTTGATATGTTGGATGTTTGGCCTGGTGTGGGCGGTGTTATGAATGTGAGCGTAGGCAGAGGTCGTGCGTATGTTAGTCGTGCAATGGCATTGCGAATGCAGCATTTGCAAGTTGGAGTTTATAGGGGAGGATTCCCAGGGATTGGATGCTGTAATCAGCTGGTTTGGGAGTCCAACATGGCTGCACCCATACTATTGTTTAGGAGGGAACTCTTGCATGCAGCCTGTGTGCCATCATGCTGGGAAAACACGCTGTGAGGTAGAGAGCCATCTCCATGCTCAGAAACAGGACACTGAGCAGATAGGGCAGGAGCAGCACAGACAGACCTCAGCACCAGCCGACAGCAATGTGCAGCATGAGAGGAATTCTGTGCTATCCTGGGACAGGCACCAGAACAGTAGGAAAGTGTTTTTAATAGTCCGGAGCGTGACAGGTGGGGATCAAAGAAGAGAAAATGGCTCTCATGCTGACCTTGATAAAGAGACTGATCTATATGGTCAGCTATTGGGACACAAAATCAACCCCCCAAAAGACAAAGGTTCTGGACTTCTAACTTGACATGATGGTAAGGTTTTTCCCTGAAACAGGCATTTCGCTTTACCTGGCATCAAAAGAAGATCAAATATATTGGCATTTATGTGTTCAGAGGTTAATTATTATTGCTCCAGGCAAATTTCCCTCAATTTCTCCCTTAGATTAGATGAAAATTCATCCTCTGATACCACCAGTTTATTTCCTGGCTGGCCATATTTAAACACTATTAAATCAAATGTACACCCTAAACTTTTGTATTTTGTGTACACTCCCACCCCGAACCATCCTTTTTCTCATTTATGTATTCAAATACCTTCAGCATCAAACATTGCATTTCATATGGAGGGGTAAACATCTTTGGGTACGCTTTTAGGTCTTTTAGAAGATATCACAGAGCAGAGGTCTGGGTACCATGAATTTCAAGCAACAGAACTTTGCTGTGCTCAATGCATTTATGGAACTTTAAGAATGTGGACAATTCTAAATGTTAACGGTCTGGGACAGCCTCACCTTCTTTTATTCTCTGGCTTTTATAGCTGTGACATCCAAAAGCCGCCCTGAAAACTCACTAGTGTCCCACTCTGGAAATTGGGATCCGGCCAACTGCTTATACAGGTTATCCCCCTCATCATTCTGAAACAATCCCACTGACCAATAACCCAGAGCTTCCTTCAGATTTATCCTAATTTGGTCCCTGGTATCTGGTGGCATCAGATATATGAATGGAATAACTTGAGAGAACTCATACCCTTCTCTTGTGGGTATTACAATTAAATTTGGAATTCCCAATAAGAACTTTTTACAGTTCCTTCAACTTTTCCAGAGAAAAATGATAAAGCACCTATGCCATAGGCCCCTATCTCACTGGCTTTCGTACTGCAAACCACCCCGTGTATATGTCTTCCGTCACACACATTGATTTGTATTATCTTATTTGATTATATGCTGATTAATTTTAAGAATTAAAAAATAATTAAACAAAATAAAAAAATATAGAGGACCTTCTAAGTAGATTGTACAAACGGGAAACAGAGAAGTCTACAACAAGAAGCAAAAAAAGAGAAGGGTATAAAAGCAACAGACCATTAATATAGCAAAATGGGAAATTCAGAGATGTTACTTACGTTGGATAGAGCACAGGGATAAATGGGTTTTGTAAGGCAGAACTGCATCGCTATCATAAGCCAATGAAGTAAACGTCTCATTGATCTTCAGCTGGTGTGAAACTACAAGTCCCAGCATGTTTTACCAGCTGATTGGTGGGAGGGTATGCTGGGACTTGTATTTTCACAACAAGTGGAGAGCCACGTGTAGGCCAGGCCTGATATAGTGAATAGAGATGTTTATGCTATGTTTTGATAAAAAGGATCCCGTGCCGGTCCTACCAATACGCAAGGTACGTGGCTGCATTGGGCGCTACCTTGTAGAGGGCGCCGGTGTGCCGCAGACTGACGAGCACCGCTTTACAGTGAGTCACCATCACTCAATTGGTCCCCCGCCCCAGACAGACAGACTCCTCTGATGACAGACTCCACAGACAGACTCCACAGCTGTGCCTCTGTTTAGAGGAGGCTTGGAATGGACTACTCTGATTCCGGTAAGCATGAGCTGACTGGGAGGCGGAGCTGTATGAGAAGCCGAGGAGAAGCGCTGCACACGTCATTCTGAGGAGACGCACTTCCGGGTTCTAGTGCCGTTAACGAGACCCCGACACAAGCTACAGTGCATCAGGGAACAGCTTCACAGGGGGCTGCATACGGTGACCAGGTAAGGCCTTCTCTGCACACTCCAAAACTACATGAAGTATCTCTCTCTGCCATCTCCCCCTATTCCTTCTCTCTCCCCCAGTTCCCCCTATTCCTCCTCTCGCTCTCCTGGCTCTCCCTAAATTTCCATGTTGGATCTCCTATTTCCTTCTCTCTCCCTCAGCTCCCCGAATTCCTCTTCTCTCTCTTTCTCCCGGCACCCCCCTTTCCTCCTCTCTCTCATTTTTGGTGCATAAGCACAGTATGAAAATGTGTATTTAAATAAAAAGCAGACCCGCTTCCAACTGTAAACCACACCCATAATGTTCTTTGGCAGTACTTCCCCTCAGGGCCACCAACGGTTCAATTGGGCACTGGGGGAGCATGGGCAAACGTAGGATCATGGATACCAAATGAAGAAGCCTGCCCCAATCTCTAAGCCTGGCCATGCCATCTTGGAGATGTGGTTTCATCTTCCTGGCTGGCCCATGAATCTTATTTCACATGTGATATGTGTGGGATTGTCCAAAATACATTTACCTGAGCTGAACTCATGTCACTGTGTTGAAGCAGTGGCATTTTGGAAAGCAGTGGCTACTTGTTAATTGGTTTTAATACCAAGGTGTATTGCCCCTGCGCCCTCAAACATAAACTAAGCTTTCATTTCAAGTAGACTTATCCTTTAAGATTCTATCATGTGAGTTGTGACAGGTGTGTGCTGCATATAAACTCTTCATAGAAAGATGCAATAAAGTAATTGCCTGAGAATAGTTACAATTCAACATGTTTCATAATGAATGATGAAGAGTCCAGAATTGATTTTTTTCTCTCTCTCTTGATTGAGCACTGTGTGGTGTTAATCTCTATCAAGGAGGACATCGCAGCATGGATAATAATTTTTTACATGATTTTCCCTATGCACTAAAATGTAATTTGCAGGGACAGTGGTAGCACTAACCGATTTCCCTGCAAGTTACATACCTGGCGGCTGCGGGAATGCCTCAGAGCTTTTGTGCATACGCTTTTTTCAAATTTGATACATAGGTGTCAGACTGCAGTCCCCATTGACATTGAAGGGTACTGTTGTTGCAGTGGTAGTTAGCCTTCTGCAGGAGATCGCTGTGAAATTTCCTGCATTAGGCTGTTAGTACATACCAGTGATACATAAAATGATGCAGAAACTGTAGTTTATGCATAACTTTATGAAAAAACACCTTAATAATTAGGCCTCATAGTTCATATTTATCTGTGTATAATGTTTATTCCACTAAGGGGCACCAAAATCTATAATCGCTTACCAAAAAAATTAGCCTCGGGCCGGCCCTGGTTGTCCCTAAGCTTACTGTACAAGACATCACCTATTATTGTGTGGGGTTTAATGTTATAGTTACAAGTTTGTGGCACAGCATCTCCATAAAAGTGACATACAGGCATTAACATTGAGAAATATTCTGCCATTCCTATATCTGTGTTGACCCTACAATTTAAAAAATAAAAGCCTTACTCTTCTTTTTTCTCATCAACATAGTCCACTTTTGATTTTTGATGGATTTCACCTCCTGTCAGTGCATTGATTTGTTTCTCTGCAATGTTTTCATCTCTTTCTTTTAGGTCTCTCTCATTTTGACTTGGAGCCACTGTATCTTTAACCTAGTGCATATAAAACACACAATTAAAAACAAAAACATACTATAGTGTACATAAAATAGAAATATACCTATATAATTTTATACAAATGCTTTAGTATGGGTTTAGCATAAGAAAAATACAGTATATTCAAACTACCTTGTGAAGGTTTAGACTTTATGTAAATGGAACTTAATAAATTTGGCAATTATGAGATCCTGTACAAAATATATTATTGTGTAACTGTCAAAGTTTGATGGAAGGACAAGGTTTGTCTGATCTCTGTATTAAACCTGATCAAATAATTTTCAGAAAAGGAGAACAAACATCAAAATTGCAGAAGAGGCACATTTCATAGAAGCCTATAGAGTTCTGTAGATTCATCCCTTTGTGAAGGGGTCACCATGACCGTGACATATTAAAACGAAGAATAATACTAAATAATCTTGTTCTAAATAATTTCTTACACTTCATCTTAAATACATAACTTAAACACTGTGTATATATATATATATATATATATATATATATATATATATATATATATATATATATATATATATATGATATATCATATATATATATATATATATATAAAATATATTATATATACAGTCAGGTGCATAAATATTGGGACATTGACAGAATTTTCATATTTTGACCTCTATTCACCACCACAATGGCTTTGAAATGAAACAAACAAGATGGGCTTTAACTTCAGACTTTCAGATTTAATTTGAGGGTAATTAAATCCAAATCAGGTGAACGGTGTAGGAATTACAACGGTTTCTATATGTGCCTCCCACTTTTTAAGGGGCCAAAAGTAATGGGACCATCAACTCAAAAGCTATTTCATGGACAGGTGTGGCTATGCCCTCGTTAATTCATTATCAATTAAGCAGGTAAAAGATCTGGAGTTGATTCTAGGTGTGACATCTGCATTTGGAATCAGTTGCTGTCGACTCTCAATATGAGATCCTAAGAGCTGTCACTATCAGTGAAGCAAGCCATCATTAGGCTGAAAACTCAAAACAAACCCATCAGAGAGATAGCAAAAACATTAGGTGTGGCCAAATCAACTGTTTGGAACATTCTTAAAAAGAAAGAACGCACCGGAGAGCTCAGCAACACCAAAAGACCCGGAAGACCACGGAAAACAACTGTGGTGGATGACAGAAGAATTATTTCCCTGGTGAAGAAAAACCCCTTCACAACAGTTGGCCAAATCAAGAACACTCTCCAGGAGGTAGGTGTATATGTGTCAAAGTCAACAATCAAGAGAAGACTTCACAAGAGTGAATATAGAGGGTTAACCACAAGATGTAAACCATTGGTGAGCCACAAAAACAGAAAGACCAGATTAGAGTTTGCCAAACAACATCTAAAAAAGCCATTACAGTTCTGGAACAACATCCTATGGACAGATGAGACAAAGATCAACTTGTACCAGAGTGATGGGAAGAGAAGAGTATGTAGAAGGAAAGGAACTGCTCATTATCCAAAACATCACCTCATAAGTGAAGCATGGTGGTGGTAGTGTCATGACGTGGGCATGTGTAGCTACCAATGGAACTGGTTCTTTTGTATTTATTGATGATGTGACTGCTGTTACACATATACTTACACACACATCCGGTCAAAATGTTTGGGGTCACTTAGAAATTTCCTTATTTTTGAAAGAAAAGCACTGTTCTTTTCAATGAAGATAACATTAATCAGAAATACACTCTTATACATTGTTAATGTGGTAAATGACTATACTAGCTGTAAATGTCTGGTTTTTAAGGGAATATCTAAATAGGTGTATAGAGGCCCATTTCCAGCAACCATCACTCCAGTATTCTAATGGTACATTGTGTTTGCTAAGTGCTTTAGAAGACTAATGGATGACTAGAAAACTCTTGAAAACACTTGTGCAATTATGTTAACACAGCTGAAAATGGGTTTGCTCGTTAGAGAAGCTATAAAACTGGCCTTCCTTTGAGCTAGTTGAGTATCTGGAGCATCATATTTGTGGGTTCGATTATAGTCTCCAAATGGCCAGAAAAAGAAAACTATCATGTGAAACTCTACAGTCTATTCTTGTTCTTAGAAATGAAGGCTATTCAATGCAAGAAATTGCCAAGAAACTGAACATTTCCTACAATGGTGTATACTACTCCCTTCAGAGAACAGCATGAACAGGCTCTAACCAGAGTAGAAAGAGAAGTGGGAGGCCCGGTGCACAACTGTGCAAGAAGACAAGTACATTAGAGTCTCTAGTTTGAGAAATAGACGCCTCACAAGTCCTCAACTGGCAGCTTCATTAAATGGTACCTGCAAAATGCCAGTATCAATGTCTACAGTGAAGAGGCGACTCCGGGATGCTGGCCTTCTAGGCAGAGTGGCAAAAGAAAAAGCTTATCTGAGACTGGTCAATAAAAGGAAAAGATTAATATGGGAAAAAGAATACAGACATCGGACAGAGGAAGATTGGAAAAAAGTGTTATGGACAGACAAATCGAAGTTTGAGGTGTTTGGATCACACAGAAGAACATTTGTGAGACACAGAACAAGTGAAAAGATGCCTGACGCCATCTGTCAAGCATGGTGGAAGTAATGTGATGGTCTGGGGAAGCTTTGGTGCTGGTAAAGTGGGAGAATTGTACAAAGTAAAAGGGATTTTAAATAAGGAAGGCTATCACTCCATTTTGCAACGCCATGCCATACCCTGTGGACAGCGCTTGACTGGAGCCGATTTCCACCACCAATAGGACAATGACCCAAAGCACACCTCCAAATTATGCAATAACTATTTAGGGAAGAAGCAGGCAGCTGGTATTCTGTCTGTAATGGAGTGGACAGTGCAGTCACCAGATCTCAACCCCATTGAGCTGTTGTGGTAGCAGCTTGACCATTTGGTATGCAAGAAGTGCCCATCAAGCCAATCCAACTTGTGGGAGGTGCTTCAGCAAGCATGGGGTGAAATTTCTTCAGATTACCTCAACAAATTAACAGCTAGAATGCCAAAGGTCTGCCATGCTGTAATTGCTGCAAAAGGAGCATTCTTTGACAAAAGCAAAGTGTGAAGGACAAAATTATTATTTCAAATAAAAATCATTAACCTTGCCAATGTCTTGAGCGTAGAGTAAAGCACAGTCTTTTCCATTAATTTCTAAGTCTCCGAGTGCCACCTGTTGCAGGGTGTATATTGTTGGGGGTGCTGTCCTCCTGGGAAGGCACCGAAGCAAGGTACCCTGAGGTGGGCTGTGAGTGCCGGGTCACAGAGTGGCATATTGTATATACACACACACATATATATATATATATATATATATATAAAAAAGAGAGAGTATATGCCAATAGAAATAGCTAAGATTTCTCTATATGTTATGCACTTTTCTTGAATACACCGAAAAAAAATTCAATGCAATTTTTTTTTAATTCATGTGCATTTTTAAAAACATTGCTTTTTTTGGACTATCCAATTGAGCTTAAAGTGGTTGTCCACTTTTGGACAAACACATCTTAATATAATCATACTTGCCTACTCTCCTGGGTAGTCCTTCGCAACCCCCGGAAGAGTTGGTGGAGAGCTAAAACAATCCTATAAACATCTGATTTCCATTTTAACTTGGCTATCACTCAACAATGAAAGTCCCTAAAGATCATTGCGGTGACGTTTTAAATGCAATATGTCTGATGATCTCTGTACACACTACATTTGTGACACAATATCGCTTGTTGGGCCAGATCCGACTGGTTTTGGATCGAGTGTCGGCTGTATCCCACTTAGGTATATAAAGTGGGGGCAGGTACCCTCACAGCCATCAAATCATTATATGAAGCTAGGTGACAGCAAGTGCAGTTTATCCTGTTTTATCTGCAGCATAACAGAACTTATCTACAGTGCTGCAGTAAAACGCTATGAAACCGCTTTTCCACAACTCTACTGAGCAGTAAACATGGACAATAAATTGGTAAATGAAGACAGAGTTTAGACCTCCATGAAAAGTACTGAATACTTATGGGTCAATCCAATTAGGTACGAGATGGGTTCTGCAAGGAAATTACACATTTTTTGTGCACAGCCACCTGTAGGGAAATCTTTATTCTAAGGTAAAAAAGTCGGTAAACAGTGCAGAACCTCTGGTGCACTTCTAATAAATAATTATGCACTTTGAGTGATTTAAATAGCATAAGTTGGCCAATAAAGACATCAGTTGTCAGGTGAATTTCTCTAAACAGCTCAATAATGGGTTAATGGGAGAAGAACTTACTGATTCGAGGTCAAATTTCAACTTTTTACACACTTGTATAAAAACACTGAAAAACTACTATATACAGACATTTTTTCTGTACCCCAAAATGCAGGAAAGACTTTCATTTGTTGAAAAGCACTTGCTGGCTATCATTTTTTTTTTAACATTAATAAAAAGTGCAAAATTCAAACATTTGACACCTTTTTAAAACCTCCAGTAGTTTCCTTATGTCCACTAATAGCCTTTTATATAGTCCTGCTATCTCAATTGTCATTATTTTGGGGTCCAGGGTGGTTCCCCACTTTTTCATGTACTTCTCCCAGGTCACATTTTGTATTAAAGTTGGACACTCTCGCCGCAACTAACGCGAATTGGAATTTTTAAATGGATCTCACATTTCTCAGATGTGCGCATTTCTGCAATGTATGATGGTTTCATAAAACAAATTCGCACCTAATTGGATTGACCCCTTGGTGTTAGAGTTGGAATGGTATCTTAGAACAAAGCTTTTCATTGTGAGTCCACAGAAACAAAATATACTTGCCTTAGAATCTAAAATAATGGTAGGGCAGCAAGGATGGTGAAATGATTAGCACTACGGCCCCACAGCACTGAGACCTAGGCCCTGTGTGAAGTTGGAATGTTCTCCCCGTATTTGCGTGGGATACCTCCAGTTTCCTCCCACAATCCAAGAAAATACTGGTAGGTTAATTGGATTCTGACAAAAGAAACGAAGCCTAGTGTATGCGTGTGTACATGTAGGAGGGAATAGAGAGAGATAGCTCCACTGGGCATGGACTGAAGGGAATGGCCAAATATTCTCTGTAAAGTGCTGTGGAATATATATGCACTATATAAATAACGGTCAAATAATAAAAAATTATGTCCCAATAGTGCCTTAATATAAAAATCCCCAAAAATAAATCATTTGTATTTATAATTTAATATTAAACAAACAAAGAATTCACATTAGTGTGCAAATATTACACACAAATATTACACATCATAAAATGACAATTTACAAATAGTTTCAAAAGAATAACATTTTCCAATACATTACTTTGAAATTACTTACTAAGCTATGTTCCTCTTCAATTATTAGAGATGTGTCATTATTATTGCAAACATCATTCTTTGAATCAAATTCTTCTTTAACTTTTTCTGTTTCTTGCTTTAAAAAATCTTTGTTTTCTAGCTCAGCCTCTTTACTTGATTTTGCAACTTTCATTGGCAAGTCCATATGAAACACAATATTGGTGGAAATACAGTACTCTTCAAAACCGTACAAATATCTGAAAAATAAAATAACAATGAATTTCAGCAATTATCAAGCTAACAAAACAAATCCGAATACCATTAAAAAATGTAATTAATTTAACACCACGTAAAAAGTCAGATCAATGACTTATTTTATATCTTGTTTCAATGACAAAAACTGATTTTGGCAGAGAACAAATTGGCATTCCTGTTTATGGTCCAATGACAATATTATTATTAACCTTATTTATATAGCGCCAACAAGTCATTTCTCATACAAATGCTTTTAATTGGAGACCAGCAGTGATAAAGTTGCTGCTGTGACTATTTTTCCATCAGTTTAAATTCTCCTAAACACAAAATGTTGGTGTATTTAACCACATAACGGGCTAATATTTTTTCCAATAATGTCCCAAAATTGTAGATTATTTTTATCATTAAATTATGAAAATAATAGCAAGCTGAACCTAAATCAGTATAATTTTACAAACAAATATGCAGATTTGTTAATAAAATTAAAGTGAATCAGGTTTAAACAGCTATTATTTATAGGACATGATTTGATTTAAAAAAACCTAAATAATTGACGCTACAGGCGGACAATCCTGTTAGTGATTGCTGATCACTGTGGTCATGGTGATCTGTGGCTGCAGTGAGCCATCAGAGTTCGGGCTGCAGTGTCCGAGAATGCCCAGCTTGGCGTGATCACGCCAGGAAACATGGGCAAATACAGAGCAGGTGGTTTTTTGTGCTTTGATGTTTCTGATATTTTTATACTTCACAATTTATGTGAGCAGAGATAATGTCTTTGAGGCTGTGCATAATGTTTGGTTGTGCAGTGGTAGACTTTAAGTGGTATATTTATTAAAGTGAAAGTTATTATCTTCTAGAAGATGCTAGTTAAATGTTAAGTAGAATCTGATTGGTTGCTATGAGCATCATTTCCACTTCTAAAATCTCACTTTAGTAAATTAATTTTAATGTCTGCTTAGGGGTGATGTACAATTTTACAAAGCGTTAGGTACACAGTTGGGAAAACTAAAAAGAAGTGTCATTAAATATTAAAACTTACAGATCATATAATATTAACAGTAACAGATCATATACCTGAAAGAGACATGGCCCCAAATCTTTACTACATTTCAAAGATGCTAGTCATAATACGAGCATGCAGCAATTACTGATATTCTGGGGGAAAAACCACTAATTTCGTATCAATTGTTTCTTGGTTTGATGCCCTAATTTTCATCTCCCAGCCCACTCCAAGCTTCTTAAGCAACATGCTCAATTTATATTCTTCCTTTCATAACACAAACTTAGGCCCTGATTCAGAGCCGGACGCTCTGACAGAGCGCTCGCTCTGGATCAGGGCCGTCCTTCCTGATTTTAGAGCGGCCTCCTGGCCGCTCGCATAGCTGTGGGTGACCACCAACAGCTATAGCGAGCGGCCAAAAAGATGGTCACGATGGTCAAGACCATCGCGACCAGCCCCTTGTGGTAGGGTCTTGTCTGCCGCAAGTCCAAGAGTGCTATTGGCTCTATCAGAGCCAAAAGCACTCCCACTGACATCACTTGTGATGTCAGTGGGGCCGGCCCCAGACGGTAGGCGTTCCCATGGGAACGCCTCCGTCTGACCAGCCACGCCCCCGGCACGCCCACCAAAGGGGGCGTGCTGTCACTCACCATCGACAGCACGCCCCCTTTGTAGCGAGACCCATAGCGACGGCCTGCCTGTCGCTATCCGGCTCCCGCGCATGCGCACGACGGAGCCGGGTCCGTCGTGCGCATGCGCACTGGCCCAACATCGACCCGCTTGTGCGCACTCAGCGCTCGCGAGCGGGTCTGAATCAGGCCCTTAGTGGACAAGTTTCCATCCCAGAAGACCCCAGATTGACCAACAGTGTCAGAGCAATGTTTTAATCACTATTATATATAAAAGGCTATACTTACAGAATTCTCCTAGACCTGCATGCTGCATTGCATAGTCAGCTACTTACTTCTCGTACAAAGGTAGTGAGCAGCTGACTATTTTATCAAACTGATTGTTGAGCATTAAGATTTATATTTACTGTATTTCAATAGATCTCTTTGTTCAGTAAGCAACGCAAATTCACAAAGAAAGAAATAAAAATTACTTACTTTTTGTAAGCACATTTGACATTATAGCCAGCAGCTGAATTTAAGACTGGAATGCCAAGGTCTTGATAAACTTGTTTCCAAACTGCTCCACTTTCAATCTTTTAGTACGATTATAAAATACATTAATGTACACATTTTATTAAAGAAAAAATTATATAATATATATATATATATAACACCTTTTCTGAGGACCTGTAAGGAGTTCGGTATGATTTACCGCAGGCCGCATGGCTGGCGGTTCAAATCCCGACAGTGGCAGCCCGACATGGATGAAAATCCCGACTGCACTAAGGTAAGTATAAACTAACCTAGCGTCCCCCCTTAACCCTAACCCTCCCTTAAGGGTGCCTAAACCTAACCTCCTCCCCAGTGCCTAACCCTAATATTCCCTCTAAGTGCCTAAACCTAGCCTTCCCTTCCCCGCTGCGTAAAACGAAGTCTCCCGGGGGTGGGGGGGGGGCCTAACCCTAACCTCCCCCCGCGGGTGCCTAACCCTAACCCCCCCTTCCCCTAGCCTAACCCTAACCTCCTGGAGGGGTGCCTAACCCTGTCCGCGCCCGGCACACCTTTGATCGGTAAGCCGGGTGTCGGGCTCCCGTCGTAGGTAAAATGACAGGCGGCGGGATTTCGATGCCTGTCATTTAGCCCTTGCCGGGATTAGACAGTCGGGAAGCCGGCGGTCGGGATTCCATCCGTCGGCTTCCCAACTGTTTCCCCCTGTAAGAACCTGTACTTTGTTGCCCACAGTAACTGAACAAAATCTAAAAGGGGACAATATATTTAAGACCAAGATTCCCCGATCTGACCTGATCCACTGATCAGTGGCTATTGATGACGGACGATCCGTCAGCGGATTGGGGATTTAATATGTCCGACTCGCTGATACCGAACATTTTCGGGTCATAATAGGGGAATCGAGATTTTTCAACATGTTGAATATTCCAGATTCCACAACCCCCGCTGTAGTCATAACAGGGAATTGCTGTGGTCGCGGCTAGCTGTATGGCCCTTTAAATTGGCATAGACATAACATTGCTAAGTAACGGAGTCAAAGTTCATCATGCAGGTTTCATTTCTTTATGCACTGCAATTCCCATCATAACAGGTTTACTGAACTTGGTTTCATGGAACGTTTACATTTTAAGGGCCGTATTCAATTGCCGGCGAAAAGTCCAGGACTTTTCACATGCCAGAGTTTTCGCTGTCATCGCTTGTTTTGCCTCCGGAAAAGTATCACGCTCGTACCCGCTTTTCGCCCTATTCAATTGCAAAGGACGCGAGAACGTGTCCCAGCGAAACTCTAATCGGCGAAAAGAACTGTCAGAAATAGGGAAATCATCCTGACACCCCCCAATAGATGCACTGACATGGGGGATCACTATGGATACCCCCGAACAGCCCTGCTGAAGGTATTTGGGGTGTTTAAATGCTCTCAATTGGTGCTATTTAGCGTCTTTGTACAAGTGGTGAAGAATAGCATTTAGCAGTTTTTGTTTTTTTTATGAGAAAATAAGTAGTCCCAGCAAATTTGGGGTATATGAAAATGGGTTCACGCATGGTTAAAAATAGCTAAAAAAACTTATTTTAAAAAAAAAAAAACGCACCTTCAGCAAACACCTGCAATCTAAAAAACACATTGGGCATATACTTGGAGGACCCCCTGGAGTCTATTTTGCTAGTTTTTAAGTTTGTCCCGCAACTTTGGTCTTTTTCGCCACCAAAACAAAAGTACTTTTTTGGGGTGTTCTAAAGTATTTTTTAAACTTTCTTTTGATGCAGTTTACCTTTGGGAGACTGTCTCAAGGCTGCAGGTGTGTTCCCGCAACTTTGCACCCCAAACCCCCAATTCCGCACTTTTTTCCGCCTTCTTTCAAAAGCGAATCTTACCCGCTGTTTACAAGGCGCAGACTTTTCGCACCAGCGAAAAGTCTTTGAAATTGAATACGGGGAAAAGTTTTCGCCTGGTGAAATGACGTCACCGGCGAAAACTTTTTGTCGATCTCGGCTTTTCGCCGGAAATTGAATACGGCCCTAAGTATTAATCTTCAATAAAGCTTACAAAGCCCAGAAAACAGGAATAGACTGTAAGAATGTAATTGTATATACAGATAAATGTGCAGTGCAGTAGGACAACACCATTCTTTGGGAGAGATGTATCACTATAGAGTGGAGAAGTTGCTTATAGCACAAATCATGGTCTACCTATTATTTTATAGAATCTACTTTATAAATAATAGCAAGGCACTGATTGGTTGCTATGGATAACTTTTTTCCACTCATTAGAAGACTTGATACATTTCCCCCTTTATGTCATGCTCATCCATGAGCTCCCTTCCTTCACCCGCAGCCAGAACGCATTATGGACAATGACTAAAATTTATGCATGTATAAAATTAAAAAAATATATCCGCACTGCAACAGAAATAATCACATAAAATAGATTACCCCCCAACTCCCTGCTAAGAAAGGACACACATGCTGCTACTGTGGCTGTTAAACTCCAAACAATGGGCATCATTTACTAACAAGTTTTATCACCAAAACGAGTGATACATTTCACTGTTTATGATAAATGGTGCTCCAGCCAATCAGCTCCCAACTGTTAACTGTTAGAAAACTTACAGTTGGGAGCTGATTGACTGGAGTCCCATTTATCATACACAGTGAAATGTATCACTCGTTTTGGTGATACAACTTGTTAGTAAATGGGGCCAATATATGAAAAATTTGCTGGGATGGTTTACCAAAGTATAAATTCACTCACAATCACAATGGCTCCTACCTCTATCCCCTGAGGGGTCTGGTCACTGGTGCCCACTGCCACACCGGTCTGAAATGCGCATGTGCAGAATCGCTATCCCGCGCATGTACAACAAGCAGGCTACCAGGGACTGTAACCCCTAGAAGCCGGATAAGGCTGCCATTATAGCCGGGGAGTGGCTTCCCATTGGAAGCATTCTCTCTACTAATTGCAGTCCGGAATGCATGTCAGGCTGTGATTAGCCACTGATCACAATCCAATATGGAGTATTTGCTATAGAGTTTTGTTCATGCTAAAGCCATAGCTTATATTAAAACAATTCCTTTATTAAAGTGACTTAAATACAGAAAAATAGTGAGTCAAACTTGGTCATCAGGAAATTGTACAATGGCTTTGTCACATCCATTTCATCTTGATGGCCAAATAAGAGGAGAGAGTAGGGAAATAAATTGAGAAAGGGGGATATGAAAGATATATAAAGGAATTGAACTGCAAATAAACCAAAGGAGAAAAACAGTGGGAGTGGTGGGGTAGCAAACATATCCAGTGTGTGCGATTCTATACATAGGGGTCTAAGTCCTGTACCTCTAAAGTTTTATATGAAAACTCAATGTAAAAGTTTCAAAGTAGAGAATCATTCTGTTACTTACATTATTAAATCCTCCAAGTTTATGTACAAGACGGAACAGTTTAAAAAGATTCAAGTTTCTGTATCCTAACACAGGTCTCTTGTTAATGGGTGTGCCTGGAAAATAAAATTGTGGAACATTAATATTAACTTGCATAAATCTGTTTGATTATCATTGTTTTGCATAAAGAATACAAAAATAAACTGGATTTTGAGGAAATGTTTTAAATTTGATAAAACAAAATAAGCTAACAAAGTAGGCACCAGAACTGAAAGACAAATTGAAGTACCTTGGCATGTACATGGTGACATTCACATTAGTACCACTTTACCTTTATATACAGTGATTATGGGGCCCGATTCAAATATAGACGAACTTGCAATATTTACGCTGTTGAGCGATTATGGAAAGTTCCCTCACGCAGCCCTCCAGGGAACGCAGAGTGACTGACAGGAAACCAGCGTTATGGGGAAGTAAGGGGGAGTGGTTGTAAACACGGAGGTGGTTGGTCCATTTTCGTGGTGGGTAACTTGGAGGCGTCTGTGATCCCATACGCACTGTTAGTGGCTCCAGCAACTCACTCTAGCCGGCTATGCTGCGTGACCATGAGGCTACTCAGGACTGCAACAATCGGATAACCTGCATGTGGACAGCTGCGGTGTACGATTACTGCACTGGGCGCATCTATGCTTTTGTACACAGATTCAAACCTCTGCAGCTTGCTAACTAGCAGCTGCGGTTGGTCCTGCATCTATATCTGAATCAGGCCCATGGTGCGGTAATGTGACTCTGAGATGTAAATGATGTCATCAGGAATGTCTTATTCTGAGAGAAACATTCCGGTCAAGGTATCTGATTGCTAGGTGAAATGTAGTGAGGTGTACTGAATAAACCCACGTCACTAAACATATTCAATCCAATTATATCTAAGGGGCATATCCAACTGGCCACAAGGTTTTGCCTGCAAAAAAATTAAGTGGACCTTGAAACCAATGTAGGATTACAGCGGGTATGTACATTCCGGATACCTGCGGTAGTCAATTAAAAAAAATGAATCGCAAAGGGAAAAATTCCATGTGGGAAGAACTTGTTTTATTTTACTTGACGGCTGCCAAGGTTGTGTGCGGGGAGCGGGTGCATTGTAGTGTAGTGTGTGCTGGGAGTGGGTGCAGTTAGTGGCGGTAGTTAAGTGTAATGTAGGTAGTGTGTGCTGGGAGTGGGTGCATTGTAGTGTAGTGTGTGCTGGGAGTGGGTGCATTGTAGTGTAGTGGGTGCATTGTAGTGTAGTGTGTGCTGGGAGTGGGTGCATTGTAGTGTAGTGTGTGCTGGGAGTGGGTGCACTGTAGTGTAGTGTGTGCTGGGAGTGGGTGCATTGTAGTGTAGTGTGTGCGGGGAGTGGGTGCATTGTAGTGTAGTGTGTGCGGGGAGTGGGTGCAGTGAGTGGCGGTAGCGTAGTGTAATGTAAGTAGTGTGTGCGGGGAGTGAGTGCATTGTAGTGTGTGCGGGGAGTGAGAGCATTGTAGTGTAGTGTGTGCTGGGAGCGGGTGCATTGTTGTGTAGTGTGTGCGGGGAGTGAATGCATTGTAGTGTAGTGTGTGCGGGGAGTGAGTGCATTGTAGTGTAGTGTGTGCGGGGAGTGAGTGCATTGTAGTGTAGTGTGTGCTGGGAGCGGGTGCATTGTAGTGTAGTGTGTGCTGGGAGCGGGTGCATTGTAGTGTAGTGTGTGCGGGGAGTGGGTGCAGTTAGTGGTGGTAGCATAGTGTAATGTAGGTAGTGTGTGCTGGGAGCGGGTGCATTGAAGTGTAGTGTGTGCGGGGAGTGAGTGCATTGTAGTGTAGTGTGTGCTGGGAGCGGGTGCATTGTAGTGTAGTGTGTGCGGGGAGTGGGTGCATTGTAGTGTAGTGTGTGCTGGGAGCGGGTGCATTGTAGTGTAGTGTGTGCTGGGAGCGGGTGCATTGTATTGTAGTGTAGTGCGTGGAGGGAGCGGGTGCAGTTAGTGGCGGTAGCGTAGTGTAATGTAGGTAGTGTGTGCGGGGAGTGGGTGCAGTTAGTGGCGGTAGCGTAGTGTAATGTAGGTAGTGTGTGCAGGGAGCGGGTGCATTGTAGTGTAGTGTGTGCGGGGAGTGAGTGCATTGTAGTGTAGTGTGTGCTGGGAGCAGGTGCATTGTAGTGTAGTGTGTGGAGGGAGCGGGTGCAGTTAGTGGCGGTAGCGTAGTGTAATGTAGGTAGTGTGTGCTGGGAGCGGATGCATTGTAGTGTAGTGTGTGGTGGGAGCACTAGCATTGTAGTGTAGTGTGTGCAGTTAGTGGCGGTAGCGCAGTGTAATGTAGGTAGTGTGTGCTGGGAGCGGGTGCAGTTAGTGGCGGTAGTGTAGTGTAATGTAGGTAGTGTGTGCTGGGAGCGGGTGCATTGTAGTGTAGTGTGTGCGGGGAAGAGTGCATTGTAGTGTAGTGTGTGCTAGGAGCGGGTGCATTGTAGTGTAGTGTGTGGAGGGAGCAGGTGCAGTTAGTGGCAGTAGTGTAGTGTAATGTAGGTAGTGTGTGCGGGGAGTGGGTGCAGTTAGTGGCGGCAGCGTAGTGTAATGTAGGTAGTGTGTGGGAGGAGCGGGTGCAGTTAGTGGCGGCAGCGTAGTGTAATGTAGGTAGTGTGTGCTGGGAGCGGATGCATTGTAGTGTAGTGTGTGGTGGGAGCGCTTGCATTGTAGTGTAGTGTGTGCGGGGAGTGGGTGCAGTTAGTGGCGGCAGCGTAGTATAATATAAGTAGTGTGTGCGGGGAGCGGGTGCAGTTAGTGGCGGAAGCGTAGTGTAATGTAGGTAGTGTGTGCGGGGAGCGGGTGCAGTTAGTGGCGGTAGGTAAGTGTAATGTAGGTAGTGTGTGCTGGAAGTGGGTGCATTGTAGTGTAGTGTGTGCTGGGTGTGGATGCATTGTAGTGTAGTGTGTGCTGGGAGTGGGTGCATTGTAGTGTAGTGTGTGCTGGGAGTGGGTGCATTGTAGTGTAGTGTGTGCTGGGTGTGGATGCATTGTAGTGTAGTGTGTGCTGGGAGTGGGTGCATTGTAGTGTAGTGTGTGCTGGGAGTGGGTGCATTGTAGTGTAGTGTGTGCTGGGAGAGGGTGCATTGTAGTGTAGTGTGTGCTGGGAGAGGGTGCATTGTAGTGTAGTGTGTGCGGGGAGTGGGTGGAGTTAGTGGCGGTAGCGCAGTGTAGTGTAGGTAGTGTGTGCGGGAGCGGGTGCAGTTAGTGGCGGTAGTGTAGTGTAATGTAGGTAGTGTGTGCGGGGAGTGAGTGCATTGTAGTGTAGTGTGTGCTAGGAGTGGGTGCATTGTAGTGTAGTGTGTGCGGGGAGTGGGTGCATTGTAGTGTAGTGTGTGCGGGGAGCGGGTGCATTGTAGTGTAGTGTGTGCTGGGAGCGGGTGCATTGTAGTGTAGTGTGTGCGGGGAGGGAGTGCAATGTAGGTAGTGTGTGCTGGGAGCGGGTGCATTGTAGTGTAGTGTGTGCTGGGAGCGGGTGCATTGTAGTGTAGTGTGTGCTGGGAGCGGGTGCATTGTAGTGTAGTGTGTGCTGGGAGCGGGTGCATTGTAGTGTAGTGTGTGGTGGGAGCGGGTGCATTGTAGTGTAGTGTGTGGTGGGAGCGGGTGCATTGTAGTGTAGTGTGTGCTGGGAGCGGGTGCATTGTAGTGTAGTGTGTGCTGGGAGCGGGTGCATTGTAGTGTAGTGTGTGCTGGGAGCGGGTGCATTGTAGTGTAGTGTGTGCTGGGAGCGGGTGCATTGTAGTGTAGTGTGTGCTGGGAGCGGGTGCATTGTAGTGTAGTGTGTGCTGGGAGCGGGTGAATTGTAGTGTAGTGTGTGCTGGGAGCGGGTGAATTGTAGTGTAGTGTGTGCTGGGAGCGAGTGCATTGTAGTGTAGTGTGTGCTGGGAGCGGGTGCATTGTAGTGTAGTGTGTGCTGGGAGCGGGTGCATTGTAGTGTAGTGTGTGCTGGGAGCGGGTGAATTGTAGTGTAGTGTGTGCTGGGAGCGGGTGCATTGTAGTGTAGTGTGTGCTGGGAGCGGGTGCATTGTAGTGTAGTGTGTGCTGGGAGCGGGTGCATTGTAGTGTAGTGTGTGCTGGGAGCGGGTGCATTGTAGTGTGTGCTGGGAGCGGGTGCACTGTAGTGTAGTGTGTGCTGGGAGCGGGTGCATTGTAGTGTAGTGTGTGCTGGGAGCGGGTGCATTGTAGTGTAGTGTGTGCTGGGAGCATTGTAGTGTGTGCTGGGAGCGGGTGCACTGTAGTGTAGTGTGTGCTGGGAGCGGGTGCACTGTAGTGTAGTGTGTGCGGGGAGCGAGTGCATTGTAGTGTAGTGTGTGCGGGGAGCGAGTGCATTGTAGTGTAGTGTGTGCTGGGAGCGGGTGCATTGTAGTGTAGTGTGTGCTGGGAGCGGGTGCATTGTAGTGTAGTGTGTGCTGGGAGCGGGTGCAGTTAGTGGCGGCAGCGTAGTGTAATGTAGGTAGTGTGTGCGGGGAGTGGGTACAGTTAGTGGCGGTAGCGTAGTGTAATGTACGTAGTGTGTGCTGGGAGCGGGTGCAGTTAGTGGCGGTAGGTAAGTGTAATGTAGGTAGTGTGTGCTGGGAGCGGGTGCATTGTAGTGTAGTGTGTGCTGGGAGCGGGTGCATTGTAGTGTAGTGTGTGCGGGGAGCGGGTGCAGTTAGTGGCGGCAGCGTAGTGTAATGTAGGTAGTGTGTGCGGGGAGTGGGTACAGTTAGTGGCGGTAGCGTAGTGTAATGTACGTAGTGTGTGCTGGGAGCGGGTGCAGTTAGTGGCGGTAGGTAAGTGTAATGTAGGTAGTGTGTGCTGGGAGCGGGTGCATTGTAGTGTAGTGTGTGCTGGGAGCGGGTGCATTGTAGTGTATTGTGTGCTGGGAGCGGGTGCATTGTAGTGTAGTGTGTGGAGGGAGCGGGTGCAGTTAGTGGCGGTAGCGTAGTGTAATGTAGGTAGTGTGTGTGGGGAGAGGGAACAGTTAGTGGCGGCAGCGTAGTGTAATGTAGGTAGTGTGTGCGAGGAGCGGGTGCAGTTAGTGGCGGCAGCGTAGTGTAATGTAGGTAGTGTGTGCTGGGAGCGGATGCATTGTAGTGTACTGTGTGGTGGGAGCGCTTGCATTGTAGTGTAGTGTGTGCGGGGAGTGGGTGCAGTTAGTGGCGGCAGCGTAGTGTAATGTAGGTAGTGTGTGCGGGGAGCGGGTGCAGTTAGTGGCGGCATCGTAGTGTAATGTAGGTAGTGTGTGCGGGGAGCGGGTGCAGTTAGTAGCGGCAGCGTAGTGTAATGTAGGTAGTGTGTGCGGGGCGCGGGTGCAGTTAGTGGCGGCAGCGTAGTGTAATGTAGGTAGTGTGTGCGAGGAGCGGGTGCAGTTAGTGGCGGCAGCGTAGTGTAATGTACCTCCACGTACTTGACCCGCATCATTTACCCCTCCACATACCTGTCCCACATAATTTACACCTCCACATACATGTCCCTCATTATTTAACCCATTATTGAGCCTTTTAGAGACATTCACTTAAAGACTGACATGGCTTTTGTAGCTAAATTATACTATTTATACCCCCCTAGTTCATGATTATTCACTTGGTGGAAGGAGTGTACCGGAGGTTCTGCACTGTATCTCTACAGATCGACCCTAAAATAAAGATTTCCCCTACCTTTCCCTTGTACAAGGCGGTGCAAGCCAAGTAGTGCAAATTTGCTGGGAAAATGCAATGCAAACTTGGAATGGGATTGCAAATAGAAATTACGGTGGGAATTTGCAGTGAAAACGACTCGCAGGACCTACAGTAACTCATTCCTAATTAAGTCAATTATGTTTTGCGGACAGATCTTGTGACTATTAGCAACTGCGCATGAGCAGAGCTAGATGTATGCATGTATGAGCCAATCAGTCATAAACCTCTTAGGGGTCTGTTTACTAAGCAGTGTTAGGAGACAGATTGAAAAGTGATAAGGTGCCAGCCAATCCGCTCCTAACTGTCATCTCACAGGCTGTGTGTGAAAAATGACAGTTGGGAGCTGATTGGCTGTCACCTTATCACTTTTCACTCTGTCTCCTAACACTGCTTAGTAAATAGACCCCTTAGTCACATCTCCACTTACAGCTAAATGGGTGTAACTGGAATGTAATGGAGAGAACTTGAGTGCGAGCATGTCATGGGTGTGTAGATGGAGTTGCAAGGTAATCAGATATGAGCGTACCCAGAGATCTCTCTGTTTTCAGATGGGATTCTTGCACCAATGGACAGGTCTAGTGCAAACACTTATAGTGGTGATGGGTATTTTCACAAGGAGGTGATTGGGGCAGCGAAGGCACATAGATTCAGCTAAGCCAGAATACAGAAAACACAGAACAAACCATCTCAAAACAAACATATTGTAGAAACATCCACAATAATTAAATGAACATGAGGCAGATCTCAATAAATCTCATATCTGAAGGAATGATTTCATTATTCCAGACTCGTTAACAAAAATAATAATCACCTCTGTCTTCCATGAATTTGTATAACTGTTGCAAAAAGTTCTCATTTTCCCCAGGAAATGGTTCCACTTCATCCTACATTAGGAAAACATAGAAACAAACACAAATAATGAAGTATACTATCAAAAACTACTGCAAATATTACTCTGGTGGGTTAGTTACGTCTTGCAACACCACAGGTTGGGTCTAAACAGTTAAGGATAAGATTATGTATAAGCAATATTCAGTTACTAGAAAATGGAAGCAAGACTGTCTACCATCAGCCTGTACGCAAGTCGTTCCTGCAATGTGATTTATTGTATAGCACATTATAGTGAAACCAGGCCTTCACAATGTTCCATAATTACTACATTAAGGTGTGGTATGACAAATACAGTGAGCAATCACAATTTGCTTGTATGTAATTTACTTTCAGTGACCTGCATTCCAAGGGATTTTCCTATAATAAGTCCATCCCATGGTCCTTACATTCACAACCATAATGTTTGCCTATTCTCTGCAGACCCCCCACTAAAATTCACACATATCTTTAAATATTTTTTCAGATTACTGCTAGTCATGTGTTATATTAATCAGTAGATTACAAAACAAATTTCACAGGCTAATTGTAAAGCTGTAACACTCACTCAGGAACCCGGCGCTGAGAATCCCAGCGATGAGAATACTGACGCCGGCATCCCGACTAGGTTAAAATACCGATACCTGCCAGTAAATACCCTAACCCTACACCTAACGCTCCCTCCCCGCAGCGTTAACCTACCTCTCCCCCACAGCCTAACCCTCCCACTAGTGTATAACCCTAAACCTATTCCTCCCCTGAACCAGCGCCGGTAATCTGACCGCTGGCATCCCGACCTCCGGGATGCCAACTACATCCCTGTGTGACAATGGGTTACACGGAGCCTGGAATACAATGTGGACAGTGACTACAAGTGAGGAGGAAGCAGCATTAGAGGGATTGGGACAAAAACATGAAGCAGCAACATCTGTGGGTCTGGGACACAACGAGTGAATATGCTGCTCTGCAATTATGGGGCACATTACATACTGGTATCTAATGGCCAACTACTGGGCAGATCCTGACGAGCAATAACTGAGCATATTGAACTTTTATGGGCAATTTACGTCCATTTTCAATCCTGAAGGCAATAATTATTAATTTTACATTTTGATGGCTAAGTGATAGGCATATAAAAACTTGCTATGTAATTACTGGGCATATTAAATATTAATGTGCAATCATAGCACATTTTAAAAATTTACATGGAACACTGGGCATAAAAAAGCCTAATGGGCATTCACTGTGTATATAAAATCTTAAGGGGCATTGACAGATTATTAATGGTTGTAGGAAATCTTGATAATTATCATGTATATAACCAAAGTCATGTTAAACAGTCCTCCACTGCAGTAATAAAACTACTGGGTTTCAAAATACCTAAACTAGTTAGTGCTATAATTGGATAAACTGTCATCTATGTTTGTATTTCTTGAGGATGATGTTAGATTTCATCACAATATTTTCTGAAATGAAAACTACCAGATTACACTGTGTGAGCGTGTGTACACACACACACACACATATTATATATATATATATATATATATATATATATATATATATACACATACATACATACACAGTATATACACACATGGCATATTAGTCACCAAACAAACGGGTTAAGGGTCGCTCATTCTGGTTGTATACATCTACATGGACAAAATACTTATGTTTTGCAAGCATATCTTCATTTAAACATACATGTAATAAGACCACAAATATGAATATGCCTGACACAGCAGAGACAGTAACTAGCACACAGAGCACGTTAATAGGCAAATGTGATGCATTAATGGACATTCCAGAGGCAACTGTGAGGATTCAATGCAATGCGAATACAAAAAAAGTATTTCTCTTTCGTCTGGGCTGGGGGACACTGGACCATGGGTTGTAGGTGGGAAGGCGTGGATTTGGCACTAACACTGAAATCTATAACTCCTCCCATCTGCAACCCCTGACTTCAGTGTAAGTTTAGTGCCTGTGGAGTTAGGTAGGTCTGCAGCCCTGGTTTAGCTAAGGGATTTTTTTCCTTTATTTCTAATGTTATGTTTATTTTTTACTATAGGTACGGTGCGCTACTTATAGCAGCACACAGCTGGAGTGTAAAGTGGCGGTGAGAGCCGCATCTAAGGGGGGATGGCGCTGAGCACTTCCCCCATTCCACACACTCTGGTCTCTGAAGAGACCGTCTGGGCCCGGGGACAGCACGCTGCTGTTACCTGGTAGAGGTGCAGGCAGTCAGCGTGGTCCTGGATGGCAGGTGCCATCTTGCCGGCGGCTTCTGTGGGGAGAGCGCCGACTACAGACCGACCGCCCACAGGTGAGACCTACAGAAACACCACACTGGACATGCTGTTCTTGGAAGCTATGCAGTGTTGGGCCTGGTTAGTACTTGGATGGGAGACCACCTGGTAATACCAGGTTCTGTAGGTAAATGTGGGTCAGTCCAAGTGCTTTCCCCACTGAGGGGAGTAACACTCGAAGGAAGGAGCAGTGAGGCTCACTTCAGTATGACGGGGGGTGGAGCCATGGCTGCTTGTTCCCCGCGCTCTTCAGTGGCAAAATGCAGGTCCCCAGGAAGTCTGATCACAGCTTTTTAAAGGACACAAGCCTGAACAGCATGGAGGGAGGACAGAGCAAGCTCCTTTCCCTCTGCAGCGTACAGCTAAGTAGTTTTCAGTATTACTGTAATCTGTTCTTGTGCCTGCTTGGAGTGTTTGCATATTCATTGCCACTTGTTATATTTTTTGTATTTTGTTTTAAAAAAAGAAAAAGCTTTTCTGGGCTGATTGCTGCGGCAGGGCAGCACAGGAAGGGGGGTGCTCTAATGACGGACACAAAGTCCACAAAGGGCCAGAACCCCACTATGGCTATATTTTTTACATGTGCCCAGTGTCAGGCTAAATTCCAGTGTGGGAGAGACTACAAGTCTCTAAACGAGTTGGCTATCTACACCTGTATCATCTCCTGGACCAGAAGGACAACAAAGATCCCCGGACGATATGGGTACAAACTAGTGGAGCCATTGCAGGGCCACCCGGAATCCCTGCAAACCAACACCCGCTGGCTCCCCACCCCTCCTCCGGTACGACTTTTCTAAAGTACTTTATGTATCCAGTTTTATCTTTTAACTGGAATAATTGAATATATATACCCATCCTGTGGGTTATTTTTTATGCAATCACCATTTGCCCACCATTCCAACCCCAAGAATTTTTGGACCAAACCCATAACCCTTGGGTACTCCCCCATTCATGATTTTGTATGCTAAATGTTTCATGTTTTCATACATCTTCACATGTTTTTTTAATATCACGTTTTTTACTATGATGAATAAATGTCATATTTGTTTCACTTAATAACTGGAACATTTCATATGTTCTCATATGGTTAAATACTGAATAGCGCCTACAGTAGGTAAAACCCATTTTATTGCCATTTACTACTTTTTTTCCTACTAGAAAAAATCATTGCCCACCAGGCCTGCTTACATTCAGGGAGCGCCCAGGGTCACATATACCCACACCACTAAATTGCCGTGTGGACAACTGGATGCAGGGACTTTGTGTATGGACTGTCAGCTGGGGCCCACGTGTGCGCAGCCAGCTGGGGGAGCCACTCCGCTTACAGAGGAGCCGGCATGAGCTCAGCCGTAGAGAGAAATTAGCCCAAGCAGTGCCAGCGCCTGTTTTGCCCTCAACGCCTAATGTTGCAGGGCGTAACAATAAATAAAAGAAAAAAATGTGTAGTGTTGGCACCAATAATATGATTTACATGGAACTAGAGTGTTTGCTGCTTTCAATAACGGGGTTTACGCAATCCCCGTATATATGGACTACAGAAAATGGGAAAGTAGAAAGCGCTAACACACAGTTCTAAAATAAAAATAATGATTTCTTATTCCCTTTCTTAAATAGGAATTATCAGCTCTTTAGCACATAAAAATAGCCATTGTTCTTAGACCAATAATGTACATCAATAAATGCAATTTTAAAAATTATTACGACAATATCTATGCTGTTTAACCAATTAAATATATCTGAAGTTTTACGGCCACATAGGTCTCTAATCAAACAGGTAAAAAAAAACCCTTATTATCCCTTTTTAGACTATTACATCTAGATATTTAACACAGCTGTGTTTTAGAGATAGAATGGCAATAGATTGGTGAGTATAAAACGCGTTTCTCTGCCTCTGAAATATTAGCGGCTTCCTCAATTAGCATGTTCATTGTATTCTCTAACCAGCCTTTTTATTTGTGCCTATGTAATCAGCACATGTGTAGGCAATCTACTCGGGCTTGCGACGAGACCCTTGTGGTAGGGTCTTGTCCATCGCAAGCCCCCGTGAACATCCTGCTCTAATAGAGTAGGAAGTTCACTACTGACAGTAGGGACGCCCACAAACGGCAGGCGTTCCTTCAAACGCATACGTTTGTCCAGCCACCCCTCTGCACGCCTACAAAACGGGATGAGCTGTCAATCACAATCGACAGCCGCCCCGTCTTGTAGTGAGTCCCGCAGAGAGTGAAAATTCACTCGCTACGGGGCTCACGCATGCAAACTTCCCGGCCATGTGCTCGCGAGCGAGTCTGAATCAGGCCCAGTGCCTTTAATTTATTAGGGGGAGGGTGTTGTCTAAAAACAGCAAGAAAACCCTGCAGTGTTAATACAAACTGACACAAAAATATCTGCTTCTCTTTACAATGTTTTACGGAGAAACAATAATGGCAAAATCATTGTGAAACAGAGTTGCAATCAAACTAGGTGTTATGGCATTCTATCTCTAAAACACAGCTGTGTTAAATATCAGATAGTCTAATAAGGTATAATAAGGTTTTTTTTTTCCCTGTTTGATTAGAGACCTATGTGGCCATAAAAATTCAGATATATTTCATTGATTATACAGCATAGTCGTAATAATTTTTAAAATTGCATTTACTGATGTACATTATTGGTCTAAGAACAATGGCTATTTTATGTGCTAAAGAGCTGGTAATTCCTATTTAAGAAAGGGAATAATAAATCATTATTTTTATTTTAGAACCGTGTGTTAGCGCTTTCTACTTTCCCATTTTCTGTTGCAGGGGGTGGTTACCTGATCCTCCTTGGGTCCATACCATGGAGCGCTCAGCGGTAGGGGTCGAGAAAGTATCGGCTTTTATGGAATGCTTCTTTGAGGAGTCTAAACTACGCACTACGCATCCCGTGTCTTGTTGGAGTCAGATCCCGAGGGGGATGAAGAAGAGGAAGAGGTGGAACACCAAGAGGAGGTTCTGCCCGACGAGGAAGGTTCAGACTCTGCGTCAAGTCATGGCGTAGAGGACCTTAATATGGCAGAACAAGTCTTTGGACTGTCTGGACCTTGACGCCTTAGCTAGGGCGGAAGGGCCGTTTAAGCAGAGGCGTAAGAGGGTCGTTTGTTTCCCAGTGTCTCAGGATCTTTCAGATCTGGTAGAGCAGTGGTCAGGGAACAGGGGTAAATTACCCCACATGGGGTAAAAATGAAATTCCTGGGGGTAATGGACGGACAGCCGGGCATGCATATGAATCATTCTATAATATAGAATGATTCATATGCATGCCCGGCTGTGCCGCAGAGAGGCTCTAAGCCGGACGCCCACTGAGATGTTATTACCAGTGGGCGCCCGGCTCCTTCCCTGCAGCGCCGCGTTAGCCGGAGACTGGAGTTCTCTTCTGAACTCCAGCTTCCGGCTCTCTCCATGCGTACTATGGTAGAGACATCATGACGTCTCTCCCATAGTTCCAAGGAGCAGCCGGACGGACAGGACGGCGGCGGATGCAGGAGCGGGGATTAAGGTAAGTGTTTTTTTTTTTGTACAAGTGGCAATACAGGGGCATTATATGGGGGCACTACTACAGGGGCATTATATGGGGGTAGTACTATATGATTTCCTTCCTTTCAAATCAAGGGGGGAAACGTCGGCGCATCTAAATATATTTTGGGGTAAAAGGTAAAAAAGTTCCCTGACCCCTGTGGTAGAGGAAGCCTGGAAGACCCCAGATAAAATGTACAAGGAGTAGCATACATTTGCAGCCCTTTATCCTTTTCCACAGGAGCAGGTCACCAAGTGGGAGCTGCCTCCAATAGTGGATGCGGCTGTGGCTCGTTAAGCAAAGCACACGGCTCTGCTGGTCCAAGGGGCGGCCTCCTTTAAGGATCCGCTGGACATCCAAAGGGATGCCTTAGGAGTATTTTTATGGGCACCGGAATGGTTAATCGCCCATCATTGGCATCTGCATGGGTCTCTCGAGCCATGGAGAAGTGGGCTGACAATTAGTGGCAGGCCTTGCCAGTGTCTCATCCAGAAAGGACTTACTGGTACTGGCGGAACAGATATGTGCGGCAGCAACCTATGTGTGTGAGGCTGCACAAGATGGAGCGCAGATTTTCTCTAGAGTCTCAGCCATGGCAGTCGCGGCACGCAGAGCACTCTGGCTTCGACATCAGAGATGCATATCTCCACATATCGATTTGGGCGGGGCATCAGTCTCTACTCAGGTTCGCGGTCGGAAGAGCCCATTACCAGTTCCAGGCTCTGCCGTTCGGTTTGGCTACAGTTCTGCGGGTCTTCACAAAGATCATGGCAGCAATGGTAAGCTTACTGCATTCCGATGGAATAACGGTGATTCCCAATTTGGGCAATTTGTTAGTAAAGGCGGATTCCGCTGCCCAACTTCAGCTCCACCTGGATCACACGGTGCAGGTGTTACAGCATCATGGGTGGATACTGAAACTCGAGAAAAGTCACCTCAGGCCGTGCCAACGTCTGACGTTTTTGGGGGTGATCTTCGATACAGCACTGGAAAGGGTTTTCTTGCCCGAGCCCAAAGTCCAGGCCCTTCATGACTTAGTCAGGAAAGTGCTGTCTGCCCCTCGGCCCCCCTTTTGGCTGGGCATGAGGTTACTAGGCATGATAGTCTCTACCTTCGAGACCATCCAGTACGGCGGCTTCCATTCACGGATTCCCCAGTGGGAGATTCTCCGGAATTGGACGGGCCGCTCGGACGACCTTTCTTCTCAGTTGCTGGTTCTGTCAGACAGCACTCGTCAGTCACTTCGCTGGTGACTGATTACCAATCACCTTCTCCAGGGTCGGTCCCTGGTGACTGCCAACTGGATTATTGTCACCACAGATGCAAGTCTCAGAGGTTGGGGACTGGTGACAGAGAACCTCTGTCTCCAGGGAACCTGGTCGTCATCAGAGATAGGTTTCCTAATAAATATGCTGGAGCTCCAGGCCATTTATCGGGCACTGTGGCGGGCCGACCAGTAAGGATCCAATCAGACAACGCCACGGCAGTGGTATAGGTAAACCAACAGGGCAGAACCAAAAGAGCACTGGCCATGGCAGAGGCAAGTCTCATTCTCTCTTCGGCGGAGACATTCCTCCAGGCAATTTCAGCAGTCTTTATACCGGGGGTGGAGAATTGGGAGGCAGACTACATCAGCAGGACTACATTCCTGACAGGGGAGTGGTCTCTCCACCCGGAGGTTTTGCAGCAGCTGGTCCAGAAGAGATGGGTGCTGCTGGAGGTGGACCTGATGACGTCTCGCCACAATTGCAAGGTCCCTCGATTTTGTGCAAGGTCCAGAGATCCTTTGGCATTTGCAGTGGATGCCATGACAGTTCCCTGGAACTTCCGTCTGGCCTACATATTTCCTCCAATTCCCATATTACCAAGAGTACTCCATCGAGTCAGGGAGCAGCAGGTTTCAGTCATCCTAGTGGCTCCAAACTGGCCACGCTGGTCGTGGTTCGCCACGGTTCTCAGGCTAGCTGCAGGGCCGGGTTGGAGTCTGCCTCTGCTTCCAGATCTTCTGCTACAGGAGCCATAATGTCACGAGGGCCTACCTCAGTTTGCTTTAATGGCTGGGTTGTTGAGACCGGGCTCTTGAATGCCAGGAGATTTTCCCCTTCAGTCATCAGCACCATGCTCCGGGCGCGGAAGCAGGTTTCCGCGCAGAACTACCACAGGGTTTGGAAAACCTATATTGTGTGGTGTGAGCAGCGGGGAGTACATACTGCCCAGTTCCGCCTGCCAAGGTTTTTAGCATTTCTGCAGGGCGGTCTGGAGGCCGGCTTACAGCTTCAATCTTTGGAATCCGTGGACCTTCGGTTCGTAATGTGGAAAGTGTTTTTTCTTAGGCCATTGCCTCAGCTCGGTGGGTCTCTGAGTTGGGGGCCTTGTCCTGCAAACCATCTTTTCTTGTTTTCCATGACAATAGGGCTGTGCTCAGGACGGTTCCTTCTTTTCAACCGAAAGTGGTTTCATCTTTCCACTTAAACCAGGAGATTGTTTTTCCTGTTTTCTCATCTTCAGAGTCCTCAGGTGACCAGGACGATCTATCACTGTTGGATGTTGTCCGGGCCCTACGCATTTATTTAGACAGAACTTCGATCTTACGCAAGATGGACTCTCTATTGGTTCTCTACGACACCCACAAATGGGGCTGGCCAGCCACAAAGCAGACCATTGCAAAATGGCCACACTCAGTGATTTCAAGGGAAGAGGCCGGGCACCCGGCACCAGCTAGGGTGTTGGCTCATTCCACTAGGGCCGTGGCGGCATCCTGGGCGGCGTGTCATGGGGCCTCGGCTGAACAGGTTTGTCGCGCAGCTACCTGGTCCTCTGTCCACACGTTTGTGCGGTTCTACAGGTTTCATGTTTTTGCCTCCGGGGATGCCCATTTTGGGTGTACAGTTCTCCGGTCGGGCAATCTGAGCGCTCCCTCCCATGGAGGCGGCTTTTGAATTTCCCATGGTCCAGTGTCCTCCAGCCCAGACGAAAGAGAAAATAGGATTTTTGGGTACTTACCGTTGAATCCTTTTCTCTGAGTCAGGCTGGGGGACACTGTGTTCCCTGCCTCACGCTCAGTGGTATTGAGTATGAGTTATGATTTTGGGTCGTACTGACCGTCAATTTAATTTTTCGGAGTGAAAGTGTCACTGAGTATTGCTTCTCCTTACCAGGCACTTTTGAAGTTGTACTGAAGTCGGGGGTTGCAGAGGGGAGGAGTTATAGATTTCAGTGTTAGTGCCAAATCCACGCCTTCCCATCTACAACCCATGGTCCAGTGTCCCCCAGCCTGACTCAGAGAAAAGTATTCAACAGTAAGTACCCAAAAATCCTATTATAGTAATGTTACATATACACAGTTGTGTGCTATTTACCAATACTATAAATTACCTGATGGTGCGTAGGAGATAAAATGCTCCACAAGTACCTGATAACATAATGGCTTCCTGGAGCTCAGTGAAAGATCTTACAGGTCGGCAAGTATGTAAAACCAGAACTGAGCATGTATCACAGCTCAATGAAGGACACATTCTAATACTTCAAGAGGGGATTCATTCTTTCTTTTACTTCTGCTCTTTGTAATTCAGTCAGGGAATGGTGTCCATACGGTATTTTCAATGTTTAGTATTCAATAAATGAAACGCTATTTATATGAAAATTGTATGAATTTCAGATTTAAGGTAAACACAGTTCTCCACGCCTTTCATTAATACTGATAAAGGATTACATAACTACTACATTTAACTTGCGAGCTGAAGATACACAACCTCAACACCACCAACATGTGGTATAAGGGGTAGGGAGGTCTTCATGCCTTGCCAGTTACAGTAAAGTATCCGTCCCTTCACGGGGAAGTATGGAACAGAACAACAAAATGACTCCCTGTACGGTGGTCAGCACTAATATATGGGTGGCATAGTGATTACATAGTAGTGCCTAGCCAATCAAAAACATGAGAACTAGTGAGTGGGGGTGATTGCATTTTTCTCTTTTCCTCACTACTTTTTTATTAGGAGATGATTCAACCATATAAAATGCAGAGCATTAAATATTGTGATATCAAATAATTTCTCTCTAGGAAGCTGTGGGGCTGTTTTCTTTTTTCCAACTGTCTAACTGCTTACGGCATATCAAAACAGAGATGGAAGGTTTCAAATGCCATATTTTTGAGAACAGACTAACACTGCTCAAGAAAATAATTAATATTTAATTTAGGATTGAGAAGAGACTCCCCTGGGTCCCCAACATATTACTAAGGTCCCCAGTGGAAGAGACTAAGGGCCTCATTTAGTAACGAGTTTTATCACCAAATCGAGTGATAAATGTCACTGTGTATGATAAATGGTGCTCCAGCCAATCAGCTCCCCACTGTCATTTTTCACAGTTGACAGTTGGGAGCTGATTGGCTGGAGCACCATTTACCATACATAGTGAAATTTATCACTCGTTTTGGTGATCAAACTCGTTAGTAAATGGGGGCCTAAGGGTCTAATTATTTCTATAAATAATTATTTGTTTTGAACAACACTTTTCTACTCCAGTATCTGAGTTCAGGTACATTAAGCCATATTTCACTTCGCGGCATCAATAATTTTTATCTGACGATCCCAGAGACTGAAGCAAAAACAAAATCATTTATTTTAACATCAAGTATAAAGTACATTCAAAAACACTTTGACGTGCTTACTATTTATTTACATTTATCAATATAGTATGAGTAAATCCTGTTCCGCTTTAAAACTGAATACTATGAATTACTATGCAAGTTGCTTTTGAAATCCAGGTTTTACATCTTAGAAAATGGCGCAAAAGTGGAAAAACTATACAACCACTTGCCTCATCGTCACTACTGTTGTCTTCTTGGTCATCCTTAGCGTCCTCTTCTTCATCTTCAGTTTCGCAACTCGAGCTTTCTTCTTTTAACTCCGCTTTCCAGTTAGCGGGTATAGCTTTGGTTCTAATAAATTCTGTGGCATGGTCGAACACTTAACAATGCAAATAACAATTAAAATAGTAATCGGTAAACAATATATTTATGTGTACAGCTATACATGTGCCATTTAATAATAAGACGAAGAAGGAATCATTCTTTAAATATATTCTGAGGGCCATCTTCCCTATTTTTCTAAAGATGTAGCAAACTTTAAGTTTACATTTAACACTTTGCATGACAAAAAAAGAATGACGAGATGCTTTAGATTTCTACTTAAATGTGTTTACATCTGTAAATTAAAATAGGTTACATATACTGTGCATACACTTGGAGAAAAGATAATAAAGTGATATTAAGGTGCTGGTTACGTTATGGCAACAGTCATGATGTGCACAATGAATAGGGTCGACATAATGCTTACACAGGCTGGCTGCGACTAGTATAACCATGCGGGTCTTAAGTGGCATGTTTAAAGAGACAAGACCTACACAGTGAGAATGCTGCTAGTACCGATACATCCGTGTTGGGATCCTGGTGACAGAATTGTCATGCTGACCACATCAAATATTAAGGAATATGAGAATTATGGAGTAACTATCATTGAAAGGGGTTTAAATGTGCCCTATTCATATCCACTTATGAACACCCATAATGGTACTTAAAATACATGTATCTGGCAAATTATGGGTTAGGCATACAGCACAATTACTGCCGCCTTCATGGTAGTGGGCTAGATGGGTCCACAGATTTGTGTTTCCATGATGGTCTCCCTCCTACCTATATAATTTTAATGAGTTATAACTGATAGCACATTATAACGGTAGGTTTCACTAGAAGTGCGATGCAGAGACAATGGATCTGTAGGGAAATTTGTTATCATACAGAGATCTGAGCCGCAAACATTGACTACACAGCACTTGATCAGAGTAGTTTGAGGGGATCTTATTTTTAAAAAATTTTTATTAACGGAGAATCCCTTAAAACGTTTGTTCACTGTATAAGTGATGTTCATTACACTTCATTTATCAAAGATGTCATATGAAGTGGGGAATTAAATTAGAAGCAAAAACTTAACGTCAGAAGTTTTCGCACACTTTGCGTGTTTTGGGTTGATATTTTTGCATCTTTTGTCTATGTGCGCTTCCATTTTTCGCACTATCCTATTACAAAGACGCTAAAACACATTGGTACAAAAACTATTCGTGGAGTAACCTGTGTAAAGTACAGCACATTTTGGAGAAATCTGTCTGTACCCCATAAAAAGGCTAGCTGGCATACTGTATAAAACCAATTTAGAAGTGTAATAGTAGCCCTAATGGGGTTCTTAAATTGTGTCAAATGGCTGTTATATGCATATTTGTAACAGTGGAAACATGATAAAAAGCATTATTTTGGGCCAAAACAAATGCTGCAGTTAAATTAGGGGTACAGTAAAATAAGCGCTAGTATATTACAAATACACCAGGTGCAGCCACCTGCAATGTTTAATACACGTCCCATCCATACTGCCCCCTAAAATACCAGACCCACTACGTTAAACCCATTTTCCAAGACTTGGATTTTTTTTCAACCTAAAACTGACATGTCATTATTGCCTAAATAAAGCTAATTAATGGATGCCCACAAGGGATGGGCTTTGTAGCGGCATTTGCCTACATCGCAGATGTGTTAGGCTACCAACAGACCCAACTACGGGCGCTTCTCCGTCCACCTCCGATTCAGGTCCATACTCCCTGATTGTGCTCAGTATGTAAAAGAGGAAATATCACCCAAGACTTAGTAAGGAGACTGCCACAGATTTACTGGAATCCTGGTGCCTGATACAGTGTTACATGTTTATTTCTGACTTATCTGAAGTTTGTTTGCATTTGAGGAGCAGCAGTGGACAAAAATAACTGCGATTTTAATTGAAGCAGGTCATAGGTAGAGCGAACTACAGCTCTCCTTCTGTATATGTGTGTGTATATACAGTCAGGTGCATAAATATTGGGACATTGGCAGAATTTTCATATTTTGGCCTCTATTCACCACCACAATGGCTTTGAAATGAAACAAACAAGATGTGCTTTAACTGCAGACTTTCAGATTTAATTTGAGGGTAATTACATCCAAATCAGGTGAACGGTGTAGGAATTCCAACAGTTTCTATATGTGCCTCCCACTTTTTAAGGGGCCAAAAGTAATGGGACAAACTAAACAATCCTAAATCTAACTTTCACTTTTTAATACTTTGTTGCAAATCCTTTGCAGGCAGTTACAGCCTGAAGTCTGGAACGCATAGACATCACCAGACGATGGGTTTCATCCCTGGTGATGCTCTGCCAGGCCTCTACTGCAAATGTCTTCAGTTCCTGCTTGTTCTTGGGGCATTTTCCCTTCAGTTTTGTCTTCATCAAGTGAAATGCATGCTCAATCGGATTTAGGTCAGGGGATTGACTTGGCCATTGCATAACATTTTTAGCCTTAAAAAACTCTTTGGTTGCTTTTGCAGTATGCTTCGGGTCATTGTCCATCTGCACTGTGAAGCGCCGGCCAATGAGTTCTGAAGCATTTGACCGAATATGAGCATATAATATTGCCTGAAACACTTTTGTCAGCAGTCACATCATCAATAAATACAAGGGAACCAGTTCCATTGGCAGCCATACATGTCCACGCCATGACACTACCACCACCATGCTTCACTGATGAGGTTGTATGTTTTGGATCATGAGCAGTTCCTTTCCTTCTCCATACTCTTCTCTTCCCATCACTCTGGTACAAGTTGATCTTTGTCTCATCTGTCCATAGGATGTTGTTCCAGAACTGTAATGGCTTTTTTAGATGTTGTTTGGGAAACTCTAATCTGGTCTTTTACATCTTGTGGTGAACCCTCTATATTCACTCTTATGAAGTCTTCTCTTGATTGTGGACTTTGACACATATACACCTACCTCCTGGAGAGTGTTCTTGATTTGGCCAACTGTTGTGAAGGGGTTTTTCTTCACCAGGGAAATAATTCTTCTGTCATCCACCACAGTTGTTTTCCGTGGTCTTCTGGGTCTTTTGGTGTTGCTGAGCTCTCCGATGCGTTCTTTCTTTTTAAGAATGTTCCAAACAGTTGATTTGGCCACACCTAATGTTTTTGCTATCTCTCTGATGGGTTTGTTTTGATTTTTCAGCCTAATGATGCCTTGCTTCAGTGATAGTGACAGCTCTTTGGATCTCATATTGAGAGTCGACAGCAACTGATTCCAAATGCAGATATCACACCTAGAATCAACTCCAGATCTTTTACCTGCTTAATTGATAATGAATTAACGAGGGCATAGCCACACCTGTCCATGAAATAGCTTTTGAGTTGATGGTCCCATTACTTTTGGCCCCTTAAAAAGTGGGAGGCATATATAGAAATCATTGTAATTCCTACACCGTTCACCTGATTTGGATGTAATTACCCTCAAATTAAATCTGAAAGTCTGCAGTTAAAGCACATCTTGTTTGTTTCTTTTCAAAACCATTGTGGTGATGAATAGAGGCCAAAATATGAAAATTCTGTCAATGTCCCAATATTTATGGACCTGACTGTAAGATCAATAATTCCCAAAAGGCGGCACTCCGGAAAAAAACACATGCAACAAATGGCTTAGATGGCAACGTTTCAGCGCCTTTATTAGAGTTTTTCTCAAGCATGGGCTATCTACCACTTCCGGAGACTTTGTCTTTGAGCATGCTTAGTAGGTATTTCTATACTCCACAGTTATTTCAGGTGTACTTGGCCGCGGGGATTCCAGCGCTCAGAATGCTGGCGCTGGAATACAGACACTTGTCAGAATCCTGGCGGCGGAATCCCAAAGGTAAATAGCGGGGTTGGGGCAAGGGTTAGGCACTAGGGTGAGGGTAAGGGTTAGACACTAGGGGGTGGGTTAAGGTTAAGCACTAGAGGGGAGGGTCAGGTTTAGGGTGCGGTGAGGGGGAGGTAAGGCTTAGGCACCAAGGGGGAAAGTTAGGGTCAGGCATCGGGGAGGGAGGGTTAGGGTATGGAGAGGGGGAGGGTTACGGTATGGAGAGGGGCAGGGTTCGAATATTGACCAACAAGTGTCTGTGGGCTTTATTCAGACCGCACGGCCGCCTCGATGTTTGTCCAGTGCGCATGCGCACGAGGGAGCCGGCTCCTTCGTGCGCATGCGTGAGACCCGCTACGATCGACAGCGCCGGTCGTAGCGGGTCTCTTTCCAAAGGGGGCGAGCTGTCGATGTTGATTGACAGCTCACCCCGTTTGGTAGGCGGGCCGGGGTAGCCCAAACGGAGGCGTTCCTATGGGAATGCCTGCCGTTTGGGGGAGGCCCCACTGACATCACTAGTGATGTCAGTGGAGAGCTTCCGACTCTGACAGAGCCAGAAGCTCTCCGGGGCTCACGACAAGTGAGACCCTACCCTAGGGTCTCGACATAAGCCCCGATGGTCGCGATGGTCTAAGACCATCGCGACCATCATCGTAGCGGTCGTGTAAACCCACAGCCTAACGACCGAAACAGAGGCGGCCGGTCAGGATGCAAGCGGCCGCCCAGTTTCTGAGCGACCGCTTGCATCCTCCGACCGCCTCTGAATGAGGGCCTGTATTCTAACCCTGTCGGGATGGTGGAGTCGGTATTCTGGCTGCCGGGATCCCGAATGCCGGCATTCCGTACCGATCCCAAACGACTGTGCAGGAATTTGCAGCCTTAGTGTATTTTTAGGACAAACAAGCAGAAGGTATATTCTTCTTTCCATAGCACACCTGCTGTATGTACAGTATCTACCAGTATTGTACAGCATAAATACAAACAAAAATACAGTGGCTATACACGGTTGTCATGTTAGAGTGGCATAACCATATATATGATGTATGAATAACATGCATGGATAGGTAAAAAGATTTTATTGTAATGTTGTCAAACAGTAAAGAGATACAGTGGTATACATTATTTTGCTATACATTTAGGCCTCTTTATCTATACAAGACCATCTTTATAAGAAGTTACAATATATTCTAACACTATCATGACGGATCGGTCAGCAGACACACTTACCAATCAGCCACTCGATGGGCTCGATTCTGATGTGGACGGTATTGCACAGCCGCAAAGACGTAGCTGTGCAATACCATCCAACTAAACTGTAAATGCAGCAGGAGGTGTCTGCGTGCATCTGCGATTCGAGTGCAGCATCCGTAGATGCTGCTTCGGATCACCATCGCGACCATCGGACGCGATGATATGAAAGCCCGAGTGGTATTATCCAGATTGATGTTCCATACATTGATGGGCTAGATTTACAACTCCATCTTCTGAGTGTAACACCTTATGGCCCGTACACACGGGACGATCAGACGATTAGATATCGTTGTCTGATCAACCTGCATGTGCTGGTTGTTCGATATCGAACATCCAGCACATGCACTATCCACCAAAAACTACTATAATGACCCCCTATAGTAAACAGGCTAACCTGGTCGATATCGACCAGGTTTGCCTGCATACATGGGCGATGGTCGATATTGACCATACGTGCCCGCGCATCGATGATCGTTTGGTCGTTGGAGGGGGCTAAAAAAAGGCCGATATAAGCCAGGGGTGGGGAACCTTTTTTCTGCCGAGGGCTATTTTGATATATATAACATTATTTGCGGGCCTGGTTTAGGCCATGCCCCCTCCGCATGACGTCACATGGGGACGGGGCCACAATCGCCAGTGATTACAGCAATGCTTAGAGCATCCTGAGGATGTTCCGGGGAGCTGTAAGTGCAGTGGTGTGACCGTCTGAAGCATCCTAAGGATGCTCCAGGTAGCACTGCTGCATAGATTCTGGCTGCAGGGTACCATTCTAGGCACCCTGCTAGCCAAATGAGGCTAGCAGATAAAGGCTCTGAGGGCCAGACCAAATGATACCGAGGGCCTTATAAGGCCCCCGGGGAAGGAGGTTCCCCGTCCCTGATATAAACAATCAAACAATATCGTTATTGTTTATATCGTCCTTTTTATCTGACCGTGTGTATACACCATTAGAGGGATCGCATGTTGTTGAGATTATATGATGTGCTGACAACAGTAAATGATTTTTGAATGCTCCCAGTAAGAAAATAGCACTGTCTATATGAACCGAGATACACAATTGAAGGTAATATATTTTCTTGAGAGTCTAGAATATAAAAAAGAATAAGCCTCCAAATCAAACTTCTCTTACCTGGCTTTAAGATACAGTCATTTTTAATTGTGACATCATCAATGTCACGAAAATCGTTTTTTGCAACAGAGAAACTGTAAAATGTAGAAAGGCTGTTAGAATCTGTAAATCCATAACCAATATATCAACTGTTCATCATATTTGAATTGTACTTACAATTTGCCATCCTTAAATGAGCGTACCAAAATGAAATCTTTTTTAATAGCTATATCATCACGGCAGTCTGGTGACACTACCTGTTAAAAGAAAATACATTAACTTATCTTTGTCCCCACTCAGAGATTATAATGAGAAATAATAAACTGAATGGAAATGTTTCTATAATTTATTCATATACTCCACAGGTACTATAAGAAACTGTATTTAGCCTCCTTTCCCCCCAAAGGGTGAAGTTATCGACGTAGACTAATGGTTTATTTAAACAAGACTTTTCCACAAATGAAAGCAGCACACTGTCAGATAAAGAGGAGCCACTACATTCCAGTATACAAAATAGAAAAAAGTAGTATGACCATTCATGAGCTAAAAAAAAATGGCCCTACGTATCGTCCAACATAAACCAAGAGTTTCTTAATCGCTCCTAGTTCCTTAAAACCACTTCTTCACATGGAACCTCAGAAACAATATGCAAAAGAAAAAAAAAACTGTGTAATACTGACAATCATAGGCACCCCAAGTGCACAAAAAGATGGGGGAAAAAAGTGTACACAGTTTAAAAGTACTTTTACAGGCTGTTTATCAAGTGCAATTGATGCAATCATTTATTAAGCTTGCCTTCACCTACTGGTTTTGGTCTTGGCTGTTTAGGTCTTTTGGAATCTAGAGTGCACACCTTTTTTTGTCATCTTTTTGTGCACTTGACACTCTACATAATAAAGATGGCGCTGGCTTCACATGAGCAGTAGCCTAGCCGTGACATCATCAGGTCGGACCTCCCTCTGACCCTAGTAGAGAGAGGAGACATTGCCGAAGCGCACTGCTCTCTAACATATATATAGTATCGTATAGGACCCTCTCTAGCCCGGCGAAGCGCAGCAACTCGACGTGGTATCGATTTCACAAGTGGACGGAAGACCTCTGGAGAGAAGTTGAACCATGCCATCTGGATAGCTGCCACAGCTCCCTGATATTTGTAAATGCAAGATTTTATGTACGAATGGACCTCTTCACCACGTCCCATAAATGCTCAATTGGGTTCATGCTGGGCGAACGTGGTGGCCACACCATTCGTCGGAAGTCTCCAGAATGCTCAATTCTGAACAACTTGGGACCAATGACACAGTGCATTATCCTGCTGGCATATTCAATAATTGTGGGGGTACATGAAGGGCTGCAAATGGTCAGCAATCAATGCAACATATCTGTTACCGGTCAATGACGTGTTCAGGTGGATTAGCGGACCCAACCAATGCCACGTGAACACACCCTACACCATTATGGAACCACCACCAGTTTGCACAGTGCCTTGTTGACAACAGGGTCCATGGCCTCATGGAGTCTTCGCCACACCGAACCCTACCATCAGCTCAAAACAAATACAACCAGGACTCATCAGACCACGCTACATGTTGCCCATTCTCCAGGGTTCAATTAGCATTGTAACTAGCCCAGGCGAGTCGCTGTGTCGTAGTAGTAACGGGCACTCTGGTGGGTACTCAGCTCACATATCCCATGGAAGCTAAAGAACACTGCACTGACCTGCTGGATATACGTCTGGTACCTTCTGCATTAACTGTGGATGTGATTTGAGTCTGTGTCTCTTGCCTGTTAAAACGGATAATTCTGGTCAGACGCCACTGGTGACGATCATTAAGCACCCTCCGTCGGCCACTGCACTGTCCACGGTGGTTGGTAACACCTTGAGGTATTCCCAATACACACGACACCATAGATTGAGGAACGTTCGCCCAACTTCGGAAATGGAATGTCCCATCCGTCGGGCACCCACTTTAATGCGCGTTTTAACTCCGATAATTCACGTCGCTTTGCAATGAGCAGCCTAGCCGATGCTCAAACTGACTAACGAGATGTCAGATTACAACTGATGCAGGTCTGGGCATTTCTAATACGTCACAGTATCTTGGCACCACCTACCATTACCATTACATCCTGCTATTCTAGGACTTTTGGCACAACTGTGGATAATGTCCAATTTCAAATTTCTAACCTGAAACCCATAACAATACTACCATATTTAAATATACATACAAACACCAACAATTTAGAAATGTATCATATTCAATTTATAACCCACCATGGATAATCTACCATACATCACTGTAAACTAGAAATACTGCAGTTGCCACAAATATATAGCCCAGTGGTTCCCAAACTCTGCATCAGAGCACACACACGGGGGTATCGCAGGCAGGTAGTTTGGTCTTTGTAGGCGGCCATTTACACAGGCTGCAGTCCTTAGTGCGGAGCTTCTGAAACTGTGTTGGGTTAAACTATTTGCCTCACTCATGGCGGGGGACAATAATAGAAAACCAATGGGTCCTGTAGGAAGCCGGACACTCTACTGCCAATAAGCATAACGGTCCTCAGCTGCCAAACATTAGCAGAAAGGAGAATGTGATCTCTCCCACCCTACCCTCTACTCCTTGGGATTCAAAGTTGCATCCTGTAGTAACCATTATTGCTACAGCAACTGTAAGTGTTTGATGGACATTTGAAGGGGCATGTGGGCGTATCTGCTGATCCTATAAATGGCATGTGGAGGGTCAGATGGGCACTACAAGGGACATAAGAAGCAGCCAAAGCATTTGGGGAAGTCTTAAGACAAGTGAGGGGGTTATGCAATTTTGATATTGTCCTTGGAGTGTCGTTTCTTTTTCCATATATTATGGCTTTTTTCTGCAGGATAAGGCACCCTGCCACACTGCAAAAAATGTTCAGGAATGGTTTGAGGAACATGATAAAGATTTCAAGGTGTTGACTTGGCCTCCAAATCCCGAGAATACGATTGAGCGTCTGTGGGATGTGCTAGAAAAAAAAAAAAAGTCCGAACCATGGAGGCAACACCTCACAGCTTACAGGACTTAAAGGATCTGCTGCTAATGTATTGGTGACAGATACCACAGGACATCTTCAGCGGTCTTGTGCAGTCCATGCTTGGACAGGTCAGAGCTGTTTTGGCGGCATGAGGGGGACCAACACAATATGAGGCAAGTGGTTTTAATGTTATGGCTGATCTGTGTATATAAATTGGTTCTGTTTGAAATCCACTCAGTACATTTGTGGCATTGCTGATGTTTGTTATATGATAATAAAAGTGAGTGTTCACAAAGCAGATAGCAGTCATCTTACAAAGGCATTTACAGAGATGCCCTATAATGACCAAGTCATGCACATTTTTGGGTTGCAAGCTGGTTATTGAAGGATGTATGACTGGAGCTACAAATAAAGTGCTCCTAAATGAAAATATTGAAAAGAAAAGACCATATTCATTTAAGTATAACTGACAAAATAATCCACTTGCTTGGGCCCAGTAAAGTCTTTCAGTAGAATTGTGAAGGAAATGATTCCTCGTGTCTATTCACTGTTCTAGGATCTTACAATGACATTAGGTCCATTCCACTCCCAAGTTCTGAATACATGCAGAAATGCATTTATATTGTAATTGTCTGTACACTTTAATGCAAATATTTAACACTGCAGAACAAGTGCATTTGCTGCATTATACATTTTTTGTGTAGTGATCTATTTAAATATAATATCAGTTACTCTTACTTCCTTGTCTATAGTTTGCTTGAAAACACGAGTGCTGAATTGGAAGGATTTTATATACTGTAGTGACTAGTCCAGCAATTTGTCATAAAGGCTCGAGACATTTAGTGCATATTTGGGATCCGGACCCCATTGTCTCCACACCACTGTTGCCTCAGTCTGTCACAGCGCAGCTGTTTCCCCCTGAGAATGTTTTTTATATTTTTATATTTATGTTCATGCAACCACTTGTTTGCAATTAAAACTTCATTTTACAAACAATTTTATATCACCATTCATTATTTGGATTAATGGAAGAAAAGTTATTTTTCCATGTGTTGAAGATTGCCAGAAACCTGAAATGAAAGATACCTTTATGAGCTTGTAACAACTAGAAGCTTTGTGAGTACTGGTACGCTTTCTGCTTTCAAGTTTCTTTTGGGTCAAAGATACCTTTATATATCCTGTTTTTCCTTACAAGTGTAAGTCCAGGTGTGTGTTTAGACCTGTTCGTTGGACTTTGGATTTAAAGATACCTATTTAGGAGCATACCCTTCTCTTAACCTGTGAGTTGGGGTACGCCTTATCGTCATACTTCGAAAATCTATTTGGTACTGCAGGGGGTGCGTTTACCAATGTTGGATGAATTTCTATTTTGAGAAATCAATATAGGAGTATACCCATCTCCAATTCAGTGAGTTGGGGTACGCCTCAATTCGTATCCTCAGTATTGTGCTGAAGTCATTTTGAAGTGTATTATTACTTAATAAAAAACCACACACTGACACCATACATACCCCCCTTTTTTCTATGTATCTACGGAGTTTCTGGTAGAAGAAGAAATTATCATCATAAGAGGGGCATATTAAGTTCTACTAATGCGGATAAGTATTCCATCTACCTTATCATTATTTTACTGTGACACAGCAAGCAGCGCTGTTATTTCAATTTTTTCTGTATATCCTTCGAGACATTTAGGTCCAGGGAAGAACAGTTTTTTGGCACTTCAAAATTGTCAGTGCGATGTTGAATAGCCGCGGGGAGGGAGCTCCAGCAGCTATTCAATACACCGCGCTGTTTGAACGGTTAAAGGATTTCTTCTCGCACCCCCTGGAGATGCGAGGAGAAACCCGTCTAAAGTGCCACGGGCGCAGCTGTTTGCAGCTTTAACAGCCACGCACCCGGCACTTTAGTCAGGGAATGCCGGTTACCGAGCCTTAACACCCAGGTTAAGTCGCGAGAACCGGCATTCTCAGACTTAACCCATTCCCAACAATGCAAACAGCGCGTTGTATTGAATAGCTGTGGGAGCTCCCTCCCGCGGCTATTCAACGTCGGACTGAATTGAATTCGGCCCATTGTAGCTTTAACATATTCAATGAAATTGTCAATTTCACATAAAAGGAATACATTTTGTCAGGATGTGGCTAGCTACCAAAACATAATGTAAGTGACTGTGTTTAGGCATTCGCGTAAAGAAATCTCATTTACACACATATTTGGAAAATATTTAATTATCTTGGGCCTTAAAATCTGAGAGTTTGGATCTGAGGTTTCCGTGCACTTTCCACTCAGGTAATAGTAATTTATATGAGGTTAATATTAATAACTATAAATAGTTATTAAGGTTGAATATATGATACCTCTTTACAATGCGTGTGTGAAGCCACTACGTGGAAACAAAGCTGTTCAGTGTCTGAAGGTTTCTAACCACAGCTGTACCAGCACTCCGTTTTGACTTTGTATTAGGATAGGGATCTATATACATTTGTCTGTTTATATACTGTACCATCATGGACAGTGTTTGATTTTGATTTTAAAACAACTAAATATAATACATTTGAGACCTTTCTGTCCACTATAAGCCTCACTTGAAATATTTGCTAGCACGCACAAGACCCCTATTTTACTCTCTGTACACTGGTGTGCACTATGGCATGCTTGCCGACATTTGGCTCCCTCCTTCCGGGAGGGAGCTGTCGGGCTTACAGGGCTGGGGGCGTGACGCGGCCAAAGGGGGCGAGGCCCGGCACATGACGCAGCGTTGGGGGCGGAGCATTGGGGCGTGACAGCACGATCGCGTCATCGTGGCTCCGCCCCCTCTTCACAATGCCGTGATTAATGGCATTGTGCAGCGGGGGCGGAGCCATGATGACGCGATTCAGCGCGAATCGCGTCACCGGCCCCCCTGCTGCCGGGGTTTGTACCAAAAGGCGCGGGGGGGGGGTGCGGGCACATCGCCGGGGGCCGGGAGGATTGCCTGCCTTCCCGGGAGGTCGGAAGCGGCACCCGATTTTCGGGAGGCTCCCAACCAAATCGGGAGGGTAGGCAAGTATGCGGTTCTTTCGTTCCTTTTCAGATAAAGCACAAACACTGTTTTCGTTTAGGTGACATTGAGAACAAGGGCCGCAGTTGTAACTTCACAATGAATTAATTCCATGAATCTGTTAAATCTTCTGATTTAAAAGACACAATGGTAGCAATTTTTTCAGCTATGCTGCTGTCTGATACAACTATATTAAAATTTATATAACTTACAGAGATCTTAAACCTAGACGAGCGATGCTGCAAAGCCCAGGGATGTAGACTGCTGCCTGCATGAATTTATTGTGAAGGAAACTATCCTATAAAAGCCTAGATATTCAAAACAACTCTCTCAGGATTGCTATACATTTTAAATCTACCAAGGTCGTTCAGTGTAACCCTCAATAAAGGTGATCATCTGGTCTTCTAACCGATACAAGCATTAAGCAATAATACTAAGCAATATGGGGTCAAATGGGGATTTCTTCATTCTGTTTGCACTTAAATTAACCACAAGGTCAGGAAGTTGCATTAAGCGTTTGGTTTATGCACCCAAAATGGGAAGCACTGTAATGATAACATAGCTCGTTTTTGAGATGATGTATCCCTAACAGGATTATCATAAGGGACTATTATATAGGGAATTTTGATATGTATTTTTACAAAAGTGTTCACTGCACCAATCTCATGTTTCATTGCACTAATGTGGGTTTTCTACATCAACAATTCTTACACTATCCTAGTCCTTAGACACACTCACATATATATTCCCCGCACTAGACAGTATGCCACCAATTTATCAAATATCCCCCAATTATCCAAAACCTTTACATACGCAGATATTGTAGAAAGTTTTTTGAGCATGTACTACTCCTAGAACATTGAATACTACCCCTAGAAGACTGAAGCTACATATGGAAAAGAAAAACAAAATTAGTTATTTTGCTGTAGGTGCACAAGGAACTGAGAGTATGTACAGGTCATAAAATTCCATTTTATTAATTAGATTTAAAAACTGTATATAATAAAGATCCTTATTTGGTCTAGTGAAATATGTATTAATCCTAGTCATATGAGGCTTAATTTTACTTTTGTTGTTACAGGTTCACCTCGCTCAAGTGAAACCTGTAATATATCTTCCATTACATAAGATTATGGATGAAGCTATAGTGGGTGCAAGGAGTGCTATAGCTATGGGGCCCAGGACCCAAGTTATATACTGTAGTTGCATACCAATTTACCGGGTTTGCCTGTTAAGCAGTTAGGTCCAAGTCGTTGCCCAGCCTGAATGGGGCCATTCCATTTTCAGTGAGTAGTGTGTGTAGTGGATGTTATAATTGTAATGGGACTCTAATGTGGCATAATCTGAACTGGGCACTATAATGTGACATAATCTAAACTGGAGGGCACTGTAATGTGGCATAATCTGATCTGCTCATTTTAATGTGGTATAAAATTAACTGGAGGGCACTATAATGTTACATAATAAAACAGAGGCACTGTAATGTGGCACAATATGATGTTAAGGTAACATAGTGTGGTATAATATTAACTTGGGCACTGTAATGTGGTATAATTTGAAATAGAGGGCACTGTACTGGAGACACAATAGTGCGGCATAATATGAACTGGGAGCACTGTAATGTGGCAGAATATGAACTAGAGAGACTAATAATGTGCACATAATGTGAACTAGGGCTCTACAATGGTTCAGAATATGAACTATAGCATTATTATGGGGCATAACATGAACTGCGGAGAGGCGTCACCCTAAAAGCATTGGGACAGGGGCACCTTCAAAATGTTGCTATGAGGCCCACAAAGTTCCGACTAAGCTCCTGCATAAAATTGTACTACATTATTACAGTCTGATTTGGATGGGTAAGTAATTTACATATTTTGCTGCTGTCTGGGAAGCATGGTGAAAAGGCTTTTCTATCTATGGTGGACACTTATTGCTGAAATATACTGTATAACTAGAATAGCTGCGCTAAACAAAATAAGGATCTTTTGTTAGTAGGTTAATTGGCAGATTCCTTTGAGTCTAAGAAGGTATTGTAACGTAATACCATAGTGGATCTGTCCTATGTATTCAAAAACATCAAATAGAGGATTGTATGTTTCATTCAACTTCTACAGATATCCCCCCCCCCCATCATCCACAAACCTCTCTTTCTCACTGCTTTTTTGTGTCTACATTTTTCCCTAAAATGTTAATATGAATTGATATTGTTTCTGCGGTTCTTACACATAAATAGTGTTCTATGTTCACTGTGTAGTGTCTGCTTCTCATATGAAACTTTATTCTGCTGTATTTGCTGTGTTATAGTGATTGTCTTTAAACAAAAACTGGTCTTTTGCACTAAATAAATTATATTTAAAGAATATAAGAATGATCTTTATCCCTAAAACTTACCAGTGCTGGGACCCAAACAGTTTTCTTTTTGTCTCCAGTATTCAAGGAAACATAGACAACCTTCCCAAGTAATTCATCCCCAGTTTTATCCTCATCTTCTTCCTCATCACTAGAGGATGTGGATGACTCTTCCTCTGGACTAAAATATAGAAACATTATTTCTATGAGACACAAAACAAATTTCACAACTGCCTTAAACTGTGAAATATTCTTAAATCCATTTAATGCAAGATGTTGTCACCAAATCTACTTGGAAGCAAGAAACCTTACTATATATTTTATTATCTTTCAAATAAAAGACATCTTAACGTGTCTGCAACAGCATTGTCCATTAGGTCCTCACCCGGGACATCTCTATACTAATGCACCAATGTAGTCACTATTGTACAAATATCAAAGTTTTTTCATAGTGCAGATTTAAACATGATATTGCAGTTCTGAAAATGATATTAAATGGCATATAGTAAACAGGTGGGATTACTTGGATATAAAAGGGATATAAATAGCCTTTAATATCAGAATAAAATATAATTACTTAAAACCTAATGTTCTGACTAAAGTTCTAATGCACGAGACAGCATTTTCCCCTCCCTCCAGCTGTCTCTTCTCATACTCATATTAATTGGGTTATTGTAGCAGTCATAGTAGCCACTAGAAAGCAAGTTACGCTGTTAACCAATCACAGTGCAGGCTTCGTCCTTGTTGTTATTACAGCATCACTGCAGGAGTAGAGAGGCAAACAGAACAATAACATGCTCTCTTTTTACTTGGTTCATCTAATCTAACTGCAGCTAATGTTGCCAGCCAGTTTCCCACTGTAGCTCTCTCACTCACTGTTATGTCAGTTAGCAGGCAGCATGGAAAGCAGCAAGTTCCAGTGGACAAAAGCAATACATCCTGTCATGTCCTATTAAATGTTTATATGAAATATCACACAAGAAATACTGCATTCCTTTAATGTGCATTAATGTTTTATGACGATTTCACTCACCATTGTGTGATTATTGGATACTATTTTCATATTATTATTTACTTGTATGTTATTGCTTTTTCCTGCAAAACCTCAATAAAATAATTTCTAAAAAAAACAAGTAATTTACAACAGACTAAAATGATTAGTTGTGTAAACCAGTTTGTTCCAGCATGAAACATGTCTACAAATTGGGACAGATCCAATCAAGTGTGTAGTCCCAATGTATCCTAGCGCTACAGTATGTGGCTCCACATACACATTTCTGGATATTATGGTACAGAAAACATTTTTTTCAAAACTGATGTTTAGTAGCAGTAACAATATGATGCAGAGAAAACCTTTTCAAAGAGCCCAGATTTTGCTTTTGACCAGCGTCTTTCCATTTCAGCAGCTAGCAACAAGCTTTGCAAGTCCAGTTTTTCCTATTGGTTCCTGCAACCTGTTAATTACTCTAACTCCTCCCCTTCAGAATGAAGTCAAGATCCCTCAACACCCTGCTGCATTATTTACTTTCCTATAAGACCAAAGCTGTTTTTAACTGTTTTGAAGTTATCTTATATTCAAAATTCATTGGTCTGTTTGTTTGTCTGTCCGGTTATGCATCCAGACACCCCTGCACCGATTGGGATGAAACCAACGTGAGGTGGTCCAGTTGGATCCTGGCCAGGTTTTAAAGGGGGTTAGGGTCCCGGTTAGAACTCCTGTTGGTGTACACTCGACAGAACATTGACTCGGGGAGCCTGTTATGATTCTTCCACTGGATGGATTTGGAAGAAAAATGTCAGAGTGGTACCATTGGATTCCAGAAGACATACTAATGAGATGAGGACAGTGCTACCCACAGGTGGGACAGCTGGACAGCGCCCAAAAAGCAGGACTGGCCCTCTAAAATTAGGATGATTGGGAGGCATGATTACATGTCTGTCTCGTTGTAAAAGCGCATTAAGTGATTTGTAGGATAATTCCAGAAACAAAAACACTTGTGGCTCAACATGCCCAATTAAATCTGCTTACATTTGCACACAATCTACAATAAGAGAGAGCTTTATAAACTGAAGCCACAAAATGCAAGAAGGAAATTACAACCATTTAGGCAGAAGTCTTAAAGGAAGTGTTCCTTTAACAATACAAACGTAGGCCCTCATTCAAAGCCGGACGCTCTGAGCAGAGCGCTCGCTCTGAATGAGGGCCGTCCTCCATAAAAATGGAGCGTCCTCCTGGACGCTCATATAGCTGTGGGTCACAACCCACAGCTCATACGAGCGTGCAGGATGATGGTCGCGATGGTCTTGACCATCGCCACTGCGACCAGAAGCCTGTGGTCGGGGTTTTAGACCACAAGCCCTGGAGTGATTTTGGCTCTATCAGAGCCAAAATCACTCCCACTGACATCACTAGTGATGTCAGTGGGCCGGCTTCTGACGGTAGGCGTTCCCTTGGGAACGCCCCCGTCTGGGAGGCACGCCCCCTGCACGCCCACCAAAGGGGGCGTGCTGTCAATCAACATCGACAGCACGCCCCCTTTGATCAGACACAACGAGCGAAGGAAAGTCCTTAGCTCGTCACGTCTCGCGCATGCGCACGACGGAGCTCCCTCCGTCGTGCGCATGCTCAGTGCACACCATCGACCCACTTGCGAGCGGACAGCCGCTCGCGAGTGGGTCTGAATCAGGCCCATAGGTTAAGATTCAGTCATGCACGAGGTTCCAGTTCACAAGTAAGGGGACAGAACAGCATGTCATCGTAATTGGGAGTATTTGTTTCCTAACTGCAACGACGTGGGACTCAAAGTTCCTAATTGGATGAGGACAGCATGCTATCTTTTAAATAAGAACATACACTTTGGGCCAGATGTTATAGGGTGAGAGTTTAGAAAATGTGAGAGTTTAGCAGTAAACTCTCACATTGGTCGAGTTTTATCTTCAAAATGGGAAAACATCTGGATAAGAGTTTCAATCGTGAGAGTTTTTTTGAGTCTAAAAATACGCGAGTTTGCATGTCAAACTCTATTACATTGGCCAAGCTTAAAAAGTGTCAGAATTTACTGCTAAACTCTCACCCTATAACATTTGGCCCTTTACCACTATCTACTTGTGCAGTCTGTGCTAAGGATTTAGTTAATAAATGTACTGTAGGATTCCATTAAGTATTTATATTTTTATTTATACTGTATTATTTTTCTCTCTTCTTTTTATGAAATGGTTTACTGAATATATAATGTAATTATATTGAATCTTAATAAAACATGTATAAAGTAGCTGGTACTGTTTTTTTTCTTGGTATGTTCCTATATAATTTATGCTGACAAATGTTGGTTTCACCACGCTGTTCTTTACAGATCATTTTTACTTGAGAATCTGTCATGGTCCTTTTTAATAGCAGCAGAGGGATCAAACACTTGTGCATTTAACTTAGTATTTCTTTAATTCTTTTATGTTTAGTGCCTGAGTTATTAAATTCTATACCTGGTTTGAAAGACTACTTATTTCTTGGTGGGGTGCTGGTTCCAAATGAGGAAGTCATAGATTATATATTATTATATCTTATATATTTTAGGATATTTGAATGTGCTTGATTAACTCATTTTTCAGTTAACTCTGTTCCCTTCCTCTAATTCTTACTGAAACTTATAGTACATTAATGGCTTCGCCTACAATAAAATCGCTTCTGCCAACATTTTTATTTTTTGAGGTGTTCTAGTTGTATTGCTTTGCATAGGGGCCCTGTTATGGGAGTGGCCCACGTGACCAGCAGCGCTACACAGACTGGTGGCAGCAGTGCCTTCACCCACCACTCACACCTATGTCACTGTGTGCCCTGTGCATAGACTGCTATGCAGCCTATCCTATTCAAGTGACTGAGGACCCAAAGCACCGCTCCCCCAATCCTTACTGGCCGTGCGCGTGATGCCACACCTATATCTTGCATTAATAATGTCAATTAATTTTGCTTTTGTTATTGCTCAGCTTAAACTTAACAGATCGAGATAAAACAAAGTGCAGGTTATTTCTAGGAGTGCCCACTGCAAATTGATGCAATTTCATGAAAATCGGTTCAGTAGTTTTCGTGCCAACTTGGAACAAACACACAGACATAAAAAAATTTTGTAGTACATTGTTTTCAACTCCTTATGGTGTTGTCCTTGTTTTCGAGATTTATTTGTATTTAAGTTTTAGGGCTGGCAGCCTGGTAGATGCAGCGGAATGTAGTAAAAATGTTGACATTCACAATGTCGACATTGTCCACAGTTGACATTGAACATGTCGGCATTTGTGCAGATTCGCAATGTCAACATGTAAAGGGTCAACATGTGAAACATTGACATTCTGCACGTACCGGCATGCTTATGCTGCGGGAGGGGAAGTTAGGGTTAGACACTAAAGGGAGGGTTAAGGGTTAGGCATACTCACCGCCCCAAGTGCTGTTGGATCAGCCGGAAGTCATCATTAAATGACCATAAGACATGGAATACCACGCTGGAGCGACGGGACCTGACGTACCGGGTAAGAACCATGAGACCACCGGGGACATTTTGTCAATATTTTAATAATGTCGACTTGATGAATGTCAACTTGGTCAATGTCAACATTGGGAGCATGCCGACATACTGCATGTCGACAGTATGGCCACGCTGACATTATGAGTGTGCTGAGTGAGGTTGGTTGTTGGGACACCCAATTATAGTTTCTTTTTCATGAAAAGGGCAGGTACTGATACTTAGTCACATTTATTTTTGTACAGCCATATTATACAATTTTAAACCATATACCGATCTGTACTTTTTAATTATTGCACAAATGTCTCTAGTTGTATTCAATATTTGGCACTAACCATTGAATGGCTGCAACATAACCTAATTTCTCACACAGTGTATAGAACCAGGTATTTCTATAGATTTGATATGTGCCAAGGTTGAAAAAGTATGGAAACATTCTTTTCCGGCGTGGTAACAAGATTTTCCTCATATTGAGGATGGTCAAGAAACCCTCCTTGGTTTGGAGTATACGGTCATATTCTACAATCAGCAGTCTTACAAGATGTTCATGTTAAAGTAGTGAACAGAGCTTACATTTCTCAGTCTCAGCGTAGATTCATGACAGACAGTGAGACAGGAGCATGTCCAAAATGCGATAGCTGGGTGGCCACATTCAAACATAACTTTTGGGATTGTAGATTTATCGAAACATTTTGGAACAAGTTGATAGTATACTTAAACAAGACATTTTTTACGCTAGACCCTCTGGCTCATTTGTGTGCAACTTTTACCGCTTGGGACCTGGATACTGAAAATACAAAACTCATACCATTTCTCCCCATAGTGGTAACTGTAGCAAAAGTAGTGATTTTACTGCACTGGACCTCTAAAACTCATTCAACTGTTCAAGCTGTAACACAAAGAATGATCCGACTAATGTACTATGATAATCAACGCTCCCAGATATAGGAAAAAGGAGTTGTAAAGTTTTATTAAATTTGGGGACAGTATATCTAAAGAATGATCCGACTAATGTACTATGGTAATCAACGCTCCCAGATATAGGAAAAAGGAGTTGTAAAGTTTTATTAAATTTGGGGACAGTATATCTATACTCTAGATGTGACCACTCAAAGCCAGGTGGTCCAAATCTTCGAGTTCACAGATTGGTTTGTTAATAGAAAGTTGCTACAGGCACCTAGTGTATTCTAGGTGATGTAAATTAGGGGATAGTAAATTAGTACTAAGCAATGGTCACAAATGTTACTAAATTAGTTTGAGAATTGGAGCACTTGGTTCTCTAATTTATTTTCTATGGTCCTCCCCCACCACCTCCTCCTCCCCCTCTGCGTTTGGTTTTTTCTATTTCTATTATTGTTTATAATCACGGTCGTGTTTCAACACTTTTTAGACATTATGCTATTTTAGTAACTTTACTGTGATGCAATACAATATTTACATTAAAAAGTTATTGGGATTTATGAAATGTTTCTATACCTATGGCCATATTGCCTCGGGCTTGTCCGAGGCATTTACTATGTCGACAGATAAGGTCCTGACTGTTGAAAGGATATGTATGTATCTATTTGTTTTATTTTGTATTCTGTAAGAAAAATTTGAAAAAAAAAATATGGCTGCAAGGTAAATGCACAGAAACTTTGTAATGTCTACACTTTTAATATTATACTTTATTTATAGGGTTAGCAGCTACGTACAAAGTGCATAAAAAAGTACAGTACAAACATAATAGGACAAAGTGCAGTACAGTATACAAGTGCCGTACAAAGGCAGTTCAGCGCCATGCACACAACGTCCCCTGCACATGTGGTGTCATAACATTACGTGTGCTGTAAAGAGGAGGCCGGGAGCAGGAAGCTAGGCACCGGGCATGCCCTCTACAGGTATCTCGGTGCATTTCAAAAGACCCCTCAAGATGGACACAGGTGCCACTGGAAGGGCAATCAATAACTACACAGCCACCATAACTTAAAAAAATAATAATTGGCCAGACTTGTACCCCAGATGACGGGCAGCAGTAGTCAGATTCAGAGTCGTTGACTACAAGGAGGAAAGGACAGAAAGAGAACATGAGGGAAAAGGGCCCTGCGTGCGAAAGTTTACAATCCATAGGGGAGAGGGAGATGGACAAGGCTGACACAGAGGGGTGAGAAAAGGTACTGGGTTAGAAGAACTGGTAGGCTTTAATAAAATAATGAGTTTTTAGAACCCATTTCAAACTTCAGAGAGAGAGGTTAAGAGTCTGACAGGAAGAGTCAGTGAGTTCTAGCAGTTAGGAGCTGCACGGGAGAAGTCCTGAAAGTGGGAGTAAGAAGAAGTAATCAGTTGGGAGGAGAAGCAGAGGTTATTGGCTGAGCAAAACGTGCAGGTGGGAGATGAGATTAGCGATGTAGTGGGTGGAGGATTGGGTCAGGACCTTTAGGTGAGTGAAAAGTTTGAATTGGACTCCGTAGGAGAAGTGGAACCAGGGTAAGGACTGGCAGAGGATAGGCAAATGCAGAGCGGTTAGAGTCCTAATGAGCCATGCAGTGGTGGAGAAAGCAGGACTGTAGTGGAGAAAGCAGGAGTCAGAAAAGCCAGACAAGCCAGACAAGAGGAGGTTGCAGTAGTCTAAACAAGAAATGACCATTGAGTGGATGAAGGTCTCATCATCTGTGAGAAAGGTATGAAGGCAGAATTGGCATGAATGGGTGTGGGAATGAATGTGGAGTTTAAAAGAGAAAGAGGAGGCAATGACAAGTCCTAGGCAGTGGACTTGCATAACAGAAGAGAAGGTGATGTTGACAAAAGATGATGAAAAGAAGGGAGCGTGGAGAAGATGATGAACTCAGGACCAGTTCTGTGCATAAGCAAGAATGGGTCTGACATCACGCACGGAGTTTGGCAGCAAACGGTCAGTGATTGACAGTCTGCTGCATTATCTGGGCGGGGAGGGGGCGGTGACGGCTTCAGTTTCTCAAAACAAAGGCATTTTTGGTATTGGAGGCTGAAAAAGCAGATGAGCTCTCAATGGGCTCGATTCTATTCAGTTAGCTCCGGAGCTATTCAATACACCGCGCTGACAAGTCCGACTAATGATTTCTTCTCTCATCCCTCCGGGGATGAGAGAAGAAATCCGACAAAAGTCCCAGCGCGAGGCTTTTTTCTGCCCTTAGCGCCGGGAAAACAGCCTCGCGCCGTGAAGTTAGGTTGGGGAATACCCTGTTTAAGGCGCGATAACGAGCCTTCCCCGACCTAACAGCGCGATGAATTGAATAGCTCCGGGAGCTATCTCCCGGCGCTATTTACATTGCGCTGAATTGAATCGTGCCCAATGTAAGAAATGTATAGGGAGAAAAAGAAAAGGACGAAAAATAAAGCACCATTAAAGTGTAGCTATGTTACATGAAGATTAAGTAAGACACCAATGGGTAGTGGCAGAGTGGAAGATCGGAATCATGAGCAGAGACAGCAAAAGTGTTGTCAGAGAGGTAGGAGACCCAGGAGATGGCAGTGTCATGCAGACCAAAGAAGTGCAGAATTTGCATTTCATACAGTATATGGCAGTGGTTTCCAAACTCAAGGCACACCAACGGTCCAGGTTTTAGAGGTATCCATGATTAAGCACAGATGGTTAAATCAAATTGACTGAGGTACTAAATGAGTTACCTGTGGTCAAGCATGAATAGACTGTACTGTTAGGGTGCTTTAAGGACTAAGTTTTGCAAAATCTGGTATATGGGAATCAAGAAATGTCTTTTTTTGTAACCATTCTGCAATATAGCTCTAAAAAAAAAAATAAAGAATATTTTAGTGGATCTTATTGGAATACATGTTGGTTGTATATAGTTTTAATAGTAACAAATTGGTTCGCACAGGCCGACCTAGTATTGAGAGCAAGGTCGTCCCAGCTGGGTTATTTGACATAATGAGCACAGTATATATTTGTAACACTGGTTCTCATTTTATATCCTTGATGATCTCTGGCAAAATAGAATGGCTTTGCTCTAAAAGCAAAAATCTTTTTTTGCCCCACAGTAGTTACGATGCCTTTTCTCAAGTTGGCAGCTGGTAAAGCTCCAAAGAATTGCTTTAGTATTTAGTGATTGGAATAACTGTATAAAAAAGGTTGATAAATATTGCCATCTTTGGTGAGTTTTGTGATGAGATTGTACCAAAGATAACATATTTCTTATAGCTTTTTTATATAATTGTTAGTACTGTGCTGGGAATGTGATAACTAATAAAGGGGATTGCTCTTAAGTCACCAGAAGTGTAAAGTCACTAAATAAGTCTGTGTTCTATTCAGAAAAACATGACGTCAATGTGATGGTCCTGCATATTGTATGAAAGCACAAGTCCAAGGTATTACTTGGCACATTGTCCAATTAAAAAAAAACTAAACGATCCTGTAAGCAAATTGTATGATCATGGAGTCTATTCAGCATTGATTTTTTTTTTGTACATAAAAAATACGGAAACTATGATTTCTGTATTTTTTATGTAACTCTCCTATTCAGCAATGGGATAATGGAGAAGATAACGCAATTATTTTCTCGATTGATTCCCATCTTGCAGAGTACCGCGCTGTAGGGATCAGCCATTGATCTCTACAGTGCTTTAACACTTTTTGCTACTCAGCAAAGTAAAAAGTGTTAAATCACTCGATAAATATTTCCTTTATATAACGCCATGTCAGATTGGCGTTATACGAAGAAAGTCCTTAAATATCCCTAAAACTGCAGGGACAGAGGGAAGTCCCTGCAGCATCTTGTAAGCCCGCCCAGTCTCCGTCCTTGCTTCAAAGTAATCGGCGGCAGGTAAGTCACTCTAGAGCTTTTTAAACCTCCAGAAATTGATTGATATGTGTATATAGGCTTTATACTAGCCTGTATACATGTATATTTATGTGCGATTATATTTAACATTTATATATAAATGTTAAACATAAGAGTCGATGACGCTGCTTTGTTAATTATGCACACCCTTAAAACGCCTGTTTTGACCGTTTGGCACGCCTGCGTCCGGATCTCCACTCCCCGTTTTCAAGCACCTTCCCCTGTTACCACCCACAAATGCCTCATCCTGTCACTCAAATTAGCAGGCATTCGCTATTTTGCGAGCACACGATTTCCAACCGCACTGACTGGTTGGCGCATGCGCATTACGACCCATACGCATGCGCAGATGTGCGAACATCGCTCGGAGCGAACGAGCGGCCGCTTACGAGTGGCTCTGAATCAGGCCCAGAGACTGTTCCTGAGCGTATGACTGAGCATGCGCAGAGGAACAAAGAGAAGGGACTGTTTACGGAATCCCGAAAACAATCCCTTCTGTGGCATTGCAGGGACAGCGTGTTACCGCTACCGCTGTGCCTGCCGAAAATCGTGCATATTTTATCATAATTGATAAAATCTTGTGACGATGTTACCAGATAATATTCTGGGCACCATCGTCACTGTTGCCGAATAGACCCCTTAATGAGCCAAATATTTTAAAAGATTATTAAGATCACTACACAGAAGCACATACAAGATATAAGGTAAATAGTATAGTAAGTTCTTACTTTACATATTGTTTTATATATGTGGAGTGCACTGAAAGTGGAATTAAAAAAACTGCTGATTTTAGCATAGCAAAAATGAGAACTGAATTGTGTTCTATATTAAAAATGTGTTTTTGAAAGTTAATTTTCTGCAAAATTTTTAAACCTAAGTGTTTGTCAGAAGTCTTTAATGAAATTGTATTTAAAAAATAGTTTTTGAATTTAAACATAAGTAAGTTTTCAATTTAAAGTAGCTTAAAAACAATTTTGAAGTTTAAATATTGTTGATAGTGGAAGACTAATTATAATTTGTAATCCTTTTTGATTTAAAAGTAATATTTAAGCCAATTCTTAAATCTGGAGGTTTATTTTGGAGTAACTTGAAATGCTTCCTGTAAGTTTCTATTTTACATGTGAAGTATGTGGTGTTAAACAGATTTAGTTTGACAATTTTAAGGAAAGTTTAAACCCTCATTTTGTGTTTACTTTATTACTATTAAATAAAACTCAAATAATGCTCTCCAAAGCCATTTTAAATTGTTTTAATGTATTTTTTTAATATGATGACTTAGTGCAAAAAGATAGTTAACATATCTTTTTGAAAAGTGAAGCACAGTTTTATTCGTGTATAGAACATTTTCAGGCTTATTAGATAACATGGTAGAACAAAACAGAAAAATATCACTGTCTATACTAGACTGTAACTTCTGAGAATATTTGAGATGGGAGTGACTACAGTGCATTGTTAAAGGTGTCTCTATACTATCGTATTAATAAGCTTATTCATGTTTATTTGTAGTTTTGCCCTAAGTTAGTACCTGCTTAAAAAAACCTCACATACTGTATTTAATATTTAAAATGGAAAAATTATCTACCTCAGTCATTATAAGCAAATATCCATTAATACTGTAAGAAGACAGAGATTGACTTGCCTATGGGAGGACTATATCAATTAAAGGAGAATTCTTTGTAAATCGCCCACCAACCGCCAAGTAGCAGACCCATGTGTGTCTCATTCTGCAGCTCATCAATAAATGAGGCCTTTATATCTGATGTTCCCAAGGCAGTGATTTTGGAGAATAATGTGAGCTGAGGCACAGATGGGGCAGAGAGAGAGAGTGTATTATCTAAACCAATAACTCTGTCTGGGACTATGGCTACATTGGAGCTAAGGTTTAGGTGACAGGGGTTGTTTATTATTCAGGGCATACAGTACATACAGAGAATGTAATTATATTGTCATTATGAGTGCTATATAAAAGTTAGTTGATTAAGTTGATTTGTTAAATAAATATTGTAGGGATGTGCAGGCACGGATAGGTTCGACTTTTGTCCAGGAATGATGATGTTCGTCCGTGCAAGATGACGTTTTGCCTCTTTCTGAGTTCCGTTTTTTTGGAGGGAAAAATCCGAACTCCACGTGCAAACTCGAACCTATCCGAGCCTGCACATCCCTAAAATATTGTAAACTTACTGTTTTATGGCAATTTCAATTTGTAAAAACTCAATTTATTTAATGCACTATTTCTGGAATAATTATTCAAACTCACATGTGATTCGATCTTCTTCCACGATTTGTTTTTTTCCCTATTACAGGTGTTCCGAAATGTTCTGGATTGGTTAGTGGAAGCTGGTCTAGTGTCTGTTGAGAAAAATAAAACATTATCACTCTACATAACAAATAATAGAAACCGTTGTAATTCCTACACCGTTCACCTGATTTGGATGTAAATACCCTCAAATTAAATCTGAAAGTCTGCAGTTAAAGCACATCTTGATTGTTTCATTTCAAAGCCATTGTGGTGATGAATAGAGGCCAAAATATGAAAATTCTGTCAATGTCCCAATATTTATGCACCTGACTTATATACAGTGGGGCAAAAAAGTATTTGGACAGCCACCGATTGTGCAAGTTGTTGCAGTTTAAAATATGAGAGAGGTCTGTAATTTCCATCATAGGTACACTTCAACTGTGAGAGACAGGATCAGAACAAAAAATTACGAAGATCACATTGTATGAAAAAAATTACAGAGAGGATGAATGGGGACATGTATCGTGACATTTTGGGGAAAAAGCTCCTTCCCTCAGTAAGAGCATTGAAGATGCAACATGGCTGGGTCTTCCAGCATGACAATGACCCCAAACACACCGCCCGAGCAACTAAGGAGTGGCTCCACATGAAGCATTTGAAGGTCCTGGATTGGCCTAGCCAGTCTCCAGTCCTCAACCCAATAGAAAATCTGTGGAGGGAGTTGAAAGTCCATGTTGCCCGGCAACAGCCCCAAAACATGACACATCTAGAGAAGATCTGCATTGAAGAGTGTGCCAAAATACCTCCTGCAGTGTGTGCAATCCTTTGAATAGGGTGTACTTGAGAAGGACGTTTTCATCGCTAATTGAATACGGCCCTCAAGTTTAAAAGTAAAGAGAAAAAAAAAGCACAATACATGTCTCACGGGATTGCTTATTTAATCTCGCTCTCTCATATAGATATATATATATATCTATATATACACACACATACATACACACATTTATTTATTTTCCTTCCTCCTAAAATTAATTGCTGTTATTAGTCCAACTGGTATCAAAACTATAAAGCTGTTACTAGTAACAGCTGGAAGACACTTGTCTGGCAGTTTAAATAAACAATGCTTTCCTGTATGTTTTGTCCAATCTATTGATTTTATAGGTCTTTAGTTGCCATTACCTCCATGGAAAGAGAATTTTCTTCTAAAACTGCAGGACTGATCGTTCTAAAGTGCTGTAATATTTAACAGAGGTGACAGGGATAAGACACAGTTGGTAATCTTGAATTTTAGTAATCTTTTTTTTGGTAATCTTGGTACTTTAGACCAATCTGCAGGAGCATCGTATAGTGTGTTCCCCCAAATCAGTCATTTTCACCCATTGTTCATTGCATCATCCCACTGGATAGTCTGCAAGTGCAATGGGACAATTCCATGGACGACAAGGTGTTGATGAATGAGGCATGTATTGCGTCTTCATATGGCAGAACGAATAGTGTGCACAGGGATGCGATATATTGTTACATCGCAACAATGCTAGGCACTGTCGTTCAGGTGTGTTCCCGGCTTAAAAATGATTGAAACAATCTGAGAAAGAATGAGAAGTCCTTTTTTTTCTTTAAACATTACTGACAACATGGACTCTCTGGTAAAATGGCAGAAGTGAGATAATAACAGTCCATCCTCACGGGATCTGTAGTAGGGTACTGTTTATCTTTAAACTAATAAAAAGGTTTTTGATGCTGATTAGAACCATACTACAATGCAGAGTTTCCTAGGTGTAAAGACTTAGGGCCTGACTGATTACGCGCACAGCTCTGCTGCGAAAATTTGCTAATGTTTGCAACGTCTTACCCGGCATAGAGACGCCCACTTCCGCTTTCGCACATCTGAAAGATCTCGCAATCCTGCGTATACATCAGTACCATCGAGTAACATTGGCCATCGGCCGATCTGCGTACGTTGTTGCAGTTGCGATCTGTAGGGAATCAGGCCCTTTATATTTTACCTGTTCCCTGGTATCCCCTTCTAATGATTAGCCAATATATCTACCAGTGTGTACCCAGCAGCAATAGACTGCACTGATTAATTTAATATGTGACACTTGTATATCTGTGTGTGACTGAGCCTGAAGCTATATACCAAGTGCTACGGTGCAGAGGACGTGGCATTATTCCGTTGTGTTTCGTATACAGGCTCAGTCGCATACAGATATACAAATGATGCATATCAAATGAATCAGTGCAGTCTCGTTGTGTGCTTTAGTTGCATTGTGACGAAGACACATTTTTTGGCGAAAAAAAAATTTGCAAAAAAACGCTGGGCGCTAGCAGAGTGGAACGGGACCTGGTGGCTGACCTCGCCGCCTGGCATACTGAGTCTAGGCATATGTGGACACTTCTGTAAGTTACATGCCTCAAATGTTATTCCAGAAATGTCAGCATACAGTACCGGCCACCACATTAGCAGCACAAATCAGGGGAACTTAATTACTCTTGTGGGATAATGTGATTGTTGCTCATTTCCAAATTCAATGTGTCATAAATGCAAACGGCGAGTGCTGAAAGGAATAGATATCACCAGCAGACAAGCCCATCACTCAGCTGACAAGGTTAATGTTAAGTGATGCGGTTGACTGTGAAATGGACACTGGTATTTACACCTCAGACTTTGTAAACAGTGTGGAAACACATCCAGAGAGACATAAGCAGCATACATAAGGAGTTACATGGGACTGCTCCCTGATAAGTGGATTCAAGATGAGGATATTCCCGAATGTCTAAGGAGATGTTTCATATACCATGCCACCAAAGAATCCACCTATTATAACAAGCAAAGTAGACTTGTGTACTATAATGAAAGTCATCACTTCTACATCTTTTTTATTAAAGGACATTATACACAAGATAAATGTTTTCTCTGCTTAGCTAATATAGAAAATCAGTGTAAATGTTCCCAGCAAGCTTGGTCACTTCTCTTTGTGGAGCTTTGCAATCATTGCTGTTCCTGCTCCGGGCAGCTGTACACACTGCAGGGTGAATGTCTGGAGTGTCCTTTGGACGCTCTGTGCAGCATTGAAGCAACAGTGCCGCCCCAGGGATCTGGGCGAAGGCAATGCTGGCACACCCTTCCCTAAAGCCCTGTTCTATGGTACTTCAAACAGCTTCTAATTCATTATACACCCACTTTATTACATTGATTGGCAGGTGAAGGACTCGTAGAAGTACCTACAATCTTGAACATTTAATTTGATTATCGAGCTTTTAGCTTTGCAAGTTCTACTTCCACTCTAGAAACCTTCAAAAACAGACTCATGAATCATGATCTGGTAACGCAAGCATCTTATTAATGCCCCTTTAGATTCTTAAAATATCAAATAAACACCCCAAAGGTACAACTCTCTTTTCTGTAGTCTGTCGAAACTTAATTTTTTTTAATCTGCGAATTTAAAAACACTTTGGGGCTGATTCAGAGGCAGACAGAGAAGAGGCCATGGATGTGTCCACTGGCGTTTCCCCATCTACGACTTTATGCAAATGTCACTACAAAGTCCTTCCCTGGTTTACATCTGCGTGTCCGAATGTGCAAGGACTAAATTGCGAGCGGTCAGCTTCAGTAGTCTCTGAAATACAGATTGGTCTTTACACTTGCACCAGTTGTATGACAGGTGCAGTTCCTCTGTCAGTGTATGGTTTCCTATGCCTGAAGTTGACCTGTTTATGACACCACTTTCAGAAACACGCACATGACACTCATGACACAGTCCGTAAGACAGACCATTTCCATGCGCACGTTAAGCCATCCATCACTTTTTAAGACATTTCTTACACCGTGCTTCTCGGTTGCGCCATCACCTGTGGGTGTACACACAGTGTAACTCACATGCAGCAGCATAAAAGAAAATTGCTCAAAGATGTGAAAATTGACATTATCTGTGACACTGAATCAGGCCCTTTCAGTCCTATTGGGAGAAAACTGCTTTATTATTATTATCTGGATCATCAAGCACAACACACCGTTTCTAGGTCCAAGTTGGTTACTTTAACCCTTACCAATCCCTAGCTGCGTCGCTAGGGGTCTCGTAGGACGGTGCGAGCTGTCGATGTTGAGTGGCAGCTCGCCCCGTTTGCTGGGCGGGCCGTGGGCGTGCCCGGCCAAACGGCCAAACGGAGGCGTTCCAGTCGGAACGCTTGCCGTTTGAGGGTGGCCCCACTAACATCATTGATGATGTCAGTGGGGAACTTCCTGCTCAAACAGAGCAGGAAGTTCCCTGGGGCTTACGAGTGCCCAAACCCAACCTTAGGGTCTTGTCGTAAGCCCCGACGGTGATGACCATCGCAACCGACACCCTGATCGCAAGCTAAGCTGTGGGTGGTAACCCACAGCTTAGCTTGCGACCTGGAGGCAGCACTTCAAAACAAGAAGTGCCTGCCCTCATTCAGAGTGAGCGATCGCTTCTTGCATATAAAACCTGTGTGTGCTCGGTTTGCCTTCCATTTAAAACAGATTCTGAAATTGACCATGAAGTCGAACAGGTTACATTAGTTGCAATTACTCAATCTACTTTGGCCACACTAAACAAAGTTGTGGTATGTAAAGGAACAGCACTACAGGAACATGCATATCACATTCCATATCAGCCAACTTTTTTATTGTTTGTTGCCAAATTAGATCCAGCATAAACAAGTCAGCCGTTGCCAGCAGATGCTGCAGCTGTGCAAACAATTATTATGAATCTGGAAAGAAAAGCATTTGGCAGGCACAGAAGATACAATTGTGATGCTGTGGGAATCCAGCTTACGTACATTCATAGGGTTTAAGGGCCAAACGAAGAAATCAGATTTGTATTAGTGGCTTTTACCATTTCCTTGTGAAAGATAAAACAACCGGTTACTAGATATGATGCTACAATATGTGTAACAGGAATAACATTCATAACAGAGCTTTCAATAATGCCAAGAAACTGTTGTCATGAGAGAGTTTTAGTAACATATATTGCACACTTAATACTTTTTGAAGTTTCTCGTTAATGAATTGGGGAATGTTAAAGTCATTGACCAAGATATCTCCGATACCCAAAAATCTTGTATAAAAAGTATTGGGGAAGGCATTATAGCATAATGAAATAATATAGCCATTATGGCACGAGTACTCATAAGGAAGACGTCTCACCATGATAACAAATCACCATTGCTGGATCTGCAGGAAGCAATCTAACCATGCATGCGCTGTTGGGCTTTTCTGCCAAATTCATATGGTTGAATTACATCTCAAGAAGATCAACAACGCTGATGTTTGGGGCCTTCTACCCTCACAGGTTGGTGGCTTGGAGCTGTCTGCCTATCTGAGATTCTTATGCTGGAACCCATTTCCAACACTCTAATATTACATCAACTAATACCATACGCCATTTCTCCAATTTTAACTACAATGTTCAACTGGATATAGAAGTGGGGGCAAAATAGCAAATGAACAGAATAATTTAGTACTTTTAAACAATAGCATGAACTTTCTGCCCACAAAATTTTGAGCGAATAGAGTGATAACATCCATAGTTAATGAAATTGTAGTACTCAGTTACTCAGTTAGCTACATGAGGACAACATGGATAAGTAAATGCCTGGAGGATGAAAGCTTCTCCAGGGAGCTATATATGGGGGGGAGGGGGGGTCAAAAATGTTGATAAGCTTGTTTAAAATTAATTCATATTGTGTTGGACCATTTATACGCTGTTTCATGGCGTAGCATAAACTAGCCATTGCGATCTCTTTCTGCGTGTCAGGAGAGCGGCTGTGTTTGTGGCTGGTCAGACTTGACTTACAAGCTGCATCGCTGCCCGATCTGAGTTGATGAGACCGGTGTTTACACTGTTGCACGTCGTTGGACATATATGAGAAAGCAGCAGTGGGCGTCCCTATGCTCGGCTATGCTTAGGAAGGCATTGGCATATATTAGCAATTATGAGATAATGAAGTTGTGATTGCATTAGCGTACATCTGAGTCAGGCCCTAATATCAATCTAAATCGATGTTGTGTTTCTGGAGTTGAATCACACATTTACAAACCTTAAAAAAAAATAATAATAAATTGGCTGTTAGTAAATGTGTGATTTTGCCTCAAAAACACAATTTAGAGCGATTTGTAAGTGATTAAAATCCTTTAGTAAATTTACCTCTTGGTATTAATCTCATGTGTGATTTTATTTGAAAGAGTTGTTAGGACGGAATGGGATTGAAATACCGCCAGTTCAAATCCTGACCGCGGAAGCCCGAGAGGAGGAGATGCTGACGAAGGAAGTATCTTAACCCTCCCCTCTCCAGCCCCTAACCTTAACCCTCCCCTGGTGGCACCTAACCCTAAGTCCCCCCGGGGGTGCCTAAACCTAACCCCCCTTCCCGCACCCTAAACCTAACCCTCCCGGGGGGTGCTTGACCCTAACCTCCCCCCCCCCAGTGGTGCCTAAGGCTAAACCCCCCTCTCTCCCCGTGACCCTCCCTGGGGGGTGCCTAACCCTAATTCCCCCCAGGACGTGCCTAAACCTAACCCCCCCTCCAGCTCATACTTACCTGCCTCTGGTCTCTTACGATTGGGATGCCGGGCTGTCGGGATTCCAACGCTGGTATCCTGATTCATGCAGATATAGAGGCGTCGGCATTTTGCCCGGTGGAGGTATATTGACAGCCAGCATCTCGTCCACCGTGTTATTAACTACATGCCGTTAGGACATGGAGTTTTCTTAGGGTAGATATTGAAATTAATGTTTGGTTGTGATTATGTAGCATTAAAGCAGGAAAACCACACACTTTTTTTTCCCCCACAGATATTTGTAGTAAACATTAGACGTAAAATATTTTTCCTCCTAGTGTTTAGGGTGAAAACTCTGCTTCATGGATAACAAGTTACTGACTGTGTTACATCCATACAAGGAGGGGTATTCAATATGAAACGTTAACTTCACTGTCGAAGTTAACGTTTCATATCAGAGTTTTTACCTGCGTTAAAGTTTGGGCGCGCGCCCGCTTATCCCCATATTCAATATAAAATTAACGAAAACGGTAGCCTCCGAAGTTGGATTTGCGTAAAGTTACGAATTTTTCCTTAAAAAAATTGTAAGACCCCCTAAAGTTGTAAAAACATGGGGGAACACTATGGGTACCCCCGTTTTAGCCTTTAATTGAAAGTCTGGGATTTAAATAGCCGCAGCAGGTGTTTTTTCCCGACATTGAAGAAGTGATGCAGAAGAGCACTTAGGTTTTTTTTTTAGTTTATTGAAGTGGTCCCATCAAATTTGGGGTATATGAAAATGGGTACTAGCATATTTTGATGTCCCTAAAGTAAGTTTTTAAAAATTCTGCAATTGTGCACCTGCCGCTATAAATCTATTCTAGAAAACACCTGCCGCATACTTGCAGAATATCCCTGAACCTATTTCCCTATTTTTAAACAATTTTTTCCCATTTTTTTTTTCACCCCAATTTTTTAATTAATTTTTTGGGGTGTCCATATTTTTTTTTAAACTTTTTTTGACACAGTTCTTTTTTAAATGTCATTCCCAGGGGTGCAGGCTATTTTTTTTAAGCCTGCACCCCTAAACCCCAATTCTGCACTTTTTTTCGACACCTATTCAATGGTGAAAAGTTATCCCCGTTTTTTATCAAAGACTTTTCGAACCTGCGATAAGTCTTTCAAATTGAATACGGCGTAAAAGTCAAACGTGCGATAATGACGTCAAAAGTGCGATATTAACGCAAAAACGATGTTTTCGCTCCCGTATTGAATAACCCTGAAGGAGAGATGAGTGTTATGCTGAGGGAAAATTGCGTTTGTATACATTTCTTTTTCAATGTTTTCATTCCTATAATTTATTTACTGGCACAGTGGAGGCTGGATGGGTGCAGGAGGAAAAGGGGGCTATCGGCCTGATTCAGAGCTGTATGCTATTCCGATGATTACAGAGTTGAGCGATTATCAGTAAACGACACATGTCTAAGGGGTTTAGTTACTAAGCAGTGTTAGGAGACAGAGTGAAAAGTGATAAGGTGACAGCCAATCAGCTCCCAACTGTCCTTTTTCAAACACAGCCTGTGACATGGCAGGTAGGAGCTGATTGGCTGGCACCTTATCACTTTTCACTCTGTCTCCTAACACTGCTTAGTAACTAGACCCCTTAGTCACCTTGCGCATGCGTCAAGAACTACTGCTGTTTATTCGCATGGTGATTGACAGCCAGGGAGTATTTGGGGTGGGAGAGGATTTAGAGGGGAGTGGCGGCAAAGAACACAGGCATATTGTGACTATTTCGGGAGCGTGTCACACTCTGCGACCCTCTATGCAAAGAAACATGCATCTCACTTCCCCCGGCCACCGACGGGACCAAAGACTCACTCAGGACTGCAATAGTAAATGATCTGCGGCTGATGATGCGTCTTTGTACGTAGGTGCTGCAACATTATACTCAGATGCTTTGAATTACAAAGCTGCAGGTGGGTGTCCCAATACATCTACCGGCAAATGCAACATTTGCAGATTTTCGCATACGCATCAGCAATAGCGTACTACTCTGAAACAGGCCCCTACGATACCAGTCTACAACATCCGTATTGTGCGGTCCCTTGTAATACCTGCATACTGTAGGTCACTATAATAAGTGGAGCTGTGGATTAGGGTGTCCTTTCTACACAAATGCAGTTTCAAATGATGTCAAAGTAGGGTTCAATTATGAACCTGCAAAATACTTAAATACGCATAATGTGACTCATCTTTGGTAAAAAAGAAAGCAAAAATAAATTCCATAACACATGATTTCATCTATTTTATTTCCTATGTAGTGTGTATGTGGTTTGCTTTTTTTTTGCACTTTCATCCATAGGTCTGTACTGTTATGGTTTTCTGAATAATATTTTCTATATCTAGGATCATCATACCCAAAACCTATTAAAACACATTTAGAAATAACACCCGACTTTTTCTGTGCTATACCCTGCATATTGTTTAGCAGTGCTCTTCATAGTGTTCTAGTTATGCTGTCCATATGTAGGACATCACCGGACAGCAGCAATGAGTTTCCTTTTTTAAGTTAATACATTTCAGAGCTTTATTGATACAAGGAATCGGTATGATTCTACAGGTGTGTCCTCTTACATCCTTGCCGCTAGCGCTGCATAAGTGCGCACGCATCATGCCATGCGATTTGCCGCTGCTAAGTGTGCGCCACAGTACGCCATGGCACGTGCTGTGGGAACACCATGCAATTCTATGGGTCGCAGGTGCAAACAGTGGGCGTACCCGTTCACGGGCGCACTACTCGCACCATACGTGGACATATATCAATGTTTGAAAAATGGTATGCAATACTTACTTCACTTTCTGCAAAATGTCGCTCTCCCTTTAAGCAGAGGGATGATCTTCTTAAAGTCTTTTCATCTCCATCATCAAACACTATTGTACAAAACAAAACAGTCATTTTTTCTCTAAACAACATTAAACAGTTAAAAGAACAAAACAGGTTTAATAAAGATAGAACATCAAGATATCAGAATAGCTACTAAACTTACCTACTGTGTACCAGCTTGCATCAGTTAATTTATTGATAATAGCTTCTTGATAAGTTCCATCTGGACTTTTTATTTCTACCACAGCTCCGATCTGTTGCAAAACAAAGCATTGGTAAATTTAAAATCTTAAATCTTAAAATGAGACAGCAGAGTTACAATGTAAATGAAGATCACAAAAGACACAACCAGGGCAAATTTCAAACTAATTAAAAATAATAGCTAAAACAATTTTGGACACCAGTATTATTACACTTACTACTGTGGGCACTACTAGTTATTTTATTTAAAACTGGGGCACTATTATTTATTTTTATATTACTATTTATTTATATTAGGATGGGAGCAATTTCAGGTTGAGTCTCCCATATCCAAAATGCTTGGGACCAGGGGTATTTTGGATATCGGAATATTCTGTATTTTGGAATATTTGTATAACATGTTGAAATGTCTTAGGAATAGGGCCAAATCTAAACACAGGATGCATTTATGATTCATATACACCTTATACACACAGCCTGAAGGTAATTTTATACAATACTTTCAATAATTTTGTGGCTCAAACAAAGTTTGTGTACATGCATGAAATTAATTTACAGTATGTTTCATATGCACCTTATACACACAGCCTATAGGTCATTTTATACTTTATTTTTTATAATTTTGTGCCTTAAACAAAGTTTGTGTACGCAACCATCAAAAATCAAAAGATTTCACTATCTCAGTCATGCTAAAAAATATGAGATATGGTAAGAACTTACCCTTGTTATCTCTATTTCTACGAAGTCCATAGGGTTCCACAGGATACCTTGGGGTATAGGTGTGACGTCAGTCGCAGGGCACCAAAGAGTTAAGCTTTCAGCCTCCCAGGATGCACTAGGTCCCCCTCCTATACCCCGCCCCCAAGCCAAGGCACCTCAGTTAGTTACCAAGCCATAGGCCGGAGGAGGAGAAGGAAGAGAGAGAACAAAGATCTGGACACATACAAGAATCACATTCTAACCAGAGGGAGACGGAAAACCGGTGACCAGAGCAAAGCCCATCTGCAGCACAGGTGCGACAGGGCGGGAGTCCTGTGGAACCCTATGGACTTCGTAGAAATAGAGATAACAAGGGTAAGTTCTTACCATATCTCATATTTTCTACTTCAGGGTCCATAGGGTATCCACAGGATACCTTGGGGATGTCCCAAAGCAGTATCCTTTAAGGGTGGAGACGCTCCTGTGCAGAAAGGAGAATCCGCCGCCCGAAGGAAGCATCCTGAGAGGCGAAGGTGTCAAACCTGTAATACCTCACGAAGGTATGGACAGAGGACCAAGTAGCAGCCTTACAGATCTGGACTGCAGAGGCACCACGTCGAGCTGCCCACGAAGGACCCACAGACCTAGTGGAATGAGCCTTCAGAGAAGGAGGAACCGGTAAGCCTTCATGAAGATAAGCTTCGGAAATAGCCATACGGATCCAGGCTGCCAAAGTTTGCTTTGAAGCAGGCCAACCCTTTTTACGGAAGCCATAGAGGACAAACAAAGCGTCCGACTTCCTAAACGAAGAAGAGCGGTCAACATAAGTCCTTAAGGCCCGCACAACATCCAAAGAGGCCTCACCCACGGAAAGACCCGGTGAGTTAAAGGCCGGAACAACGATTTCCTCGTTAACATGAAACTGGGAAACAACTTTGGGAAGAAACTCGGGCCGAGTACGGAGTACTGCCCTGTTCCCATGAAAAACCAAGAAAGGGGGTCTACAAGAAAGAGCCCCTAACTCAGAAACACGTCTGGCCGAAGCAATAGCCAGAAGAAAACAGTCTTAGCTGTTAGCCATTTAAGATCCACTGATCCCAGTGGTTCAAACGGCGGTCCTTGGAGAGCCCTCAGGACCACAGCCAAATCCCAAGGCGCCACAGGTGGAAAAAAGGGCGGCTGAATGCGGACAACACCTTGCATAAAGGTGCACACATCCGGGATTGTAGCAATCCTACGGTGAAACCAGACAGATAGGGCCGAAACCTGTACCTTCAAAGAAGCAAGGCGAAGCCCATGATCTAGTCCCGCTTGCAGGAAGGCGAGAATCCGAGACAGACGAAACTCCCGCGGTGCATAACCTCTCGGTCGACACCACTGGAAGAACGTATGCCACACGCGATGGTATATCCTCGCGGAAGACGGTTTCCGAGCTCGCAACATGGTACGCACCACAGAGCTGGAAAACCCCCGGGACCTCAGCATGGCCGTCAAAGACAGCCGAGTCAGGTCCGGGTGACGACAAGGACCCTGAGACAGGAGGTCCGGTCGTAGCGGCAACCGCAGAGGACTGTCCACGAACAGACCCTGAAGGTCTGAGAACCAGTGCCGTCTGGGCCACGCGGGAGCTATCAACAGGAGCGTCCCTCCTTCCTGTTTGAATTTCCGGATTACCCGTGGAAGAAGGGAGACCGGAGGGAACAGGTATGCGAACCGGAATGTCCACCGGACGGACAAAGCATCCACCAGAGACGCCCCTTCGTCTCTTGTGCGAGACCCGTACACCGGCAACTTGTTGTTGTGCCGGGACGCCATGAGGTCGATCTCTGGAAGACCCCATCTGTCCACCAGTAGTTGAAAAACGTCCGGGTGCAGGGACCATTCCCCCGGATGAACGTCCTGGCGACTTAGAAAGTCCGCCTCCTAATTGAGAACCCACGGGATGAAGACCGCTGATATGGCCGGAAGATTGCGCTCCGCCCAAACCAGGATCCGAGACACCTCTACGAGAGCCGCCCGGCTTCGGGTTCCTCCTTGCCTGTTTATGTAGGCCACGGTGGTAGCGTTGTCCGACTGGACCTGTACCGGGTGACCCTGGAGGATGTGCCTGCTGGAGAGCATTGAAGACCGCACGGAGTTCCAAGATATTGATTGGAAGCTCCGCTTCTGTCGGCGTCCACCTGCCCTGGAACAGATGTGGACCCGAAACTGCTCCCCAGCCCCGAAGACTGGCGTCCGTTGTCAACAGGACCCAATTTGGAACCCAGAACGGACGTCCCTCGCTGAGGTGGGACGTCTGTAACCACCAAGCAAGGGACAGACGAACCTCCGGGGTGAACACAATCATCTGGGACTTCAGAGACTGAGGCAGCCCGTTCCACTTTGACAGGATCAGGTGCTGCAGAGGTCTGGAGTGAAACTGGGCATATTCCACCATGTCGAACACCGACACCATGGAGCCCAGTAACCTCATCGCCGAGTGTAGAGACACCCGGCGGCTGTGCAGACAACTGCGCACCCTTGACTGTAAAGCAGAGATCTTTTCCTCCGTCACGAAGATCTTTTGCTGTCCCGAGTCCAATAAGGCTCCAAGATGCAGAATCCTCCGAGACGGGATTAGAGTGGACTTCTGCCAGTTGATTAGCCAGCCATGCCGTTGCAGCAGGGCAATGGTCAGGTCCAAGTGGCGTAACAGGAGCTCTGGAGATCCTGCCACCAATAACAGGTCATCCAAGTACGGCAACATGCGGACTCCCTGCAGCCGCAGAGAAGCCGCCATGACCGCCATCACCTTGGTGAACACACGTGGTGCTGTCGCCAGGCCAAAAGGTAACGCCCGAAACTGGAAGTGGTCGCTGCGGATTGCAAACCTGAGGAACTGTTGATGGCGCAAAAGAATAGGGACATGCAGGTAAGCGTCCTGTATGTCCAATGACACCATGTAGTCCCCAGGTTCCAGCGCCAGAATGATGGACCGTAGGGTCTCCATCCGAAACTTCGGTACCCGCAAAGACTTGTTGAGTGCTTTGAGGTTGAAAATCGGACGAAAGGACCCATTGGGTTTCTGTACCAAAAAAAGATTTGAGTAGAAACCCTGGCCCCTCTGGGAGAATGGAACAGGCACTATAACTCCAGCCTGGAGCATAGTGTGCAATACCTTCCGCAGCTCCGTAGCCTTGTTCCGGTCTGATGGTAGACCCGTGGTGAAGAATCGAGCCGGGGGTCTGTGCCGGAAGGAGAGGGCGTACCCGTGGGAGACCACCTCCAGAACCCAAGTGTCTGTCGTAGTGACCGACCAACACTGGGCGAACTGCAGCAGGCGGCCTCCCACCCTGGGATCCCCCAAAGGGAGGCCCGGACCGTCAGGCCACAGGCTTGTCATCTGGCTTGGGGGCCGGACGTCTGGTACTCCATGCCTGCTTCCGGGGCTTGACCGATTTCCTAGGGCCAGCCTGACGAGGAAACGACTGTGGTTTGGGCCTGCCCTGGGCCCTAGATGACCGAAAGGACGATGGTCCAGAACCAGAAGGAGCAGCGGCCGACGGGAGACAAGCCGATTTGGCTGTCGCCAGCGTGGCCACAATCTTATCCAGATCCGGACCGAAGAGAACTTCTCCGGTAAACGGCAACGCTTCCAGACCCTTCTTGGAATCTGTGTCCGCCTTCCAAGATCGCAGCCACAAGGTGCGACGAGCAGCTACCGCTGCTGAAGAAATTCTAGACACCAGAGTACTAATGTCTAGAGCCGCCTCGTTGATGTAGGTGGCCGAATCACGGAGATTGCCAATCAACTCCGCCTGTTCGGCCGGACAGTCGGAATCAAAAGAAGCCTCTAATGAATCCGCCCAGCGCTCCATCGCTCTGGCAACCCAGCAAATGGCCATAGCCGGCCGTGCTGCCCCCCCCCCCCCCCGCAAGGGAATAAGCCGACTTCAGGCAGATTTCCACCTTGCGGTCCGTAGCATCCTTAAGGGAGGACATGGATGGCATCGGCAATGTGGCACTACGGACAAGACGGGTCACGTGAGAATCCACCTGTGGAGGGGATTCCCACTTAGCAAAATAATTATCCGCGAACGGATAAGCCACCGCCAGGCGTCTCTGCGGCTGGTATCTTTTGCCAGGCTGTTTCCACGCCTCCTCTAAATGGTCCACCAACTGACCCGAAAGAGGAAAGACTGTGGCATCGCCCTTCACGTCTTTGAAAAAGGCATACTTAGACTTAGCCGCTGGGGGAACTTCGTCCTCAATCACCAAGGCTGTGCGGACCGCCCGAATAAGTCCAGGAATATATACTTTGGACTTAGCATCAGCGTCCTTAGTATGGAGAGGTTCCTGATCGTAAGGATCCAGAATCTCCCCATCATCAGACGTCCCTTCGTCATCCTCATAAGGAGCGGACAGAGACGCCACCGGCCGTTTATGAGGCCGCATCACAGACTCCCCTTGCAACACATCCGACAAGTGCTGTACAGAACTCGTCAGGGAGTTAACCCACGCTGGCTCCTGAGAAACCGGGAGCGGGGAAATAGGGAGACTGTGGGGTACCACCAATTGTCGTGGGAAACCCTGCATGGGTGACGACACCACAGACTGCTGGGACAAACCCATCGGAGTAAACGCGGGCTGCGGAGCTAACTGGCCCACTAAAGCTGATAGCGCCTGAACGAAACAAGCCCAGGGCGGCTCCTGTACCGGTGCTGTAACCGTAAGAGGCCGCGCCATGGACAAACACTGCCGGCAAAGGCCCTCCGCGCTACCCTCCCCCTCCGCTAACGGTACTTTACACGTGGTACACTGTAGCCGGAGGGGAAAATCACTTTCAGACATGATGGCACCACGTATGTGACCCCTCTCACCAATTATATATTAAATAGGCGAGAGACCACCCTGCAGCACCACACCGCAAGGGCTTAGCAGAAAGAACAGGGACAGTAATAAAGCTGACAGTCTTGAGAGAATAAAAGTTACAGGCAGCAGCGCTAGCACAGTCACATACAATGCAAAGAAAATCAATTCCTGCACTAACAGCGCTGATCACTCAACTACACAGACACAGGGCCTGGTAGGACACAGCGCTGCATACACAGACCTGACCACAGCGGAGGAGAGGTATGCGGGGGGACCCAGACCACGATGCTTCCAATGCAGGCTTCCAGCAGCGTTCACCATGCTTCTGAAAAGATGGCCGCCGAGGAGCAGAGAGAAGGCTGGCCTGGGGGAGGAGCGCTGACACAGGGCCAGTCAGCACAGTGCAGAGAGGGCTGTGTGCAGCGGGGGAGGCGCCGGCTGTGAGACAGGGAAGGCGCGCTCCCCTGGCATGCATTTAACCCCTGGGACGCCGCAGCGCTACCGCTCTGCTGCGGTCCGCTGTCCCAGGGGGTAGTGGAAGCGCAGGTTGGTCGCCTGGCTCCACGCTGCAGCCAGTCCCCAGGGAGCCCCCTGCCTGGGGACTTAGGACCATGTGATCAGCGGGGACCCACCGCGGGACCCCGCTGCTTACCTCTGTCCCCCCCCTTGAATCCGGCCATGGTCCGGAACATCTGGGGTCACCGCTAGCTGTGACCCCAGATGCCCACCAGCATCCCCGGATCAGTACCGGCGTTCTGGTACCGGCGGGGTGAAGGGAAGACAGCATGGACGTCAGGACTGACTGTCCATGCTGTTCATCCAGATGTGCAGCCACAGCTGCATGAAGAAAAAGCTTCAGGGGCTCTTCTAGCCCCCACTCCAACAGGTGCACCCGACTCTGGCCGGGCACCAAACTAAACTGAGGTGCCATGGCTCGGGGGCGGGGTATAGGAGGGGGACCTAGTGCATCCTGGGAGGCTGAAAGCTTAACTCTTTGGTGCCCTGCGACTGACGTCACACCTATACCCCAAGGTATCCTGTGGATACCCTATGGACCCTGAAGTAGAAATATTCCGTATTGCGGAATATTTGGATATGGGGAGACTCAACCTATACTTGCAAGTACCACAAGAGCATGGACTATATTTTGAGATGATTACCCTGGTACCCATCAAGGGTACCTGGAGGGGCCCAGTGCTATTGGGTTGTTACTTTATAGGTGCTTGGGCCCGATCATTTTTTTGCCTTTTCTCCTAGAGGACCAGGCCCAATGCTGATTAAGCTAAGCTTGTAGAAGATGTAAGGCAGACTTTTTTTTTTTTCTGATAAGTAAAGTAGCTCAAACCACAAGTGCTTGCCTATTAGAACCAGATTACTCTTTCTATTTTTTTTAACAAAGAAGTGGCTGTTTGGTAAACCACTGCTTAATACATGGAAAAGTTTGCATACCTTCCATGTGGAAAAATCAAGATTGCAGTTTTAAATCTTGAGGTCTAAAATAAAGTGCTCTGATTTATGATCAGATATATGTTGCATAGTTTACAAACATCACATCGCAGATCTCAAAACTATGAGTAATGGCCAAAGACGCGGTAGCCACTCCTTGGTAAATCCTCCAGTCAGTCCTACTCACATCATGACACTGCCCCTGTTATATGACGCCTTGTCCTCACTTGCACAATCATGGAGTGGGTAGGTCACAGCAGTGGTGTACATGTAGAAGCTCCCGTGTGATCGGTTTGAAATTTACTTAGAATTTTTGCAGGGGTGATGTGTTGTGACATAATCACAATGATTTTAACTTAAAAACACCTCCTAAATTACTGTTTGGCTAAAGACAGTTCAATCCGTGTCCACTTCAAAACAAGTACATACAAATGAAGATAAGATTAATAAGGATAACAAATAGGTGCTTAGACCTAAGCCAAAAAAATCTTAAGGACCGTAATCCGTAATAGACCAAAATAAGACAGAATGATAATGTAGTGATAGTTTTATATTTCTACATCAGTGCTTCTCAGTCTGGAGTGGGGACAGGTGTGCAAGGTGGGTTCTTCTTCTCTGGTGTCAGTAATGGCCGCACATCTCCCCAGAATTATGAGCTTGGTTGTATCACATGCAAGCACATAGTAAAGGCACTGCACGGGAGAAGGGAGAGGACTGGGATGAGGGTTAGACGATGGAGCAGAAGAGGAGCATGTTTTGATAAAAAATAAATAAAAATATCACCCTCTATAAATCTCCATGTTGGTTGTGGTAAAAATCAAAAAAAAAAAAAAAAAGTGTGTTTTGTTTTTAAATGTGCATGTAAGTACATACCTAGCAGCTGTTAGTACACGACATGTAACAGACTTTGAGTCCCGTTGGGAGAAAAGTTCTATATAAAGTACAATATTATTATTAGATGTAGGGTATAAGTTGCCATTAAACAGGTGGGCCTTCAATATATTTAAAAGCATGTTTGGGAGGCCATACAAAGAAAAAGGTTGAAACGCCCTGTTCTAGAGTATCCGCAAACCCGCAATTCTAAGTCACCTCGTTTCTATGGTAGTTTTTCCAAAGACAACAAAAGTGCTGGATGAACAACTAGGTGCACACGTGGATATGCAATTTGTGTGCCTCATAAATAAGCATGTATTATTATTATTATAGTATTATATTATAAGTCCATAGGGTCCACAGGGAAACATTTGTGTGAAGTTGGGACTTGGAGGACCGGACACCAACAGCAAAGCTTTTCAATCCCTGGATGCTGCGGTCCTTCCCCCTATACCCCGCCCACAGCCTGAGGGCACTTCAGTTTTGTTTACAAGCCCAAGGCTGTCCAGGATAGAAGAGAAGGAAGACTGGTACACTGAGGAATCACACTCTCACACAGTGAAGGAAACAAGTGACCAGAAGAAACCCATAGAAGCTAGGAGCGTCAGGGCGGGTGCCCCGTGGTCCCTATGGACTTTGAAGAAAGAGTTAACCAAGGTAAGTTTTACCATAACTCTCCTTTTCTTCTTCAGGGTCCATAGGGCTCCACAGGGAAACATTGGGAATGTCCCAAAGCAAGGACAGGAACGCTCCAGAGCTGATAGGAGAACCCTACACCCGAAGGAAACATCCTGAGAGGAAAATGTATCAAAAGCATAAAACCTAAGAAAGGTGTAGACAGAAGACCAGGTGGCTGCCTTGCATAGCTGTTCAGCTGAGGCGCCACGCCGGGCTGCCCACGAGGGACCCACAGAACGAGTAGAGTGAGTAGATACTGAAGCCAGCACAGGAAGGCCAGTCTGCATGTAAGCCTGTGAGATAGTCATGCAAATCCATCTAGCCAGAGTCTGTTTGTTAGCTGGCCATCCCTTCTACCAAAGAGGGAGTCTGATTTCCTGATTGAAGTAGTGCAGTCCACGCAGATCTTTAGAGCACGTACCACATCCAAAGAGGCCTCACCTGCCGAGAGGTCTGGTGAATTAAATGCTGGAACCACAATTTCCTCATTTAGGTGGAAGCGAAAAACCACCTTGGGAAGGATACCTGGGTGTACGAAGAACAGCCCTGTCCTGATGAAATATTAATAAGGGGGAGCGACATGAAAGCACCCCTAAATCCGATATCCTATGGGCAGATGCTATAGCCGGAAGAAACAGAGTCTTCGCAGTGAGCCACTTGACATCCTCTGATTCCAGGGGTTCGAATGGAGGTTCCTGAAGTGCTTGGAGCACCAATGACAAATCCCATGGAGCCACAGGAGGGACAAAGGGAGGTTGTATATGTAGAAGACCTTGCATGAATGGGTGAACATCAGGTATAGTAGCAATTCTGTGCAGAAACCAGATAGACAAAGTAGACACCTGCACTTTCAGAGATGCTAGGTGGAGGCCTAGATCCAGTCCAGCCCAAAGAAAGGCAAGAATTTGAGAAACCTTAAAGACTTGCGGGTCATAGTTTCTTGGAGCACACCATTAGAAATATGTATGCCATATTCTGTGGCAAATCCTGGCTGAAGCCGGTTTACGTGCTCTGAACATGGTATGAACCATAGAGCTGGAGAAACCCTTAGCCATTAGGAGGGATGTCTCAAGAGCCAAGCCGTTAAAGACTGACGGGCTAGGTCCGGATGTAGACATGGACCCTGAGACAACAGGTCTACTCGTAGAGGACGTTGAAGAGGAACGTCTATGGAGATCGGAGTACCAATGATATCTGGGCCAAGCCGGAGCTATGAACAGAACTGTGTCCCTCTTCTGTCTGAACTTTCGAAGCGCTCAAAGAAATAGGGATATTGGAGGGAAGAGATATGCCAAATGGAAGTTCTTTTCACCGACAATGTATCTATTAAGGCCGCGTCGGGGTCCTGTGTTCTGGCTCCATAAATTGGAAGTATGTTGTTGTGTCTTAAGGCCATAAGATCCACTTAAGAAAGGCCCCATTTGTCCACTAGAAGCTGAAAGACCTCTGGATGTAGAGACCATTCTCCTGCATGCACGTTGTGATGGCTGAGGAAATCCGCTTCCCAATCGAGAATCTCCAAGATGAACACTGCGGAGATGGCTGGGAGATTGCGTTCGGCCCATGTGAGAATGCAAGACACTTCTGTCTGGCAGTGTCCCGTGGGTGGACAAACATGCGGTGACCCGGTCACCGCCGAAGAATAGACGCCGGGCGCATGCGCCCGACATCTATTCTCCCTTTCTGCAGCGCTTGGGGGCTGCCCGGCATGTCCGTAAGCGCCGGGCACGCCCCCAAGTATGACGAAAAGGGGACGCGTCTTATAGACACGCCCCCTTTTCATAACCACGCGCACAAGATTGCCCTCTCTAGCTCCGGCGCCCTGCCTGCCGCCGGAGCTAGAGGGAACACTATAAATGATGATCAGCAATTTGCTCCTAAATGCCAGAAAACAGATGAAAATGGTTGTTCAGACAAGTTTGTTAAATGTTTAATCTAAACAATTTGTTCAAACAGTTTTTGTCCATTTTCCGGTGTTTGGGAGCAAATTGCTGATTGTCATTTGCTTTCATACCTTACCAGATTTTCATTCCAACCAATCAACTAGTTGGATGGTTGGACAGAAAATCTTTAGGTGTGTACCCAGCCTTAGGAAGATTCTCTGAACTTGAGAGTCCACAAGGGCTCACAAATGTACCATCCTTTGAGGGTGTTAGGGAAGATATTTTCCAGTTGATCAGCCAACCGTGCATCTGAAGAAAGGCAATGGTTACCTTTAGATGGCAGTGAAGAGTCTCTGGGGAGCTGGCCAACAGCAACGGATCGTCCAAGTATGGGAGCAATCTGATTCCTTGACGACGAAGAGAGGCCGCCATAACAGCCATGATCTTGGTAAAGACGCCCGGGGGAGGGGGGGGCAGAGCCTGAAATTGGTAATGTTGCTGTAGTATAGCAAAACCGGAGACACCATAATATCCCCAGGCTCCATAGCTAGTATAATGAACGGAGGGTTTCCATACGAAACCTGGGAACCCTGATAAACTTCAGCTCCTGCCGGACACCAACAAAACTAAAGGGCCCTCAGGCTGTGGGCGGGGTATAGGGGGAAGGACCAGAGCATCCTGGGATTGAAAAGCTTTGCTGTTGGTGTCCGGTCCTCCAGGCCCCACCTACACCCCAATGTCTCCCTGTGGAGCCCTATGGACCCGGAAGGAGAAATAGAGATTTAAAGAATGAACCCAGAAAATAAGAACACTGTAGTGGAATACCGGCAACAATTATGTAGATGATAAGCAAGCATAGGTTGCATTAAAGAAAATCAAAATGAAAACTTTCAAGAGTTATAACTACCTTCAGTGGACCTTTAACGTGATCATCCTGTACTTCCACAGTTGTTGCATCCCGTCGAAATGTTACCTGAGAAATAAGGATTCAGGATGAATAAAGCAGTATACCTACAGAATACTGCAGCAGAAAACAAGAGCAATACATGAAGGAAAAGCTAATGATCTATTTATACACGTAACCAACTTATCCAAGTATGGAGCCCTGCAGACATTTAGCCAAGAAACATAGCGACTGGAGCACTCAAAATTCAGTGAGACAGGCACACTGGTTTACAACAAATAATGATGTTTTATCTGGGGCATTCACCACCTTTAAGGGATTTTCCACTCAGAATGATTTCAAAATGATTTCTTTTAAAAAGAGCAATTTTAAATGACCTCCAGAATGTCCTCTCTCTGCCCTATGGCAGGCATTTGATGCTACAGTCTTTAAGGAGGGAGGCTAGCCTAGTAACTGCCTGTCGCAGGAAACCGTTTCGGTAAGAACGCATGACAGTGTGTTCCAAACAAGCCTGTGGGCATGCACCAGCTTGGTACATATAACAGAGCACAGCAATTGGCCGCTGCTGTGCCAATACATGATTGAACTTGTAGTTTTAGGTAGGACTAGCAGCACAGTGCACAGGGGTGAAAATTCTAACATTCACTTTAATAACTAACTGTTACATGGCTGGAGAACACTGTCTTCTTACTGAAGGACCCTGCCTTCAGTCCTTAAGCTGGCTACACACTAGATCGTCCTATTTGACGACTGGTAAGTGTATATACCGGAATTTAAATTGCCCGCCCATTTGAGCGGTCAATCACCGCCGGGTTCTGCAGCATGTGTACGGGTGATCGGCAGGTCGCCCGTACACACTACCAGATGGCCAATATATCTTTCAGATAAATCAGCCATCTGCTGTGCTGCACAGCAGATCGGATATGTCTAAACGATGTAATTCACAGACATATCCACTGTACACACCCGGCGATGCACTATAGATATATCGCCCGTTCAAACGAACAGCCGATATATCTATCAGTGTGTACCCAGCTTTAGGAAGAAAATTATTGATAACCGTAAGCATTAACGTGTATTGATCAGCACAGAAAATATAACTACAATGAATTTAAAGTCTTTCAAGAAATTTTAACTTTTAAACCAGCTACGAACAATATTATCAACTCACAACTGGAGAGACAGAATCTATATTTAATAAGACCACACACGTAGTTGGCCATATTGAACATATCCAGCTTCTTCTTTGAGCAGATAAATGCATGTTGAGATGGATCCAGGGAAGACAAGTAGCGTGTGACCAGAATTTTCAACAGTGATATCATGATGTCCCTAAGTCAGGTGATGACAAAGGGGGAAAATGAGATAGTAGGTGTCACCGACAGTATTGCGTTATCTGTTGAAAAGACAGTAAGTGACATCTTTACCTACAATTTCAAGGATTGTCAACTTCTGTACGCCCCTGCTTAATTTGGCATCTCTCTCTTTAAGAATTACTAAGGGTAACCCCTTCTGTTACCACTTGGAGCTAGGAAATTCAATCCACCGAGTGCTATGGAAAGGCTGCAGCCTGGCTTTAGATAGGAGATCTGAAGCCGCTAACTTTCCTATTTGCTATACAGGGAATGGGGTTGGGATTGGGTTGTTATATTAAGCAGGTCTTGTCCATAAACTTTAAGGAAGTGCTAATGCTAACCAATACATTATAAATTAATTTGTACAGGCCAAGCTGGGGATACTTACTGTAGTGTATTAGTAGGGTAGCAATTTACCAGCAGAAAGTAAAGAATGAGTATGATTATGTAGCTGTTAAACAGTGAAACATGTGTTATCGCATAGCATACCTTAACTTTGACAAGTCTTTTAGTTGCCTTTATTTTGGCTTCACAGAATGCACCTCTGTATTTAGCACTTACATCTGTGCCGACCGATAGGAAAGGAGGTTCATCTAGAGACTGACAGAAGAGAGAAACATTTAACACTTTATAACTTAAGCCATTTGTTATGATAGACAATAGGCATAACACATAATACAAACCTTTACACTGGTAACAATTCTGTAATTACTAAAGGAATATGTAAAAATTACAAAACTAAATATGGTGCTTTCTCAGTGACCTGTAAAAAAAAAAACCTGGTGTAGTTCTTTTCAGTGAACTGGTAACATTTCATTAATAGATTACTGTAAGAAATGATGATACACATTTTCGGGGATGTTATAGGCAATGAGGAGGCAAGCTGATGTAGTGAAGGATACAAACTATATATGTACTACAGTTATTCAATGAAAGGGGTAAGACGTTGACAGCATGCCTTTATCCCTGCTGAAACAGGTACGCCACGTATCCAGCAGTTAAAATATGTAAACTTAGATTTACAGCCATCATCCATTATTTGTACCATATGTTTATAGTGGTGACAACACTCTCAGGGCCTGATTCAGACCCGCTCGTGAGCGCTGTGCGCTCGCAAGCGGGTCGATGGTGGCCCAGTGCGCATGACGGGAGCAGGCTCCGTCGTGCGCATGCGCGAGACCCTGATAGCGACGGGCAAACAGTCGCTCCGGGTCTCGTACCAAAGGGGGCGTGCTGTCAATGTTGAGTGACAGCACGCCCCCTTTGGTGGGTGGGCTGGGTGCGTGGCTGCCCAGACGGAGGCGTTCCCATGGGAATGCCTCCCGTCTGGGGCCGGCCCCACTGACATCACAAGTGATGTCAGTGGGAGTGCTAGCGGCTCTGTTAGAGCCGAAAGCACTCTTGGGCTTGCGGCAACGAGACCCTACCACAAGGGTCTCGTCGCAAGCCCGATGGTCTTGATCATGGCCGCTCGCTATAGCTGTGGGTGGTCACCCACAGCTATGCGAGCAGCCAGGAGGCCGTTCTGAAAAACCAGAGGGCCGGCCCTGATTCAGAGCCAGCGCTCTGTCAGAGCGTCCGGCTCTGAATCAGGCCCTCAGCTCATACATACTTTGGTGTGTCATCAGTACCGTTGCTTATATGGTTCCAACTTATACAAAACTATTTCAACCTAAGCAGATTTCCCGTCAAAGATATGGAACAATGAGCCTGATTCAGAGCCGGACGCTATTTGCGGTCGTTCGTCCAGAAAATAGGGGTGGCTATTCAAATGAACCGTTCGCTCTTTGCGGTCTGTTCACTCCTCTATGTCTGAACGAGCGAAAAAAACTTGGTCGTTTTTTGAAAAAATACGCCCCCTGGCCGCTCGCATCCTACGTCATGTCCGCTATTTATTAGATTAATCGAGTACATCGACCAGCGTATGAACTGCTCGCTATTCTTGTGGTTGGTTTTTGCTACCACAATCTTGCGAGCAGTTCTGGCTATAAAATAACCCAGTGACGTGGTCAATGACGCTGCTGTATTAATTATGCACACCCTTAAAACGCCCGTTTTGACCTTTAAACATGCCTGCGTTCGGATCTCCACTCCCCGTTTTCAAGCAAATTCCCCTGTTACCACCCACATAAGCCTCATTCTGTCACTCAAAATAGCAGGCATTCGGTATTTAGCGAACAAACGATTTTCGGCCGCACTGACTGGTTCGCGCATGCGTATTACGATCCGTACGCATGCGCAGTTGGGCAAACATCGCTCGGAGCGAACGAGCGGCCGCTTACGAGCGGCTCTGAATCAGGCCCAATGAGTGCTATGGTTGTAAGGCTTATAGCAAACCCATACAGGCTTCTTGGCATCTAATATTGAGTGAGATGAGCTAAATAGAAACAAAGAGTTCTCCAATATACACAAAATACAATAAATGCTTCCTTTTAGAAAGTTGTGCACAGTAAATTCACACCAGCCAGGTCACCTATCAGTTTTATTGCAAAATAATAAATTGCATAGGAAGGAGTGCAGGAGAGGAGTCATGTAACAGTAATGGTATGACATGGGTGACTTGTTTCATGTGTGATATTGCCACTTGTTGGAACTAAGGTACACATCACAGAACAGCTATTCTGACTTTGTTACCTCGAACCACCTTGCAGAGTCAGCTGGAGAATAAGTTGGTTATACTTCACTGACAGAAAATAAGTGAGCCCTTCTATTAGTGTTATACTATTAGTTACTTACTTAAATTATTCTGAAAATCTAATCAGAGAAAATATTTTGGTAGGGTCCCTCTTGTAGAATAATGTGCACACTACAATGGCTGACAGAAGAAGCTAATTTGAAAAGTAGTAATTGTACGTCATGTCAGAGCCGGCCCTAAGCAATTTGATGCCCCAGACAAGATTTTTGGTGATGCCCCCTATCAGATAATCCCTCCACCAAGATTAGTTTTTATACACGGACAGCAAAAATAACACATTCGTTTATGGCTTATTTTTTATCATTAAGGAAACACGTGCTAAACGCACAAAACATACAACTATCCAGGCATCCTCCTTTGTTATGGCCCGTGGCCCAGAGGTGAACGATCAGATTCATTATACAGCTGCCTGCTGCGGGCCCCTTCATTGCGGCGGGCACAGGTCAGTGCAATGTAGAGGCTGCAGCGCCGTTCTGTCTCTGTCCCAGCACCCATCCCAGTCTCACAGCACAGCATCCATCAATCAGCAGCACAGATCACAGAGGCAGCCAACAACACCCATCACCCCTCTCCCACACAGCAATCCTCACCCAGCACAGCACCCCCCCCATACAGAACCCATCTGCCCTCTCCCAGCAGCACAGATCACAGCCACACCCAACACCCATTACCCCTCACTACATGCTGAGCTGACTTTAATAAAAACATTTTTATAACACAGTCTCTTTTTAAAACTGGCTGGTTACCTGTACATCCACCTCTGCTGTTTTGCAGCTCCTACTGAATCCTCCGCACTGCGCTTTGTGGAGGTGGCCCTGGCAGGCTGCAGGGAGTCAGATTCAGCCTGCTGGACTCCGCAAAGGTCCATGGGAGGAGGAGCTGCTGTGGTTGGGCATGCGCAGCAGCCTTCCTCCAGAGACCAGCGGCCATTTTTGTTCATGCCCAGTGCTCACTGCCCCCACTGTGCAGAGTATGCTACTCTGCTCGAGCCTCCCTGGCCCTGCTTGCTCCCACAGCGGCAGCCCGCTGTTGCTGGCTGAGAGCTGCCTGCTGCTGCCTCATAGGAGCTGAGAGCTCTGATCGTAACCCCTAACAGGGGTCTGCCATCCAGGTGCACCACCTCCGTAACCACAGCCGGCTGTTCCGCTGCTGCCTGTCTGCTGCAGCTGGGCCCGATCAATGCTCAGCAGACACCTCCAATCGGGCCCAGCAGAGCAGTGGATTCTGCGGAGTGCCATTAGCAGCTGCCCCAGCCGGCAGCGGGTGCCCCATGCCTGCCCCAAACCTCCGCTGCCCGCTGGCCGTCTTGGATTCCCCCAGGCTTTCCAAATGCCCTAGGCATTTGTTTAACTTGCCTATGCATAGGGTTGGCTTTGCGTCATGTTACACAAGAGCCAGCATGCAGCAAGTGCATACACACTTGCCGGTGCCAGGTCTAACGGGAAGGGGGGGACATGTCATGACAATGTTAGTGACATCCCCCGTCGGCTCTGCAATAAACTATGTAACCGATATGTCGCTCTGATCCCCACTGGATAGGATGACGTATCGTCTAACGTGTACCCAGCAATTGACCTCCAGGACCAACAAGACTGTCTGGCTCTTTATAGAAGCTGCTGACTACACCTTATAATTTAAGAGCTTGATGCTCCATGATTGTTCCACTTTGGTTTGCGCCGAGTACAGCGTATCATTGCCGATTTCTATCATCAGTGGGTGCAATAAGGTGTGACAATTCGCCTATGCTCGCATGATTTGTTTATTTGAAAATAGGATATATATGATCCCTGTACATGTGCTATGAAAACATTGCTCTGCTCTTTCTTGCAGAGATTTTCCTATGGACTCACTTCTTTTAAAAGATATCTTAATAAATATTATATTTTAGGTAAATCATTTATACACAGGAGTGCCCCCAACAAAGAGTCTTTTTTTCTCTTTAGCATATGATTTCCTTATTCTGACTCAGGGGAGCACCACCAACCATATAACAGATGTGATAGGTACGGTATGTCGGCGGCCAAAATCCCAACGCCGGCATCCCGACAGGGTTAGGATACAGACATCTGATGGTAGGTATCCTAACCCTCCCTTTCCGGTGTCTGATCCTAACATCCCCCTCCCTGCACCCTAAACCTAACCTAAAGCTCACCCTGTAGTGCCTAACCTTCCACCAACCCCACTACTTACCTATGGGATGCCGGGAGGTCGGGTATCTGACAGGTGTCGGGATTCCGGCCCCAGTATTCTAGGCTCCGGCATCCCCTGTGCTGGGATATTGAACGTATCCCTAATAGACGCATGCCAAATGCCTTATTATTCTACATAGTTGGTAATATCAATAACATTTCTGTGCCAAATATTGAGCCTACTTTGCTATGCTCAAGGCTTGTAGATAATCACATATCTAGTGCGGATTAGATTCCCCTGCTCGTCCTTACACCTTATAATTACCAGTTCTGTGTATGGCTGATTGGAGAAGAAGAGTCTGCTACAGCTCTAAGTGGGGGAGATGTACGAAGCCCAGAAACGGTATCAGCGCACGTTATGTGCGCTGATACCGCTTCTCCCCGATGTATGATCGGGGGTCTGGGCGGTAAATGACAGGGGCGCTGTGCCCCCGTCATTATCGGCGCTGCTATCTATAAGATAGCAGCGCCGACGGCAGGGCCATGTACGAACGGTCATAACGCATGACCGTTCGGCCAGCTGTAGCTGTCGTTATCGACAGCTACAGCCTGGCGTTAGCCTATCCCCACAGCAGGGACAGCGCTGTCCCTGCTGCGGCGGCTGCCGGCTGCAGAGCTCCACGCGGGGATCTCGCGATACTTGCGAGATCCTGCACATGCTCAGTGGAGCCGGCCGCGTGAGAGACACAGCGCATCAGCACTAGGCTGATGCGCTGCTGTCTCTAGCGGGTAGCGCCGGAGGGGGGAGTTAACGCTCCCCCTCTCCGGCCGATGAGATGTTTATACATCTCATCGGTAGTGCTTCCTGCTTCGCCTCGGTAAAGAGGCGAAGCGGGAAGCGTTATAGCGGCACGTTAAGTGCCGCTATAATACATCTACCCCATTGTATGCTAATGACAGCCCTATAGCTAAATTTATTATGAGCAGAGGAATAAATACACACAGCTCAGAGTAAAGGTGGCTACACACCTAGCAGATATATCTGTAGATAATGGTGGTTCATATACACTGAATAACCATTATGTTCCAGGCAGCCACAGGTCCCTGGCCGGGGACAGGTCCTCCCTCCTCCCCGCGGCTGCATGTGTATGGGCGGTCGGCTGATCGTTCACAGACATATTGCTGGTACACACTGGCAGACGGGCACCAAATATATTGGCCTATCAATTGATCCTCCTTACCTATCCTATACTTCACAAGTACTCAACCTCCCTCTGTAAAGTTCTTTAAATGCAGACCTATTGTTCTGTAAAACTATATGCGTAAACCTCAGCAGAAATCTAAGGCCACTTTATGCAAAATGAGGCATAATTTAAAAACAAAAAGTTGATTTTTTTCACTGCAAAGTGTCTACTGTGTAAATTATTACTAGTGTTTAATATAAAAGGTGCATATACACACAACGATTTAGTTAATGAACGATTTTAGTAAACGATTTTCTACCTTGAAAAAATGAACTAAAATCGTTTACTAAAGTTGTTCTTTTACTATGTTCATTTAAATGTAATGAACGATTTTTGCATATTCCCTTACTGAAAATCGTTGAGTTGACAAGTCTGACTGAACTACAAACTACAAACGTGAACGTGCATGAACGAAAATAGTTCATCGTTTGTAAAAATCGTTCACTTTCTGAGTCAAACGATATTGTTTAACGATAATCGTTCAAAAAATCGTTGTGTGTGTATGCACCTTAACACTTTACTGTAGTTGGACATTTAATACTTTTTAGAAATGTCCCAAATTTGCATAACAATAATTGAAGAGTTGATATAGCAGTCTGGGAGGTATTTGTACATCAAGGAGAGACTGGTCTTCACTTCCACACATTTATGCAAATAATGACATCCCATTTTTTATAACAATAAAAACACCTGGGGCACAATAAAAAAAATAGGAAGGATTTTAGATTTTTATACAAAGTATAGTTAAAAAAACAAAAACTAATACACATTAAAATAATGTGGGAATAACTGCAGGATCAGGTTTTGGAATCAAATTTGAATCCAAAACGGTTTGTGAAGGCTCATTTGATAATATTAATTTTAAAATACAACCCCACCATCTGAGCCTTTTAGTTTCTTCATAAGAGATCCAGGTCCATGTACTAAGCCTTGGAGAGAGATAAAGTGGATGGATATAAAGTACCAACCAAGCAGCTCCTTTCATTTGTCAAACACAGTCTGTAAAGTAACAGTTAGGAGCTGATTGGTTGGTACTTGATCTCTATCTACTTTCACTCTCTTCAAGGTTAAGGGGGTATTTATCAAAGCTGAGAGATAAAATTGTGAGAGATAAAGTACTAACCAATCAGCTTCCAGTTTGCATTTTGCAGGCTGTGTTTATAAAATGATAGTTGGAAGCTGATCTGTTGGTAATTTATTTTGTACAATTGTATCTCTCTCCCAGCTTTGATAAATACCCCCCTTAGTACATAGACCCCATAGTATCTTACAATTTTGAAATTTGCATCATGAAAAATATATTGTCACGATCAGTTGCAGTGGCACTGCTCCTCTCTGACACATTCCATCCAGTCTAGATGACCTCTGACCGGCTCAGTCGGGATAACTGCCTAATTAAGCAGCTGTGGCTCCACCTGTATTAGACTACCTTAAATTTACTCAGTGTGCTCCATGCCAGATTCCTGGTGCTATTCCAGTGTGAAAACTCCTCGTATCAACTTCCTGAATCCTCTGGCTAACTTCTGATGCTGAATCTCTCCCAGCACTTCTAATCTCTCCGTGTCTTTACAGCTATATCCCAGTTCCTGCCTCATCTCACAGTCCAGGATGGGCCACTACTGCTACAAAATACCTTCAACATTTCCTAGTGTTCTGATTGTCTGTAATCACCATTGTGCTTATACTTCTCAGCAATCACCATAGTGCCTGTAATGTGGGTATCCAGTATTACCATCCATGACTGTTCTGCAAGTGCTCAATATTATCATCAGTGTCCATTCTGCCATCGCACAGTATTATCAGTGACTTTTCAGCATTTACCTGTGCATTCCAGCACTTGGTTATTTGCAGTCTGTTTTATCTGTATTTATCAGAGCTCTTCTGGACATTGTCCATACCCGTCAATCAGCCTTCACCTTTGCATTCTGGGACTTTTATCTGGCAGTGCAGGGAATACACTGCCAGACTGACAGACATTTTGGGCCAAATGTAATAGGACAAGAGTTTAGAAAATTAGTTTAGCAGTTAACTCTCACAATGATCAAGTTGTATTTTCAAAATGGGAAAACATCCGATTGAGCGTTTAAATCGTGAATTTTTTACATCTAAAAATACGCGATTTTGCATGTTCTCAGACTCTATACATTGGCCGAGTTTAAAAAGTGTCAGTGTGTACGGGTAAACTCTCACCCCATTACATTTGGCCCTTTATTTGGCAGCCTGACACCCAGCAGATACGAGAATACACTGAGATATCACAATGTATTGGCCCAGATATTTGCACTCATTTTCCCGTTCCTTCCTTCTGGGCGGATCAGCCTGATATGTAGTGCAGATGTCCTCAAGGCTCCCCCACAGTTCAAGTTTTAAGCTGCATACACACACGATTTGTTAAACGATATCGTTTATCGATAATCGTTTGCAAAAATCGTTCGCTTTCTGAGTCAAACGATGAATGATTATCATTCATGTGCATTCACGTTTGTAGTTCAGTCAGACTTGTCAGCTCAACGATTTTCATTAAGGGAACATGCAAAAATAGTTTGTAGTTCAAAAAAATCATTCATTACACTTTAACAAATCTGACAGATAATCGTTCAGAAAATCGTTGGTAACAAAATCGTTGGGTGTATGAATGCAGCTTTAGAGCTATCCATGGTTGAGCATAGGTGGTTAAATCAAACTGACTGTGGTACTAATTAAGTCAGCTGTACTCAGCCATGGATCTCTCTAAAACCTGAACAGTAGGGGAACCTCTGATATAGTGTATGCCCAGCATTAGTCATTATTCTGCATTCCCTGTTTACCTGCTCTAACCAGTGCAGCCCTGGACAATATTATTGCATTATCTATTTACCGGCATTCATAAATCAATTCCTGGACATTGATATTGTTAGTATTACTGATTTACTGTCACTCAGCTCACCTGTGTCCTCAGCCTGCTACCAGTAAAGGCCCCCATACATCAGCAATTGATTGCAGAAATTCTGCAATTTGAAAAAGGGAAAGATTTTTATACACAATCGATAGCAAATTGCAGAATTGCTGCCATGAGTTGCTGATGTAGGGGGGCCTTTACTTGCACTGTATTTTGTGTTTGACAATAAACCCAATTGGATCACTTATGCTGTAGTGGTATTAGTGTAGTGATATGTAGCCATTGTGAGTGTATATTTCGATAAATAATAGCATGCAATGTCAATCATCCCTTAATAAGATATATTTTAGTCTAGTTTGCAAATAGGTTGGTAAAATGTATCAGTAGGGCTCGTGCACATATATGCGCAGTGGATAAAATATGCAAAACAGAACTCTCACTTTAGACACATTTAAGTGATGCACTTTATCCTTTGTGCTTTTATCTATTCAAACTACTGTACTGGCAGTGTGTGTATGTCAATAGGAGGCCTTCCATGTCGTGTTACGGATCAGATGTTCAGGACAGATTCAAGGATCAGTGGACCTCTATTGAAGATAGCTACATGGATTCTGGAGACTTCAGATAGTCTCATAATAAAAAGAGAAAAATAGCTATTTTAATTTTAATATGAAATATCTGTAATAAACTTTGACATTGAACTAGAGAGGTGTTTCTGGTTCATTTAATAGATTGGCTGATATTTGGATTGTGGTCTCAGGGAGGCAATGCCTTGAGGATCAGGAGAAATATACATTTCAGGTAAGCATAATGTAATAATTTTAAAGTACAGATGTGTACTGCTAAATCTTTGCTCCATATGCCACGTAGTGCGCCTTGCTAGTCGCACTCTGCCGTGGAGATGTACCTCGCTGTATGCTGCAGTAAGGTGTAATGTACTGAAGCACTGGAAAAGCCGGAGTGTGTAATACAACTTTCTGTCCAGCAGATGTCGCTTTTCCATGCGTGAAATAGCTAATGAAGCTTCTGTAGCGCCATCTGCTGGTTGGGTGACGGAACCACTCATCATTACACTATAATACAGTAGTACTGGACTGTGTTTTGTCATGAATGAACAATGGCCATATGTATTTGGCTTTTAAATCTTCACTACAGGGTTTTAAATAAATCACCTGGTGTGTGAGCTCTGTCATTCATAAAAAATACTTCTATGTTGGCCAGATTAAATAACGACAGAGCATTTCAAGTTCAATACTCTTAATGAACTCTACTGACCTCAATACATTGCTCCCATCTTTCCACCATCTGCCATTTCTATGCTACTGTATGCCACCCAGCTGCATTTTACGCTCAGCTATTGTACATTGGGATTGAATAGGAATGATTGGTGGTGAGGGGACTTGGGTGGCCTAAGGGGAGAGGGAGGGAGGGGGAAAGTGCAGACTACTGTATTTTAAAAGTATAGAACCTGAAATTATCTATGAAAATCTTCCCAAGCGTCATACGGATGGCCCTGTAATGTGTACAATACAATGTCTCCTGTATAGCGGAAATGCCAGGTGGTGGGAAGTGGAGAGCAATGTATTGAGGCCGGCAGAGTTCCTTAAGAGTATTGAACTTGAATTGTTCTGTCTTTATTTAATGCTGGTCATGAGTCTTCTGGCCAAACAGATATGTATATTTATAAATGACAGGACTCACACACCAGGTTCTTCAGGGCTTCTACACAGGCATAATTGATCTTCCCTCCTGTATTGAAGATTTATAAAAAAAAAAGAAAAAATTTATATATATATATATATATATATATATATATATAATTTATAAAAAAAAATACAGATGTCTGAAATGACATTGGCCATTGCAGATCTCGAACCTGACGCCCACTCTGTAAGGCGCTCACCTTAACCACTCACCAGCCGTCTCAAGATCCACACCTGTCATGTATGTGATGCGACTTTACAGCAGGGAATGTGTACAATGTCAATAGTGGTTTATAGTCGAATGAAGCTGGATATCATATTATGGAGATGAGGAGTGTTTGGGTGTTTTATTCTGCCAATTGCTATACCCCTACTCCTACCAATGACAGACCACTAAATGGTATTTAAAGTGGTCAGGAATTATTATGAACCTTGATAAAGACCTTGACGGTCAAAACGCGTCAGTTTGGGTGTCTTTTAGTGTATGGACTGGTGACTTACAGCACACTGGACTTCAGCTCAGGTACAGGCTACCCTTTTTTTTTTTTTTTCGGACAGTTTAAAAGTGTATTAGAACTCCTGTCATCTTGTATGTTTGGATGCAGTGTCAGCTGCTTGTTGTTTTTTTTTTTTGTATGGAATATATTTTGCATTTTTAACAACCCTGGTGGATATCAACAAGTTGGGTTTTTTTACTTGTGAAGCTGCAATTTCTACAAAAGATACTTTTATAGGATTAGCACATACATATGTGAGTATGGTACACATGCTTAAAGAAAGCTGTACACATTTCAGAATATTGTCAGCATAGTGGAGTGGGGTACGCCCTTGTTTATCCATTCCATCTTGGTTGTGGGATCTAGGAGAATTGGTGATTTCACAGAGGGGACTTACCATATATATCGATTAATTGCACACTCCACTAGTGAGTTGTTTTGTGCGGGATATAAGAAGATTTCCCTCCCCTGTAGATCCATCTTTAGACGGAAGGTCTTACACATTGGTTCTTCTGTCTTCTTTATGTATCACACAGAGCGAAGAAAAGGCGAATTACCGCCGGGGCTTTGGAAATAATTATTGTGGACAGTCATATACAGCAACAAACACATTTTGGAAATTCCCGTACAAACTTCCACTACTAGAGACTCATATGTAAGATAAGCGCCCTACTCGATATTCCATTTGTAATTTTGTATTTCTTTGGTTGCTGCGGCCCTGCTGCATATTTGAGTGTTTGATCACGAATGCAGCAATGTTTATAACCCATGTTCTTCTCCTGTATTGTTTTGTACGGTCAGTTTCCTTTTTTTCCCCACTGCAGAACTCTTGTGACACCATAAAATATTGATTGGACACCTGTTTTTGCACCTAGTATGGGATGGGTGTAAGTAGCGATACTAATGATGAAGGCTACAGACTGAACAACAGTAGACAGTTCATGCATATGCATGATAACGGACAGATACTTGATTAAAGGTAGTAAGTCTGGCTGGACATTCCCCACATTCAGCAACTTTGCATTGACTCAAAATCAGGACCAAACTGCGCTGTATCTGCCGTTTTGCAAAACAAGTACTAGATGCTTATTTTTCTGGTTCAAAAATGAGACTTAGGAGATAAAGTGAACGGTGATAAAGATACCAGCCAATCAGCTCCTAACCGCCATGTCACAGCCTGTGTTTGAAAAATGGCAGTTAGGAGCTGATTGGCTGGTACCTTATCACCATTCACTTTATCTCCTAACACAGCTTAGTAAATAGACCTCATAATCTCCAGGACCATGTGTTTCTCCCCATATGACAAAACCAAGTGAACTTAATATCAATTGCACTTGTTTTTGGAGCATATTGGCATAAATAACTTTGTTTAGATATTTTAGGGCAATAGTAGGGGTAAAAAAAAAAAAACTAAAGCTGGATACAAACCTAAATGACACTTCAAAACTAGCGACAATCCACTGAGATTCAACAATATTTTGTGTCTGAGTACACACTGCACGACCCACATAGGACAACAATATATTATTACAGGTGTAATCTTCCCACATTGTATGTGCAGCACATCAGATGGAAAGATGATACCAGTTAATTCATCAACACTGACACTGTGATCCATCGGAGATTGCAAGATTGGTCAATATATCATATAGTGTGTACCCAGGTTTAGTCATGTGCAGTTAGTATATGAATGAACATATTGTCTTATGTTTACAGGCATATGTGTACCTTGCAACTACATACATTATGTATGATCTGTATCTATGCAACTGCACCGCTCCTATCCATATGCTTGGTTTCTGTGCAGAACCAATGGTGTTATGGTTAGCATTATTGCCTGACAGCACTGAGGTTCTGGGTTAAATTTCCACGAATGCCCTAAGTGTGTGGAGTTTGTAGTGTTCACGCCAGGGCTGGAGGGTGCGTGGCGTGAAAGCAGGAATGTGTGCATCCGAAAAGCAGGTATGACCACTCCATAAGGTAATGTCCTTAAGCTGCACCCCTTCTCATCATAGCAGGTGGTGTTCCCAGCTCTCCCTACAGAAAGATGCCATGTGCATGTGCACAGCATCTGTTCACCTGATGGTGACTGTTTCACCGTAACTTTTCCCAACCAAAGGACACTACGACACACGGGTAGCGACTGCATCTGGCCGGCTGTTTCAGCAGGGCACCGCCATAAGAGCAGGGTGCAGCACCCCGCTAAAACAGCCTAGGAGGAATGCCAAGTTGTATATCTCCCTGTGCTTGGGTGGGTTTCCTCCCACAGTCCAAAAATATACAAGTATGTTTTTTGGCTCGAAACCCTAGTGTGTATGTAGTAAGAAATGCAGATTGTAAGCTCCACTGGAACAGGAACTGATGTGAATGGCAAAATATTCATTGTAAAATGCTGCAGAATGTGTGCGCTATATAAGTAACTAATAAAAGCTAACAAATATTACTTAGTGCTGATTTTATTCTCAAATTTGTTTGCCCTTTCTTCCTCATCTATTGTTTATCATTTTGTATGGGAGACTTATACTAATTCTGTTGCATTTTAAAAGAGGTCAGTGACTCTAGATAAAGGTGCTCTCATTCCACCTCTGTGTAAACTGCCGTTACTGTGTATCTAATAGAAATAGAAAGGCTGTAATCTATTCTCATGCACAGTGCTATTCTGTAACATCTGGCACTATTAGCATTCAAGAGATACCCAGCACCTAATTTCCCTTGACTTAAAAACTCCCAGTGCTTCAAACCATTGACACCGTACACATGACACAGCGATGATAGCAGCACTTGAAATTAAAACAACTGCCACCTCTGGTAGAAAAAAATGATGACTCCAAAAGGCACCATTGGGGCAGATAGCTCACAAAAGACAGTGCCAGCCATTAAACCGCCAGTTAGGTTTTCTAGTTTTACAACTTATCTAAAATCATGCACAGAAACCAAACATATGGACAGGAGAGGTTCGTTGCATAGATGAAATTACAAGTTGAATAATATATACATTTAATTCCATTTTTGTAACATGGGTACGAATACAACCACTGTGTGAGTCTTCAAATAACAGACTCTGTTTGGACAACTAAAAGTTGTTTTATTGGGAAAATTAAAAGTTTATTTGTAGTATCAGAAAAAAAGGGAGTAAGTTAATGAAGTCTAATACCTGCTATCAATGCTGCCAGATTATTAAAAAACATGAAATTGTACTTCATGCAGTTCACATACTGTGCATGCATAGTTACAGATGAATGGCTTAAACATGCATGTGAGCTAATATATACTTGGATACTCAGTTTTTCTTCTATTATTAATATCAAGCAATTTGTTACAGTAAAGGTGCATACACACGTAACGATTTTGTAACAAACGATTCTCTGTCAGATTTTCCCTTGAAAAAGTGAAGGATTTTTTGAAGTGCAATGAACGAAAAATGTTCCTTCCCTTAATGAAAATTATGTTGAACAGTCTGAAATGAACTAAAAACAGGAACGCGCTTGAACAATTATCGTTCATCGTTATAAATCAGAAACTGAACAATTTTTTTGAACGATAACGACAAATCGTTCAAAAAATCGTTAAGTATGGATATCCTTAAGGTGCATACACACGTGAGTCCAGACTGTTAAATCACTTTTCGAGGTACTAACTGAAAACCTGGACTGTAATTGTGTGGGAACATCTGCCATACTGTATCTCTAAGATAACATTCTGTTATCTGCTTACTACTAGAAGTAGTAATTTCTTTGTAACACACTGCACAGGAACCAATAGATCAGAAGAAAAAACAAAAACAAAACTGTTTGGTCAGAATGTCCCTGGCCACAAGTCACTGGAATATATATATGAAATTGTGTTTTACATTGTATCAAAGTGAAATGCCTTTCATATAATCAACACTTCTAGATTGGTTTCCTATAGAGAGGTTGTCCCTTTGTCCTCTTGCACCCCTATATGTCATGTCACATTAGCGCTAGGATTTCAACAAGAGCTACTGGTCAATACACAACAACCAGGGATCCACTCATTGAATCACTTCTGTACAACATTCAATATACAGCATTGTGCATGGGAAGCTGGATGTGATTAAGTATATGAGAAATAAGTGTAAAGGGGCCCTATCCATTTAACGACATGAAAATCTGAACATCCAGCTTTCAGACTGTCATGTCACTGAGGTGCGGACACCGCACTGAAAGACGTTCACTGAACATCTTCAGTGCACGACCCCGACCTCCCTATCTATTAACATGTCGAACCTGACGACTTGTCAGGTTGACGGGCATGTTCGATAGTCGGGGTCGGCAAGGACACAGCCTGCACGCGCATAGCTGGTCCTTGCCGGCTATCCACTTGCAGACTTTCTGCACGTTACGACCAAATGCTCCTGGTTTTGGTCGCATCGTGCAGAAAGTCGGCAAATGGATAGGCCCCTTAAAGGGGCTTACCCATTAGCAGATGTATTTCTGAGCAATGAAAGACAAAAGATATCCCTTGAAAAATTCCGGTGGCTGTGCTGACCGATATCTGTCATGTACATGACAGATTTTGGAGAATGATGAACGATATCACATGACATCATTCAGGGAGTGGATTTTTTTTTTTCTCTCTGCAGCATTCTGTAACTGCCTCTAATATCTTTCGTCTTTTACCGCATATAAACTGCCAGATATTGCTAATATCGTACAGCTATATGCAATAATTGACCAACATGTTGGAGAAATGATGGATGCGATTTATCGGCCGCAGGAGTGCACATCTGTCATCGTTCAGGGCCTATCCATTAGATATAATGAACGATTGAAAGACACATCGTTCATTTTATCTGCTAATGGATGGGCCCCTAGGGCTGGCTGTATGATTTCCTAATTCAGTAAATGTTCCCTTGTAACAGCGAAAAATAAAAAAATTCTACTGTGCTACCAATAGAAAGTGTCATTTATTCCAGGAAAAAAAAAAAAAAAAGAACTCTAACTCAATTGGTTATACTATATAAATGTAAAACCTAGTGAGAGTGACAGATTAGACCAATCTTATCATGAAGCACATTCTCATGAAGGGTTACAGAGAAAATCAGCTTTTGGTAGATACAGTATGTGATCACTTTATCAGAAGCAATGTATGTGTGTGAAGTATCAAAGTAATGTTACACTGGACCAGTCATCTGCACACTGTGGAGCCGGTGATTTAATGGGTTCATGAGCATGGAAGCCAATCAATTTGTTAGCAATCAATGACTCATGAATATAACGGGCCCCGTAAATCAGGCAGTGCCTCAGCTTTGTTACAGATTCCCAGCAAACTGGAGGCTAGCCTACAAAATGGATGCCTTAACTCATACCTTCCAGCTTTGAGGCTATAAATCTTGACTGTGCAAGCATGGAGACAAGGGCTCACCAAGCCACCCCATAGCTCCTCTAACCTTGAATTACCATGTGACACCCATGATATTTGATTAGCACAATAAACCGTTCATGCCTCCCAACTTTCCAATCAGCGGGAGAAAAGGTGTAGGGATGACTAATCCACTTTAACAATGTTGTCTTCTCATTTATTACCATTTCCATACAATCAATTTCAACAATCTTCAGAATGAGGTAACTACATGTACTTTGTATATGGGTTAGAGCTTATATTCAAATAATAAACCTAGTATTGTTGTGATCATTGAAAAATATTTAATATTTAGACCACATCTTAATGTAAGATACATGTCTGGATGTGAATTTATTGTACAAATTCAATTGACCCCTCACTTGTGGCCACTTAGGTTTCTTTTTAATGTATTAAAAGTATGTATTTCTTCATGAAAACACACACTCAATACCATAATCATGCGTTTACCCGCACAATGAAACTCAGTATGCACGAGTACTGTAGATATTCAATATGTACCACAAATGTCATTTACTTTTGTGTTGCAGACACTTTGTGCAATAGCGCCATCTTATGGAAGCTCTATACTGTATGAGAAACATTGGCAATGGTCACATGAAATAAGACCAAATTTTACTTCATTGAAAACATATTAAGTGGAAAAAAAAAGTATAAACCACTATCAAAGTTTTATTAAACGAAATATATTCATACATATTGCTGTGCAGTATAAAGACGGAGTTATTTGAAATATATGTTTTTATAGCTGACAAATCTAGTGGTGATAACAAATCTACAATTTAAACCTCATCAATTCTACAAATACTTAGATTTCATTACAAATATGGAAAATCCATACAAGAATGTAATTTAATTTTCAATGGCAAGCCATAAAATAGAAACTTTTAAAAAAGGACACTAAACCCTAAATTTAAATATTTCAGGTATGAATTCAAAAACAATTTTAGTGTTATGGTGCATACACACGGTCAGATTTTTCTTCAGATCTGAACGATAACGATTTAAAAAATCGTTAAATCATTCATACCTGAAGGAAAATCTGACATATCTGAACGATGCGCATTCCCGATGGTTACATAACGATATCCGACATCTGATGTGTTTGCAGTCAGATTTGGACGATTCCATTCATTTTAATGCAGTCAAAAATGCACCATAACTCTTAAACATTATAGTGAGATACACAAGTTATTTCTACAGTCACTTTATTTTTATGTTCAGCATTTTTGTGCTCTTCTACTGCAGCATTTTTGTGTAAGAGCAAGTCATAGGGGCATATGCAATTGGGTGCGTGATTTTATCCTCAAATTTTGCACGCCTCGCACCCAATTTTAAATCACCGCGAGTATGCATACTCCTGACAGCCGTAGTAGTATATTTTTTTAAAATTTTTTTTTTTAAATGGTAGCAAAATTTTTTGCGCCCCAAAAAATGTCCAATCAGCCTGCTGCCCGGGATTACCGACTGCACAGCCCTGCTTCTTGCCGTCAATAAACAAAAAGTAAAATGTCACACACCCCTTTATATTACTGCCTGACTATCAGTGAAAACAATGCAGCAAATATGCTTATATATCTATAAGCCCAGACCACCAGGTTAAATACAGAATAGTAATAATCCCAGTTTTCTGCTTAGCTGATCAGCTTCCATCCCCCAATGCCTGCTGCGAGTTCTACAGACTTTAGCTGCTGTGGCTTTGTAGCAGCTTGCATTTAATCAAAAGAAATACCTGGGGGTGTGGATGCGTGGTCGGCCGCAGGGTCCTGCTAATTCAGGACACCTTTAATCATAGCCTCTGGCGTCCGTGGCCTGATAATCACCGCTGCGCGTCTACACGCGCAGCGGCGTCTACTCACTGCAGTCACCCATTCAAATGTCACCCACCGCACATGTATCGGCACCCTATTGCCTCCGGCCACTTGTTCCTTTAGTCTCGTCGATCCCCGGAAACTATTGCGTGTGGCCCAGCCTAATGATTTCACAGCTCTGAGTCTGCACATGCAGCGGTGTCCTGGAACCCAGCAAAGGACCTCTCTCATATAAAGGCAGCAGCATGTTGCTGCTTCTGTAACCCTTTCAGCCCTGAGGATTGAAGCAGTGTGGTGCTGAGCAGCCCATGGAGGTGTGAGACAAGCCGGCTCTACAGTATCTGAGTAATATCAAGCCCCGGCCAATCTGCTCAATAGCAGTGTTCCGGGAAGCAGTATATTGGCAACAAGATTTTATACTTTGTAACAAATCTTACCTTTTTGCCTGCGGCCCCCTCACGTGTGTCTCGGGCCTGGAGAGAGACCCAGGGATATGGTGGTTTGGTGGCTCTCTCAGGGGCAGTCTTTAGAGTGGATATAGGTTCACACAAACCTTCTGATCTATCTAACTCCCACTCTGTTAGTTCCTGGAGTCAGGCGACAAGCACTAAGCACCCACATGGAATACTTTAAAAGAAAAAAATAAAACTAAAAGCTAGGACCTCTCTAGCTAGTGCCGTACTCCAAAGGCACCTAAAACAAGAGCTTACGGTGGAAAGGGAGGGGTTATATAGGGGGTAGGAGCCAGTTTTCAATTAGCTAGTGTCCGACTCCACCCACCACTATACATACCCCAGATGTAAGGCATCCCCCTGATGAATGAAAAAGGAAAATCAATAGGGAAATTGTTTTTTGAAGGTGGCTGACTCAGCAGAAAATAACAGATGTCATTCCCTGCCCAGGTAACATCTAAGATGCAAATCCAGTGAGAATATTTGAGCAGTTGTAAAAGGAAACTCAAGACGACGACAATCACCGCCAAGAATGGCCTCATAGAAGAACTTTTCCAAATATGGCATAGGGATGAAGACATCAAAAAAAAAAAAAAAACAGCAGCCAAATCATATCAAATTATAATCAAAGGATATCATACAAAGTGCCATGTCCAATTAGCCACAAAAAAGCGAAAACTAAACAAGTTTTTGCACAATTTGTGTGTTTTGGTGCAATATTTATGCGTCTGGTCTATGTGCCCTCCCGTTTTTCACACTATCCTATTACGAGAGACGCAAAAATGCATTCGCACGAAAACAGTTAGTGGAGATACCAGCGAAAAGTACAGCAAGATTCGGGGAAATCTGTCTGTACCCCTTAAAAAGGCAAACTGACACAGAGAATCATTTTAGAAGTGTATTAGTGGCTCTAATATTTGGGGTTCTTAAATTGTGTTAAATGGCTGTTAAATGCTGATTTTTTTAAAAACATTGGAAAAATTATAAAAGCAAGTTTTTTTTTACCAAAATAAATGCTGTAGTAAAATTAGGGGTACATGAAAATGAGTGCAAGTATATTTGTGTCCTAAGAGTGCACTTTAAAATAAAATTTAAAAAATACACCTGGTGCAGCAACCTACAATTAAAACACACGTCCCATCCACAGAGCCCCCCAAAATATCAGACCCACTACCTTTAACCCATTTTCCAACACTTAATTTTCTCACCCCAAAAAGGACACGTCATTATTGGCCAAATTAAGCGAATTCAATTATTTTTGCCTAATTTGTCATTAGGTATGGTGTCCAAGAGGTTCTGAAACAAATCCCAACATTTTTATCCACAATAAAGGATTATTCACATTAACAGTTTGCAGTTTTTTGTCTATAGGGTTTTCGCACATGCGAAAACTCCAGAATAAGGATTGCACGATAAGCGTTTTTGAGCGAAAAGTTCGCACCTACAAATACTTATCGCCAAAATGCAGCTTTTCGCAGCCAACTGGATATGGCCCAAAGTATTAATAATTAATAGTTGTAAACAGTGTGTCGACAAAATAGTTTTAAAGAAAAAGGGACTTCCTTGTTTGAGTCTAATAATTTCTACACATCTGTAGTATGTACTGTAGTATCACACTTCAGAAAATTAGAATAAACTGATTAAGGACCCACTCCCTGAATTATCATGTTTATCCGTCGTCCTGGAGTACATTACAACTAAAGGAGTAGTGCTAATTTACCAAAGTGTCCATGGTGGTTGAGACTTCGTTATCGACTTCAAATCTATCCATGCCTTTGCAGAAAGCAGAGGTTATATTAAGAGTTTAGAATGATGCAAGATAAATGCTTCACCCAAACTAAATAGGGGAGGGGAGTGGGTCTGAGTCAAGCAAAATGGTGTTGAAAATTCACCAAATCTATTTTTTGGGCGGAGAGTCACAAAGTTCTGGCATAAGAGTTTGAGTTCCGTTTTGGCTTCAATATACCGTGGAGTGCCAATCCGCACAATTGGTTACTCTATGTTTCAAAGAATTTATGGTCTATGAATAAGAAATGGGAGGCCAAATACAACATGGAAAAAGTATAATATCGTGCAATGAAATGCAAAATGAGCCTAATAGTTTTGAAGTAAGCCATTACGGAGTTATTAGCTTGTAGTCTCCTAGTAAACAGACAAACCCTAAAGATTGTATTCCTTAATAGGGTCAATCCACAACGTGCATAGCCAATGTGCTTTGTTTGTACAGCTTTTTACCTTTTAGTTTAGAGGTTTGTATATAGAGGGGTCTATTTTAGGATAATTCTACCTATACTGAATAGATACTTTGAAAAGTTACCCATAGCCGCGCCCTCCCTACTGTGTCTTACTTGAATTGTGAAGGTTCTTCCCCAGGTCCTCTTCCTCTGCACTGTTGGGGTCGATGTTTTTAGTAGTTCCCCATTACAGAAGGGTCAAGTGTAAAAAGAGGCCATGGTTGGTCCCCTTTGTTGGTTCTGCTTTCTGATCTAGTTGTTGTGTTTCTTCAGGTTGATGATGCTCGAGGTGCCAGAATTATGCTAGCTAGCAGCACTAGGACATTGAATTATGAACAGAAACACTGACTAGAAACGCAGATGAGGGGGATTGCGGAGGGGGTAAGTATTCTGACAAGGGAGAGCAAAGTGGTGGGTAATTTGAAAATCTCTACCATAAAAAAAAAAAAAAAAAAAAAAAAGGTAGAAACAAGCTTACAACCTTCAGAGAACAAAGATTTATATATACACACCTATGTATACATACCTACACATTCCCATAAGTGCACCACGCACGGCTCTCTTAAAACACAACATTCATGGAAATCTAGTTTTCCAACGTTCCAATACCCTTTTTCGGGCATTTCATCAGGGAAAAATATACCTTAAGGAAAGGCAAATGGTTTTGTACCTTGTACACTGATGACAATGCCTGAATAAATGCATTGGAATGTTGGAAAACTACATTTCCATGATTGTTGTGTTTTAAGAGAGCCGCACTTATGATGTTTGTATATGGATGTTCATGTGAAGGATTGTAATAACATTGTCGAGTTAGAGCACAGAATGAGTCAAGAAAAACTATTTTTCAGTTCAAGTTACAAGGATGAGAGTCTCTCAACCACAACAGGTGGCCAACACAAATGAATAAACCACCACCATCGACCTACAAGATATAGAGGAGCACAAAAGTGTGTCAGATATTAGGAGCATCAATGCGCTACAGGCTCCACACGGTCACAGCGTACTGGAATTCTTAAAGAGGGATAATGACAGCACGCAGATAAGGTTTTTGTCATAGATATTGGTGCTTTCTGGTACTTTACTTCATCACTTGCTGTTCCATACACACATTTATTCATATTCTAACTATCCTCATAACAAGTGCTCAGCACTAGCCTATAGCCAGATTTCTTTTGATGCTCCGTATCAATACTTAAGATAAATATTTTCCTCTTCTAATATAAAATTCTGAAGCATTACACCATTGTGTGGTCCTCTAAGTATTCTAGGTCTGATCAACCAAAACTCTGCTGCCATGAATAGATCTAAAAAGGTTTGGAAAGGACAGTGCCGTCAAAAAAAAATAATAATAATAATTTGTGTGTAGTTTACATGTCTAAGTGAGAGATTTCTGTACCCATCTCGTGTTTTTTTATACAAATCTACCTGGAATTTATACAAACCGCCTGGAATTATTTCGTTGTTAGTTAAAACTGCCTTCACGCTATAGGGAACAGTTTAATGTTAGATTATATTACAGTGAGAGAGCAAAGGGAAGATGTATCAAGCCTTGGAGAGAGAACGTGGAGAAATTGCCCAAAGCAACCAATCAGCACAGACTTTTAAATGATGTTTAAGAGCGGATTGGTAGCCTTGGGCAACTAGTCAACTTAATCTCTGTGAGGCTATATACATTTCCCTGCCAGATAGGATTAAAGATAACACAACTCTAGTTTCTGCTACTATAAAAAGCTACAAAACAGGGTTGTATGTAAAAGTATTTTAAACCAACATACTACTTGAACACAACACAAAATAGAAAAACAAATACATACCTTCATAATTACCGCAAACTTAGAAATTGATTGTTGCGCGTTTCCAGTCTTAGACCTGTCAAAGAAAAAAAAAAAATTCAACATTCAAAAAAAAAAAAAGTGCAAATTAATGGTGGTACATAAAAGTTTTTAACTTTAAAATATGTATTTTAATGCAACCTCTGATCATGTGCCTTGTAAAGTTCTGCAAATAGATCCAGAATAGCAAAGATTTTGACTTTTTTTTTTAAACATAAAAGATATTAATAGTTATTTTGCCATTCAAGCTGTCTATTTTATGGTTTGCAGAAAAAAATGGGATTTTCGTACCTACCGGTAAATCCTTTTCTCTGATTCCACAAGGGACACTGGAGGTGCTTACGCTGGGGGTATAGAGGCGTGGATAACTGGAGCCGGCACTTTAATAATTTAGAAGTGTGAAGCTCCTCCCCCTCTATGCCCCATCAGCCCTCAGTTTAGAAAATGAAGACCGAGAGGAGATGGAGAACAAGCAGAGTAAATAGGGAGAGAACACACAATAATCAAAACATACAACATATGGAACAAACCGAACAGGCAGGCTAAGAGCGCAGAGGTGGGCGTCCAGTGTCCCCTGTGGAATCAGAGAAAAGGATTTACCGGTAGGTGCCAAAATCCCATTTTCTCTCTCATCCACTAGGGGACACTGGAGGTGCTTACGCTGGGGACGTCCCAAAGTTTTCCCCACGGGCGGGAGCGCTATGCGGGGCCTGCAGAACAAGACGGCCAAAACCGCGAACGTATCAAATTTGTAAAAACTTGACAAACGTGTGCACAGAAGACCAAGTGGCCGCACGGCACAACTGTGACGTGGAGGCTCCCCTTCCGGCCGCCCAGGACGCACCCACAGAACGTGTGGAATGAGCCGAAATGGACGAAGGAGGCCGGCGTTCGGCACCAACATAAGCTTGATGAATAGTCAGTCGAATCCAACGTGCCAAAGTCTGCTTAGACGCTGGCCAACCCCTCCGTAAGTCTGAGTCACTTTTTGTCCTCTATGATGCGGTTCGGATGAAAGCAGTCCTGTCAACATGGATGTGGTTAGAGCTCTCCGCATCTAAGGTAGAAGAACCACCAGAGTCCTCCTACAAAGGACGGTACCACAATAGGCTGATTAATATGAAAAGCCGACACTACCTTGGGAAGGAAGGCGGCTACCGTCCGGAGTTCCGCCCTATCAGCATGAAACACAAGGCAAGGTGGCTTATAGGACAGAGCACCCAATTCCGAAACTCTACGAGCCGAAGCGAGAGCCAAGAGAAGGACAGTCTTCCAAGACAATTACTTAATATCAACCTCTTCCAAAGGTTCAAACATGGACGACTGAAGAAACAAAAGCACTAAGTTCAAGTCCCAGGGAGCAATCGGAGGTACAAAAGGAGGCTGCACCCGCAAGACCCCCTGAAGAAACGTCTGCACCTCAGGAATGAGGGCCAATTTCTGTTGAAAGAAAATGGAAAGGGCAGAAACCTGCACCTTTAAAGTTCCAAGACGAAGGCCAGAATCCAGACCCGTCTGAAGAAAAGCAGAAACACGAGAATGACAGAGGCTGACTCGTGTTTTATCCTTTTTAGCAGTCGAGGAAGAAGTGGAATCGGAGGAAAGAGGTAAACCAAGTCGTAGTTCCATGGAACTGTCAGAGCGTCTACTGCCACTGCCTGCGGATCTCGAGTTCTTGACACGTATACCGGGAGCTGACAATTCAATCGTGACGCCATGAGGTCCACCTGAGAACATCCCCATCGACGTATCAGCGCGTTGAACACGTCTGGATGAAGCTTCCATTCCCCAGGGTGGATATCCTGTCGGCTTAGGTAATCTGCTTCCCAGTTGCCCACACCCGGGATGAATACCGCCGACAGGATTACTGACTGGCTCTCGGCCCAACTGAGAATCTGAGTTACTTCTCGCATGGCCATGCGACTCCGACTCCCGCCTTGGCGGTTGATGTGTGCGACGGCCGTCGCGTTGTCGGACTGAACTCTTACCGGACGAGTTCTTAGAAACTCTGTTGCTTCTATCAGAGCATTGTAGATCGCTCTGAGTTCCAACACATTTATGGGCCACTTTTGTTCTAGAGGGAACCATCGACCCTGTAAATGATAATCGAGGACTACAGCTCCCCATCCTCGAAGGCTGGCATCCGTTGTTACGATGATCCAGTCCCACACTCCGAATCTCCGGCCCGCAAGAAGATTGTTGGATTGTGTCCACCAGAGAAGGGCCACTCTGGTAGCGGGGCTCAGACGGATCTGGCGATGTAGGAGCAGATGAGACCCTGACCCCTGTGTTAGTAGGTCCAGCTGAAACACACTGGAGTGGAACCGTCGGAACTGTATTGCCTCGAAGGCTGCTACCATCTTCCCCAGGAGACGCAGACAAAGAAGGAGGGACACCCTCTTTGGTCTGAGGACCAGCTGAACTAACAACCGGATATCCCGGGCCTTGTCTACTGGAAGGAAGATCCTCTGTGATGCCGTATCGAAGATCATGCCCAGAAACAGGAGCTTCTGGGACGGATTGAGATTTGATTTCTTGAAGTTTATTATCCAACCGTGTTGGATTAGAGTCTGATATGTCAGTAAGGCATGACTTGTAAGAAGGGATACCGACTGCGCCTTGAGTAACAGGTCGTCCAAATAAGGGATTATGTTCACTTCCGATGACCGAAGGAGAGCAATCATGACTGACACGAGTTTGGTGAAGATGCGGGGAGCCGAGGATAACCCGAACGGCAATGCCCGAAACTGATAAAGATCCTTCAATATGGCGAAACGCAGAAAGGCTTGGTGTGGTTCCCAAATGGGAACGTGGAGATAAGCATCCTTGATATCCATAGATAATAGGAACTCTCCTGGTTCCAAGCTCGCAATAACAAACTGCAGAGACTCCATTTTGAACCGATACATCTTCAGATACAGGTTCAATGACTTGAGGTTCAAGATGGGACTGACCGATCCATCCGGTTTGGGTACTACAAAACAGGTTAGAGTAAAACCCCATACCTCGTTGATGTTCTGGAACTGGGACTAGCACAGATGATACTACTAGAGACTGGATAGCCTCCTGTAGAACCCTGGCCTTGTCTGCAGGTATTGGCAGACTTGTAGTGAAGAACCGAGGTGGAGGGGGGACCTCGAACTCTATTCGGTACCCCAGGGAAATTAGTCTGCGGATCCACGGCTCTGGAGATGTCTGGTTGCAAACTTGTTGAAATCGTTGCAGGCAGCCTCCCACTGTAGGTGGTCCCAGGTGGGACGGAAGTCCATCATGCCACCTGTTTTTCAGCTGGCTTAGGCTCCTGTCTACGTGCAACCGAGTGTGGGCGACCTCTACCTCCGCCGCCTCCTGCTTGGGAGGGAGCACCTCTGGCTCTACCACGAAAGGAATGTGGCACACGAAAGGAATGAAAGGAAGGTCCAGTCTGGGAGCCGCTGCAGTTGACGGGAGGAAGGAAGACTTACCCCCCGTGGTCTGGGATATCCATTTGTCCAATTCCGGGCCAAACAGCATGTCGCCATTGAATGGTAAACCCTCCACCGCACGCTTGGATTCTGCGTCCGCATGCCAGGCGCGCAACCAGAGGGCTCTGCGGCCCGAAATAGCAGAAGCAGATATGCGAGCACTAATCTGACTGATATCTTTTGACGCTTCTCCCAGGAAAACTGCAGACTCGCGGATGTGTTCAGCTAGTAGGCGTAACTTTGCTCTAGAAGTACCCGAGTCCAAACCTGTAATCAACTGGTCAGCCCAGCAAACCACCGCTTTGTTAACACAAGCAGTAACAAGGGTGGGCATAAGTAGAGCACTCGCTGCAGTATAAATAGATCTTAGCGTTGTCTCCAATTTACGACCTGAAGGATCTTTTAGTACTGTAGCTCCCGGTACTGGGAGTGCTGTTTTTTTTAGAAAAAAAAGGGAGACTGACGCATCTACTGGTGGGGGGGGGGGGGGGGGGGGCGCGTTTCCCACTTCTCCATCATGGATGATGGAAAATGGTAGCTAGAAGGAAACCGGCGCGGAATTAAGCACAGCCTCTGGAATGGAATGGGGAGCCAATTCAGTTCTGCTGCACTCTTCCTGTATAAGGGAGAGATGCAGGCATTTTAGAGTTAATGGCAGCCACGCTGTTTTTTTTTTTTTTTTTACAGGCGCTTGCCGCATATAGAGTCCGCGCTAATTAGGCCCCGCCCCCTTCTTCATGCCCTAAGGGCTCAATTATGGCTGCTATGTCCATCCCCCCCTCCCCTCCGCGCTACCCGCGTGTTCAATGGGGAGAGGGGAGAAACAAGCAGCCGCGTGTAGCGCTGTGTTTTCCCTAACACAGCGCAGGGCAGCGCTGACAGCGGGACCCTGTAGCGCTGTCTAACAGCGCTATGCACACACTAACACAGCGCAGCATGCTGTGTCAGCGCCGGGCAGCGGGGGCAGGAGCCGGGGGATGCGCAGCTCGTTACTCACTGCGTGTCCCCGGAGAGGCTTCTCTCGGCAGGTCAGCAGAGTCTTCTCTTCTTGTTGTGAAGACCTGCTGTGGCGATAAGGAGCTGTCAGGAGCTCTTGTAATGAGCCCTGTGCACTCCTTCCTGGTGTTTGCTAAAACACCAGGGCGCCAGGTACCCGGACCCCACCTTTTAGATAGGTGGCGAAGGGTACCTATAGGAATGTAAAAGATGTTTTAAAATAAAATAAAATTAAATAAATGTATTGCTGGAGCACAGCAGGTTGTGACCAGCTCCGTAGGCACATTTTCTAAACTGAGGGCTGATGGGGCATAGAGGGGGAGGAGCTTCACACTTCTAAATTATTAAAGTGCCGGCTCCAGTTATCCACGCCTCTATACTCCCAGCGTAAGCACCTCCAGTGTCCCCTAGTGGATGAAAGAGAAACTCTAAAACTAGTATGCAGGCAAACCAAATACATGTCCTCACAATCCAACCATGTTCAACATCAAAAGCTTGAACAATACCAAGCAAATAGCTTTCGCCTATGAGGACAGGTACGTGTTAGAAGCACATAAACATGAAAAATATTAACCATACAGCCAAGGACAGGTACATACTGCTTGAGACAGTCTCTAACAAAAAAACAAACAAGTAGCTCCATTGGTAAAAAAAAAAAAAAATCACCATTTGGCTTACTGATGTGCACAAATATTTGTACCAAAGCAATAAAATGTATAGGAGGGAATATCGCACTCAATAGCTTTTATCTGCAGCTCTAAATAAACCCAAAGATAGAAGTCCACCATATATCTTCACATATACAATTAAACCAGAAAAGGGTTTAACAGTGCGCAACAGGTATTTCAGTGCATTTTCTTTTCACCATGAAATCTTGATCACCACACATTCACGTTGGATATGTAAAAAAAAAAAAAAAAAACATTAAAAACACACTTTATAGTGTAATATCCATGGATTCAATGTTAATACGGTGTGCTTCCTGAAATTATTTCAAGTGCTCTTAATACAGAAGTTCAAGCATTAGAAACTCAGGCATCCAGCCAATGATCGAGTGCATACCAGCGTTTAGGAACGCTGTATACATGTACATTTAAGCAAAGGTCATCTCTTCCTAGAAGAGCTGTTCTTTGCAGTGTGGGGATTTCTGGGTTTATGACCAGAGAGTCCCTCTGCGCATGCATAGCCTTCAGCCAGCGCATGTGCGAGATGCGGGGGACCCTGGGAGGAATCCCAATAGATTGATAGGATATGTATATATCACACTGGTGATGGAGGATGGCTAAAATGTCAAGAAATTTATATTTTTCTGGACTAAAGTATGTTTTATTCACAAGATGACAGAAGAGTGCCTTCCTTACAAATACAGAGTATCATTTTTAAGCTGTGATTTTTTAAAAACACATTACCTCTAATTTCCATAACTCAATTAGGTCATTTTTCTTTGACAATATAGGAATACTATTTGGCATTCTTTTGGAGTAACTAGAATTAGCCCAGGTATCTGGGCATGACAAAATCAGGGAGGCGTGGCCACGTCTTCTCCCGCCCAAAATAATTTGCGTTTTGAAGGGGGGCAGATTTGTCCCCCTCAGCCAGGGGACAGATCCAAGGGGAGACAATCAGTGTAATCGGCCCCCTTCCACTTACAAGGAGACAGATTAGACTGCATTTGCCCAGCAAAAGCAGTCTCCCTTAACCCTCCACAGTCCAGCACACTGGGGAGAGACTGCTGCCGCCCAAGTTAGTACTAGCTTCCCCTTCCTCTCAGACCCCTTTCTGCAGATTAACAATAGTGATTAGAGGGTGCAGTTATAACCTGGATAAGAGTAGTGTTTCAATTAATTGAATATTAAAGTTTATTTTACACCATTTCAAAAGAACGAGACTACAGTCCCACACAAAATGTGTGCTTTATTACTAGACATCCACAGCTCACTGGTATGGAGCTGTGGCTGTCCAAGCCAGTAGACAGAATATTGCTTCATTGCTGCCGCATACTGAATACCTTCTAATTTTGAAAGTCTTCAAGACTGATGGTATCAATGCTTTCTTTGGGAATAGATGATCCTCACCCAACTATGCTATCCTGAGGGCACTAACACTTTGTAAAGAGAAAAGAGGTTTAAACTGTAAACAAAATCATGTACAAGCAAAGCAAAAATATACCAGTTTATTATTGATAATTTATGGATGTAAATTGTTATAATATACTAGTTTATTGGACCCAGCATATGCTGAGTCAATCTCAACCCGTCCACACCACCCCGCACTATCCACCTCTCTGGTCAGCTCTACCACCCGCTCTACTGTTATTAGTCACCGACTCCATCACTGCTTCATCCCATCACTATCCACCTCTCTGATCAGCCCTGTCAACCGCTCTACTGTTCCCCATCACAGATTTCTATAGCGAGACTGATGGTTGAGTCTACAACTACCTCAGATTTTCACACAAATTAGACAAAAAAAAAAAAATATTAGACCTTTTATATTTTTTGAGGAAAATGATCAGGTATTTTCAATCTATGGGATGACAATCAGGTGTGAGTGGACAATCTGTCTTTTTAAAAGAACAGGGATCAAAGGCTGATGTTCACAACACGTTTGTGGAAGTGTATCATGCCACGAACAATGGAGATTTCTGACGACCTCAGAAGAAGAGCTGTTGATGCTCATCATGCTAGAAAAGGTTACAAAGCCATCTCTAAAGAGTTTGGACTCCACCAATCAACAGTCAGGCAGATTATGTACAAATGGAGGAAATTCCAGACCATTATTTCCCTCCCCAGGAGTGGTCGACTAACAAAGATCATGCCAAGAGCAAGGCATCTCATAGTTTGCAAGGTCACAAAAGGAACCCAAGGTAACCTCTAAGCAACTGAAGGCCTTTCTCACATTAGCTAATGTTAATGTTCATGAGTCCACCATCAGGAGACACTGATCAACAATGGTGCGAATGACAGGAATGCCAGGAGAAAGCCACTGCTCTCCAAAAAGAACATTGCTGCCCATCTGCAGTTTGCTAAAGATCACCTGGACAAGCCAGAAGACCATTGGAACAATGTTTTGTGGACAGATAAAGTCCAAAATAGAGCCTTTTGGTTTAAATGAGAAGAGTTATGTTTGGAGAAAGGACAACACTGCATTCCAGTATAAAAACTTCAAAATCTGTGAAACACTGTAGTGGTGGTATCATGGTTTGGGCCTGTTTGGCTGCATCTGGCCCAAGACGACTTGCCATCATTGATGGCACAATGAAGTCTGAATTATACAAGAACATTCTAGAAGGAAAACGTCAGGATATCTGTCCATGAAAAGCATCTCAAGAGAACGTGGGTCATGCAGCAAGACAACAACCTAGTCATTCGACCAATGAATGGCTTAAGAAGAATAAATGTAAAGTTTTGGAATGGACAAGTCAAAGTCCTGACCTTAATCCAATCGAAATGTTGTGGAAGGACCTAAAGCGAGCAGTTCATGGGAGGAAACTCACCAACAGAACAGAGTTGAAGTAGTTTTCTACGGAGGAAAGGGGTATAAATTCCTCCAAGCCGATGTTCAGGACTAAATCAATAATTACCGGAGATGTTTAGAAGCAGTTATTGCTGCACAAGGGTGTCATACCAGATACTGAAAGCAAAGGTTGACATACTTTTGCCACTCACAGATATGTGATATTGGATAATTTTCCTCAATAAAAAAATGAGCACATTTTTCTCTCTATTGTTTGATTTGGTTCTCTTGATCTACTTTTAGGACTTGTGTGAATATCTGAAGTAGTTTTAGACTAAATGTCAGCAGAAATATAGAAAACTTTGAAGGGCTCACAAACTTTCAAGCACCACTGTAGGTCATCTCTAAGGAACCTTTTGTAAACAAACCTTGGTTTCTAACCTATCTTCATAATAAAACCCTTCAATTCCCTTTTTATTAAGGCCATCATTTTGTGACCTCTATGTCCTCCTTACAGGGAGGTTCTCAAAACTTTACCCCATATGACAGATGTAATCTATCTACTGTATCTATCTCCTACATTAGTAATACCACTTTTGTTCAAATATTTTACATTTATTTTTATTTTTCTTTGCAGCTGCTGGCCTTTCTAGTTTTCACGTTTCCTTTTACAATTTCCTCAGTTGTACTACTTTTAAGATGTCACAAATATCACTACAGCAACACCAACAAGCAATTTCAAACTTCCCTCCTAATAAAAATGGTCATGATCGGACCGTCAGAATATACTGACATTTACCTTCTTTGGTTTTCCACAATATATTGCACTATAGCATGCCACAAAATTCCTTCAAATGACCAAATACCAAACAATATATAAGCCCAAGTCAGTCAGTTTCTATGCTGTTTTTTCTGTGAGTTACCGTAACACCTATCCGGTGACTCTTTGTAATACATTATGGTGATGGAGAAAATCTTAGGACTGACAAAAGGGGCATGTTAGTACATTCACATTAGTTCCTGTCCCATTGTGGCTTACAGTCTTCATTCTGCACAAAACAAATATACACACAAATTATTGTTATCAGCGAACTGACAGGCAGCCACACGAAAAAAGCAGTCGCTTCAGTACAGAATACTGCTATAATTACTTTAATACAGCAGCTTACTGTTACGTATTGGAGTTTTATTTGCACACCTAACAAAGTACCATTGGCGTTACACTGTAAGAAGGTTATGCTCCAACATCAATTTGCAGAGAGCATTTCCATTACCCAAGACCCTGCAAACCACTTAGACATAAGCTGCCCCTACACTACTTACAATTTCAGAACGATGTGCAATAGATAAAATACACCTCCTAAGCTACTTATTTGACAGACTTCTCTCCCTAAGGAGCATATTTATTAAATATCACAAATTCTCAATATTGTAGCGATAAGAGATGAAGCATACTAAATATAAATGCTGATGTCTCCCCCTATACAGAGCCTGCCATGTCTATCCCACACTACCTAGGGTCCATCTGAAATCAGCGGATACGCTGACGTCTGAATAGTCTGCAATTCTATCTACATGCCCACAGGGAATATATGCTAAGTCCGAACGTCCCCATTGACACTGACATCCATTTAGCTGCAAGTGGAGATCTATCCGACTCCGGCACTACTCTGAATAGCCCCATAGATTCACTCAGATGCGTATGTCTGCCTCGGGCCCATGGGCAGTGCGATAAATTGCAGATGTGGCCGCTAAGAATGTGGAATACATATGAATTACCACCGGACACAAGTCCGGCGGATCAGATCCCGACAGCGGCAGGCCGACACGGCTGAAAATCCCGGTAAGTATCAACTAATCTAACCCCCATAACACTCCTTAGGGGTGCCTAACCCTAACCTTCCCCCCAGTGCCTAAACCTAACCCCCCCCCCCCTTCCCCACCGCCTAACCCTTAGTCCCCCACGGGGGTGACTAGCCCTAACCCTCACTCCCCCTAGCCTAACCCTAACCTCCCGGGGGGATAGCTAATCCTAAATCCCCCCTGGGAGCCCTAAACCTAACCCTCCCCCCGTCACCAGCGGCTGTCCGCAGTAGCGCCCAGCAATCCCGGCGTCGGTAAAATGACAGGTGTCTACAATTAGACGCCTGTCTTTAACCCTCACCGGGATAAAGCAGTCGGGAAGCCGGCTGTCGGGCTTACGTCCGCCGGCTTCCCGATTGCATACCATGCATGTACAAATGCAGAGTAAGATTTAAGCACCATAAACTGATGTTAATCATAAAGAACAATTTTATCTTGCAGCTATTAGAGGGCCATTGTACTCAGTTATTCCTACTGATATCTTGTTTAGAAAAAATAAAACAACATGAGGAGAAAGAAAATGGGAGGTAAAGATGCTTTATATATAACAATGAGATAAAAGCAACTAACACTGAACACTGAAAATAGGATTGAGAGTATTTGGGTAACTATAGCAACTGGTCAGAGTGACAGAGGGTAAAAGGAAAAATGTACAGACTATCAGAATAAGATGTGGAATTTGGCAGATTATTCATTGAGGAAATCAATGAAATGTGAATTAAAGGTTAGGTAATAATTAGGGAACATTTCAACGTGTCCGACATGCACAAGAATATACCAATTGTAAATGATCCAGAAGTACTGACAATCTAGACTGCTTCCATGGGGCATCACACAAACAATTAGGAAACAAAAAAACAAGAAAGCAATTGCAGATTACCTTCTCCCAAATGAAGATGTAGTATCACGTGTGTCTGTAGGAGAGGACATGGGGTCTAGAGACAGTCACTGTGGTTTAATATACAGGTAGAGCAACCCTTAACAAAGCAACGACTTTAGATTAAGGAATTGTTGAATTTCTTGAAATGCAATATTACCATATATGAGAATCTGACAAATGCGGGAGGAACATCACTAAGCATTATTAACTGCGACAAAGCTTTATGCTGGTCATTTAAAGCCAAAACAGTTCTGGAAGCAGCACAGTTGTTTTAAGTGGTAAGAAACCTGCATACAAGAAAGACCTAATGGGCCTGATTCTGAGCCATACATAATTCAAATGCCAAAGTTCACCTAGATGAGCGAGTGATTGCAACTGCGCACAATTGAAGAGTCCTGAAACCCCTATGGCACAGGTGGTGCACAGAGTGTACACACAATGGAGCTGTTGCTACAGAGACAGATGGTAGCAGAAAGGTGGCGGAAAAGTGTTATGGGAGTGACACGGGCAGGGAAATACAAGCGGCTGCATTCACCGACGCAAGTATAGGAGGCCATGGTCAGATGGAGAAATTGCACATGTTATAGGTCTGAAGCAAGTTTCAAAAGTGCAACAGATGGCAGCGTAGAAGGACGCACCAATTGGTATTACAGCGTGCATGAGCGATAAGAGTGGGTGTCTCAGTCCTTGTACATTCAGCTGCATGGATGTACACGAGGGAAGGAGTTTTTATGCCATTTGCATAGTCGCAGATAGATGACCTCTTCTACAAATTGCTGTGGTTGCTTTTTACATGTGATTCAGAATCGAACACATAGGGGGGAATTCAATTCAGTGCGATGTTGAATAGCCGTGGGAGGGAGCTCCCGAAGCTATTCAATACAGCGTGCTGTTTGGGCGGCCAAAGGATTTCTTCTCGCACCCCCCTGGGGATGCGAGGAGTAATCTGACAAAAGTGCTGGGCACGCAGCTGTTTTACTGCTTAGTGTGGTGCTAACAGGCACGCGCCTGGCATTTTAGTCAGAGAATGCCGGTCACCGCGCCTCAACACCCTTGTTAAGTCGCGAGAACCGGCATTCTCCGATATAACAGCGCACTGAATTGAATAGCTCCGGGAGCTCCCCCCAGCGTTATTCAATTCGCGTTAAATTGAATTTCCCCTGAGGAAGAGAAAATTGAAACATAGAAAGCTCTTAATAAGTCTAAAAACACAATGAAACATCCTAAATCAGAAACGGAAGTGAAACATGCAGGAACCAATACAAAATAAAATGTAAAAATCGGGATGGCAAAATGTTCATATTAAAAATAAATTGTGCAGTATACTGTACATTACAGTTCCTACCCCAACTCTTACTTCCAATCAGCACAAAGAGTAAATACACTTATTCATATGCAATGGCGATCACCCTAAAATCAAATGGTCAAATATAATGATCTAAGAACATTAGGGTGCCAGATTTAAAAATATCTAATACAGTGGTCTATAAACTTCAAGTGTTTTTTGTTTTGTATAAATATTTTTCATAGATCGAGATCGTAAAACACAAGTTGAACTCCGTATGTTCTGACATAATTGAGATTCAGAACTCCCAAAAGTTTTGAGTTTTATTTAACAATTCCCTTGCATTGTTTATTTGCTGGAATGTGTCAACAGAGACTTTAAACCACACACTATGGCACGGTCCATAGATCCAGCCTATAAAACGGCCCATAGATTGCATGACAGTGTAACCAACACAGAAGAGGGGAGAAGTGACTGCACAATAATCAAAGCACTTCCATACACAGGAGGCGATCTCCACAGCATAAAGTTGGCTAAATGATGGTCGGGTGAATCGGACAGGTTTGATAAAAAAAAAATCAAAAAAAAAAAAATCATCCACACAGTATTACAGCTGTTTTTACGCTGTGAGCGATTACTGATTAGGTCTACAGACTGAACGACAATCGCTCAAACCAGTCATTTGGTCGGATGGTTTGAAAGATTATTGTGCAGCGTATTGCCACCTTTAGGGAACATTCAGACTCCTTAATTAACTACTACTATAAACTACGTTAAAGAAACCATTTATGAGTCCCAGTCAGGGACATATACCACCATGTGACAAATATCGGATTAGCCAGACTTTATAAATTACCTGTACTATCACACCCTAGGTTGGTGACCAAAAAACAATCTTTCTAGATAATGTACAAGAGGATTTGTTCTTTAAGTAAATACGTTTCAAGTTATACTTAAGTGGAACAAATTGTTGCAACTTTCTCTTAAACTAAACCCGGCTTTAAATGAGCATATTATTAAGAAAACATTGGATTATACTCAACGATAATTGTTTCTTCGAGATACTCCATGGCAGCCTCACCTTGGGAAATAGAACCTGAATTTTTTTCAGGTATCACCCCCCCTGCTATATATATATATTCCAGACCCTCCTCCTCGTCTTTCTAAGAGTCTAATTATAATCAATTCCAGAAAAGAAAAAAAAACACACCACTCCAGGGAGGTTATCTATAGGCTGCCATGTAGCATCTAGAAAAAAAGAACAAAAAAAACCCAATTAATTAATTATCGGTGAGTATAATCCGATGTTGTCTTCTTCTATCCTCCATGGCAGCCTCACCTCGGGACATACCAAAGCTCATATATACAGAGAAAACCAATAATAATAAGACTGTTTATTTGAGTGTCTCTCTTAGGACTTTATCTACAAAATGTGTGTACAGAAGACCATGTTGCTGCTTTACAGGTCTCTTATCGATGTTTCTGCCTTCTTTGCCCAAGTAGTAACCAGCGCCCTTGTCGAGTGTGCTCCGATGATGCCAGGTGCCTTGAGACCTTTTTCATAGGCAAAGATAATAACTTCTATTATCCATCTTGCAATGGTCTGTTTTGTGGGACTATGGCCCTGTCTACTTCCGCATGGTAAGACAAGCACTTTGCCTTTCTGAATTCACCCACTCCATTAAGGTAGACAGTAATACCTCTAACCAGATTCAGTGTATGTAGCTCTCTCTTTGTTATCCTTTGGCTGGGCAAAAAAGGCTGGTAATACAATATCTTGATTGAGATGTAAGGACAAGACTACCTTTGGTACAAATTTTGGATTTGTCCTTAATAAAACTCTGTCTGGCCTAATATTAAAGGTATGGTTCTACTGGCTACAAGGCCTGTAGTTCGCTTATTCTCCTTGCTGATGTTATTGCAAACAGGAAGATCACTTTCCAGGTTAGATGCTTTAAGGAAACTTCTTCTAGAGGTTCATCATTAAAGTCTTCAGGACTAAATTTAGATCCCATGGGGCTATGAAAGATTGCTTAGAAGAATCTCTTCACCAACTCCTCTTCTGCTAATATCCTATCCAGAAGTACACAGAGCGGATATTTGTACTTTAATTGTTGACGCTGCCAAATCCTTTATAGTGGAACTGTAATATTCGAGGTATGTATGTTGTCATGATCTCAGCTTCACTTCCTACAAAAGGAGACAAAGGTTTTCCAATCCTGTAATAAATCTGTGAAAAATTATCCTTTCTTGCTTGTAATAAAATCTGCATCACTTGCTTTGAAAGCCCTTTTTTCTTTAACATTTCCAGCTCAACCTTCAGGCCGCAAATTTGAGGCCTGTTGGATTCTGGTGCAATAATGGACTGTCAGTATGTCCGGTCTTGCTGGTATCATCCATGGTTCCTCCACCCCCATTCCTAGTGCTGTTGAAAACCACGCTCATCTGGGCCAATAGGGTAGAATTGCTATAATCTCTACTTGTTCCTTTTTGATCTTCTTCAATATGAGATACAGTATATCAATGGTAGAGATGGGAAAACAGATCCTAGATGAAAATTCCATTGCTAAGACAAAGAATCTATCCCCTTTGTCCCTGGTACAAGGTGTCTTGAAAATAATTGAGGAAGTTGTGTTTAATTCAACTGCCATTAGATCTCCAGACGTCCAAATCTTTTCACAACTGCTTGGAATATCTCTGCATTCAATTCCCATTCTCCTGGGAGAATCTGTTTCCTGCTCAGAAAGTCTGCTACAAAGTTTTTCTCGCCAGACACAGAGTGCTGAAAGATAAAGAAGGTTCTTGCTTCTGTCACCCCCTTGACGATAGATAAATAGATATATCCATCTCTCTATCTATTGTCCGAAAAATATCCTTTAATGACTCAGATGATCTTGAAAGTAATACAGTGCCTTGCAATAGTATTCACTCTCCTTGGATTTTTACCTTCTTTGTTACATTACAACCTGTATTATTTTTTTTATCTGAATTTTATGTGATGGATCTGCACAAAATAGTCTAATTTGGTGAAGTGAAATTAGAAAAAAAAAAATTGTATATGTGTGTATGTGTGTATGCGTATATATATATATATATATATATATATATATATATATATATATACACATATACATACACATATATATATATACATACATACATGTATATATGTATATATATATATATATATATATATATATATATACACATATACACACACACACACACACACACACATATATATATATACACACACACACACACACACACACAAAAAAGAATCTTTATAAATAAAATTCTGAGAATTGGCATGTGCATATGTAATCACCCCTTTGGCTATGAAGCCCCTCAAAAGTTCTGGTGCAAGCAATTACCTTCACAAGTCACATAATTAGTGAAATGAAGTCCACCTGTGTGAAATCTAAGTGTTACATGATCTGTCAGTATAAACACACCTTTTCTGAAAAGCCCCAGAGGCTGCAACACCACTAAGCAAGAGGCCTCACACCATGAAGACCAAGGAGCTCTCCAAACAAGTCAGGGACAAAGTTGTTGAGAAGTACAATTCTTGGTTGGGTTATAAAAAAAAAAAAATATATCCAAATCTTTGATGATCCCCCAGAGCACCATCAAATCCATCATCGAATGGAAAGAACATGGTACCACTACAAATCTGCCAAGAGAGGGCCACCCACCAAAACTCACAGACCGGGCAAGGAGGGCATTAATCAGAGAGGCAGCCCAGAGACCAAAGGTAACCCTGAAGGAGCTGCAGAGTTCCACAGCAGAGACTGGTGTATCTGTGCATGTGACCACAATAAGCCGTACACTCCATAGAGCTGGACTTTATGGAAGAGTGGCCAGAAAAATGCCATTACTTAGTGATAAAAATAAGACATGTTTTGAGTTTGCCAAAAGGCATGTGGGCGACTCCCCAAATGTATGGAAGAAGGTGCTCTGGTCAGATGAGACTAAAACTTAACTTTTCGGCCACCAAGGAAAACGCTATGTCTGGCACAAACCCAAAACATCCCATCACCCAAAGCACACCATCCCCACAGTGAAACATGGTGGTGGCAGCATCATGCTGTGGGGATGTTTTTCAGCAGCAGGGACTGGGAAACTGATTTGAGTCGGGGGAAAGATGGATGGTGCTAAATACAGGGATATTCTTGAGCAAAAGCCTGTTTCAGTCTGCCTGTGATTTCAGACTGGGACGGAGGTTCACCTTCCAGCAGGACAATGACCCGAAACATACTGCTAAAGCAACACTCGAGTGGTTTAAGGGGGAACTTTTAAATGTGTTGGAATGGCCTAGTCAAAGCCCAGATCTCAATCCAATTGAGAATCTGTGGTCAGACTTGAAGATTGCTGTTCACAAGCGGAAACCATCCAACATGAAGGAGCTGGAGCAGTTTTGCCTTGAGGAATGGGCCAAAATCCCAGGGGCAAGATGTGGCAAGCTCATAGAGACTTCTCCAAATCGACTTGCAGCTGTAATTACCGCAAAAGGTAGTTCGACAAAGTACTTACTTTAGGGGGGTGAAAAGTTATGCACGCTAAAGTTTTCTGTTATGTTGTCCAAAATGTTGATTCACAATATAAAAAAAAAAAAAACACAACTTCACAGTTGTAGGCATGTTCTGTGAATGAAATTATGCACACCTTCAAACAATCCATTTGAATTCCAGGTTGTGAGGTAACAAAAACATAAAAAATGCAAAGGGGGTGAATACTTTTGCAAGGCACTGTATATTTCCTCCCATACTGCTCTTTTTTATTTAAAGAAAATAACCTTTGTGCAATCCACAAAGCTTGTATTACCATTTGTGACAAGTGTGCTCCCCATCCTTGCATCGGTTATAAGGACTATAGGACTGGATTCAGCAAGGATCGCAACTGCGATCGGGACTGCGATCGCAGTGGCTGCACAGACCCATCGCAGTACCGTTTGGGGGTGGTGGGCGAAACACAGGCGTGCCAGTGAGTTTGAACGCCGATGCAGGGGAGTGCATAAATTAGCCACTGCGATGCAATACGCAGCTTGTGTACTGTGTGAGATGAGGTTGGCAATTCCTGAGTAAGGTCAGAGATTGTGCAAGTGTGCGTGAGGCTGCAATTGTACACTGGCTTTGCTTTGTAAATGACTGCAACTTTAAAAAAACGATCGAGATCAGTCTGCATCCCGCAGACTCCATCTCTATTACATCCCGCCCCAAGTTACAGATGGTTTTGCAATTTTGATAAGTATTACAGATGTGTGTATGGTAAGGTGGCGCCCATATGTTGTGCTGCAATGGCATAGCGATCACAGACTATTAGCATATCTTCGCAGTGAGACTGCGTGCGTAATCACAGTTGCGATCCATACTGAATCAGGCCCTATATACTGCGGTTGAGACAATGGTGTTGATCTTTTTTCCAGATCTACACACTTCCACCATGCCAGATCTTTTTATGTCTTTGTTTCAGTCATACATGATGGAGAAGAGGCACCTTCCTGTGAATACATTTCAGTATTTTCCCTTGCAATTTTCTCATGTGCCACTTTGCCCATGGGACCACATCTATAGGTCGACAAAATCATACCAGTCACGATCCCATCCTAAGTTGCATCTTGCTGCATTTTCTGCACATATCTGGTCAGTTAGCATATTTTCATACATCTTTCTTCTGAGAGGCTGAAAACTCTTGGTATCAATCACCCCTAGAAATTGAATTCTCCGCATTGGATTCAACAGACTTTTTCCAATATATGATTCAACCATGCCTTTCTAGAAATTGTAGAACTTGGGCCACCTTGTCTTGCACTATTTCCCTCGTCCTTCCGGCAATTAATAGGTAATCTAGGTATGGCCACATTATTCCTTGAGTTCTTAGGTGAGCTATCATGGTTACTAGAAGCTTTGCAAAATGTTCTGGGTAAAGTTGATAGGCTGAAGGGAAGCTCTCCTGCCACACAAAACCTCTGATATTTTTGATAGTCTATGTTTATGGGTACGTGAAAATAAGCATATTTTAAATCTAATCAATGCTAGAAAGTCCCCTTTCAATATGCCGGCTAGGATAGATTTTAGCGTCTCATTATGAAATTCACTTGTCAGGACATACTTGTTCAACTCCAGGATAGTCCTGAAACCTCCTGACATTTTCTTTACCAGAAAAACAGGCAAGTAAATACCAGTTTTCCTTTCCACACTGGGTACTGGCTTTATTGCTTGTAGTTCGTTTTCCCAAACGGTCTTCAACAGCAATCTTTTCCAGTCTCGCAACTGGCATCCTTCATTGTACAAGTTTGACTCTTTCTGGTCTCTCTCCGAATTCTATTCTGTATCCTTTGGATATTATCTCCAATACCCATCTGTCCTAAACACAGCAAGTCCATGTGCTGGTAAACCGAAACAATCTTCCACCGACTACTGGTTCGCTGGGTGCCCTGTAGTCATTGCTGTCTGGAATGACCTCTCCTAAAATTCTGCCAAAAGGATTGTCTAGTCATTCCTGAAGCATATCTTCTGTTATACTGGCGACCTGGTCTGTAAGTCCTAGCCTCTCTGTACTGTTGTTTTGATTAGGGAAATTATACCTGTTTTTCCTATCCTGTGGGAGAAGGTAAGATTTACCCCTTGCCCTACTTTGTAACAGGGTATTCAATATGCTCCCAAAAAGGAAAAAGCTCTCATACGGTAATATTGCCAATCTATTTTTATGAGTTTGCATCAACCATCCAAGATCGCAACCATAACGCTCTTCTAGCTACAACCCCAGTAGCCTTGCTGCATAAGATAAAACATACAGAGAGGCCACACAAAAAGTATTCAATAGCTTTTTGCATAATCTCCAGGTTTCTTAAAAGAGATCGCTTTGAAATCTTTTCTTCAATATCTGTATGTAATGATGCACTCCTGAGTCTTAATGAACTTGAAAACAGAAGCTATAACTATAACCAGACTTTTAAAGATACAGAAGTAGAAGTAATATTTTAAATGAAGTTTCCATTCTTTTATCCACAGTATCCTTAAATGCAGCACCATCCTCTAAGGCAGTGGAGACAAACTTGCGGCCCTCCGGCATCCCAGCATGTACTGCCATTGTTTTGTTACTATAGCATGCTAAAATTGTGGTAGGGCATGCTGGGTTATGTAGTTCCACAGCAGCTGGATGGGCACGAGTTGACACCTTCGGTAGGGCACACCATTTAAGCAAATCTTCATCTCATATAGGATCAGAGCCGGCCTAAGCAATTTGATGCCCTAGGCAATATTTTTGTCGGTGCCCCTAGCAGATACTCCCACCAAGTTTAGTGTTTATACACGGACACCAAAGATAACGCATTGTTTTTTTTTTTATTGTTAAAGAAACACGTGCTAAACACACAAACTATACAACTATCCAGGCATCCTCCTTTGTTACAACCCACAGCGCAGAGGTGAACTCAGTCAGACTCATACTGTTGCCATTGCTGAGGGCCCAGGTCGGTGCAATGTACCGGCTGCACTGTCGCTAATTCCACCTCTGACCCATCACCCAGCAGCACAGATCACAGAGGCAGCCAACACCCATAACATCTCTCCCGCCCAGCAGTCTTCATCCAGCACCCATCACAGCACATACAGAACCACCCCTGCCCTCTCTCAGCACCCCTCACCCAGTAGCACAGATCACAGCAACACCCATCATCCCTCACCCAGCCAGCACACAGCACCAGCACCCCTCATAGCACTCAGCTCAGCACCCCTTACTACATACTGAGCTGACTTTAAAATCAAACCATTTTTATATAACAGTCACTGTTTCTCCGCTGCCTGCCCACTCACTTAGCTGACCTCCGATTGGGCCCAGCAGCAGACAGCTCCGATCGGGCAGCAGTAAACAGTGGATGCTGTGCAGCAGCAACTGCCCCAGCTGGCAGCAAATGCCCCAAACTTCCGCCGACCCTACTCGGGCTTGGATGCCCCTAGGCATTTGCTTAGTTTGTCTATGCCTAGGGCCGGTTCTGTATAGGATACATACTTTCAACTCGGTACAGGTTACCCTGTCTCTTGTCAAGGTTCTGCCACTTTTTAATGACAATTTCTTTCATCACCTTGTGAAGGGGAAAACTTTCACCCTTTTCACTCTGTGTTCATACTGTAATCTTACTCATCTAACTGCTCTGGGACCTTTTTATAATTCATGGTTTTATATATATTTTTCAACATGCTTTCAACCAAATCCACATTAAATGCTCTTACATCCTCACGAATCTCTCCAGACTTCTCACTAGACAAATCATCACATTCTTCAAAATGACCATATTCAGATGTGACAGCATCAGGTTCATAATGAAGACTTGCTTCTGATCTAGACAGCCCGATATCCGCGGATCGCCCCGATAATTGTAGCGTGTGTGCAGCCGACCGAGGGTTAAATATTGCTCGGTCAGGCATGCCGGATTGTCCAGCATGCCCGTCCGATGCGATATTTAGGGGGTAACCTGTCCGCCGCATCTGGCAGTGTATGCACTGCTGCGGCCGACAGACAGACATTTCCTGTGTTCCTTCCCATGGAAAGGTCTCCTCCCCCGGGGGCGGAGCGCAGATGTCGGGCGAATACGCTGAGAAATCTCACAGTGTATGCCGCGGACATCTGCGGCTGGCAGGCCGCCAGATAAAATGTATGTCGGTCTGAAATACATTTTATCTGGACGTGTATGCCCAGCTTTAGACATAGGCATAGTTAGAAACTCCACGTTAGATAAGAGTAAATGGACTGTATGAAAAAATCGTTTGATACTGGTTAGGCTGCTGCGTAATTACAGGTGTTGGACTCTTCTAAACACAGCTTTCACAAGAGACCATCTCCTGTGTCCCTGAAAATGGCTCATCACAGGCTGCACACAGACACCTCACATGCTTTTTCTTAACCAACTTCTTTGCTCCCATGTTAGGCAAAGGCAGAGTAGAAAAATTCACACCCTATTACTAGCCTAATACTAACACCTGCATACCTATGCACCCACTAAGAAGGGCTTACCTCAACTGGGCGCTATTCGGCTGTTGGGGTGAAGGCCCAGAATCCATCCTTTTGAATTTGCAGACCTCCGTTTAGCAGGTAAATGGATAGGTAGAAGACAAAACACAGCTCTCTACCTCTGATGTGTGGCACCATTTTATATCCCTCTGACCTTAGACCCGTTCGGCGCATCTGCAGTGACAGCTCCACTGCATTCTGGGCCACACGTCATCAGATCCCCTGATGCATGCCTGCACACTCTGGCAAGCTCCACGCTGCGGAGCCATCGTTGTTTATACTCAGCCAGGAGCTACAAGCTGAAATGCTCCACCGGCTCCTGGAACATCCCTCGACAGAAGCACGGGTGTCCAGCCAAATCCGGTATAGCACCGGTCCCCAATTATCAGTCTCCATGATAACGACCCAGGGGTGCCACCCCACCTCAGCCTGCGGCACAAAGGGCACACTGGGCAAGAGAGAGGTAAGCCATATTTAGGTAATTCCCTATACTACAACTATATTGTCCGGAGACCAGAAGAAAAAGACAGGGAGGAGGAAGGGACCGGAAAATATACAGCAGGGGGGCGGTTTATACTGGTTTTTTTTTCCTTTTTCATTTGTATTTCACTTGCAGATGATCAATGTATCCATTTTCATATTACCAAAAAATTGATAGGAGTTTGTTATTGTTAAGAATACACTGCGACTGTGTATATACTACGTGCTGTTGACAACTGGACTTTTTTTGCTTTATAAACGTACCTATATATAACTATACCTTTTGCTAACAATCAATTCTGAACATAAACAAATCACACACACAAAGGGCAGACCACATGAACTTATAGGTTTTTTATTTTTTATTTTCTATGTATATAAAGTGACTAATAGTCTAATCTCTTGATCACCATGGCGACTAAAATATTGTAGCTGTCCTCTAAAATCAACTTTTTATCCAGTGGTCTTAGGAATTGATTAGCTGCAATAAGTAGGGGCATAATCAATTGGGTGTGAGATTTTGGCTACAAAAATTTAAGGGGACCATGCAACCAATTTTAAATTACAGCGTGTATGGGCACTCCCAATACCACGGGGGGGGAAGGGGGAGGGGGGTGGAGGAATCTCCAAGGAAATGGGACAGTGCGGCCAGAGGTACGTAATTTGAACTAATTAAGCTAATTCAAAACTTCCAATTGCTTAGTCATTGGGGGCCTGTCCAAAAATACTCCCTAAAAAAGCGATTGTAGTACTAGCTCTGAAGGTGCTCAAAAAAAATTGTGCACGATTTTTGATACTATTACTATTTAACAATGTTGAGAAAGTCTGGAGATCAAATAAATTCACCTTTCCCATGTGTTAGATTGGTGACCATCAATAGATACTTTAGTAGCCTTAATGACCAGACTGACAATTTCAGGTGCTGGCCTCTGCTGCAACACACTTCTGACTACTTTGAAAGACATTCAGCTTCATTATTTTGTCCACCCATATTTCTATAGATTGTAATGTCCTTTCTTTTCACTACATAAATTATGCACATTGTAACTGTATGTGTGAATTAACTTACTTTATACCCATGTACAGCGCTAGAGAACCCTTGCGGCACTGTATAAATAAAAAAATAAATAGCCTACCGTTCATATATTGACATTTATTACTCAAAACGTTACATTACAGTCATGTCGGCAGTGCCATTCTCCACAATGTCACTATCGGTAGCATTATGCCGGCACCACAATGCCAACAATATTAAAATTCTACTTAAAGCATTTAAACAGTGTTTGCAGAACATTTACAGCATAAATCAATTTATACTGCCAACACTTAAAATGTTTTAAGTAGCATTTTAACATTGTTGCCATTGTGGTGCCAGCATAATACTGCCGATCGTGACATTGTCGAGAATGTCACTGTCGACATATTGTCTGTATCCCTCCAGCAGTAATACCAAACAAAGCAGGTGTCGCCATCATCACCAGGAGTGTTTAATGGTGTGCCAGGAGATTGAAAGCTTCCCCATTAAAGTTAAAAATGACAATCATTGCAAATGGACCAGTGAGATTCTCACACTTCCAAGGTGTGAGATGCAGTATGGCTTCAATAGAGGCTGTGGGGAAGCTAGTTTATTCATATACAGAGCATCAATAGATTTTGCTTGATCTGGGGGTCTAGAAGGTAGGAAAAATTATTTCTATTTCACTTCAATCACAAGGAACTCTAATATTTGTAGATTATTGTACATGACAGAGTACAGAAAAGTACTTTGTTTTATATGTAGGACAGGTTGAGTCTCCCATATCCAAAATGCTTGGGACCAGGGGTATTTTGGATAACGGAATATTCTGTATTTTGGAATAATTGCATTCTATAATGAAATATCTTGGGAATAGGACCCAAATATACACACAGAATACATTGTGTTATATATACCTTAAATACACAGCCTGCAGGTAATTTTATACAATATATTCAATAATTTTGTGTACAGAAATGAAATTCATTTATGTTTCATATACACATGCCTTAGACAGTTTGTGTACATTGAACCATCAAAAATCAAAGGTTTCATTATCTCAGTCATGTCCAAAAAATTCCGTATTTCGGAATATTTGGATACGGGAGACTCAACCTGTAGAACAAAAGTAATCTTTACTGTTAACTTGGAGCCGTCAAAGGAAATTCTTTCAATGAGAAGTAAAATTTAATTCTAATTTTTGAAAAAAAAAAAAAAGTTTATTCTAATAAAGGAAGACAAAATATAGCCATTCAACTCAGATCACCTAAAGAGCTGAGAACTCTGGGTGGTACAAGAATTATCAGACAAATTTTAGTAAATATATATATAAGAAATCTCTGCCTCCCGGCACTTAGCATTCCCACCCCGGGCCACAATGCGCAACGTCTCCTGACCTCTGCCGCCCAGCACTTAGCATATTCCCCCCTGTGGCAACAATGTGCAACGGGTCACCCTTAATGTGTCCCTGTTGCCAAGGACACGGGTGCCGGATGTGACGCCGACGCTAGTGCCGGATGTGATGCCAATGCTGGACTCTGAGGTGCTGGGCAGGGGACACAGACTGTATTGGGACGGAGGGAGGTGCCAGTCGGGATGCTGCTATGGTAGGTGCCGGGCAGGGGACGCTGCATTGGGACGGGGGAGGTGCCGGACAAGGGGTGCGGCTATGCGACGGGGGAGGTGTTGGGTGAATGACAGTGCTGGGCAGGGGATGCTGCAGGGGAGGTGTCAGACTGCAGTGCAAAGATCCCTCCCCCTGTATAAAATCACAGGCTCACTGTTCAGGTGGGAACAGTTGCCTGAGCTGATTAAAGAAAGTAGACCTGTGTCCACTCTCTGTGTTGGAGCTCAAACTAATCTGTGAGGACAGTATTTAGGAGCCTTAGGGGCCAGGATCTGAGGGCTGTATATTCTGTGGTACCAGCAAGTCAGTGGGGACGGTATTTGTGGAGCTGCAGCTGTATAAAAAACTACATTCTGTATAGCCTGCATTAGGGGCCAGTATCTAAGGGCTGTATAAAAAAGAAATTCATTTGTGCCAGCAAGTTGCCTGTATTTGAAGGTGGTATAAAAAGAAATTCATTTGTGCCAGCAAGTCGCCTGTATTTGAGGGCTGTATAAAAAGAAATTAATTTGAGCCAGCAAGTTAGGCCTGTAACTGAGGACTGTATAAAAAGAAATTTCTTTGGTGCCAGCAAGTGGGGACAGTACCTGGGCGCTGTTAAAAAAATACATCTGTGTTCAGCCACTTGTTACCCATAATGAGTAAGAATTTAAATCAGAAAACAACAATTTTAAGTTTCTTTAAGAAAAATGAAAAAATACTAACAAAGTCTCAGAGCCAGAGATTTCCAACAAGGACACCTCAGACAAAGCCAGACCATCTTCTGATGCACAGTCTGTTTCACATGATAAATGTTTCTCTAAACATCGCACATCAGGAGTAAACTATGACTGGTTTAAAACATTTCAGTGGTTGTTGGTAAAAAAAATAGTGGAATGATGTTTTCCACTTGTATAAAATATGGAAAGAGACCGGCTGCAAATAAGGACGTAACTTGGGTAACTATTCCGTGCAAAACACTCCGTAAAGAAAGCTTACTTGACAATGAGCAAAGTAAATTACACACCGATTCGTGTTCACATATACTTCAAAAACGTGTTCTTGAAGAAAAAGGGATAGGAGACATTGAACGATCAGTTTCAATTTTGATTAACTTGCAGAGAGATGCTTTTGTGGGAGTGTTAAGAAGTATGTATTGGTTGGCAAAAAATGAACTACCACATACTACACTGTATGGAAATTTAATTAAACACTGCACGGCTATGGGTTGTACATATTTACGCCATCTTGATATTGGTAAGAAATAAGAATGCAAATTACACTTCCGAAAGAATAATGCAAGAACTGCTTGACATCTTAGCTTCACAGATAAGAACACTGAAATATTCTGCTGAATGCAATTGTTTATGTGATGAAACAGACATCTGTTTTGAAGCAACTTATTATATACATTAAATATGTTTGTCAAGTAAAAACAGATTACTGTTAGTTTTATATCCACATGTAGTATGACTGATGGCAAAGCTGAAACTATAACTAACAAAATAATTGAACAAATTGGCAATATAGGGATGAAAAAAATTCTAACTCGGTGGGCCTAGGCTCTGATGGAGCTGCTGTCATGATTGGGAAGCACAAAGGGATAGCAAAACTATTGAAAGATGAAACAGGTGGAATCATGGTCAACTGTCATTGCATAAACCACCGTCTGGCTCTTGCTAGTGCCCAAGCAGCTGCTGAAGTGCCTTATTTAGTTAAATTTAACGACCTCTTAAGACAACTGTTCTTTTTTCAAAATTCCCCAGTTAGAATGGCAGGTTTAACTGAAATCCAAAATATACTGAACAGTACTCAGATTAAACTTAAAATGACAAGTGACACTAGGTGGCTGTCTGTTGACTTTGCTGTACAGTCTTTAAGAGAATCCTTGGTGAGTGTCATTGGTGCACTGGAGAGAGAGGCCACTGAGATAAATGACATCACAGCTGAAGGTTTAAGCAAACATATGAGAACATACAAATTCTTAGCTTCACGTATGATGTTTTCCGATGTGCTGCCTCATTTGTCTAAGTTGACTAAAGTTTGGCAAAGGCAAGATGTTAATTTAACAGAAATAGACCCCAATCTTGAAAGCTACAAAAATGTGCATTATGGAACTAAAAGACACACCTGCTACTCATTTTAAAAATCTCCATCTACATCTTGCTGGTGAATGGTCAGACCTTAAAGTAAATTGTTCTGATACTAATGCTTTTATGAAAAATATCTATGGAGAATACATAGAGGGGGTATTCAATATGAAACGTTAACTTCACTGTCGAAGTTAACGTTTCATATCGGAGTTTTTACCTGCATTAAAGTATCGGGCGCGCTCCCGCTTATACCCGTATTCAATATAAAATTAACGAAAACGGGAAACGCCGAAGTTGGATTTGCGTAAAGTTACGAATTTTTCCTTAAAAAAATTGTAAGACCCCCCTAAAGTAGTAAAAACATGGGGGAACACTATGGGTACCCCCGTTTTAGCCTTTAATTGAAAGTCGGGGATTTAAATAGCCGCAGCAGGTGTTTTTTTCTGACATTGAAGAAGTGATGCAGAAGAGCACAGGTTATTTTTTTCGTTTTTTTAAGTGGTCCCATCAAATTTGGGGTACATGAAAATGGGTACTAGCATATTTTTATGTCCCTAAAGTAAGTTTTTAAAAATTCTGCATTTGTGCACCTGCCGCTATAAATCTATTCTAGAAAACATCTGCCGCATACATGCAGAATAGCCCTGAACCTATTTCCCTATTGTTAAACAATTTTTTCCTTTTTTTTTTTTTTTTCACCCCAATTTTTAAATTAATTTTTTGGGGTGTCCCTATTTTTTATTTAAAACTTTTTTTTACAGTTCTTTTTTAAATGTCATTCCCAGGCTATTTTTTTTAAGCCTGCACCCCTAAACCCCAATTCTGCACTTTTTTTCGACACCTATTCAATGGTGAAAACTTATCCCCGTTTTTTATCAAAGACTTTTCAAAACTGCGATAAGTCAAATTGAATACGGTGTAAAAGTAAAACCTGCGATAATGACGTCATACCTCCGATATTAACGCAAAAACGATGTTATCGCACCCATATTGAATACCCCTGATAGACACTTATTAACCAATCATTTTTCACGAGTGTTCAATACAGAGAGCCATGATCAAAATGAGGCTTGTGAGATTCTTTTTGAGCATTATTCTAAAAATGGAAGTCCCGCAATCTTAAACTATGCAAATAGTAAGCTAGAATGGGCAGTTGCATCAAAATTATTTGAACTAGAATCCTACAAAAATCTACATTCAAAACAAATAAATGCATACATTTTCAACAACTGAGCTCAAATAATCTTTTCCAAATGTAACTAAACTAGCTTCTATTGGACCGACCATACCTGTAAGCACAGGTGAATGTGAAAAAGGATTTTCTACTCTAAAACGAATTAAAACCTGCTTAAGGAATGGCATGAAGCAGAGCACACTAAATAACCTGATGCCGATTTTACAAGAGGGACCAGATCCTACAGACTTTGATTATGAAAAAGCTGCAGACTGGGCCTCTAAGAAGAAGAGGATAATTAATATATAAAGTGTTATTTCAAGTTTAAATCATTATAAGGTGACCTTATAATGATTTAAACTTGAAATAACACACATTATTGCGAAGGCGCCCACCCCGCTAAAAAAAATTATTATATATACATATACACACACACACACACATTATACATACACACATACCTACACCTATACTTAAGCCGCACATCCACTACGCAAAGTTACTGAGCGATTGCACGATTACGACATCGTAATCGTGCAATTGCTCAGTAATCGTGCACTATTATGTTGGAAACGACCAGCGATGCGCGCTCCCTCTGGTCGTTTCCGACATCAATTATCTACTGAACATACTGGTCAATCTGCCGATAACGACAGATTGTCCATGTTCAGAGATGATTGATGTGCCTACACTGAACGATCAATCGTTCAGTGTAGGCACTGCAGGGTGAAGGGGAACAATGGTACGATTACAATGTTGTAATCGTACTGTCGCATCGGTATCTGCTAGTGGATACGCGGCTTAATATAAGAACGTTGTCTGTTCAAAGTTGGCACAAAACTACTGAACCAATTTTCATGAAAACTGCATCATTTTATAGTGGAAACTCAGAAATAACCTGCACTTTTTTCATCCTGATCCGCCAAATTAAAGCTGAGCAATAGCAAAAACAATGTTTATTGACATCAATGTAAGAGATAGGTGTGGCACCATGTGCGCAGCTGGTAAGGAGTGGGGTGGGGGGGAATAGGTGCTTTGAAGCCCACGCTCACTTGAATAGGATAGGCTACATAGCATTGATATTTGTGCGAGCGGTGGGTGAAGGCACTGCTGCCACCAGTCTGTATAGTGCTGCTGGTCACGCGGGCCACTCCTGCAACAGGGCCCCTATGCAATACAACTAGAACACTAGATCAAATAAAAAAATAAGTTGTCAGAAAAGATTTAATTGAGGACAAAGACGCTGGTAACAGCTAGTAAGATGAATAAGAAGTGAGACTTGACATACACAAGGACAGGCCCGTAGCTAGGGTTGTGCGGCCGGTGCCATCGCACAGGGCACCACAGGTCAGGGGGCCGCTGTTTGGGCCTGTCAAATTTCTGTTTATCATCATTCTTGCTTGTAGCTTCCTCTTATTTCATCCCCAGCATGTCCTGGCCTCTCCTATCTCTTCCCTGGCCCTTCCCCTTGAAGCTATGGCCGTTTATTGGGTGCATTATGTTCCTTTGAAAAATGAGGGCGGCGCCAATGCTCTTTCTGGTACAGGGCACCAAAAAGTCTAGTTACGGCTCTGCACAAGGAAGAATAACTAGAAAAGGTTGAACAGACTAGTTAGGCAATAGGACAAATACAGGGCACAGTATACAAACATAATGAAACCCATTTAAGAAGACAATCACTTATGTAGTAGACAATAGATGCATGGCGAGAAGAAACCAGGAAACGATCGGGGAGGGGGAACCAAGGAATGAAGTACACATGAAAGACACGTGAGTTACAAAAAAAAAAAACAAACAGGAGGAAAGCATGATAAAGAGAGAAAGCACATATGAGAGAAGCAACAGTGTTTGCATAGAAGAATGCTATGTGAGAGTAACGCATATCTAGGGACATGGGAGAAAGACACAAAAAACGATGCAGAGAAATCAAAGTAATCTATCATATGTCCACATAGTTTTACTAACCTTTTTTGTCCTAATGTTATCTGCTATTTAATACTATACCACTACACCACACGGGTGGCCATATGCTGGTGGTGCTAGCGGCTGCCTAGACCAGTGTATGCCTTATGGTATCTTAGAGCAGGTACCAGTGGGTGGAGCTGGGACGGTGCAAACTGACACCGGCGGTCCCGTATCCGGATGCGGGTGTCGGTGGGTTCAGGTTGGGGTGTTTGGTCTGTGGTAAAGTCTCCAACACGTGAAAAAGAACTGGAGAGGTGGCGACCACACCAGAATTCTGAACAAAGAGGAGCTCAGTTGGATCTTTACACTTCAAACATTGACACCGAAAAGTCTCAACATAGACAATGAGGTGAAATCAGTCATAACCAAGTAAAATCACCCATCCCACCACAGAACCATACTCACTCCTCGCCCCCTAACAAACACCCTTGAACCAAGACATCAGTACACACATCACCCGTCCATCCCTCCCACGTCACACTCCGCAACAATACACCCCTCTGCCCCCACACTTAACCTCCAATTACCACACCATACATACCTGCACACAAACTGAGCAATTTAGTGCCGTTGCAGAACCCCACGACGCAACGCAGCCCACTACCCACACACCGCACACCAGCGCTCTTTTCCACTAAACCAATGCACCACTGCTTCAACGTATTACTGCGCCAACGCAGTCCACCACCCACACCAGCACCCTTTTCCAGCACCTTTGTGCGCGCATGTGCGCCCGAAAAGGGGGCGTGGACATTGAAAAGGGGAGTGTCTATAAGACGCGTCCCATTTTCACTCTTGGGGGCATGATCAGCACTTACGGACACGCCGAGCAGCCCCCAAGCGCTGCAGACAGGGAGAATAGATGCCTGGCGTATGCGACCGGCATCTATTTTCCGGTGGTGACCGAGTCACCGCACATTTCTCCACCCGCGGGACCCTGCGACCCGCAGGTGAAGACGGCACCTGCAGGCTGTGAGGACAGGGCGCTTTTTGCCCTCCAGAAGGAGAGAAGGGCGCCGCGCCCCGCTGAAACAGCCTAGAGGGAACGCTACAACGCATTACTGCATTAAACCACCAGGTCTCATCACCCAGACATACTCCACCGCCCTATCCACTGCAATACACCACGCCAGGGAGTCTCCACCCCCCCAGTGGAGCCGGCCAGGAATTCCCGTCCACGTCACAGATGCATCACGCACAGCCCGTCAGCTACCATACCCATTTGTCCCCCCGCCTGGAATCCCCACCCATGTCACAGATGCATCATACTGGCAGGCCACCCGCCCCGCCCCCTTTCCTCATTGGTTGTCACATGTCGCTCCGCAATAACAAACCCCTCTGCCCCCGCACTCAACCGCCAATTACTACACCATACATACCTGCACACAAACGAGCAAATTAACACAGTTGCAGAACCCCACTACGCAACGCAGCCCATCACAAACACAAGAGCGCTTTTCCAGTAAGCCAAGGCATCACTGCGTCAAACCACCAGGTCTCATCACCCAGGCATACTCCACCGCCCTATCCACTGCAATACACCATGACAGAGAGTCCCCCACCCCCCAGTGGAGCCGACCAGGAATTCCCGTCCACGTCACAGATGCATCACGCACAGCCCATCAGCCACCATCCCCGATTGGTCCCCGCCTGGAATCCCCACCCACGTCACAGATGCACCACACCAGCAAGCCGCCCACCCGCCCCCTCCTCATTGGTTGTCACATGTCACGTGTCCTCCCCTACACCCGGAAGTGCAGATAAAAGACCTGCATTAGCAGTGTTCACCTACAAACTCCTGGAAGGACTTACCGCCGAAACGCGCTGGAGACTACCAGACCACACACCCCAACCTGACCCCACCGACACCCGGATGCGGGATCGCCGGTGTAAGTTCGACCGTCTCAGCTAAACCCACGGGTACCTACTCTAAGATAAGGCATCCACTGGTCCAGACAGCTGCTAGCACCACCAGCATATGGCCCACCCACCTTGGACCAGCCTTCCAACAACCCCAGTGTTCAACACCTCCGAGGTGCGCACACCCAACATGCACCAAGCGAGGGCCCTCAGGAGAGGGTCCCCCCACCGCTGGCCCAGCCCCCAGCCAACTGCCAGACAGCAATAAACAGAGGGCCCGGGGACCTGTAACCCCACATGGACTGCACCCACACATACAGTCGAGCCAAGACCTCACAACCCCATCAGGCGCACTCTCCGACAAGCGACCTGCATACTCTCGTTCCAACAACTGAACCAACAGAGCATGCAAGGAAGTGGACTACACAGCATACATCACCAAGCACCTCGGCTGCACCATCCACCCACCCCCAAAACCTACCGGTAGTAATGTACTGTTATGTGTTGCCTATACAGAAAACAAAATACAAAAATCCATGCACCACCCTTCCAAACCCATTTTAAAGGACAACACAAAGCATAGATATATTTTCATTCATGCACGGGTGATTGTCAATATCGACCATCCGTGCCCGCACATCGTTTGGTCATTTGAGGGGGTAAAAAAAGGACGATTTAAACGAGATAATTAAAGTCGTCCTTTAAATATGACCGTGTGTATGCACCATTACAAAACAAAGATTTACCAATCAGGAAATTACACAATATAAAAAAAAAAAAAAAAAAAAAAAAACCTGTAAATAAAAGTAACAAATAAGCAAAAAAAGTCTTATTGTAATAAGTAACACAAAAGGAGTCTTGCATCTATATTTGTAACAAATTTATATCTGTTGCAACTGTAGTAAGGAGCTAAAACAACATGCTTGTAACTGTAAAAGCAAAAGGTTTGTTTTTCAAAGAGCAGTAAATGGTTGCTGTACATGTTTATTAATTGTGACAGAAGCATCTAAATAAACATAAGCTTCTGAAGCAACTATAGTCACAACGTTCTAGGACGAGGGAAAATGTGGTTGGAGTGATCCAGGCACCAGTTAAGCTTTCAGCTCCCAGGATGCCTCAGGTCCTCTTCCACATATACCCCACCCCTGGCTACAACCAACCAGTTATGTAAAAAAAAAAAAAAGCCCAAGGCTGGTGAAGGATAAAGGAGAAGGAAGAACAATGTACACCAGAAACCCTCACAACAAGATGAGGGAATCAGTGACCTAAAGAAAAATTACCCAATGCAGCCAGGTGCGTCAGGGTGGGTGCCCTGTTGACCCAATGGACTTTGAAGAAAAAGTTAACAAAGGAAAGTCTACCATAACTCTAATTTTCTTCTTCAGGGTCCATAGGGATCCACAGAGATACCATGGGGGATGTCCTGAAGCAGGTCCCCTAAGGGAGCAGACGCTCCTGAACAGAAAGGAGAATCCGCCGCTCAAAGGAAGCATCCTGATAGGCAAAAGTATCAAAGGCATAGAACCTAAGAAAAGTGTGGACAGAAGACCATGTGGCTACCTTGCACAATTGTTCAGCAGGCGCACCCACAGTTTGGAACAGGGAAATCAGCCTGCGTGTAAACCTGAGAGATTGTCATACACAACCATCGAGTAAGAGTTAGTTTGTTATATGGTTTTCACAAACGAGGCTGGCCAGCTAACACAAAAAGAGCATCTTATTTTCTAAGAGTGTTTGTACAATCCACATAGATATGGAGAGCACCAACCACATCCTTGGAGGCTTCACCTACAGAAAGGTCTGAAGTCTGAGAAGCTGGAACCACAATCTCTTCATTGCCATGAAAATGGGACACTACCTTAGGAAAGTAACCCTTCCGTGTACGGAGAACAGCTATCCTGATGAAAAAATCAAAAAGGGGGAGTGACAGGTGAGCGCTGCCAAATCAGAGACTCTGCGTGCAGAAGAGATAGCGAGGAGAAAGTGTCTTCGCTGTCAACCACTTCAAATCCACTAAGTCCAGTGGTTCAAATGGGGGAGCTTGTAACCCCTTGAGGACTGAAGACAAATCCCACGGTGCCACCGGTGGGACAAAGGATGGCTGCATGCAAACACCCCCAAAAAAAATTCTAACATGCAGCAGAGAAGCAGTCTTTCGCTGGAACCAAACTGACAGCGCAGAAACCTGTACTCTCAGAGTGGCCAGGCGGACACAGACATGTAAGCCAATCTGGAGAAAAGCAAGTACCCGGGAAACCCTAAAAACCTTAGGGTTATATTTCTGTGGGAACACAATTGACCAAAAGAGTGCCAAACTCTGTAATAGATGCGGCAGAGGAAGGATTTCGTACCCTAAGCATCTTTTGAATAACAGAACTGGAGAAAGCTTTGGCTCTTAAGATGGAAGACTCAAGAGCCACGCCGTCAAAGACAGACAAGGTAGGTCCGGATGCAGGCACGAACCCTGCGCTAACAGATATATGGCCATAGAAGAAGAGGAAACAGTGTCTATGGATAGATACCGTATGTCAGTGAACCAATGGCGCCGGGGCCAAGCAGGAGCTAGCACTATTACTGTGCTGCCTCCCTGCTTGAATTTCGTGAGGACCGTTGGGAGAAGGGAAATCGGAGGAAAGAAAAAGATATGTCAGCTTGAAGTCCCACCTCACTGCCAATGTGTCCACGAAGGCTGCTGAGGAGTCTCTGGTCCTAGACCTGTACCTTGGAACCTTCTGGTTGTGACGTGAGGCCATGAGTTCCACGTCTGGTAGGCCCCACTTGTTTAGCAGAAGTTGAAAAACCCCCGGATGGAGAGCCCACTCTCTCCGGCGTGAATGTCCTGAGCACTGTATAACCTGGCCTCTGGGGAGACCAGAGCCAAACATCCTGAGACCAGCAGCTTCAGCACAATAATGATAGTGGTCACTGTGCGTCTCATAACAGAGGAAGGTACGAGGAGCAAACCAGACACAGGAAAACCTCAGCTGGATCTGTGTCTGGGCTGGGGAGGGGCTGTCGGGGAGAGCCTACCTCCCCTATGCTGTAACGGCCTCCGGGTGCGCTGGCCTTATACATGGCCACTGTCCCCGACGCCAGACTTGCCCCGATGGTCTAGTGGGAAAGCGGACACAGCGGTCGCCCCCACTACAGCAGCCTCCGGCAGATCTCCAACCGTAAGTGGAGAACCACCTTACCTGCTTCCGGCTGCAATCCCGAGTCCCAGCATAGTCACTAGCCAAGCTCCGCTGGTGCCCGCCGAAATCACCAGTCCAGTTACTAGCGTTGCGGCGCCGGCGGGAGTAGATAGAGCACAACACAGGTGTCCTTTAGGATACCTAGCGCTGCTTGCTCTAATAGTAAAAAACAAAAAATCCTAAAATAAAAAGCTTGGGACAGCCTGAGCAGTCCCCATTATAAAAGGTGCGTCTGTATCCTGCCGCACCAAACTCACAACTGAGTGCCTGTGGCCGGGGGCAGGGGAATATGTGGATGAGGACCTGAGGTATCCTGGGTCCTGAAAGCTTAACTGTTTGGTGCCTGGATCACTCCAACCACATTTCCCCATGGTATCCCTGTGGATTCCTATGGACCCTGAAGAAACAGGATTTTTACAAAGGGGTGTTTTACTATTAAGGAGGTGTGGGGGAGGGAAATGTTATTAGGATTTATGACCACCAGGCAGTACATTACAAATGGGGGGGCGCAATACACCCCTGGATATTTTTTTACTATTAAAGGGGTGTGGGGTGGGGAATGTTATTAGGATTTAGGACCACCAGGAGGTCCACTGCCAATGGGGGGTGCAAAACACCCCCTGGATATTTAAAAAAAATAAAATAATTCAATATATTAAAAATACTTTGAAAAACTTTGCTAAATAAAATAAAATGACAATTTCTGTGCGGATTTGTAGAAAAAAAATTGTCAGTTAAGTGGTTAAAGATGACGGAGAATCCCAACTGTATAGGGAACACATCAAGCTGCACACACTAGATTTGTTATATTCTTAGACTGGCATTACATGTTTTTTTAGTGTAAAATTATATTTCCCCCTCAACTTTATTTACAATTTTTACTTAAAAAGGTGTGGTTTGTATTCAGACTTCCTCATATGCTATAAACCTCAGTCTGGTTTCTCTGTTGTCGTGATCAAATGAAGGTGACTCCATCACATTCTACCAGCGTGCTTTAAAGCCCTGAGTTCAATAATAGAGCTCATCATTTGCATGACATCACTGGTGTGAAACAGAAATGAGAACAAGCTAACCATATCCTTTAGCACATTCTGAATTGACACATGTACTTTATCTGCTCCGCTATTGCTGCCACATTGTACACAAACCCAACATGCAAAACAAGTATCTGCATAGAATGCTCTAATCCTCCCCTCTCCATGTCAGTGGATAACATTTCTCTTGGTTTACCTTTCCTTCTTACAAATCTATTCAAAATATCTTAAAAAGGTGCCCATCCACTAGGCGATTAAATTGAGCGACTGAACGATAACTATATCGTTCAATACTAGTTTGCAAATTATTTCAAAATTGTCTAAAACGACCAGCAATGCGTGCTCCGGGTGGTGGTTTAGACATCCTATCATCGGGCAAACATGCTGGACAACCTGACTATAATGTCAGGTTGAGCATGTTTGCAAATGATTGATGAGCCTGCACTGAGCGACTGCTCGTTCAGTGTAGGCACATCACAGACTGACAAACGGCTGCACGATAATGCCGTAATCGTGCAGTCTTTTACCTGTCTTTTAGTGGATGGGCAGCATTACTCTCCTAGGCAATGAGATTCTGTTTAGGAGGGATAGCGGAACTCATATTTCAGTACATTTTTAAAATGTAGGCATCATTCTTCATATCCTGCATGTTTGTGTATCACCAGATGGGATAATGGGAATCGAACAATAATAATAATAAATAATAACAATAAGCCAATCACAGCAGCATCTAGCCGTAGGGGAGTGATCTGTCCACGTCTAGGACAGTGCTGTGTGTGACAGAGGCGCTGCTAAGATGTAAGGAGAAGAACGCAGGCTAGCTGAACACCATATATTGACAGTCTGATAGTGAACAGAACATGGTGCAGATGTGAAGATCCTATAAAACTGAAAATATCAAACTCTCCTCAATTAACTATGAAGTTTAAGCATGTAGATTTGTTTTTGTTTTTTTTATTGTCACACATAATTAAAAGACTTCATATTATTATTTCTGCTGTATTCCATATATAATAATCCAGTGTTCTCCCTAGAAATTTTTTCCAGCCGGTTGGCATCAAGAAGTAGCCTAGTGGGGGCCTTCGCAATAATAAAATGTTTTAAACCCTGACCTTATAATGATTTAAATTTGAAAAAACATTTTATATATTAATTCTCTTCTTATTAGAGGCCCAGTCGTCTGATTATGAAAAAGCTGCAAAGTCTGTAGGATCTGGTCCTTTTTATACAGCTCCAAGATACTGTCCCCACTTGCAGGCTTCCAATGTGCCAGGTGGTGCACCCGCAAAAAACAGCCTGGGGAACACACCGATAATCTATAAAGTCTGTCCTATCTCCAACATGCATGCACAGTCAGAGCCAGAGCGCACGTCAAAAAAAAAAGAGAAGGATGATGCAGTCCAGAGATGGGCAATTATCCTTTTTTCCCCACAATCTGAATATAAAAAAAATAAAAAAAGACCCAAGAAGAGTTCTGCACCCACATCCATCATACTAAAATTGCCCTCATTTTCTCCAAAACATACCAAAAGCATTATTCAAACTCTCATTTGCAATAAAATCCTCCCCACATGTCCTTCAATACTCCCCATTCAGACCTCAGCACACACCACTCTGACCTCAAAGCCCCCAAACAGGGCCAGTTTGAAATGGAATATAAACTAGTGGCTACAACTATTGAGATATTAGAAGTCATTCAATATAAATGCCTAAACTTTTTGGTATTCATAGAAGACCAAACGCTGCCACAATGCCAAAATAAATACCATAACAAAAGGCCAGTAAGAATGCATATTACACAATTAATCTGCCTTTGATATTCAATTTAACATACAGTGAGTAGAATACCAAAAGGTTCTAGAAATAGGGTCCATTGATCCACACACTACATAGACCGAACTTTAGAGAAGGGTAATTACAGAGTAGAGCTATTTTCTAGTCCATGATCTTAGCCTTGCAGATTCATAGACTCATAACTACTGCAAAATCCATTTTACACACCAATGCATTATTACACACCAATCTTAAATAAATAAAATTACTTATTTACTCACTTAAAGAAAAAAACATGGATTTTTTTTTTAATTTAGAAAAGAGGTGTATTACTATTATAAAAAGACAAAATATGAATGGCATTGTTTATAATAAAAGTATTACCATTTTTTGCAGTATATGCTTAATTCAAAAGTATTTTGCCATAGTATTATGGTCACGAAAAATGGATACTATAGAGTCTATATGAATGAGATTTATTCTTACCTATATGAATGAGATTTATTCGTACCCCAGTTAGGCAGCACCTGATCATCTTAATAAAAATAAATCGCCACTTTTCATAGAATTATTCAGGTCCATTATTGTATTCCCCATATAAGCAGACCTTACGTCTAAGTATATTAGATTCCCACCATCTGTATAAAAATGTTAATTCTATTGCGGATTCCAATATATTTACAACATGTAAGCAGTATGTGTTTCAATCCATCGATAATATTTTAAAGATCATTAGCTATAAACTAGCATGTTGTGGGGATCCCAACAAACATTCCACATAATTTTTGACAAGTTATGGTGGAAAGAAACTTATGAAGAAGCTAGTGTTTGTCCTGTGGTAGTTTACATATGGTTAAATCTTTTAGGTTTGTAATTTCCCTATAAATGTAACAGAAACCTGAGGGTGTAAATTTACCAAGCAAAACTTTTCATAGCCGCTGCGTCTTCAGCAGATTCAGATGCTAGATATGAAGGATCACTAATAAAAAGCACGACAAAAAGACACCAGGTTTTGTATTTACATTTAATATTGTTGCCTATTTAAATTCAGTGACTGAAGCCACCGAAGATGTTGCAGTTTTAAAAATGTAGCCACTAGTGAGTGCAGAGTGACACAAATTTGCAAATCCACTTAATCAGGTCAGAGCGGAGCTATTTAAGAATAAATAAATAAATACACACCTCACCACTCACCCCATTTTATTTATTTGCTTAGGAGGCAGAATCTTCATGTCAACACCCACTGGTTCCAAATACTATACTATCACCATCATTGTTCACACCCACTGTCTAACTCAGGGCTTGACAAGTTTTTGTAAAATCTAGGAGCCAGCTTAAAAGTTTAGGAGCCAGACCATGATCCACTACCAAAATATATGAAAAACTTGTATAAACAATCACACGTGGCCCATCGATGCCCCTCAACCACCACCACACATGTGCCTTCAATGGTCATCAGATTCTGCCACATGCCCATACCTGCCTCCAATCTATATTGTGCCATACCCTACGGCCCAAATCCATATTATGCCACACCCTAGGGCCCAAATCCATATTATGCCACACTGTAGGACTCAAATTAACAGTATGCCACACAGTAGGACCAACATACAAAGTATGCCCCACAGTATGACCAAATTCATACATATGATGAGTTATATAAGTACATAATGATGAGACATGTGTAACTTGGGGAGGGGTGGTGGGAGAGGCACACAGTTTTACCTGAGCGCTGAAGGAGCAAGGTGCAGGAGTCTTATTAATTAAATTACAGTGAGGCAGTACTGGGGGAAAGGAGGGGGTTAGAGGCAAGCAGTGCTGGGGCTGGGGAGGGGGTTAAGGGTAGATAGCAGCTGGGGCAGTACTGGGGGCAAGGAGGGGAATAGAGGGAGGCAGTGCTGGGGATAGGTACTAAAAGGTAGATAGTAGATTGAACAGCACTAGGGGCAAGGAAGGGGTTAGGGGCAGGCAGTACTGAGCACAGTATTTACCTCCTCCTTCCTGCTGGGAGCCATCTCACACAGCATGAGCTGCAGCCTCAGTATGACCTTCCAGCTCCCTCCTGGCCCGGGCAGTGTCCACCTCCCCAGCTTCCTGTGTCCGGAAAGCTGGCTGAAGGAGTTGAGGATGGAGCACAGGCAGCTGGAGGAGCCCGGCACCAACAACATAATGGGGGTAATAACGTTGCTACTGCAGCCAGGAGAGCCACAGAGTGGCCGACAGGGAAGGGGTGCAGAGCCTGAGGGGGAGGAAGCTGAGAGCTGCTCAATTCAAATAGCAGAACAGTGCACTGTCGGGCAGGGAGGGAGGGAAACACTGCAGGTGCATGGCAATAGGCTGAGGAGAAACTAAAGGCAGCATGGCAATTAGCTAGGGAGACACTGCAGGCAGCGATTAGCTGCAGCGCGGGCAGTGTGTCCTGTGGGACGGACCCAGTCATTTACTAAAAGTGGGTCCTGTCTCCCTGGATATTCTGGTCGCCAAGGCGACCTGGCCACCGGGATTTGTCGAGCCCTGGTCTAACTGATGGGCAGGTGGCAGCTAGAAAGGGCTGCACTACATATGAGCTCTGTGCGCCACCTAACACAAACATCTTCCCACAAATATAAAAAAAAACTGTTAATACTTAGTGAAGACAATGCCATACTTCTCAATTGTACTGGCAAGCAGCAAAGTCCTAATATGAGGGCTCTGCCCTGCATGAGAGGATGTGTGTCCCATGGTGGCAAAGTTCTGAGTTATGTCCTGTTCACCACTGCTCTATAAAGCAGAGCAGCAGTGAATGGGTACAGCAAAGAAGGGGAAGTGCACTAGACATGGCCATGCCCTCATCATACACCCTCATGATATGGACGGGATGCCAATGGGAAGCTGGCTGACGTAAGCCCGACAGTCGACATCCCGACTGCTTCATCCCGGTGAGGGTTAAATGACAGGCATCAAAATCTAGACGTCTGTCATTTTTCCGACGCCTGGTGGGTTAGGGTAGGGTGGGTTAGGGTTAGGCACACCCGGGGGGGGGGTTAGGGTTTGGCACCCCCCGGGGGACTTAGGGCTAGGCAGCGGGGAACGGGGGGGTTAGGTTTAGGCACCCCTAAGGAAGGTTAGTGGGGTTAGGTTAGGTTAGTAAGCATTTACCTAGGGACGATCGGGATTTCCAACGCTGTCGGGCTGCCACTGCAGAGATCTATCCAGCTGTCTGCCTCACGCTGCCGGGATTCGAACTCACGGCCATGCGGCCGGCGGTATTTCATACCGCTTCCGATGTGGATATGCCCCCTGTCCCAGTTAACAGGTGAAATGTGGGGAGGAATCCAATGAGAAATAACAAGTTGGTGCCAAGGAGTATGCGCACACCAGTGTTATTCCAAAAGGTCTCTGTTTTGCACTGTATTATTTTTAAAGCAGCATTTGGAGTTTAATTATTTTTCACAATATCATTTTTATCTAATGATTAGTAGATAATACATTGGTTACTCACTTTGCCGACATAATAAAGGTGGGTGGATCCTTATCTACCTCAAAACATTGTTTTACAAAAAAAACTGCATTAATAAACTCAATCTAATGCCGCGTATCCACTGCGCGACATTACTGAGAGATTGCACGATTACGACATCGTAATATAGCTCTGTAATCGTCCGCAAATCGGGCAGCGAAAAGTCAAAAACGACCAGTGATGTGCGCGCTGGTCGTTTTTGACATCTATCATCACCCGAACGACGTCGTCAGGTTGACCATGTTCGGGGATGATTAATGTGCCTACACTGAACGTTCATTGTAGGCACATCACAGACTGTGAAACGACTGCACGATTACATAGTCGTAATCTTGCTCTCGTTTCACAGTCTGGAAGTGGATACACACCTTTAGGCACTAAACTATTTGGTGTTCTTGGGCGAGTCACAAAATGCTTCACTCAAGTAACAAATATAAGGCCAGAATTAGGCAGATAAGTGAGGGTTGGAACATTTTGTTTTGAAAAGTGGGAGCCGTAGAATTACTTTGTTTCACATTTTGGAACATATGAGGCATTGTCAATTGGAAAGCGACAGTTCTGTTGATTGTATTTTAACATCAATTTATACAGAGTGAAAATTAGACATTTGGATGATGTATTAAGACAGCAGAGTGACTCAAGCAGAAAACATTGGTCAGTGCACTCCGGTTTGTGTAGAGAACAGTAGAAGAGTCTTATCTGTAAGTATTAATAAAATATATTGTGGGATAAAGTTTTGCAAACTCTGGGAATGATTTTAATGGTGTCATTTCTAATGGACATTATGATGAGTCTAGTTGATAAAACTCAAATGCTCTAGTCCTAGAGAGTAAGCTGCATTGTTCCAAACAGTGATAACAGTGTTCTAATATCTTCTATTTTGGCATACCCACGGCACAGTATGGGAATAGGGCACCTAAAACTGCCCATGCCCTATGAAAACGATCCAATACTCTGGACCTCAGAAATTAATGTCAATCTTATATACATATTTACTAAAACATCTCCTTTCCTGAAGGCTTGTTGCACTAAGCTGCAAAGGGAGGGTTAGATTGCCATAATGAAGTGTACAGAAACATAATGTGTTCTTGTCCCACTTTTTCTTTAAATTGTGTGTGTGTGTGTGTTTGGATTTTCCTTGGATATCCCATGTGGTGTTAATTGGAATGTCGTGTGCGATGTAGAGCTGGTAGCAAAATGTTTAAGTTGCTCAAAAGAAAAATGCAAGTAAAAAATATGAGATCTGGTAAGAACTTACCCTTGTTATCTCTATTTCTATGAAGTCCATAGGGTTCCACAGGATACCTTGGGGTATAGGTGATTACGTTGGGCACCACAGGGTTAAGTTTTCAGCCTCCCAGGAAGCACTGGGGTCCCCCTCCTACACCCCAAACCCGAGCCAAGGCAAATCAGTTACGTAACAAGCCATAGGCCGGAGGAGAAGAAAGAGAGAGAAGAAAGATCTGGAACACAAAAGAATCACATTCTCACCAGAAGGAGACGGAAAAACCGGTGACCAGATGAAAGCCCCTCTGCAGTAGAGGTGTGACAGGGCAGGACTCCTGTGGAACCCTATGGACTTCGTAGAAACAGCGATAACAAGTGTAAGTTCATAACATCTCTCATTTTCTACATCAGGGTCCATAGGGTATCCACAGGATACCTTGGGGATGTCCCAAAGCAGTATCCTTTAAGGGTGGGGGCGCTCCTGTGCTGAAAGAAGAATCCGCCGCCCGAAGGAAGCATCCTGAGAGGCAAAGGTGTCAAATGCATAATACCTCACAAAAGTATGGACAGAAGACCACGTGGCTGCCTTGCAAAGCTGAACCACCATGTCGAGCTGCCCACGAAGGACCCAGACCTAGTGGAATGAGCCCAGAGGATGGAACAGGAAGGCCTTCATGAATATAAGCCTCAGAAATTGCCATTGCTAATCCATCCTGCCAAAGTTTGCTTAGTGGCAAGCCAACCCTTCTTTTGGAAGCCATAGAGGACAAATGAGTCCGACCTCCTAAAAGAATTGCTGCAGTCAACATAAATCTTCAGAGCACGCATCACTTCCAAGGCGGCCTCACCAACCGAAAGGTCTGGTGAATTAAAGGCCGGCACAATGATTTCCTCGATGTGGGAACTAGATACCACTTTCGGGAGGAAACTAGGGCGAGTGCGAAGGACCGCTCTGTCCCTATGAAAGATGAGAAAGGGAGGCCGACATGAGAGAGCCCACAATTCTAAGACCCGTCTGGCGGAAGCAATGGCTAGAAGGAATACAGTCTTAGCCGTAAGCCATTTCAAATCCACTGAGCCCAGTGGTTCAAATGGCGGTCCATAGAGAGCCCTCAGGACTACAGCTAGATCCCAAGGAGCCACTGGTGGAACAAAGGGAGGCTGAATACAAAGTACACCCTGCATAAAGGTGCGGACATCAGGAAGAGTAGGAAGAGTAGCAATCCTACGCTGAAACCACACCGAAAGGGCAGAAACCTGCACCTTCAGAGAAGCAAGGCGAACACCGTGATCCAAGCCCGCCTGTAGGAAAGCAAACACTCTGGATATCCGGAACACCTGAGGATCATAGCCTCTAGGGCGACACCACTCAAAGAAAGTATGCTATACTTGATGGTAAATTCTTGCAGACGTAGGCTTTCAAGCTCTTAGCATGGCGTTAACTACAGAGCTGGAAAAACCCCTGGACCTTAAGAGGGCTGTCTCAACAACCACGCCGTCAAAGACAGGGACCCTGTGACAACAGGTCCGGACGTAGAGCAACCGCATTGGAGTGTCTACGGAGAGACTCCGAAGGTCTGAGAACCAGTGACGTCTGGGCCATGCTGGAGCCATCAACAGGAGTGTGCCGTCTTCTTGTTTGAATTTTCGAATCACCTGAGGAAGAAGGGCGAACTGAGGGAAGAGATACGCAAACTGGAAGGTCCACCGCACCGACAGAGCGTCTACCAGAAGTGCCTCCTTATCTCTTGTTCTTGACCCAAACACAGGCAGTTTGTTGTTGTGTTGGGAGGCCTTGAGGTCTATCTCTGGAAGGCCCCACTTGTCCACCAGGAGTTGAAACACCTCCTGGTAAAGAGACCATTCTCCCAGATGTACGTCCTGCCGGCTGAGAAAGTCCGCTTCCCAGTTGAGGACTCCCGGGATAAACACCGCTGAGAAGGCAGGGAGAGTGCCCTCCACCCAAGTCAGGATGTGAGACACCTCTGCCATCGCTGCCCGACTTTGGGTTCCCCCTTGTCGGTTTATGTAAGCCACCGTGGTGGCGTTGTCAGATTGGACCTGCACGGGTTTTCCTTGTAGAACCTGTTTTGCTTGTTGTAGAGCATTGAATACCGCGCAAAGTTCCAAGATGTTTATTGGAAATCCCAGCTTCTGCCGGGGTCCACCTGCCCTGGAACAAGTGTGGACCCGTGACTGCTCCCCAGCCTCAGAGACTGGCGTCCGTCGTCAAAAGGACCCCGTTCGCCACACAAAAGGGACATCTCATGTTCAGAGGAGTAGTTTGCAACCACCAGGCCAGAGACAGATGAACCTCCGGAGAAAGCACCATGGTCTGGTTTTTATCCGCTAAGGCAACCCATTCCATCTGGAGTGTATCAACTGCTGCAGAGGTCTGGAGTGAAACTGGGCATATTCCACCATGTCGAAGAGCGACACCATTGTGCCCAGTAACCGCATCGCCGAGTGAATAGACTCGGTGGCTCTGAAGGCAACTGTGTACCTTTGTCTGTAATGCAGAGATCTTTTCCTCCATCACAAAGATCCCCCTGAGTAATTTATGTATTTAACGTTCCCACTAGGCAAAAAGCACCGCAAAAAGCGCCCTGCCCTCCTTCTGGAGGGCAAAAAACACCCTGCCCTCACCACGCAGCGCACTGCTAAGTTAGCCCGCGCGTGCAGTCTTCATCCGCGGGTCGCAGTATCCCTCGGGTGGGGAAATGTGCAGTGACCCGGTCACCGGCAGTGACTAGACGCTGGGCGCATGCGCCCGGCATCTATTCTACCTGTCAGCAGCACTTGGGGACTGCCCGGCGTGTCCTTAAGTGCCGGGCATGCCCCCAAGAGTGACGAACAGGGGACGCGTCTTATAGACAGGCCCCCTTTCACGGAAGTGCACTCTCTAGCTCCGGATCCCTGCCTGCCACCTGAGCTAGAGTGAACACTAAAGCGGACTCCCTGCATCCGCAGTTGGGCTGCCATGACCTTGGTAAAGACACGAGGCACTGTTGCCAGACCAAAGGGCAGTGCCTGGAATTGGAAATGTTTGTTGAGCACTGCAAACCTGAGGAATTGCTGATGCGCTAGGGCAATGGGGACATGCAGGTAAGCGTCCTGGATGTCCAACGACACCATGAAATCCCCAGGCTCCATCGCCAGTATAATGGAACACAGGTTCTCCATCTTGAACAGAGATACCCTCAAGGACTTGAGGGATTTGAGGTTGAGGATTGGACGGTAAGACCCATTGGGTTTCTGCACCAGAAAGAGATTGGAATAGAAACCCATGCCCTTCTGAGAGAATGGACCAGGCACTATAACTTCAGCCTGGAGCATAGAGTGCAACACTTTCTGTAGTTCCAGGGCTTTGTTCTGATCTGACGGAAGACCTGTGGTGAAAAACCTGCAGGGGTGCCTGCACCGGAAGGAGAGGGCATAGCCCCGAGAGACCACCTTGTGTACCCAAGTGTCCTTGGTAGTCAGACACCAACGCTGTGCGAACCGAAGCAGGCGGCCTCCCACTCTGGGATCCCCCAAAGGGAGGCCCAGTCAGTCAGGCTGAAGGCTTGTCGTCCGATTTGGCGGCAGGGCGTCTAGTACTCCAAGCTTGTTTCTTGGGCTTGGTAGCCTTTTTGGGCCCGGCCTGTCTTGGAAAAGACTGCACTTTGGACCTACCCTGTGCCCTGTAGGACCAAAAGGACGAAGTACCAGACCCTGATGGGACTGTAGTCGATGGTAGACACGCAGACTTGGCTGTTGCCAGCGTAGCCACTATCTTGTCTAGATCAGGGCCAAATAGGACCTGTCGTCCATTAAAAGGCAAGCATTCTAAGCCCTTCTTGGAATCTGCATCCGCTTTCCAAGAGCGCAACCATAAGGTGCGATGAGCGGCTACAGCTGCAGAGGAGATTCTGGAGGTGAGGAGACCGATATCCAAGGCTGCCTCATTAATGTCAGTGGCTGTCTCTGAGATTGACTTCTGTGGAGCAGGCAGAGTTAGTTGGCAGAGTCCAGAGATGCCTCCAAACTATCAGCCCAGCACTCCATGGCTCTGGCCACCCAACACACAGCCATAGCCGGTCTGGGTGCCCCTCCAGCAAGGGCATAAAAGGACTTAAGACATATTTCAACCTTGTGATCCGTAGCATCCCTAAAAGGAGGACATAGAGGGCATGGGCAATGTAGCACTTCTCACTAGGCGTGTCACATGAGAATCCACTTGCGGAGGAGATTCCCACTTAGAGAAATAATTTTCCGCAGTGGGGTATGCAAAAGCCAAAAGTTTTTGAGGCTGGTACAGTTTACCCGGATTTTTCCACGCCTCCTCTAAATGATCCACTAGCTGACCAGAAATAGAAAAAAAAAAAAATGTCATCACCCTTAATATCCTTAAAGAAGGCGTATTTGGATTTGGCCACGGGGGGGGGGGGGGGGGGGATCATGATCATCATCCGCAATAACCAAGGCCATACGGTCTGCACATATAAGGCCAGGTATATAGACCTTAGACTCCGTCTCTTTAGTAAGGAGGGGCTCCTGGTCAGAAAGGTCAAAAATTTCACCATCATCAGATGACACATCATTCTCATCATACTGAGCTGTCCGAGACATCAAAGGTCGCTTATGCGGCCGCAATGATGACTCTACCTGTAAAACGTCCAACAGGTGTTGCACCGTAGGGGACAAGGAATTAACCCACACAGGCTCTTATGAGACCTGGGGCGGCAAAACTGGGAGACCTTGGGGTACCATCAACTGTCTGGGGAACTCCTGCATGGGCGACTACACCACTGACTGTTGTGATAACCCCATCTGTGGGAACACAAGGGGCGTCGCTAGCTGGCCCACAAGGGTTGTAAGTGCCTTAGCAAAACAAGCCCAGGGTGGTTCCTGCAGAGGCGCAGTGACAGAAATCGGTCGTGATATTTGATAGCACGCCCTACATAACCAGTCAGCGTTTCCGTCACCCTCCGCTAATTGTACATTACATTTGGTACACTTCAGCTGAAGAGGAGAATCACATTCACTTTCAGACATGAAGAGTGTAACGGAGCTGTATGTGACACACCTCACAGACAAATGCTTGTATAGTGAGAAAATGAACACCCTGCAACACCGCACCGCAAGGGCTTTAGCAGAGAAGAATAGGGATAGTAAAATGGCTGACAGTCAGAATCAGCGTCCAGCAGCGCTTGCCAAGTCACTCAGGAAGATGGCCGCTGAGGAGCAGAGAAGAGGCGGGCCCGGGGGAGGCTCACTCACACAGGGACCAGACCTCAATGGAGAGACCGTGTGCAGCGAGGGAGGCGCCAGCTGTATTGAGGGAAGGCGCGCTCCCCTGGCATGCATTTAAAACCCCAGGACACCGGGCGTTTACCGCACAGCCGTGGCCCGCTCTCCCAGGGGCATAGTGGAAGCACAGGTTAATACCTGGCTCCACGCTGCAGCCAGTCCCCAGGGAGCCCCCTGCCTGGGGACTTAGGACTGTGTTGTCCGGCAGGGACCCTCCGTGGAACCCCGCCGCTTACCTGTGCCCCTTGGATCCGGCCACAGTCCAGGCATCTGGGGTCAATGCTAGCTGTGACCCCCAGATACCTACCAGCATCCCCGGATCAGTATCGGCGTTCTGGTACAGGCGGGGTGTAGGCGTGACAGCATGGACGTCAGTACTGACCGTCCATGCTGTACAGCTCAAATGTGCAGCCACAGCTGCATGGAAGAAAACTTCAGGGGCCATAACAGCTCTAATACAGGTTCTCCCGACTCCAAGCTGGGCACCAACTAAAACTGATTTGCCTTGGCTCGGGGGCGGGGTACAGGAGGGGGACCCCAGTGCATCCTGGGATGCTGAAAACTTAACTCTGTGGTGCCCGATGCCTCACATCACCTATACCACAAGGTATCCTGTGGAGACCCTATGGACCCTGATGTAGAAATCAGCATATATTTCTGCACATATGCAGCCCTGTATATGTAAAATCTGCATGGATAGCAAATGCCACTGCTTTACTGCAAATCATCAGTGTGCACTTGCATTATAGCATGGCAAAAGTTACATCTTCTAACAGGTGCCGGTGCCTATAATATTTGCTGGTCTACACAGGAGTTTGTGTGTGAACACATCCTTTACTAAAAACTTTCCCTACTTAAGAACACCCATTCTCAACACTGTTCCACCCCTCTAGGGGAGGCAATTCAATTGTTGCTTCACTTGGGCATCTGTGCGTGCCCAAAAGCACTGGGTTTAGCCTCACCTAGCAGCTAACTTCTGATGAAACAGCCCTTTTGGTCAGGCTGAGAAACAGGTCAAGCTCCACCCTTGAGTGACGTCTACACAGAAGATTTCTCTCCTACACACTGGACTCAGCAAGACATATAGGCGGCTCAATTCTGCTTTCCCAAGACTGTTAAGGCAGAAGCATTCAACCACAGTATGCACACATTTTCCATAGTGGAAAGAAGCATCAACAACAGATTAAGAAAGTATAGTGATACTGGATATGTTCTGTTGGACCATTTTGGATGAGTCTTACCTGCAGGATCATGCAAATTAATATGTGAGGTAAAATGCCGAGGTCCAATTAATGCAGTTTATTTTTAAGTGCATTTTTATTGTGTGAAAAATATTTTTATTGAATTGTAATACATTTGTTCTATTATCCACTGTTTCTGAACAGCGTCACTTAATATATAATTTTTAGCCGCGTTTAGCAGCTAACCCCGTCTAAAGTACGGCTTTGGGTGCCCAAACAATGTATCGCACATTTCTGCTTGCCACCTCAGGAAGCTGTGCGTAGAAATGTGTCTAACCGCGCCTATGCGTGGCTAAAAGTAGCGACAATTAAATTGCTCCGTCGGGCGCTCATTACTTTAGGCTCCATATAAAACAATTGTATCGTCCCCATGGTTGGACATGTGCAAAACACGTGCTAGTCTGCATATATAAATTCTTACAAAACATCCTACGCAAACTAGTTACTACTCACTCTGCATCAGTACCACTGGCCACAGTACTTCTAACAAGATATTGGATGGCACCAGATTTCCAGCAGTATCTGGGAGGCTACTGTGAAAACATTATCTATGGCAGAAATTATTCATGATTTTTATTTAAATACAAGCGAAGCGTACATGGTCAAAATGGGCTGAATATTATTGTTGACAGTGCTTAACAGTTAGCAGTGAGCATAGATACTCCAGCTGTTAGACTACTTTGTATGCAATGTCTGACAATGTGATACATGTTTAATAAACATTTAATTGTCCTCAGTCTTATGCAGTGATTACTGTATACTCAATTTAAGTTGACATGGTACCCAGTAATAATAGTAACTATATTAGCTATGTACAAAATAGAAGACGAATGCAGTAGTTAATGGTTTTCTTTTCCTTTTTATAAATGCTGTGCATCCGTTATGTGAAAGTATAAAACTCAATGAGAAGAGACTTAACTTTTAAGAAAAAATAGAGTACAGCATACACCTACATGGGTGTCTGAATCACATGCAAAACATGGGTGGGGTGGGGGGGGGGGGGGGGAAGTAGTGCAAGTATTGGGAATCACCCCTTCACACCAGCTAGGATGTCATATGACAATTAATAGTTTCATGGGAGTCCTTCCGATGACTATTGGCTGGACTATGTGATTGGTCCACAATATTAAGAGACAGAAATGTCACAAAGAAGCTTACTGTTAAAGTACTTAGCACGACCAGGCAAAATGGCTGCCAGGCTTGTTGTGCTGAAAAAAATATTTCTCATTTTAAGGCCGACTACCAACTGGGATTAGGATAACCTTATTTACTAGGAGGGGTCGATTCAAAGTTGCACGCAGGTCCATTGCATGGACGGATGTTACCATTTTTCGCACCGCGTATGCTCCGTAGCCGAGCAGATGCAACTTCCAGCAAATCAGAGTCAAACGTATTTCAAACTGTAGCAAAGTGTAAAGCTAGGTACACACCTCAACGATGTACAGTACCCACCCAGCAACGCAACAGTGAGATGCAATATATTGCATCGCCATACATGCTGCATGATCAGCCGAACCTCTCGATATATCATTACTAAACTGCGTCATCTGTCGCAGCACATCAGATGGGAAGATGCGACCACCCAATTCAGGAAACAATAAATTAGGTGGGTTTGTAGGTATACACAAGACAATGGTCTTTGTGATCCATCGCAGATTGCGGGATCGGCCAATATATTGTATAGATCGTAACTGGGTAGCAGCTGGGTGTTCAGACATAGGACAAGTATTCTGAGGTTATGTAATGGGTGCGTAGGCAGAACTGGAGGATATTCAGAATTCAGTGTTTGCAGAGATCGACCCGATTTCTAACAGATCTCCTGGTACTATAACAAGTGGATGTATAGGGGCAGTGCAGACAACTCTGATCATGATCACAACCAGCACTTGCTGTCTGGGTCAGCAAACACATATAAAGCTAGTTGTCCAAAAAGTGAAGCCATTGATTCTGAATAAACATACAAATGGGTATGGAGTCATCGTAACAAACAGGTTCCAATTACACCGCCGTTCACATGCTTTTGCTAGTTTTAACAAACATTACTGAAGCATGATTGTTGACACCAATGGGTAAGGGGACTAACCAAGGACTGATTCCAGTATCCCATTGCAACTAAGCACTGTTAAATCACTCATGTCTGAAACAGGGGAGCTATGTTAAAGCTATGGATCAGTTTAGTACTAAACTGTGCCAGTGACATTACCAAAGAAAGGCTTCCACACGGAGGTACACAAGACTTTGATCAGATATCATGCTTTATAAATTGGTGTGATGAGATGGGAGTGTCAGAACATTGAAAATATGGGTTATGGTGGGTACACACTTTACAGATATATCTGCAGATGATGGCCGTTCATACACACTGAACGGCCATCATCTGTGTCTGGCCGAGGCTCCTGGCGGCCGGGGGAGTATCCTGCCCCCCTCTCCGCGGCTGCCGCTGTGTATGTACGGGTTGTCTGCAGACCCCTGTACATACTTGCCGATGGACAGATATGTCTGCAAACAGCCAATGCGATATTTTTGAAAGACGACGTTCAGACATATCGTGGGTACACACTGGCCGACGGGCATCAGATATATTGGCCGATCAATTGATCGGCCAATATATCTGTCAGTGTATAGCCAGCTTTAGACTGCCAGACAGCTCATCTCATACAAACTCATGTCACCAGTAGGAGGTCAAAAGCACTGCAACCATTATATTACACAACGAGCAGGGCAAAAACAAGAGTCATGTTTATGCATCTTTACGCAGGCAGTGGCAAACCCATACAGTTGAATCCTGATTTGGCAGACATGCTGGAGCCATACACCGCAGTGTGCCTGCAAGCGAGAGGAGAACTAGGGAAAGTCTACAGGCAGCATCAGGTTAGTGGACACAAAACAAAAACAGCAGGGAGCACTAAGGGACTGCCAATCTGAAACCACTCTACTGTGTAAATGTAAGCAGCGTTTCAAAACACCCAGACGCAGTACAGATGAGCATCTTTTGATGGTGCTTACGTGGGTTAACAGCTCCAATTGGACTGGTCCCAAGTTGGCAGGTTTAAGCCATAAGTGGATAGTGACATGTGTGCAGACTTTGCTACCAAGTCCACATGCAAAAAGCAAGAAGACACTGAGCTCAGTACGCTGTACAAATTGCAACTGCGTCTTTAGACGCAGCTGCCGTTTGTAAATATGCTAATGCTACAGGAGGAGTCTTGAGTAAATAGGCGTTCCCTGCAGGCTTCAGTGATCCGCTGCTGTGTCAGAGGATGCAGCATCAGATTATCTGCAAAAACATTGCCCATCTGAGTAAACCTCAGGTTACGCAGGATGGCCGATGTTTTCACTCTGCCAGGGTCAATGAAGCTGCAATAGATCGAATATTAGCACACTAATTTAATCAACAGCTGCCACCACACAACTGAGGAAAACTGGACACCCCAATAACAGTTAGAAAAACATATACATGGAAAATGGGGCGCTAGTCAGTTAAATTTTTATTTATTTGAATTGTATTAAAAGAATGTATAAAAATACCCTATAATTGGGTTAAAGTTGCAAGTGAAAAAACTTTTAAATAACGATCAGATATTAGATCACAATTACAACATGCAATACACCGACATACAACATATAACATAAAAAAGGTAATATACCAATATATATGAGCTAGAGATGGTATACCATCAAAATTCTATTTAGGCAATATATAAGATAATAGATCTCGATTATTTTTACACCGTGTTGATTGGTATAAAGTACTGAAATGATCAATGAGTTGATGGTTAAATCCTATGACTCCACTGTAAAAAACAGTCATCCATAAGTCATTAATCGCACTTATTTGTTTATATATTAGTGCGCTTTCCAACATACCAAGCCTGGCTAAATAGAATATTGCCTAAATAGAATTTTGATGGTATACCATCTCTAGCTCAAATATATTGGTATATTACCTTTTTTATGTTATATGTTGTATGTCGGTGTATTGCATGTTGTAATTGTGATCTAATATCGGATCGTTATTTAAAAGTTTTTTCACTTGCAACTTTAACCCAATTATAGGGTATTTTTATACATTCTTTTATACAATTCAAATAAATAAATAAAAAATTTAACTGACTAGTGCGCCATTTTCCATATGTATTTTTTTCAATGAAGCTGCACTGAAAGACGCAGCCACTGGCCTCGACACCTTGAAAATGGGTCAGCAATGTCCCGGTTTTCAATAATGCAGACCATCACTGCCACTGCCCCTCCCCCCCAAAATGGCTGCAGCATGTCAATCATGCTGCAGCTTAGGTGATTGGCGCATGCACCAATCGTTAAACATCAGAGCTGTGCGTAAACCATTGGGTTTACATACTATACAACTCTGAATCAGGCCCTTAAATCTTAAAACATGGGTAGAGGAGTGAAAAACTTGGCTCAGCAATTGTGATTGACTGGGACACACACACACACTAGTAAATTTGCAGTGTGGTTAACCTCTTATTTATTCACAAATTTAGTACAGTTATGCATCTCAATAAAAGGTGAGTCTTTCACCCACTATATGCTTGGTGATTTGACTAAAATTTACATACCAGGAACTCCAGAAGTAACAGGTAAGGACTGAACTACAAGGTACCCTCAGTATTTGATGATTGGAACCAAACCAAATTATATCTTAGCAATGAAAAAAAAAAAAAAAAATCAGTGATAGGCCAGCAGCCAATCCCAGCATCAGCAAAAGAAACACCAATAACACTATCATCGTTGTATAATGTTCATCTTGTTACGCTTCAGTGCAACAGAATAGGACACGTTCTAGGCCAAATGTGGATTAAAAAGTATACACTTGTAGAATTTTTCAGTGGAACATATCGCTCGTTATAAGTGAAATTTATATGTATATTGGCTTTTTATTAACATGAACATAAGCTGCCAGAGTTTGTCACTTCTTTGGAAAAATAAATCTCCATCCAAAATAATGGTGCCACAAGTGGCCAACTTACTATGGAAACATGAAAGAACACAATTTGGTTTCAAACCAAGAAAAACTTTGAATTCAAAACACACATTTGTGGACAATTATAAACACTTGCACATAGGAAAAAATAATATGTATTCACGAAAATCAAGAGGCAAATGAAGCTGTATAATAATTGATCAAATTCGAGACTGACTACTTTTCGTACACAGTTATTACATTTTCCCAAGAAAAATTCAGTTTAAATCTGCCTGGTATGTATTACCAACTCTTATATGAAGATAACACACATGACCACCACCATGTCAACCCAATGGCAAGGGGTAGAACATTATGCACTAATACAGTATATAAGTTTTTGGTGTCATGTTGTGCTAGATTTGCAAATAAGGCCTTCTATAAAAGGCCTGATTATGTGCTTAAATTAATTCTATAGAAATTCTGAACAATACAGGCTTTGTCAATAACTAGGAGATAACAATAGTAGTTAACACCAATTGCTTGCAATGCACTGCTTATTAAGCTGTGGACTTAAAAAAAAAAAAAAAAAAAAACTCATTTTTATCATTTTTTGTTTTACATATGACAAAAAAATAGATTTACATTGTTTTTAGAATGTTGTGTAACTTTACAATTATTTTAAAATAACACATTTTAAAACTAATTACGTATTGCATTGTGTTGCATGCCTCATTTAGAAAAGCAGTTAAAATATTTGTATTGTTTGCTGGTATCTCTGCCCATAATTTAGCCTGTGACTAAAAGCCCTTCATAAACTGCAATGTAAAACACAAGCATCATAGCACACAACACAACAATGTTTTCCACTGGAAAAAAAAAAATACACAAAACAAAAGCCAACATCATTTTAAACCAACATATTAAAAGATAAATTTTGCAATTCAAACAGGAGATAACCCATGAAATAATCCTAGCCTTAAAAAAAAAAAAAAAATAGACCATTATACTGTACAAGAAACAAGAGCTTGTTTTTCACGGATGTTTGTGACACCAAGCTGGGGATCAAATCACTTTTGTCATCTATTGTTAAGGGCAGGGGAGAGACTACAAAAAAAAACAGACTGAAAAGTGATGCATGCAGCTGCCCAGAGACCGAGGAAACCCGGCCATGCCAAATGGGCAGAATGTGATGGAGACACGCGTGTATTAAGACACTTGTGTAGCAACAACAACCACCACCGTGTCACCCTGCTCCGTGCAGGCTCCAGCCCTGGCTATGGGCACACAATGTTTGCAGCGCATCTATTCATAACGGTTGTTTTGCGCTGCTACAGCTCTGCAGTTCTACAGTACCATATGAACCCCCTCCCTTCGCTGCCATCGGATCATAAACACATTTACTGGAAGGAAGATATCAGGGAATCGCTTAATGCGCACAGTACAGGTGAAACACTTTCTGTTCCCTCCATGTAACGGGGAGCATACAACAACAAGCAGCAGTCTGGTGCACACTGCTCTCTGCTCACTTCTGGGGACTGGATAACAGAGCAGCCAAACGCATCATACAGCGCATCTCCCAGCCTGGGCTCCTATGTACACAAAGGGAAACTTACTTCTGTGCCTCCAGCCCCCTGTAAGGAGTACTGCCCGGTGTGATCGCGGAACAATAGGCAGCTACTGGCCTCCATGCATCAGTGAAAAGCAGCCACACACCCCACTGTATCACATAGCCCTCCGTCTGGTCTGAACTGAGCACAATATGCACCAATACAGGGGGGGAGAAATCACTGGGAGAGAACCTGAGCTCAGGCACCGCAGTTCTTAAGCAAAAGCAGCCAGGAGGTTCTGCAGCAGCAGCGCTGTGTGTATGTGCAGAGCACACTGCCAGGAGTGACTGCTCTGCCTACAGCATGGGGACAGCGGCTGCACCAGGCCGCGGATGGGGGAAGCACAGAAGCCAGTGATGGGGCTGGTGCGGCAACCGGGGGGAACCTAGAGACAATCAGCGCAGCACAGCGCGGAGCAGCTTCCGAACACCGCTCACACCTGACGCAAACAGAGGCTTGCAGATAACATTAGGGTCAACAACAGCAGCAGCCCGGCACTGCAGCAGCAGGTGAGGCAGCCACCACCGCCGGGGTGCCCGGGTAACGGAGCGGCATAAGGGCAGTGACCGGGCACACGGTGCGGCGGCGGCTGCTGCCTGGGATGTGCCGGGCTGAGGTCACACCGGGATCGGGCTTACATGTGTCGGTGCGAGGAGCGGGGACACTGGCGCTCGCTGCCTCTTCCCTTTTGTTCATCCACGGTGAGTAGCGTCGTGCAGAACGTAGCCAGTGACCATCACATCTCACCGGATTACCCTCAGCCTCATTCACCATCCAGCGCTGCTGCTCCTCCACAGCTTTGTTCCACACAGGTCCCCACCTGCTTTCCCAGCTGTCCCTACTGTCTGTTCCCAGGAGCGGCTGATCCCGGCCTGCAGCGCAAGGTTACACAGACGGGGAGATGCGCGACCATCAGCCGCGTCCGCGTCCGCGTCTTCCCGGAGTCCGACTCCCCCTCCCCGCACTCACACCGAGCCGTGCCGTCATCCACAGCGGCTTAGGCCCGCCCACCGACCGCTGTAACTGTCAGCGCCTGGCCACTCCCCCTCGCTCGCTAATTGGACAAGGTCATGGCCCTTCCCCGGTTTCTTATTCGTTCCCAGGCCGAACACGAAGGGTGTGACGGGAATTGTAGTTTGCACCGACTATAGAAACGCTATGGTTGACAACTTCTGTTCAGCTGTGAGAACTACAATCCCCAGACACGAATAATGGGAGCCGGTGCAGTAAACCTTTTTTTTTTTCTTATGTCCCCCTCCCTGTGCGTGCGCATGGTCAGTGGGTAGCAGGGTGCAGGATCTCCGGCTGCTGCTAGAGGTGGATGTCCCATGTGACAGCTTTGTGTATAGGAGGATTCCGGGTGATCTAAGGCGGCTCTGCACATCTAAGCAGTGTGTCGGGAACCCACCTGGCAGGGTGAGTACAATCACGTAGAAAGTGACTGCAAACACTCCAGCTGGTGGGGTATCTCTGTCCACTGCGTGACTCCTGGGTTTCTGCGGAGATGGGAGTTATAGTAATGTTTTCCGTCAGTCTGTTACATGTAGTACTTTGTTACCAGACAGGGTGATGATGACAAGTAATGTAACAAAGTATTGTAAGAATATGGAATAATGAGCTGTATTAGCTTCACCCTAATTGCGTAACTATAGGGATGATACAATTTTGGTGGCTACACTTTGACTAGTGCACATCTAAAGGCGGTATAAAATAAAGGTTCATGTTATAAGCAGCATTTACACAAACTAACAATAATAAAAGCAGGCCTATGTGTACTGGGGTTGCATTGTGAAGAGCCATAACTAAACTTTTTTTTGCCCTGTGCCAGAGAGTGCATTGGCGCCCCCCTATATTTTAAATCGGGACATAAGATAGTGCACCTAAAAAAGGGCCTTGGCCTCATGGGGAAGAGATAGGGGAGACCGGGAGCTGCTGGGGATAAAAGAGGAAGTTACAAGTGAGAATGATAATAAACAGGAAAATTGACAGGCCCAAGCAGCGCCCCCTGCCCTGCGGTACCCTGCGCCATGGCACTGGTCGCACTACCCTAGTTATGTCCCTGGTATTGTGGAATAACTAGAAGTATTTATTTTGTCTGAGTAATTGTGTTATAACTTAGCTTAGTTCTATCATATATGCTACTTTAGGCTCCTCCAAGGCCTCCTGCAATGCCCATCAGTAGGCTGACTAATAAATAGCAAGATAAACAAAATATCTAATACAGTAAGGATCATTTAAAACCAGCAGAGAGTGGAACCTGAACCCCAATTGCTTGTTCATGTGTACACGTGCTAACGTCCAATTAGTGCGTTTCATGTTCCTTGGGAGTGCTCCTGGAAAATCATTATGCACCGAGCTTTGCTTGTTTTAAAAATACACCTAACAATGTGTAGAATAGAGACACCTTGGACTAATTTCAGAGGATATGAAGGTAAGTAAGCAATGTAATCAAGCTGTGACATTACATGGTTGTATGGGAAGAAGTATTGCTTTTAGGATGAAAGATGTTATATTGCCATGTTATGGGTCTCCACCTATACTATCAAAAAGGAATTAATAAATTAGAGAAAACAAAGTTAATTTACGTGGAATTACTGGACATTTTCATCTTAATTGTGTCTCCTTAAAAGAAAAGTCGATCCCTGGCACCTCAGAAATAGAATCCTTTTTGCTTTTGTTAGACATCTGTACCCCCTACTGCAAACGAGGCAACGCCTCACCTGTAGATGTACATTTAAATAAGCTAGAGGTGCAAAACTAAATAATTCTTTCATGTTGTGCCAAAATATATATATATATATATATATATATATATATATATATATATATATATATATATATTAGGGGTGTGCACCAGCCACTTTTCGTGTTTTGGTTTTGGATCAGGATCTTTCTTCGTGTTTTGGATCTGGATTGGTTTTGCCAAAACCACCCTTCCGTGGTTTGGGTTTTGTGTTTTGGATCTGTATTTTTTTTTTAAAAAGCATAAAAACAGCTAAAATCACAGAATTTGTGTGTTTTTCTGCTCCTATGCTATTATTAACCTCAATAACCTTAATTTCCAATCATTTCCAGTCTATTCTGAACACCTCACAATAGTATTTTTATATCCAAAAGGTTGCACCGAGGTAGCTGGATGACTATGCTAAGAGATACGAGTGGGCGGCACAAACACGTGGTCCATCTAGGAGTGACACTGCAGTGGCAGACAGGATGGCAGTTTGAAAAACTAGGCCCCAAACAGTACATAATTCAAAGAAAAAAAAGAGGTGCAAGATGGAATTGTCCTTGGGCCCTCCCACCCACCCTTATGTTGTATAAACAGGACATGCACACTTTAACAAACCAATCATTTCAGCACCAGGGTCTGCCACACGACTGTGGCTGAAATGATTGGTTCGTTTGGGCCCCCACAAAACAAGCTGGCAATTAATCTGTCCCTGCACAAACTGGCTCTACGGAGGCAAGATGTCGTCCTCATCCTCCTCATCCACCGATTCCTCACCCTCTTCAGTATTGTGTACATCCTCATCCTCACAGAGTATTAATTCGTCCCCCCTGGAATCCACAACCACAGGTCCCTCTGTACGTTCTGGAGGCTGGTCTCCCTGGAAGAGTTGATAATTCATTTAATGAACATCATCTTCTCCACATTTTGTGGAAGCAACCTCCTACGCCTTTCGCTGACAAGGTTCCCGGCTGCAGTAAACACTCTTTCGGAGTACCCACTGGAGGGGGGGCAACTCAGGTAAAATAGAGCCAGTTTGTACAGGGACCTCCAAATTGCTTCTTTTTCCTGCCAGTACAGGTACGGACTGTCTGACATGCCTACTTGGATGCTGTCACCAATTTAATCCTTTAACAGACAGACGCACGCTTGTCGCTGCTGCTTTAAGGATGCAGGTGCGGCTACAGCCCACACATTTCACAAAGACAGAAAAAAAAAAAGAATTTTTTTATTGTTTGTGCAGCGCACTTTGAGTGTTACACCACCCTTTAACAGACAGACGCACGCTTGTCGCTGCTGCTTTAAGGATGCAGGTGCGGCTACAGCCCACACATTTCACAAAGACTGAAAAAAAAAGAAGAATATTTTTATTGTTTGTGGAGCGCACTTTGAGGGTTACACCACCCTTAGACAGACGCACGCTTGTCGCTGCTGCTTTGAGGACAGTATCATATGCAGTGACAGTAGACTTGTCAGAAATTGTTGGCACGTCCTTCAGTCCGGACCAGATGTCCAAACCGGCCCTTGACTTATGACACAGGCGCACGCTTGGCGCTGCTACTGTGTTGATGCACGTGTGGCTACATCGCACACAAGTCACAAACACATAAAAAAAATAGTTTTTTATTTTTTGGAGCACTTTGAGGGTTACACCACCCTTTAACAGACAGACGCACGCTTGTCGCTGCTGCTTTGAGGATGCAAGTGTGGCTACAGCCCACACATCTCACAAAGACAGAAAAAAAAAGAATATTTTTATTGTTTGTGGAGCACACTTTGAGAGTGTCACCACCCTTTAACAGACAGACGCACGCTTGTCGCTGCTGCTTTAAGGATGCAGGTGCGGCTACAGCCCACACATTTCACAAAGACCGAAAAAAAAAGAACAATATTTTTATTGTTTGTGTAGCACACTTTGAGGGTGTCACCACCCTTTAACAGACAGACGCACGCTTGTCGCTGCTGCTTTGAGGATGCAGGTGGAATCTAGACGGGATTTGGAACCGGGGACACACTACCTCCATCAATTGTCTAAATCCCACTGCACTAATGGCGGATACCGGACGCACGTCTAACACCAACATAGCAGTCAAGGCCTCAGTTATACGTTTTGCTTCAGGATTACTGCTGTCGTACTTCATCCTCATCGCTAGGGACTGTTGGAGGGTCAATTGTTTAGTAAAAGTAGTGGTGTTCCTACTTCCTCTCTGGGATGATAAACAACTCCCAGCAGCAGCATCAGCACTAGGAGGAAGTGGTTCTTGATCTTTCCCTATTTTATTTTTATTGGAGAAAGTTTGGTCCTCCATTTATGTTATATTGATATATACGTGCGGCTAAGGCGCACACAAACACAGAAAATATTTTTTTATTTTTGCTGGAGAGTAGTGCACTTTGTGGGTTACACCACCCTTTAAGAAATGAGCCAGCCGGCTCTTTACTTATGGGACACAGGCGCACGCTTGGCGCTGCTCCTTTGTTGATTCATGTGCAGCCACAGTGCACACAATTCACAAACACAGAAAATATTTTTTTATTTGGTTTGGAGTGTACTTTGGGGGTTACAGCACCCTTTAACGGTCAAGCCAGCCGGCCCTTTACTTATGACACAGGCGCACGCTTGGCACTACTTTGTTGATGCACGTGCGGCTACTGCGCACACAATTCACAAACACAGAAAATATTTTTTTTTTTAGCACTTGAGGGGAGCACCCCTGACGGACAGAGCAGCCCCTGGACAACACTACAGCACCCCTTTGGGACTGGGACAATGCACAGGACTTTGGAGTGGACACAGCCCCTATGGACAACTGACTGCACAACACAGTCCAGCCAGCCCCTATGGACTTTGAAGTAGTGGACACAGCCCCTATTAACAACAGCAGCACAGCACAACACAGCCAGCCCCTATGGACTTTGAAGTAGTGGACACAGCCCCTATGGACAACAGCAGCACAGCGCAGCACAGCACAACACTACTCTGCACTACACTACACAGCCAGCTCTAACTCCCACCCTCCCTCTTCACTGTCCACAGCCGAGTGAGAAAATGGCGCCGACGCGGGTACCTTATATAGGATCCAAAACCCGCGAGACCCGGAAGGCGGGATGATGACGTTTTGCCTCGATGTCAGATCCGAGTCAGGCGGGAAAAGTCGAGCCTGACTCGGATCGGCCTTGGATCGGGGGGGTTCGGATTTCAGAAATCCGAACCCGCTCACCCCTAATATATATATATATATATATATATATATATATATATATATATATATATATATATATATATATATATATATATATATATATATTATAATTTTACACACACATTACTGTGCAAAATGTTTAGGCAGGTGTGGAAAGTAAGAATGCTTTCAAAAAGGTGTTAATAGTTTATTTTTATCAATTAAAAACATGCAAAATGAATGAACAGAAGAGAAATTTAAATCAAATCAAGATTTGCCCTCAAAACAGCATCAATTCTTCTAAGTACGTTAGGTGAATTTACAGACTGGGCTCTGGTCCCGTTATTTCTGTGAGTACTGCCATTCAGACTCTTTTGTACTTTTATCTATTTTGGAAGGCACCTGGGAGCTCATTGAGACGCGCTCGCTAGATGCGTTCGCGCACACCCTGCATATGCAAATCCAGCGCACGCCCAGCAAGACAGGCGATCTCACGGCAAGGCATTAGCTCGTCCACTATGACTTTGCGTGCGATCACTTAGTGTATGTAGATGCCCACTTGCGCATGTCACCTCCTGGAAGTGCATGAAAACATTGGTACATCGAGCACCATTGGATGCGATCGCAGCGCTTGAGGTTGACCATGCCCTGCCGCAAGCACTGCGATCACTTCGGAGTGAAGTCTCACCAAATTACGTGTTTTATGACGCTGCCTTTTAATTATGCACGCCTCTGAAACTGCATTGAGACACCTGGGCACGCCTGCGTTCGCACCTCCTCTCCCCCGTTTCCGGTGGCCAGCCCCTGTCAACACCCACAAATGGCTTCTCCTGTCACTCACTCTGCTGGGCAGTCTATGCGCAGCGAGCGAACACATCCCGATCTCTCGCACTGGTTCGCGTACACATTGCGATGCATGTGCAGATTGCAAATATTGGCCAGCTATGAGCATTCACATCACAGCGAGCGGGTCTGAATCAGCTCCCCAGTGCGGTAGTTAAACAGTATGATTGGAGTGCCAAGCTCTGTGCATTTTATATATATATATATATATATATATATATATATTTTAGTTCAGAACAAAGGGTGGCACTCCTGGGTTTTAAACAGCATCAAATTGGACTCTCTCCCTTTACTCCAATGTTTCAGAAATGTAGTATTTCCCGAACAAAGGACATAACAAGGTTAAGGGAGACAGGACAGTTTTCAGTGATACACAGCGTCATTGGACATTGCATTCCACGGGCGTATCTGACAACTGATTTCCGGGGTCACTTAACACCCTTAATATAGGATGTCTTACGTTTTCCTGGTGATTGGCTAAAGAGAAAAGGAAGTCCTTTCCGAGGTGTGCGCAGTACGGATGCACCGCATGATCTCCCGAACCGCAAACGAGGCTTGGAGTGCAGTAACAGGGGTTATACAGCTCCGTTTAATAACTGATTTCCGTCTTGTCAGTATCATGTGACAATCACGTCATTTGTGAGGAAACGGGATATCTATGCCTGCTGATTTCAATTATGACAAACCCTCATTTTTGTTTAGTAAGTAATTAGTTTCTTCTGTATTTATCTATTTGTTAGGTTATGTTGGTTTGCCTCCCATCGTATGTTGTCTTAGAATTTTAGCAATGATTGATAACAAATGTATACCATGTTATTATTGATTAATTGAACACAGCTTGATTCATTTTAATTTGGATGAACAGCACTATTTAGGAGCTCTGTTGGGCTTAATCCAGTCACCTTGAAAAAGCTACCTTACCTTTTGCAGTATTGTGGAGTTTTTACTATTGCGGTTGGCACTATCAGAGTGTGGAGACGGTCATTGGTCCTTGTTTTAGAATCCTCTTTTCACCAGTCTGGCACCTAGAGAACTTCATCATAAAGACCCGGTTCAGTATCAGCTAACCGATGAGTATCTATTGGGAAGAACACCCACAGTGATTGGCGGAGAGGTTCTTTTGTCCATGTGGGACTCAAGTTTCTAAACCACTGGCCCCAGCACTACAGAACATACTCTGGTTTTACGGGTCTTTGATAGCTATCAGACCAACACCATTTACAAATCCACACCGGAGACCACAACGAGCTGGTAATGTTACTAAAACTCTTATACAGATACCGCAATTATCATTGAACTCTGGGCCTGATTCAGACCCGCTCGCAAGCGGGTCGATGGTGGCCAGTGCGCATGCGCACGTCGGAGCCGGCACCATCGTGCGCATGCACGAGACCCGGATAGCGACGGGCAAATCGTCGCTCCGGGTCTCGTACCAAAGGGGGCGTGCTGTCGATGTTGAGTGACAGCACGCCCCCGTTGGTGGGCGTGCCGGGGCGTGGCTGCCCAGACAGAGGCGTTTCCATGGGAACGCCTACTGTCTGGGGCCGGCCCCACTGACATCACAAGTGATGTCAGTGGGAGTGCTTTAGGCTCTGTTTGAGCCGAAAGCACTCCAGGGATTGCGGCAACGAGACCCTACCACAAGGGTCTCGTCACAAGCCCAATGGTCGGGATGGTCTTGACCATCGCGACCATCTTCCTGGCCGCTCGCTATAACTTTGGGTGATCACCCACAGCTATACGAGCGGCCAGGAGATTCCAAGCACCAATAAAAAACATAGTATAGCTGATAGAACTAGTGACTGAACCATGTAAACAAGGGCTGCTACTAACGAAAGCGTGTCCCATGTATGCATGGGTACCCAAATAATTATATATATATGGAATCAAGGCAATACAATCACTGATATAATAAAATTATACTATTATAGGAAACAACTCAGAGGAAGTTGTTCATTAAAACTAAAAGGTTTAACGGTGTTCAACCTTACAATCCAGCGCGCCTCCAATTGTAATAGGGATTTCTCTCTATCTCCACCCCTCATATTCTGAGGCACAAAGTCGATGATTTTATAACGAAGGGAAGGTAAATTGTGTCTCGCTTCTTTAAAGTGGCGTGCCACCGGTTGGTCAATGTCCCTGCCCTCCAGGGCAAGGCGAATTGCCGATCGGTGTAACGCCATCCTTTCTTTAAATTTACGGTGAGTTTTCCCTATATAAAGGTAACCACATGGACATTTAATGTAATACATGACAAAACTGCTACTGCAAGTCAAAGTATGTCTGATGACAAATTTCTTTCCATTATGGGGATGAGAAAACATGTCTCCAATATCTAAAAAACTGCACGTTGTGCATCCAAGGCATCTGAAACATCCTTTTTTCTTAGTTAGAAAATGTCCTGCTGTTTCTTCTTTTAAAGAGGTGATGTCTTTGCGTACAATCATATCTGCAATATTTTTGCTGCGCCGATAACATGGTAATATTTTTGTCTGTTTCAGTGCCGGTAGATCTTTATCAGAGCTCACCATAGGCCATAACTGCTTAGCAGAAGATATAATTTTTTTCGTTCCTGAATTATAATCATTCACCCATATCATGGATTTGGAGATGTCTTTCGTTCTGGATTGTTTTAAAGTGTTCTCCCTAGGAATTTTTAACACTTTGTTTTTGATGCTCTTCAATTCTTTAGGATCATATTCTCATGCAACAAATTTGGCAATCATCCTATCCATTTGTATGATAGTTTCAGACGTGATTAGAAATACGATGAACTCGCAATAATTGAGAGAATGGAAGTCCTCTCTTCAGTGCAGTTTGATGGAAGCTGTCGGATTGTAGGATCATATAGTGATCCGTTGGTTTTTGATAAACAGTAGTATATATTTTGTCATTGATTTAAATTGATTTGAACATCTAAAAAATTGATGGTAGATTTACTGGTATTAAAGGTGAACTTAATGTCTGGATCCTTGCTGTTAATATCATTCATGATAGCAATAAATTCTTGTTCAGAACCTTTCCAGATAACCAGTAAATCATCTATATATCTGGTGAAAAAATATATTTTAGTATAGATCAATGGGTCCACAAAGAATAAATCATGTTCAAAGTGGAACATGAATGCGTTGGCAAACGACGGTGCCACGCAGGATCCTATTGCGCATCCCATTAATTGCAAGAAAAACTTGCCATCAAAAAGATAATAATTTCTCTTTAGGGTCAATTTTAGGAGTTGAATAAAGAAATACAAGTCAGGGCCAGTATACAAAGTAGAGGAGGTTAACAGATTTCTTGTGGCCGCAATACCTCTATTGTGGGGAATGCTGGTATACAGACTGATTACGTCTATTGTACACAATAGACAATCTTTGTTTAAATCAGATAAAGCATTCAGTTTCAAAATTAAATCAGTTGTGTCTTTCAAGAACGAATTTTGAGTCTATTACCGGCTGCATGTAGTGATCCAGAAATTGAGCTACTGTATATAAGATGGAATTTCTGGTCGTTCTTCCTGGAGGTCACACTGGGTCTTTGTGGATTTTTGGTAAAGTGTAAAGGATCGGGACTATTGGATGAGATGGAATTAATGCTGTAGCTGTTTTTTTGTTGATGATATTATTATCCACAGCGGTATCCATTATTTCTTGTAGTTCTTTCAAATAAATGTGAGTTGGATCTGAATCCAATGATTTCTATATTTTATGGTAACTCAGTTGTCTGTAAATCTCTGTCTTATAGTCTTGCAGATCCATAACCACTATACGTCCTCCTTTGTCTGCACTACGAATGATGATATCTTTGTAATTTTGTAGATCCTTGAGTGCATTCTGTTCGGCCACAGTTAAATTATTGTATTTAGGTTTACCTAATTTGGATACAACTTCAATCTCCTGGCCCACCATTCTGTTAAATGTTTTTAGGGATGCGTTGTTGGAAAGGGGATCAAAATTAGATTTTGTTTTAATGGGTCACGGTTGGTTCGTTGATGTAGATTGCTGTAAGTTCGCTCCAAAAAATTATTTTAATTTCAATTGTCTGGTGAATCTGTGCAAATCAATCTTACTCTGAAACGGGTTAAAAGAATTCGTAGGGACAAACGAAAGTCCTTTATTTAATACTTTATATTCCAGAGAAGATAGGTTTCTTGAGGAGAGATTGAAAATCAGGTTTTCTTTTTCAGCTGTATTCTTGGCCGACCTCGACCACTGGCCCCCCCTCCTAGTGTAGACTCGTCGGCGGGGTCCTTGCGAGCTCTCGTTGTCACCCCCGCAGGTGGTTTGCCTAAAAAAGAATTGCTGCTGGTACCAGCACATTCTGATTCACTAGTACTGGTGTACTCACCACCTGTGTGGTCAGAATCAATAGGGTGAGTTTTGTTCCTCTTGAATGTTCTATATCTCGGTCTATTGTCCTGGGGTTTGGGGTTCACAGCCCAACTGTATACCTTGTTTTCTTCGTAATCCCTGATTACGGTGGACAATTTATCTCTCTTAAATTTGACCAAGTCCTTTTTATAGATTTCTACTTGTTTCTGGAGTTTCTCAACCCAATTACAGGTCTGATCACTGGTTAATTTATTTAGGTGAATTTGTTCATATGCTTCAATTTTGGTTTTAATCGAGGCTAACTCCCTGCCTGACTCTTCTACAACCAGTAAAATTAAATCGAAAGAACACTTATTCAGTATTGCTGCCCATTTACGGCAAAACTCTGCGTTGTGTCGTCCGATTGTGGGAGTATTTCTAATTCTAAGCCCCGAGGGATACGTTTTTCCCTGAAGTAGTCTGATAGACTCACTCCGTGAAGCAAAAAATTAACAAAAACAAAGTATTGGAAAAACGTGTAGCCTTGCGTATAATAGAACAGGTATAGGGTGCCTTGGCTAGAGACAGAGGAACAGCCGCATCACCGCTGTTCAATCAGTCCAAAAAATACAGTCCAAGTCAGTCCGGCACTCACACATAAATAATTCCTAGGGAGAACACTTTAAAACAATCCAGAACGAAAGACATCTCCAAATCCATGATATGGGTGAATGATTATAATTCAGGAACGAAAAAAATTATATCTTCTGCTAAGCAGTTATGGCCTATGGTGAGCTCTGATAAAGATCTACCGGCACTGAAACAGACAAAAATATTACCATGTTATCGGCGCAGCAAAATATTGCAGATATGATTGTACGCAAAGACATCACCTCTTTAAAAGAAGAAACAGCAGGACATTTTCTATCTAAGAAAAAAGGATGTTTCAGATGCCTTGGATGCACAACGTGCAGTTTTTTAGATATTGGAGACACGTTTTTTCATCCCCATAATGGAAAGAAATTTGTCATCAGACACACTTTGACTTGCAGTAGCAGTTTTGTCATTTATTACATTAAATGTCCATGTGGTTACCTTTTATATAGGGAAAACTACCCGTAAATTTAAAGAAAGGATGGCGTTACACCGATCAGCAATTCGCCTTGCCCTGGAGGGCAGGGACATTGACCAACCGGTGGCACGCAACTTTAAAGAAGCGAGACACAATTTACCTTCCCTTCGTTATAAAATCATCGACTTTGTGCCTCAGAATATGAGGGGTGGAGATAGAGAGAAATCCCTATTACAATTGGAGGCGCGCTGGATTGTAAGGTTGAACACCATTAAACCTTTTGGTTTTAATGAACAACTTCCTCTGAGTTGTTTCCTATAATAGTATAATTTTATTATATCAGTGATTGTATTACCTTGATTTCATGTATATATAGATGATTGTTTGGGTACCCATGCATATATGGGACACGCTTTTGTTAGTAGCAGCCCTTGTTTACATGGTTCAGTCGCTAGTTCTATCAGCTATACTATGTTTTTTATTGGTGCTTGGAATCTCTATGTTCACTATTGTTGGGATCCTGTTTCCTAGGCAACCGCCCACTCTCTGGCGGCTTCACCGACGTGCTACGTCAGATTGGACACGCACGGGTGACGTCATCGGGGGTGGACGCATTGCCGGAGCTGGACGGATCGTGTGCACTTGTGGTGACCTTTATAAGGTAAGATGTTTCCTTTTTTACTCTATGCTGTATCCTTGACAAAAGATTAAAAATCGGAAACGTTGGAGTTGATCCTAGTGATGAGCAGTGGATGATTTAACTTTTTAAGTCCTTAAGAGTGCCGCCGTGATTTTCGGATCTATACATGACATCTTCATTGGTGTATGGAGGGCACCTGGGCAAGTGAATTATTTATGTGTGAGTGCCGGACTGACTTGGAACATGAATATATATATATATATATATATATATATATATATATTATGAACACATAGAGGCGGCACTCGGACACTTTCAAATGGAATGTGCAAAAGAAAAGATTTAATCCATCAACGTTTCGGGACCTCCCGTCCCTTCCTCAGGATGTACAGTACAGAACAAAGGGCAGCACTCCTGGGTTTTAAACAGCATCAAACTGGACTCTCCCTTTACTCCAACGTTTCAGAAATGTAGTATTTCCTTTATCAAGGATACAAATATTAAAATGTTCTTACCTTATAAATGATTTCACCCATGTCATGAACATGTCAAACGGCGTACCCGTCACTTCCGGGGTTATGTGCGGCAACGTCACATGCCAGGAGGCGGGAAAACACGCACATTGCGCATTCCCCGTCAATTGCTAGGGAAACATAAACAGAAGTGACACTACCACCATCAATATTACACGGCATACATTGGCACATCACTGCTAATCATGAGTACACTGGTATGAATTAATAAACTGCAATCAGTATAAAAGTACAAAGAAGGGCAGTACCACATTAATCATACTGTACAAATGGCGATCATATACTTAATGTCACATCAGAGAGACACATCGATACTGTTCACATTTAGATTAGCAGCAGATTGTAAGTAAAATATACATAGACAATCCTTAGAGACATCATGTAATATAAGTTACATTTTAATACACAATATATTTCTCCTAAAAACTCATAAGCAAAAACCACATTCTGTCAGTAAATATGTCTTCACCAAATTTTTTATGCTATAAATGAACATGCGCTAGGTATATTATGTTTATGCATAAGTTATTTCATTCATCTGCATAACATTAGATTGCATTTTGTGCAGCATCTTTGCATAAGAATAACATGTAAGCAGTGAAAGTCAAACACCAGGGACCTGCATTGTAAGACTAACTGCTAGAAACAGTAAGCAAAACTTGAAAGTGACAATTGTTCATTCAGACCAAAAGGAGTGTCAGGTTTCAGCCTAGGATCGGCCATTACTCACCACAGCGTCGACTTCCCCTGACTTCTCGTGCGGTCAGACGTCAGGTGCACCAGCGAGTGATGCGCTGAGGATTATCCCTTAGGTGCACTTGAACATTCATGTGCTGCTCCGTGACTTGGTTACCGAGGTTGCTGTCATGAGCGCAGCCATGACAGTCTTCATCACCTGACTTACCCTTCGTCCAATGTTAGGATGGTTGTTGTCAGCTGACGCTGTCCTCCAATGGACTGCTACTTTGGGGTATATTACTGGGCTCTGGACAACAGGAAGTTGCCTGTACAACGTCAATTCTACTAGTGTTTGCTTGCCGTCACTTCGTTCCAGTTTCCCTTGTTATTCAGCTCGCGAGTCATTTCTAGTTACTAACCTGTGCCAGCGGTGTGTCTGGATACCTTGCCCGCGTACTCTGTGCATCCTCCAAGTACAACTACAGTGTCACTCTCCTGTGCCAGTGGTGCGTCTAATACCGTGCCCGCACACTCTGTGCATCCTCCACGTACAACTACAGTGTCACTCTCCTGTGCCAGCGGTGCGTCTAATACCTTGCCCGCACACTCAGTACAATATCCAAGTACGGAATCCTCGCTAGTGCTTCTTTCAGAAGTATACTCTCCTGGGCCTCATCCGTGTTGTCTCCCTCCATTTCCCACCTGTATTGGATACCTGACCAAAGGGCCGTAGGTCCGCATCTCCCAGCAGGTTAGACTCCGCACCTTTAGTCAGGTCTCGCCAACATCCGATACTTGTAGCCCCTCGCATTCGATTCCTTCCACAACCAGGGACCTCAGCTTTCAGCTCCTCAGTAGAAGATCCTCCTGAGCCAGTCGTGACAAGGAGCTACTGTGTTGAAGTTAAATATCCAGCGAGCTTCAAGCTGTAGAAGTTTTTTTGCTCTATAACCTCTGCGTACTGAATTAGGCACATGATCAATCAATTTATATCTTAAAGTAGCAAGTGAGTGTCTTTCACTAAAAAAAAGTTTAGTCACTGATTGCTCTACATCTCTCCCCTCCAACACAAGTCTGATAGAGGAGCAATGCTGAGCAGTCCGCTCTCTGAAGCTATAAATTGTCTTGCCTATATAAGCCAAGCCCCACAGACTGTCACAGTGTGCCGGACATCAGGTGGTAGTCACCGGGTCCTGAGACACTGGACTGACAGGCAGTGGGCGGGGGGTCCTTGGTGCCTGCTGACAATGCATCCTGCTCCCTCCGCTGGCTGTAACAGGCGGCCACGTTTCTCCTAGGAGCACACGCACCGACCTATGTTAAATTTAAATGGGCAGGCGCGCCAAACGTGACCTCACGTTTGTTGTGGGATTTTATCTCCTCCCTATAAGAGGGATTCTCTGGCAGCACACAGGTGTCCTGTATTACTTGGCTTCTGACTCCTGACCATGGCTTTTGTTCGTGGCCCCGATTTCGTCTGCTCCCTTGCTACTGCGTTTGATATCTGGTTCTGAGCTTGGCTATCCTCCGTGACCTGCATACGTCTGCTCCCTGGTACCGTCTTGCTCGTTTGGTTCCAACCCGTCCTGTCTACTACACTTATATTTTCTCTGCTCCGTCCAGAGTACACCAGTGCCTGTATAAGGGAACCTATTCTGAGGGCCGCAACCTGTGTGTCGGAAGCAGCCAAGTCCATACCTTCTTGTGAGGGTCCCTGGTGAATACCGGCTGTACATTAGGCTCCGCGCCTCAGAAATAGGTCACGCCAATCCCTAAATACGGGTTGCATCCACTATCCACCCGAGAGTTGTGACGGAATACTCTACCCCAAAAAACATGGATGCTGCTGGTAATTTGTCACGACGTGACCTGCTTGAGAACCTCCTCGCCAGAGTTGTGAAGCAAGACCAGGCTCAGATTATGCAGCGTTTGTAGACACTAATGTAGTGAGTGGGTGTCGCTCAGGCACCTCCAGGTACAACCAGTTCCATCTCCTACGGTGACTGTACAAGCTGCGGGTGCTTCCGCGCCATTACGGATTCCGAATCCAGCAAAGTATCATGGGGACCCCAAAGGCTGTTGTGGATTCCTGAATCAGTGCTCGATTCAGTTTGAAGTCCAGGCGGCAAGCTTTCCTTCTGACAGGACGAAAGTGGCTTACATGTTGTCGGGCATTGGCTTGGGCCTCTCCATTATGGGAAAAGAATAATCCTATGGTCAACAACAGCGCTGAGTTCCTGAAAGCTTTTCGGAAAGTCTTCAATGAATCTGGGCGAGTATCCTCCGCAGGGTCGGCTATTTTGCAAGTGAAACCAATCTGTGGGACAGTATGCTGTGCAGTTCTGACCCCTTGCTTCAGAGTTTGGGTGGAACAATGAAGCCTTGGTCGCCGCATATATGCAGGGACTGTCGGATCAAATTAATGATATCCTTGCATCCAGGGAATTGCCAACTTCCTTGGTCGACTTGATCTCCTTGTGTATCTGGGTAGATTTTCGTCAAAGAGAGAGAGCACGTGAAAAGGAACAGTCTCGCCGCTTTACCTTTTAAGCTCGCTCCAGGTTTCACGGCACCAGTTGAGCCTCCAGAGGAACCCATGCAGATTGGGAAGTCTAGCCTTCCTGCAGCAGAAAGGGAAAGGAGGTTCAAAAATATACTTTCTTTGTACTGTGGTGAACCACGTCATCCTCTCTCTGGGAAACAAGAAGGCCTAATTGATCGAGGGGTGGTCAGATTAGGTGCGTTTCAACACACCCCAAAAGACAATGCTGCTTCCCAGTTCTCCATCAATGTAACTTTGGTCGTGGGAAATTCCTCTAAAGACTTCAAGGCCTTTTTAGACTCTGGAGCCGATGGCAATTTCATCACAGCCAAGAAGGTTCAAGAGTTAGGGATTTCAAGTGTGCCGCTGCGAAACCCTCTGTGTCATTGGTGTGGATGGAAATAAACTTCCTACGGATACTATTCATTCACAGACAACAGAGATCATCATGCAAATAGGTGCTCTTCATCGAGAGTTGATAACATTCTACATTCTCCCGTCAGCCGAGAGTCTGGTCATTCTGGGTCTTCCTTTTCTCCGCAAGCATGCCCCTGTTGTAGACTGGGAAGAACCGTAAATCCTGTCGTGGGGTTCCAAATGCCGTGGGTTTTGTTTATCATCTGTTAAACCTCCACACCGTGCCATTCGAAGACTAGCTTCCAGTTCCATATCAGTCCTTTAGAGACGTGTTCAGTAAAAATGGCCGCAGAGACACTTCCTGCTCATCGGGAGTGGGACTGCGCTATTGACCTACTACCTGGGAGGGTGCCGCCCCGTGGAAGAATTTTTCCTCTTTTGCATTCTGAGTCAGAGGCAGGAACCAAATACGTTAAGGAAAATCTGGAGCTTGGGTTTATCAGGGAGTCTAAATCACCCACTGGAGCTGGTCTTTTCTTCGTTAAGAAGAAGGACGGAGGTTTGAGACCATGCATTGATTACCGGGGCCTGAATGCGATTACCATTAAGGCGATTACCATTAAGGACCGGTATCCCCTACCTCTGATTTCTGAGCTCTTTGACCGAATGAAAGGGGCAATATTTTCACCAAGCTGGATCTTCGTGGGGCCTACAACTTAATAAAAATCCAGTCTGAGGATGAGTGGAAGACAGCCTCTAATACCCATGATGGCCACTATGAGTATTTAGTCATGCCTTTTGGATTAAGTAATGCCCCAGCTGTTTTCCAAAAGTAAAAGAATCATATCGTCCAGTATCTGTTATACAAGTACGTAGTGGTATATCTGGACGATATCGTGATATTTTTGGAGGATATAACAAGTCATCGCCAATATGTGTGTGAGGTGCTGTCACGACTCCGGGCTAATCAGCTTTTTTGCAAGCTTGAGAAATGCCCCTTTGAGCAAAAGAAACTAACACTTTTGGGGTACATCATTTCGGGTTCCTGTCTTAGAATGGATCCAGAGAAGCTTGCCAACATTGTAAACTGGCCCTGACCAGGCGGGTTGAAGGCTTTACAACGCTTCCTGGGGTTTTGCAATTTCTACCACCAGTTCATCAGGAATTATTTGTCCATTGCAGCTCCCATCACTGCTCTTACCAAGAAGGTTCAACACACTGGTGTATGGCCACCTGAGGTGGATGCTTCTACGGTTGGTGTGGGGGCGGTGCTGTTGCAGAGGGATAAAGAAAACAAGTGGTACTCCTGTGGGTTCTTCTCCCGAAAATTCTCTGCGCCAGAGAGGAACTATGCTGTCTGAGATAAGGAATTGATGGCCACCAAGTTGGCTCTTCAGGAATGGCATTACTTGGGGAGCTAAATTTCCGGTGACAGTATATGCCATTCATAAGAACTTGACGTATATCATGATGGTCCATTGTTTAAATTACCGTCCTTCTAGTTGCTCGTTATTTTTTGATCGGTTTAATCTGGTGATTGCCTATCAGTAGGGTAATAAGAATATCAAGGCTGATGCACTGTCTCAAGCATTCAGTTCTGCTGAGATGGAGGAAATAAGAGGACAAGCCCATTCTAAACCCTGCTTGCTTCGTGGCTGTTACCAACAAGGTCAAGATTCCATCGGGGAAAACATTCATAGCACCTGAGTTCCGGTCCAAGGTGCTTCAGTGGGCACATTCTTCACGTTTTAGTGGGCATGCAGAAGTCTATAGAACTCTGGAATTAATCCTCAGGGGGTATTGGGGGCCAACGGTCCATCAAGATGTGAAGAATTTTGCGGCAGCCTGTCATATTTGTGCTCAGCACAAGGTTCATCTGCACTCTCCATCAGGTCCTCTGTTGCCACTACCAGTGCCTGATTGTCCTTGGACTCGCATTTCTATGGACTTTCTGACGGATCTACCTTCATGCCAAGGGTTCAATACTATCGTGGTGGTGGTGGTGGATAGATTCTCCAAGGCTATCTACTGCACCAAAGTTGGCGAAAGTGTTTTTTTGGAGAAATCTTTAGGTTGTATGGGTTTCCTAAAGGCATTGTTTCTGACCGGGGGGTACAATTTACCTCTAGATTCTGGAGAGCATTATGCAGGTACTTTGGCATCCATTTTGAGCTTCTCTTCGACCTACCATCCGCACTGTTATGGCCGAACGGAGCGAGTAAACAAAGGTTTAGAGAAGTTTATTCGGATGTATGTTTCTGCCAATCAAGATGACTGACTGGCTTTCTCTGTTGCCTTTGGCCGGGTTTGCCAACAATAATCTGCACCATGAAGCGTCGGGGCATTTTCCATTTTTATTCAGTACGGACTGTTACCTGAGTTACCAGGTCTTCAGTCCCACTTCCAGCTGTGCATGGTACAGGCAATTGGTTTTGTAATATCTGGAAGGGAGGTAAAGAGGAATTTTGTGCAAAGCCTCATCAAGGTATAAACTTTTTGCAGACAGAAAGAGGAGGCAGGGTCCGGTGTTAAGTCCTAGTGATAAAGTTTGGCTGTCAACCAAGAGATTGAGTTCCAACCATGAAGTTTGCTCCCAGATACATTGGTTCTTTTCAGATTCTTCAGGTGATCAATCCAGTGGCATTCCATTTAAAATTACCTGGTACACTTAGGATACCCAATTTGTTTAATGTATCTCTCCTGAAACCCCTGCCTGGTGCTTAATCATTTCTCGACACCTCACAGTCCTTCTGCGGTTTCAGTGGACATCAGGAGGAGTATGAGGTGAAACAGATCATGGACTCCAGACTTTCTAGGGATCTGTACTGTTCCTGATAGATTGGAAGAGGTATGGTCCTGGGGAACGTTGTTGGATCAAGGCCTCAGACATTTCTGCACCTCAACTACTTCGGAAATTCCATCAAAAGCTTCCTGACAAACCATTTGTGGGGTGTTCGGTGCCCACCCCTAGAGGGGGGGAGAATAATATCACAGTGCGCCAGACACCGGGGGGTTCTTACCGGGCCTGGCGACACTGGACTGACAGGCAATGGGCAGGGGGTCTTTGGCGCCCGCTGCTGATGCATCCTCGTAGGAGACATTAGACTCAGTGCCTCAAAATAGGTCACGCCAATCCCTAAATATGGGTTTCATCCACTATCCATCTGAGAGTTGTGACACGGACATTTAATAATATAGATTAAATATTTACTGGTGCACGTTAAAACATGCTTGATGGGTATCTTCCTACCAGAATGTGGATGAGTTGTAAAATTACCTATGTCTAAATACCAACATGTTGTACAACCTGTACATCTAGAACACCCAGGATTTTTGCTTAAAAAATTACTGGGGTGGTCTTTGGCAGCAACTGTAATATTACGCACCAACCAGTCCCTAAGGTTTTTACCCCTTTTATGACAAGACAGCAACTGGGTGTCCTTGAAACAGGGTAGTGTTTTCTTTTCTAATTTTACAATATTCCAGAGATGTTTTTGAAGTTTTATTCACCAACTGGCTTACTATTGAATATCTCTTGACAAGAGGGAGGAGATTACGTTCTTTTTTCTTTTTATCTCTCAAACAATCTTCCGTTGGGATAGATGAAGCTTTATTTATTTTTTTTAACATCAATAGTATTTTTTGAATTTTTTAATATATAATCAAAATAAAAGGGGGGAAAGATACAGAGCAAAAAAAGGATAGGGAAGGAACATATTAGGGATGCATATCCTAAAATAAACATCAGAAAATACAGTAAACAAAGCTACAGATAATTGGAAAAGTACAAAATATAACACGGTAAACAAAAAATTAGTCAAAAGCAATAACATGAGCGCTTTTTTAAACAGGAAAATTAGTTTCATTTAAACTGAACTGTAATTGATCAGATAAAGATGGATTATTGATAAGTTTTGCCCCTTCTCAATCAGTCACATACTCCTGCTATCCACTGCATTATTGGAGAAGATGGGGAAGAGGAATAGGGTATATATTCTGTCTCAATTAGGAAATGGAAATGGACTTTATGAAACGCCTTCAAAATGGGGGGGGGGAGTGACTGTTTCCAGTATTGAGCCAGACTGGCTGCTCATTCCGCAATACATATATGGCCCAGGACATACCTCTGGTAAGACTGACCCACGGGTGGATAAATATGTAACAAAGCTAAAGATGGGGATGGAGATAGACAGAGTGCACACACTTTATTAATCAGTGAAAATACTTCCAGCCAGAAAGTACGGAGAACAGGACAGGACCAAAAGACATAAAAAATAAGGCCTGCGTCTCCACAATTTTGCCAGCAAAACATAGTACAGTATGGCCAGAAGGTAAGTATGTAATTTGTCAGGAGTGAGGTACAATCTATTTAACATGCAATTCTGCATGATTCATACATCTCAACATTTTAAAAGGCATTGTATAAATTATAGACCATTGAGCATCAGAAATACGGTGACCTAAATCCAATTCCCATCGAAGTTGAACAGCAGATTTAATGGTAGAACACAATCCCAGAAGAAGTTGATACCAAAAGGAAATACCCCCCTTGGTTAAGACAAGACTATATATCATTGCGAGGTGGATGTATTGGTCCTAGAGAGCATACCACACTACTAAATAAATGTTGAATCTGGAGGTAATGAAATAATTCAGTAGAAGGGTGGGAGTAATGGCAGCGTAGAGCAGAAAATGGCATTAGAGTACCACTATCCATAATATCACACCTGGAACTCCAAAGAGAAATATTGAGATTTGGAATCAATTTGGCAATAACCATAAAAGATAGGGCAGAGAATGGGAGGGACATTTCCTCAATGTAGGAGACTAATTTATCCCACACAGAAAGCGTGGACTTAATAGAGGGAAACAATATAGTGGTAGAGGGACGAATGTGTTTAGGTGTCCACAATGAATCGGTCAACGGAAAACCTGGGAAACACAATTGTTCAAGGGGCATCCTTGTGTTAGCAGTGGGTTGACCCAACCAATCTTGCAGTTCAGCTAGACGAAATGCCTCTAAATATTTAGGCAAATCGGGTAAAGACTTTGGGAGAGTCATACGAAACCATAACAATTTTGATGGGCGATTCTTCCAAAGATAACGGGACAGGATAAAATTACATTTATCCAAATACTTGGTAGGGACGTGAATTGGGATTGTGCAAAAAAGATACATAAGTTTTGGGAGTAAGGTCATCTTGAATGCTGCTAAATGACCTAGCCAGGAAATGTCATAGGATAACAAAGATTTAGTATACTTGTTCAAGCAATGGTCGGAATTTGACATAAAAAATTAAGGAAGGGTCAGGAGAGATATGAATGCCTAGCCACTGAGTAGAGGAAGGTCGCCAGTTATAAGAAAATTGAGGACGAAGAGAGGAAACCACATAATTTGAAAGATTAACTGGTAATGCATCAGTTTTAGTTTTATTGAGCTAATAATATGAAATTAAAGAAAATTGGAGAGCGCTAGACAGAGGTATAAAATTTATTGGTCACTACCAAAAAACATGCATTAATAAAAACCTTTCATTGTAATAATAAAATACAGTATAGATTGATGAATCCAAGACCTATTATTGGTGAGAACCACTTTGTAATAATCAAGCAATAAAACAAAAAGACAGCATATGGTAAGCAACTATAGATCAGTATATGATTAGCTGAAAAGTGTCTCATCCACTCCACATCCAGCTCAGAAAGCGTTAAATTAATTAAATAATCATTAATAATTAAACATCATGTAAATGAGGCAATGAAACCAAGGGGGTTAAAAACAAAAAGAACATCCTCAGCAAAAAGACAAAGCTTATGAGTGTCCAACCTATGGTAACTCCAGGGAAAGACCCGTCTGGTCGAAGCCTAGCTGCCAAAGGCTCTATAGCTAATGCAAACACTAGAAGAGAAAGGGGAACCCTTGTCTAACAACATTAGAGATGGGGAACATGTCCGAGTGAGAGCCATTACTGAACACCCTCTCGGATGGGGAACTATATAGAGCAAGGATAGCTATTCGGCCACCAAATCCGAACCTTGTGAGAACCATGCGCATATACAACCAATTCAACTTGTCAAAAGCTTTTTCAGCATCGAGAGAAAGTAGAAGAAAATCAGAATTAGATACAGGACCAAAATCCAATAAATTAAATACCCTATGAGTGTTATCGGAGGCCTGTCTACTGGAACAACATTATATATTCCGTTATAGAGCATCCCAAATGTTCAGTTCATGGGGAGAAATAAGTTTTAAAAAAAGGGAAGGGAACCAAAATGACCTGGTACATTGGGTCCATAGGACTATTGCAAGGGAGAAAATGTGCAGTAGGAATAGCATCTGGGAAGCAGTGCTAACACCACCACCCAAGTTAAAAAAAACAACTGAGTGATACAAATTAGCATAAAAATATATCTAACAATATATAACATAGGCAAATAAAAATTGCAGCGCAAAGGTAATATAAATTCAACCAACATGTTAACGCAAGTGTCCCAAGAAGAAACAGAAGCACCTGCAAAGAGATGCGCCTAAAAATGGGCAAGGTCCAACACAGTCCACAAATGATGGAAACATAAAAATATAAAAGACATTCATGTTGTAGACCAATCGGGTTGAGGAGAAGGATGTTTCCGAGCAGAAGCTGGCGGCTTGACCGGAATGTCCCAATCCAACAATAACGTTATCCCGGCATTAAATGAGGAAACACCATGCGATGAGCCTTCATAATGAATAATCAATTTAACTGGAAATCCCTAGCGATACTAAATCTTTTGAGCATGAAGAGCGGAGTTAATCGATGCCAGGGATTTTCGCTTGGAGATGGTTAATGCAAAAAAGTCCAGAATAAGTTGAAGACTCTCCAGCATATCTAACAGCTTGAAGAATACAGTCCTTTTTTGTAAAAAGTGAACTCTGAGAAGTGTCTCTTGGAAGAGAACTAGCAACTGGTTGAGGTCTAGGGAGTCAGTGAACACTATCAATAAGGAGGTCTTTATCAACCATGTTGTGGAGCAACTTGCGGAAGAGCATCATAACATAGACCAGTAACTCTGAGTTAGAGACTGAATCAGGAATGCCCAGAATTTTGATATTATTCCTACGGGAACGATCCCCCATATCCACCATTTTATTTTTAAAATCCTCCATTTCTGATAGTTGCAAATTTAAGAGCAGATATAAGATCGTTATGTGAATGTCCAGCTCCTCCAACTTGCGCTCTAGGTGGTATGTACGGGTACCGATGGCAGAAAGCTCAGTTTTCACCTCACAAATGCCTGCAGTAAGATCAGTCTTGAAAGTCGCCAGAACTTGACACAGAGTTTTGACTGTAAGAGGAGCATTGGAGGCAGGATCCACGCCAGAATCTAGCAGGAGACTGGAAGCCCCCCTTGAGCCTGGACTGCCAGCCACAGCTGGAGGCAAAATCCCAGTGGATGAACTGTAAGTGTGAGATATCTTCTGGCTGGGAAATACCACAGGAGGAGGAAGGCCACCTTTAGGGCATTTGGGAGGCATAATCTAGCAAAAACTGAGAACAATAGGAAGCCAAATATAAGTAACATGTCACAGCGATGGCTCAAACTTCCAGTGCAAAGAAAAAAGATAGTGTTGGTGGAATAATAAAAAAAATGGTTAGATATGCATGAAAAAACATGGGAAATGAGAGGTTCGATACACATGAAGAACTTGGGTGGTGTGGAGATAGTAGGTCACATCTGCGTCAGCAATTGGAACTCCACAAGCATAATGAGTAATATAATTCACCATTTGTGCTGTAGGTAAGAACCAGGGCCAGCCACAGTATTCTCCTCCAGCACTTTAAAAAGGAACCAGCATGCACAGGTAATTAAGGAGAAGCTTCCTATAACATGCAGAGTTAGTCCACCAGCAGATGGTAGTATGGAGCTGCCAGAATAAAAAATGGCCACCGGAATACAGCGGAAGAGGGCCAGGCCCACGGAAACTTTTCTTTACTAATGGGGCCCACAGTAGAAGCGGGGAGACACTCCAGGCAGAGTGGACAGACACTAATCAGTCCCCAGGCACCGAGAAGGTGCCCGCAGGTCTGGGACACCCAGCACTATCAGGCACTGTAACGGAGGGCGGCCTGGTCCAGGGGAGCAGGACCACCGGTAAAGAGACCTCCAGGAGGAGTGGGGAGAGCCGCAAGGAGAGAAGTCTCTAGGAACCAGGGAGACATGGCCACGGGTGATGCTCCAGCAGCCCAGTAATTGATGGAAGGCAGCTGGCTGTAGCACTTCAAAGGCTCCGAAGTGACATGTAGCACCACAGCAGATGTTTGAGGTGGGCGGACAGGTAAGCTTAATTTTTAGAAGCTTGTATTTCATGGTAATTATATACTTTTTTTAGTCATCAGTTCCATCTCGTGTTCCATTTGTTTGACATCGTTGGTAATTCTCTGTATTCTTAGGAATTGTGAAAAAGGTAGCCCCTTAGTTATGGACTGTGGATGATGACTTCTTGCATGCTTAAACAAAACTGACTCAACATCCATATCCGAAAAACGTACTCTCTCCAATCGGTAACATAATCCTACTAAAGCCAGCCACGTCACTTTTACTTGCCACAGTCGTCATCCCTCTAATTTAATGAGCCAGAGGTAATGTTAAAGTGCAATAATAATCTTATAAGTACTCAGAAATTATGTAAAAATTTATCAACGAGGGTTCAAAATGCCACCTTAACTCATAACAACAGTCAAAGTGTGCAGTTCATAGCCAGATGTGAATTATTTATTATATTGTGTCGACGTGACTAGCAGATACACAAATATACCTCACCAACAAAGGGCTATGTGCAATTAAAAGAGCTATTGAAAGTAATGTAATCTACAAAGGGCCTGAAGTATCTTTTCTTCTAACACTATTGGAAAAAAACGTTAACCATTAATTACTTCTACTTTGATCGTAACCATTACTTACAATTGTAGTCAAGTGCAATGGGGTGCCATGTGGCCCCTACATTCGCGAATATCTACAGTATATGTCATTTGTGGAACAGTGATTGTTTTTGGACAACAAAGTGTTTACGGAGAATTTTTTTATTATATACACGTTTTATAGGCGTCGTACTAATGCTCTGGAAAGGTACCTGTGTGGAATTTGAGTCTCAAATGTCAGTAATTAATACTATGGATGATACTATCAAGTTTACGTATACCTGTAGCGAAAAATCAGTTAATATTGTGGATGTTAATATCTCAAGGATCAATCGTAAGATACAAACGTTCTGTACACTATGCCCACGGATATGAACACACTAGTGCATGCAAGAAGTCATCCACAGTCCATGACTAAGGGGTTACCTTTTTCACAATTCCTAAGAATACGGAGAATTACTCACAATGTCAAACAAATGGAACACGAGATGGCAATGATGACTAAAAAATTTTTGGAGAGAGGATATAATTACCATGAAATACAAGCTGCTGAAAATAAAGCTTCATCTATCCCAGAGGGAAGATTGTTTGAGAGATAAAAAGAACGTAATCTCCTCCCTCTTGTCAACAGTTATTCAACAGCAAGCCGGTTGGTGAATAAAACTTCAAAACATCTCTGGAATATTGTAAAAGTAGAGAAAACGCTACCCTGTTTCAAGGACACCCAGTTTCTGACTTGTCATAAAAGGGGTAAACCTCTTAGGGACTGGTTGGTACGTAATGATATTACAGTTGCTACCCAAGACCGCCCCAGTCATTTTGTAAGCAAAATGGGTGTTATAGATGTACAGGTTGTACAACATGTCGGTATCTAGACATAAGTCATTTTATAACTCATTCACATTTTGGTAGGAAGGTACCCTTCAAGCATGTTTTAACATGCACCAGTAAATATGTCATCTATATTATTAAATGTCGGTGTGGCTTGGCTTATATAAGCAAGACAATTTGTTGTATCAGAGAGCGGGCTGCTAATCATCGCTCCTCTTTCAAACTTGCGTTAGAGGGGAGAGATGTAGAGCAACCAGTGACTAAACATTTTTTTAGAGCAAGACACTCACTTGCTACTGTGATATAAATTGATCATGTGCCTAATTCAGTACGCGGAGGTGATGGAGCAAAAAAACTTCTACAGCTTTAAGCTAGCTGGATATTTAACTTCAACACAGTAGATCCTTTTGGTCTGAATGAACACTTACTTGCTGTTTTTAGCAGTTAGTCTTACAATGCAGATCCCTGTTGTTTGACTTTCACTGCTTACATGTTATTCTTATGCAAAGATGCTGCACAAAATGCAATCTAATGTTATGCAGATGAATGAAATAACTTATGCATAAACATAATATACCTAGCGCATGTTCATTTATAGCATAAAAAATTTGGTGAAGACATATTTACTGACAGAATGTGGTTTTTGTTTGAGTTTTTAGGAGAAGTATATTGTGTATTAAAATGTAACTTATATTACAAGATGATTAACAAAATGCAATCTGTTATACAGATGAATGAGAACTTATGCATAAACATAATATACCTAGCGCATGTTCATTTATAGCATTCGGTGAAGACATATTTACTGTCACAGGTTATATATGTTAGAATGTGGTTTTAGTTTGAGTTTTTAGGAGAAATACAGTGGGTAAAATAAGTATTGAACACAACATTTTTCTCAGTAAATATATTTGTAATGGGGCTATTGTAGTGACGTTTTCACCAAATGTCAGCAACAACCCATGCAATCCACACATGCAAAGAAATCAAACCATAGATATCCATAAATTAAGTAATGCGAAATGACACAGAGAAAAAGTACTGAGCACATGAAGAAAGGGAGGTGCAAAAAGGCATGGAAAGCCAAGACACCATCTGAAATCTATCAGTAATTAGAAAGCAATCCTGCCCCTTGTCAGTGCAAATTAATATAAGCTGGTTCAGTCCCAACTGATGGCCTATAAAAAGGTGTCTCATTACCAAGGTGTCACACAAGAAACATCTTATGATGGGTAAAAGCAAAGCGCTCTCAAGTCCTTCGCAACCTTATTGTTGCAAAAAATACTGAAGACATTGATTACAGAAGGATTTCTAAACTTCTGAATATTCCAGTGAGCACTGTTGGGGCCATAATCCGGAAGTGGAAAGAACATAATTTCACCATTGTGAGGTTCTGGTTTTGTTGTGGGCCCGGGGTGGTGATAGGAGCAGACACTGAAGCAGGTTTAAATGAAAAGGTGGAACTTTTAATGAGTGGTTTGATAGACATGAATATGACAAAAACTAAAGCCCAGATATAGCACTAAGTGCACTTGGGAGCTGTGGTGAAGTAATGGGAAAAAGTCCAATTAGTGACAGGCAATGAACAATGTCCAGGAAGTGACTGGTTAATAGAGAATGTTCAGGTAGTGGCAGACAATGGGAACTGTCCAGGTAGTGACTGGTTAATAGGGAAATGTATAGTTGGGGACCGGCTGAAGAAATCAGGTGTAGTGGCTGAAATGAAGAATGCAGGTTGAGGTCAGAGTGTCAGTGGAGGCAAGGTGCAGGGTGAACAGCAGACTCAGGTACTCAGGCAAGAGGAAGGTGATGGAGGATGCAGGGTAGTCCAGTGGAGTTGGAGCAGAGAAGCAGGCAGGCAGGTAGCGTATCACAGGAAACAGGTGGTGAGCACAAGGAACTCTCAGCTATGCTGAGAAACACGTTGCACTGGCAATGAAGTGAGGCTCTGAACCTCCCTAAATACCAAGTGCTGTGCCGTGACTGGCCAGAGAGAGCATGTGACAAACCAGGATTGGGCGATTAGGTCACGTGACCGGAGGCAAGATGGCGGCGCCCATGCCGGAGAGGAACGGAAGCACCACCAGGCCTCACCAGCCCAAAGTGTCAACATGCCCGCACAGAACCACGCACAGCCAACGCCCCTCGCCAAACACAGCGCCACTGCCAGACGCCCCCCGCCATAGTGACCTCACAGGTAATACCTGTCGACCACCATGCCGAGAAACTCTGGTCGTGACAGTACCCTCCCCCCCCTTATGGGTGGCCTCAGGACACTCACCAGGCTTTTCCGGATGAGCAGTATGGAATCTCCTGACCAGGGCGGGAGCATGGATATCTCGAGCATCGGTCCAACAGTGCTCCTCCGGACCGTAACCCCCTCCAATCCAGGAGATACTGCAATCCTCTGCGAATGCGAGAATCTAGGACCTGAGAGACCTCGAACTCCACGCCTCTTTCAGTCTGGATGCGAGGGGGAACAGGAAGGACCTTGCGGAATTTGTTCAATATTAGGGGTTTTAGGAGGGAGCTATGGAATGAGTTTGGAATTTTTAGATAAGTAGGCAGCTGAAGGCGATAAGCCACAGGGTTGATTATTTCTGTGATGGAAAAGGGTCCGATGAACCGGGGAGCAAACTTCATCGAAGGTACTCTGAGACGGATGTTCCTGGTTGGTCTCCAACTTGCATGCAGGGTACCTTCTTACGTCTCCTATCTGCCTGACGTTTATAATGGAAGGACGCCTTCTCCAAATCAGAACATACCTGAGCCCAATTAGATGCAAATCTCTGTACAGTATCCTCCACGGCTGGCACATCAAAGGCAGGCAGGCTTCGAAACTCAGGAATACGAGGGTGAAGACCGTAGAAGATTTGAAATGGGGTTTGATTTGTCGAGGAATGATACGAGGCATTATGTGCAAATTCTGCCCATGGTAGCAATTCAGACCAATTGTCTTGGGATGATGTCATGAAGTTCCTTAGGAAGGTCTCAAGATCTTGATTGACCCTCTCTGTGGATCCATTGCTCTAAGGGTGATAGGCCATGGAGAAGTTTAACTCTACTTGTAGAACAGAACATAAGGCTCTCCAGAACTTTGGCACAAATTGAGTGCCACGATCAGAAACTGTTTCGGTAGGAAGTCCATGGAGGTGAATTATCTGCTGAACGAACAGATGAGCCAAGTCAGGAGTAGTAGGCAGTTTCTTTAGAGTTATATAATAATTAACCATCTTCGAAAATCGGTCTACCACAACCCAGATGGTGGTGTAACCCTGAGAGCTAGGTAAATCCATTACGAAGTCCATGGAGAGATGTGTCCATGGACGTGATGGAATAGGCAGGGGTAACAATTCACCAGCTGGGGCTTGACGCGAAGACTTATGCTGAGAACACGAGGCACAAGAGGAAATAAACTCCAATTCAATCAGTTTTCATGGATGGCCACCAATAACTTCTCTTTAAAAGTTCCAGAGTCTTTCGAGTACCTGAGTGACCTGCAAAACGAGAGGAGTGAGCCCAGGTGAGGAGCTGCTTCCTTAACTCCGGGGGCCACAAAAGTTTTCCCAGTAGGGGGCTGTATCTGTACGGTGGCATACACTCTTTACTCCAGGACACTACGCAGGGTCTCCGATTTGTTGTTACAGAGGAGAGATCTAGACAGAGTATCTGCTTTCTGATTAAGAGCTCCAGATCGGAAGGTCAGGGTGAACTGAAAGCGAGCAAAGAAAATTGCCCATCGGGCTAGACAAGGGCTCACACGCTGGATGTTTTTGAGGAAGAGGAGGTTCCGATGGTCAGTGAAGACAGTGAAGGTTAATTTAGCCCCTTCCATTAGGAATCTCCACTCCTTCAGCGCCAACTTCACTGCCAAGAGTTCTTGTTCACCTATTGCATAGTTCCTTTTGGCAGGAGAGAACTTCTTTGAGAAAAACCCACAGGGATGAACTCTGTTGTCTTCATATCGCTGGTATAGGACTGCTCCTACTGCTTCTGATGAGGCATCAACCTCTAGCAAGAAAGGTCTATTCAGGTGTGGTTGTCTTAAGACTGGAGCTGAGATAAAGGCTTGTTTCAAAAGCTGGAAGGCTGTCTCTGCCTCGGGTGACCATAGGGCAGGTTTAGCACCTTTATGGATTAGGGCCGTAATGGGAGCCATCAGTGACGAAAATCCCTTGACAAAGCGTCTATAATAGTTGGCGAATCCGAGTAATCTCTGGATGGCTTTCAAGGTTTGAGGACGGGACCAATTCAGGATTGCCTGCACTTTTTTGGGATCCATTTCTAGGCTGGAGCCAGAGATGACGTAACCAAGAAATGGCACACGGGTTACACTAAAGACACACTTTTCCAGTTTACAGTAGAGGTGGTTCTTCCTCAGATGAGACAGCACTTCCTTCACATGGTGATGATGTTCTTCTAGAGAAGACGAGAAAATCAATATGTCGTCCAGATAGACAACGACTGACACATATAATAGATCCCGGAAAATTTTGTTAACGAAGCCCTGAAAGACAGCTGGGGCATTGCACAAGCCGAAAGGCATCACAAGGTATTCAAAATGTCCATCCCTAGTATTAAAAACGGTCTTCCACTCGTCACCTGAGCGAATACGAATGAGATTGTAGGCCCCTCTCAGATCTAACTTGGAGAATATGATGGACCCCTTGACCCTGTCAAATAACTCCGTGATTAGTGGAAGCGGATATCGATTTTGACCATTATATCGTTCAGGCCTCGGTAGTCTATACAAGGTCTTAGGCCGCCGTCCTTCTTGGCAACGAAAAAGAATCCAGCTCCGGCAGGAGAGGTGGAGGGGCGAATAAATCCTTTTTCCAAAATTCTCCTTGATTTACTCAGACATTGCTTTGGCATCTGGTAAGGACAGAGGATAGGTATGACCACGAGGTGGCATCTTATCAGGCAGCAGGTCAATAGGACAATTCCATTCTCTGTGAGGAGGTAAGACATTCGCTTGTTGTTCGGAGAAGACATCAGTGAACATTTGATACTCCTTAGGAATTGCTGGAGATATTAATTAAGCTGTTTTCCTTACAGGTCGTATCTTGGGAAGACAGGATTTCTGACAGTCTGTCTCCCATGAAAGAATTGCATAGAACACCAGTCTATCCTAGGATTGTGCAGGCGTAGCCAGGGTAGTCCTAAAATAATGTCTTGGGACGCCTCCGGTATCACTATAAAAACTTCAAAGACTCAGAATGGAGTGCTCCAATACGCACTAGCACTGGTAGAGTTTCCTTGGTGACATCTCCATTAGCCAGAGGCCGACCATCCACGGCAGTCAAGGAAATCGCATGAGTGAAGGATGAACAAGAAACTTGTAGTTTGTCAACTAAGCTGGAGGTTATGAAAATTCCAGCTGCTCCAGAATCTAATAGAGCAGAAACAAAGGCAGGTTTAGGCCTATGCCGGAGCGGAAGCACCACCAGGCCGCACCAGCCCAAAGTGACAACATGCCCGCACAGAACCACGCACAGCCAATGCCCCTCGCCAAACACCAGCGCCACCGCCAGACGCCCCCCGCCATAGTGACCTCACAGGTAATACCCGTCGACCACCATGCCGAGAAACTCTGGTCGTGACAATCATAAACCGGCCACGACCAGGTGCTCCTCACAAGATTTCTGACAGAGGAGTGAAAAGAATTATCAGAAGAGTTGTACAAGAGCCAAGGACCACTTGTGGAGAGCTTCAGAAAGACCTGGAATTAGTAGGCTTTTGTACAAAGAATTAAAGAAATTTCAGTAAGCTTGTTCAATACTTTTTCCCTGTGTCGTTTCACATTATTACACATAACTTCGTTTATGGACATCTATGGTTTGATTTCTTTGCATGTGTGGGTTGTTGCTGACATTTGGTGAAAATTTCACTACAGTAGCTCAATTACAAATATATTTACTGAGAAAAATGTTGATGTGTTCAATACTTATTTTACCCACTATATATTGTGTATTAAAATGTAAATTCTATTACATGATGTCTCTTAGGATTGTTTATGTATATTCTTCTTAACAGTCTGCTGCTAATCTAAATGTGAACTGTATCAATGTGTCTTTTTGTTGTGACATTAAGTATATGATTGCTTGTTGTCCAGTATGATTAATGTGGTACTGCCCTTCTTTGTACTTTTATACTGATTGCAGTTTATTATTAATTCATACCAGTGTACTCGTGATGAGCGGTGATGTGCCAATGTATGCCGTGTAATATTGGTGGAGGTAGTGACACTTCTGTTTTTGCTTCCCTAGCAACTGATGGGGAATGCGCGGTGTACGTGTGGTCCCGCCTCCTGGCGTGTGACGTCGCACACCACCGGAAGTGACTGGTAAGCCGTTTGGCATGTTCTTGACATGGGTGAAATCATTTATAGGGTAAGAATGTCATTGTTTGTTTAATATATATGTATTATTTTCACATCTTTATTTTTCACCTCCCTACATGCAGCAGCAGCTGCTCTTATCTATCCTACACCTTTTTACACTTCACCTTTCCTTATTGGAGTGATGCCCTGGGGTGGCTCAGCTGGGCTGGTTTGGGGGTGTCCTGCACTCTGGATTTCAGCCCCAGTATGTTAGGGACCTACCCTCAGAGGTTACCTGGGCGCAGTGGGTAGGCCCATAACCATGGCCATGATTATGCCAAAACCTCTTTTATTATTTGCAATTCTATTGCAAAATGTATTATTAATATATAATGAATAATGTTGGAGTTGTGCATCTGTAGTTCTTTTTTGTATGTTTGCAACAATAGTCTCCACAGGTAGCACCTCCCATTATATATATTTTCAGTGTGTGCAGTCTAGGGCCCCATTTCCACATATCCTTGATAAAAGAAATACATTTCTGAAATGTTGGAGTAAAGGGAGAGAGTCCAATTTGATGCTGTTTAAAACCCAGGAGTTGCGTCATTTGTCCTGAACTGTGTGTATGCTGGCATTGCCACCATGGTGAGCACCCGGGTATATCCACAATTTATTTGGAGTGCCGGTCTAACTGTTTTAGATAGATAGCTAGATAGATTAGATAGATATACAGGTTGAGTCTCCCATATCCAAATATTCCAAAATACGGAATAATTTTGGCATGACTGAGATAATGAAACCTTTTAATTTTTGATGGTTCTGTTACGGCCAGGGTATTTCAGCATGGCGCTAGGCGAGTGTTACCTGTGAGGTCATTGTGGCGCGGGCTGTCTGGTGGCGGAGCTGGTGTCTGGCGGGGAGCTTTGGCTGCGTGTGTTGTTGTGCGGGCCTGTTGTCACTCTGCGCTGGTAAGGCCTGGCGGCGTCTCCATTCCGTTTGGCATGGGCGCCGCCATCTTGCCTTCTGGCCATGTGATGCGGCTGGCCAATCCTGGTGAGTCACATGTTCCCTCCGGCCAGTAACAGCACAGCATGGGGTATTTAGGAAGGGTCAGTGCCTTCCTTCTTTGCCAGTGCAACGTGTATCTCAGCCTAGCTGAGAGGGAGTTCTCTGTGCTTTCCTGTTCCTGTGAATTCGCTGTCTGCCAGTCTGCCTGTCAGCTCCTAGCTCCCACTGGACTACCCCGCTTCCTCCATCACCCTTGCCCATACCTGAGTGCCTGTGCCTGCTGACATCCTGTGCTTCAGTTCACTATCTGTATACCTGGCTTGATTATTTTCAGTTTCACTACCTGCACACCTGGACAGCTCTAATTGTTTCTACTTGGACATTAACCCTTTTACTCCCACCACAGAACTCTTGTGCACATTTATATATTCCTGGACTTTTATTTACTGCCATTATATGTCTACTCAAGTACTTATTAAAAATCCTAGTTTTATTTTCAAATCTGCTTCTGTGATCGCTCCTGCTACCACCCCGGGTCCACAAACAACCCAGAACATCACAGGTTCAATGTACACAAACTTTGTGCACAAATTATTAAACATATTGTATAAAATTACCTTCAGGCTGTGTGTATATGAAATATAAATGAATTTAACTTCTAAACACAAACTTTTCTTGAGCCACAAAATAATTGAAAATATTTTATAAAATTACCTGCAGGCTGTGTGTATAAGGTGTATATAACACATATAGGGTATTTAGTTGTCCAGTTTACGAAAAACAAAGTAATCACATCCCTGAATAAATCAAACTATTGTCATAGAATGTGTTTTGCAGCTTGAAGCTGTTCATTACTTCTTTTTTCACTGCTAACAGTAATGCTTATTAGACATAAGTTTTATATGTATGATCACAATGGTATTTCTTTTAAGCTTCACTGTCATATAATTGACATCATTAGTTAGCACAATCATAACATGCCAATGTACTGTTTTTCTATCATTCTTTTCTTCGTATTGAGTTAGAAAAGAGATTGTTGGAAGAAAAAAAAAGTCTTTTTTTTTTATTTATTTATTTTTATATTATTTATGGATTGTTTGGGAATTTATCATTCCCACCTGTGGACTCTATGTTGGGCACATTTAGGAAACCATTTTAGTGTAATGCTTTGACATACTTGGTATAGTTACATATTTGTTGAAACGCTATATGCTTGAGGATGGATCACATTAACATATGCAATACAGGCCAGAAAGTCTGTAACTAGAATCAGAGAGCTAGAAAAAGTAGCCCAAATTGGAATTTAATATAATTTGTGCAGTCCTGTAATAAAAATTAAACAAAGAGGATTTTGGTACTTACCGTTAAATCAATTTCTCCGATTCCATAGGGGACACTGGAGTACATACAGTGGGGTATAGATGGGTGTAAGAGTGGAGCCTGGTACTTAAAATTTCTATAGAGGAGTAGCTGGCTCCTCCCCCTCTATACCGCACCTGAACCCGGTTAAGATTAACCAAGCCCGAGTGGGGCCAGGGAGCATAGCCCACAAGGAGGAGGAGCCAACCAAGAAGGTCTAAGAACGGGAACAGTCATTCTAAGTGACAAATGAACTACACACTGCAGACAATGAAGCCAGTGGCAAACGCAGGATTTCTAGAGGGGGGTTTCCAAATGCTTGACTTTAGAGCGAGTGTGCCCAGTCCATGAAGAGGGCATAATTAGCACTTAACCAGCTTTAATATGTGTCATACATAGTGTATAGCATGTCATGATAATTCCAGCATACACAGGACCAGTGATCACAGCCATTATATATGAGCTGAATGTTTTAATTTCAGATGTGGGCTCCATTCCAGAGCATTGGAGCAAATCCGGGAGTCTGGGGGAGCAGCAGAAGAACCCAGCACTACCCTGGGCATATAAGTACATATTGGCCTCGTTATGCACTGGATAGTGTATTATTATATGGTATTAATAATTAACCATATTGATGGTCTATAGCAGTGCACCCCTAACAGTGCATGTTTTCCAGATCTCCTAGTTGGTGCACAGATGTATGTTAAAAGATCCACAGGCTGGTGTTAATTATTTTATTTGTGATACTGAGAAGCACATGCAGCACTAGTAAAATTCTATATTACTATTTCTATTGTGGTCATGGTGTGGGCTGGGGAGGGGGGTTTCCAGGCAACCGGAAACCCCCCTGCATTTGCCTATGGAAGCTGCAGCGAAAACCGCCAACACTGCAGGAAGGCACAGCGCTGGGAGTGTGTCCAGTGTCCTCTATGGAATCGGAGAAATGGATTTAACGGTAAGTACCAAAATCCTCTTTTCTCCTTCATCCACTAGGGGACACTTTATTATATACAGTGGTGACGTCCCAAAGCTGACCTCCCCAGGTGGGAAGGCACTGAGACCTGCAGACGTCTGCGACCAAGAGAAGAAAAGGGGACCGGAAAACAACGGATCACCATGATCCCTCATGAAGAATGTCCTGAACAGACATATCTCAAACTGACCAGCGCAAGTACTGCCCTGCCCTGGACACCCTGTGGGACCTTTTCTGAGAACACAGAAGCAACCAAGAGGACTAAAAAAATTTGTTAAAGCCTGGAATGAATATGAGAATCAATACAAAAAGAGGCAGTGAAAATGCAGCTGCAGCTTACCAAAGAAGAATCTCAAGAACGAGCAACCTAGAAGGCCAATACTGGCCGCTACAACAGAGTTGAACAACCTGCAGCGCTCATATCAATCAGAAGAAAAGATTAAACCAGAAGGGATTTAAACAAAGTTCCAAACTCTGACAATACGTAACAACGTCAAGAAACAATGGTCGAGGAGGACCCAGAAGAAAGTCCACATCTTCTAGGAACACAAACCCAACAATTGGCTGAATCGGCAGGTAATCCCCACGATTTTGAGAATACAGAAACAGGAGCATCTGGTAAGTAGAACTCCCGCAGGAGGGTAACTGAATAGGTAGCAGGGCAACAGATACCGAAACTACTGAGAAGACAATGGTCTGCACCCAGAACGAGTCCAGACAAAAAAAATTAACCACTGGTGGATTGATGAAGATAAGACGGAACAGCAGGAAAACCTATTATAGTATATTGTTGCAGTGTGGGAGGAACCCCAACAAGCACAGGAAGAATATACAAACTCTAAACAGTTAATGCTAAAGTGGGTATCGAACCCACAACTTCAGTGCTGTGAGGCAGTAATGCCAACTATCACACCGTCTGCGCTGCCCCTGAGAACCACGATGTGGCAAATCGAGCAGCAGCAGACCTCTAAGCGATGAAAGCACCCCTACAGCCGCCCATGTCAGGTAGCTAATAATAATGAACTATGCAGACGAACACCAACCAACGCAGCATCAGCCATGGGTCGCCTGCAAGATGAAAGAAACGTAAAAACCCATAGAGCACGGACAGACGTGGAACCATGATAAAATCATATGACCTGTGCCACAGACCTCTGAAGAGGGTGTAGAATAACCTTGATCCCCCGGCAACTATCAACAGGCCAATCTCCAAAGGAAGTCACAAAGAAACCATGGGCTACGCTAAGGCATTAGAGCAACAGTAGATTATAAATTTGCGCGAAAAGGACCTGGAACACGATAGGGAACCTTGAAACCTAAGCTAGACTACCTACAGAGCAGACTAAAACCTTAATTGAATATACTCCAGGTAACAAATGTTTAAAATTTGTCAACAGAAAACCAAAAGACAACTAAGGTAACTTAATTAGAAAAGAAGGATCTACTCAGGAGCAAAATAAATAATCCAATGCAACCTGGAGAGGTAGGCTGATATAAAGAACACACAAAGACTGACATTCCCTCCTATGTCAACCTAGTAGACAAAAGGGAACATATCAACTATCCGCAGTCTCCTTAAAACCGTATAGCGAGCCCACTACTTTATGCTCAAAAGATCTGTCCTGCTCAACCATCTGTCGATTGAGAGTGGACACCTATCAAGGCAAATTTAGTTGCCCTATAAGATGCCTGAATCACCATCTAGAGAAAACCTCAATAAGTCTGTACTGTATACCGACCAACCGCTCTACTGGAGCACAAATTAAGTTGACACTAAATAATGATAGTCCCACAAATAGAGGAGTAGCACCTCCAGCATCGGATACGTGGAATCCTCGTTATCAAGGTAACGCAAAGAGCCGGTATTTTCCTTGTGAATCTCACACTTGTAAAGCGTTACCAATGCGCATTCTGTAGACACCTGTAAAGGACAGGGGAGGACCTAGGATCACAAACACGCAAGTCTACTCTACACTGACCTCCTAGTGCCATGTGGCTTCCCGAACAGGGTGAACCCTAGTGTCCTGCACCTGGAATTCCCAGGCGGCTTGCCATCCTAGTAATAAACAGGAACTCCTGCTTAGTTCGCCAGATCAGACGATCGTGGGTGTGTTTAAAACCTGTACTAGGTATTGAACCCTTGACTGACCCAGTTTAAATCTATAGAACATGAGCTCTAGCCCATAGAGCCACCTAATCTACTTCCAGGGTGGCAAGACTGTAGTCTGAAAGACACGGAGAGGTATGAGAGCTCCTAAGTATGGAGCCAATTGGCCTGAAAGGGAGTACCCGAAAGATCTAGACAATCATTGTTGTGGATCAACTTTGCACTTTCTGTTATGCAGTCAGATAGCTTACCAAATATAGTTACCTGCCATTACGTCAAGTTCTGCCAGAAAGCAGAAAAGTCGCCATGCTAGATGTGTGAGTTGCACAGAAGTTCGTTATCTTTTAAAAGAGTTACAAGTGTCAACCTCGGAATTGAACCTCTTACCTGTGAGCATTTATAAACCGCTTGTACTGACAGTAGGGTCCTCTCTGAAGACAACAGAAAGCTGTTATGTAGAATACCAGTGACTACCGTAAAAGGTCAGAGACCCTACGTTTTAGATAACATTCTTTAGTCTGGATCTGCTTCAGTTGGAGATGCGGCCTGTTCTACAAAAATTAGGAGAGTTGTTAGCAAAAACGTATGAATACTCAGAGGAACCATACGCTTTGACTCACAGAATCAACCCCAGAGAGATATAATGAGACGTACTTATATAGACATATTTACATAATATATGTATTTAAACTTTTTATGAACTTTTTATGTGTATTTAGTTTTGTTTTTTTTGTACTAGAAACACCCAATATATTCGTATAAATATGTATTTTATAGATCTACCCCTGATGAAGTCTTGACGTAAGACGAAACGCGTAGGGTTTACACTAATGGTGGACATTATGTTATAAACCTTCATTCATTTGTAAGGTGTGGAAAATCTATTTTTATCTGTATAAAAGATGTTGATGTATTAACATATTTATACATTTATCTATCTGAATTTGCGAATTTTTTAATAAAGATTGTTTTACATTGTATTAATGTTGGCCTTTGGGCCTATCTTGGGTGTTTTTCTGGTATGAGGGTATCTTGTAGAACCTCAAGAAGGACGTTAAAACAAGTTTTGTCATATGAACTCTCCGATCAGCTCTGAAAAGCGAGCACGAAAGTTATCTACATTCACAAAACAGAAATAACTGGAGCCTATAAACCCTGAAGGGATTGTTATTTACGAAGAATATAAGAATTGCCTGTATTATTAAGTGTGTTGTAGCGCCCTTGAAGTAATTGTTTTGTATACGTATATATATATATACACATATATATATATATATATATATATATATTAAACAGACCTAGACGATGTACTCACTAAGGAGAACGCTGACAGAGACTGCCTCCTATACAGTGTGTGGGCGGCTATCTCCCCCCACGTGGTAACTTTTCGCTTTTGGCAGGGAAGCCATTACTATAATGTACCCACCAACGGACGCAATATGTCCGGTGGGTCTGGGGTGGGAGCCGCTCGTTGTTTGTGTCCCTCGAGACACGTGCAGATGTGCAGCTCAGCGCTGTCTGCCTGCTGCTAGGGGCGGCAAGCATGTCTGGGGAGCATCCTCAGCACGTTCCCAGTTGGCAGTGGTAGTTACTGACCAGCTCCCTGCAGGGATTTCCTTTGGGCACCCACGCTACATCACCCACCCTCCTTGCTAACAAGGAGGGTGGGGCATACTTGCCAGTCCTGCCGCTGGTGAATGGCTTGTAACGAAGACCCAGACACTGGAGCGTGCGCTGTGGCGGGTCTTCCCTCTGACTGTGGCCAGCGGCCAGGCTATCAGCCATGAGTACCGACACGAGCGCGTGCGCTGTGGCGGGATCTCAGAGGCAGTTGACCAGGGTCCTGAACACGAGCGCATGCGCTGTGGCGGGTCCCCTTTCTGATACTGGCTAGTATGTGTGGGCCGGACCCGGACACTAGCGCGTGCGTTGTGACGGGTCCTCAGAGTCCGGCGGCTTCCGATGTTGCAGGCAGACTGTTGGTCATATAGTCTGCCTGTAGAACAGAATAGATAGAATAAAATTAAAATAACGTAAAAAGGGCTGGAGACAGCCTCAGTGCACCCGCTCCTCTCTGGCACAAATTGAAACTGAGTTCGGGTTTGGTATAGAGGGGGAGGAGCCAGCTACTCTTCTGAAGAAATTTAAAGTGCCAGGCTCCACTCTCACACTGGAGTATGTACCCCACTGTATATAGTCCAATGTCCCCTAGTGGATGAAGGAGAAATCATATTCTTGTTTGTGGTACTACAGCCAATCAATGTTGATTGCTCTTTTGAGAGTGATATGCCAACCATGATGCAAGTACCCAACACGAGACAAGATCCCAATTACCTGATTGGCCTTTTCTTGCTGGTGTAGAAAGGGAATAAATATGTATGGAAATCAGTAGGGTTATTTATGGGAATATATAGTAACCTAAATTGTTTTGATAATCTATGTAATTCTTATGAAATACAGTGTAAATTTTTCTAGCAATCTAAATTTAGTGTTAATACATTGCAACAAATCAAACAAGTGTGATCTCTTTATTGTGTTCTTTTGAAAATGTCTTGAAACTGTATATTCAGATAAATTTTTTGTTATTTTTCATCACTTTATTATTTATAATCCATTGTTTTTATTAAACATCTACTGTACAGTATAAATTAATTTTGCATGAAACTGTTGTTGTGCAGTAGTAAGTTAATGATATGCAATTTCTCATACAAGTCCTGGCAGACAGTTTCAGAGGCCCTGATAGTCTGTTACAAGTCTGGACAACTTTTGGGTCTGCAAGTTTTATAAAATTACAAGGCCCAGCAGGGTATGCTGGGCTTTGTAGTTTCCCAACACCTGGAGAACCACAGTTTATTCTGGCTTTTATATCTGATCATAGGGGTATATTTACTAAACTGCGGACTTTTAAAAGGTCAGTTGTTGCCCATAGCAACCAATCAGATTCTAGCTATTATCTTCTAGAAGGTGCCAGAGAACTAAGTAGAATCTGGTTGCTATGGGCAACAACTTCACTTCTGAAAACCTACACTTTATTAAAAATACCACCTAGTGTCATTCTTTGCTGTGTATATGCCTGAAGGTTTGGACTGTCCTCCTTGGATGCTAACTTAATATCACTTTAATCTTTTTAACCCCTTTCATCACTGTTATACCACTTTTCCACCAAAGTCATATCCCAGGTTATTACCGGGCCAACTCGGGTCGAGGTTTGGTGTGAAAGGGTTAACCCACGTTGTGTTATTTTGGTAGCGTGCCATAAGGTACACTGATGCGTTGACACTGTTTTTACAGGGTGTAGCATGCAATAGGGTACACGGAAGTGCTAGCACTGTTTGTGTAGCATGCAATAGGGTACACTGAAGTACTGGTACTGTTTGAATAGTGTGTAGTGTTCATTAGGTACAAAGGTGTTAGCACTGTTTGGACATCTCGTAGCATGTAATGAGATACACGTGCAGGCATTGCGGGAACAGCGCTAAGCGTGCATTGACAGGCAAGGATGTGTTGGCACTGTGGGAACAGCACATAGCATGCAATGAGATACATGGAGTATATTGCACTAACCTTTGAGCTCAAAACTAACAGCAAGTGTATCAGAGTACATACACACACATAGATGATAAAGGCAAACAGGTGGAATTGGTGCAACCAAATTCCCTGGAGCAGAGTCTAATACCCCTGTCTGACTTCACCAGAAATGCCCGCAAGAGGATATGGACTTTATTAAGTGAGGGCCCAGGTAGTTGATTCCCACTGTGAAAGCAACAGAGAGCTGGTATGAAAATTCTCCACCATTTTCTCCCTCTCCTCTAATTCTTCCATTTATTTACTTCCCTTACCTTCTCATTATGCCTTCCGATTGCTGTCCATGCTGGTGAGATGTAACAGAGGGGAGGGAGGGAGAAGTCTCTATTAAAGGCAAATTTGTATTAAAAAAAGGTATTTAAGACTATATTTGTTGGATTCCACTGAGTGAAAAATCAAAGGCTTATGCTGTGCATACACTGGACAGATATCTGACAGATAATTGCATAATCTGGCTGGCTGGAATGAAAACCTGGTAATGTATGAGAGCAAATGACAATCGACCATATGGTCTTAAACTCTGGAAAACGGACAAAAACAATTGTTCAAATTGGTTAAATTCATTTGATTTAACCAGTTTGTCTGAACGACCATTTTTGTCTGTTTTCCAGTGTTTGTGAGCAAATGGACGATTGTCATTTACTCCCATACATTACCAGGTTTTCATTCCAACCAGCCAGATTGGACAGATATCTTAACAGATAATTGTATAGTGGATGCCCAGCTTTATTCATGGTGCAGGCACTATATATGAAATTGACGATAATTATCACCTCTTTGGTATAATTGGTTGTTGACTATGACCCCACAAAATCCCTGACTTTGTGCAAGTGTACCTAGAAGAATTGATGCTGTTTTGAAGCAAAGGGTGGTCACACCAAATATTGATTTGATTTAGATTTCTTTCCTGTTCATTCGCTTTGCATTTTGTTAATTGATAAAAATAAACTAGTAACACTTCTATTTTTTTAAAGCATTCTTACTTTGCAGCATTTTTTTCACACCTGCCTAAAACTTTTGCACAGTACTGTATGTATGTACGTACAAAAAGGAACTTCATTTTTCTTGGAAATGCAACCTAGATCTTTTTGAATGCTTCTAGAATAAACTTAATGAATAATGCAATGCATTGCATAAATAGGAATATTTATTTATTATTTATTACCAGTTATTTATATAGTGCACACATATTCCACAGCTCTTTACAGAGACTATCTAACCATTCACATCTGTCCCTGCCCCAGTGGAGCTTACAATCTATATTCCCTACCACATGCTCACACACATACACACTATGGTCAATTTTGTGGGGAGCCAATTAACCTACCAGTATATTTTTTAAGTGTGGGAGGAAACCGGAGTACCCGGAGGAAACCCACGCAAGCAGGGAGAATATACAAACTCCACACAGTTAGGGCCGTATTGGGAAACGAACCCATGACCTCCGTGCTGTGAGGCAGTAACGCTAACCATTACACCGTCTGTGCTGCTTGAATATTGGGTCAAGACATAATATACTTTTTTTTGTATGAAAAACAGCATAAAGACACATGCTCTGATTTCATACAGATGAACAGTTTGCATCAATGTTCAAAAGATGATAGAGAAATGCTGATTGGTGGATTTTCCCTGCAGGTAAGGGACAGTGTATCTTAAAAGAAAGAGTGGCAGGTATAAATATTCTGGTTCAAAATTGAAGTTTAGAGGGATGTTTATAATACAACATTGTAACTTTTGTTTAATGTGATTGAACAATTTTGTTAAAAGATGTAATAGTCTGGAATCTGAAGGTGCATACACGCTTCATGTAAAATATACCCAAATCGTGACGATGCTGATGCGCGTTCCCCCAGGTCGTACATCGCATCTTCAGATCTGCCGTGCTGTAGGGCAGATCTGACGATAATAGTCACGATGCACTGGAATAGTTAGGAGGCGTGATAGATCGTTTGTCACATTGGACAGTTTTTAACACCAAATCGTGCCCACAACTGCCGGGGAGCTGCTGGGGAGAGTTCAGGGGGAAATCGGACACGATGTCGGATCGTGAGCACATCGCCAAGTGTGTAGGCACCATGACGTCATTTTTGTGTTTGTCATGGTCACTGGTCCTGACCAAGGATGGATGAATTAGCTGGTATACTTTAAGCTTAGCTTTGCTAGCATCATTTATATTTTATAGTTAACTCCATTGGCATGATATGGTATTTTTAAGTTTCCACTTTATATAAAAATAAAGTCTTTAATGTGGACAGGGCTGTGGAGCCTGAGTTAGTAGAAATGTAGCAAATCCAACTCCAGTTTTAAAATATATCTTCTAATACTGCTGGAGAAAAAGTCAACCAAGTTGACCAAGACAAGGAAAGACCTGCACTTTACAAATAAAGCTCAAACTACTTTTTACATTTTATAGAGAACTGTATTGAAAATGTAAATAATTTTGCATTACTATTACGTATTTAAAAACATTAATTGTAAATGAATCCGGTCTTTCAACTAAAGTTTAACATGCTAGAAATACAGCGTTTTCTTAATTTTTTTTAGTGCTTCTGATTTTAACATTAATATTCTAATGAGTAGGAAACCTGACATGGGGAACAATGTGTAACATCCTTCCCCGACACTCACTCTATCAGCCACACACAGTGCTTAAAGTGGTCCTGGAGAAGTAGTCAAACTCACCCCCCGGCACTTATTTAAGAAAAGGGACTGCGTGCACCGCAAAAAAGGGGAGTGGTCTCAATAAAGAAAGGGGCGTGGTCACACAATAGTATCCCCAATCAAATTACGCCACACAGTAGCACAATCTTATTCACATTACACCGCACATAGTGCCCCTGATTCACATTACACCACACAGTAGTGTCTTATTCATGTTATGACACACAGTAGTGCCCCTGTTACACACTGCTCACATTAGTGACCCTTATGCACAATGACCACAGTAGTAGTGCCCCTAATACACATAATGCCCACAGTAGTAGTGCCTCTTAGCCAATACCCACAGCAGCAGTGCCCATTACACATGCCCACAGCAGTAGTGCCCATTACACATGCCCACAGCAGTAGTGCCCCTTGTGCACTGCCCACTGTAGTGGTAGTGCCCCTTATGCAGTGCCCACAGTGGTAGTGCCCCTTATGCAGTTCCCACAGTAGTTTTGCCCCTTAAGCAGTGCCCCCTATGCAGTACCTCCAGTGGTAGTGCCCCTCAGTGGTAAAGCCCCCTGTAGTAGTGTCCCCATTTGTAATGCCCCCTGTAGTAATGCCCCTTAAACAAAAATAAGTTACTTACCTTTAGCCCCGCTCCTACGTCCGCTGCCGTTCTGTCTGGCCCGCCCGTTCCTAGGAACTATTGGAGAGACGTCATGACGTCTCCCATAGTGCACACTGCGGAAGCCAGAGCTTAGGAGTGAGCTCCAGCTGCCACTGTGGGGAAGGAGTCAGGCGCCTGCTGATAAAATCTCAGCGGGTGCCCGACATATCCCTGCGTCACCGGGCTGACATCCTGGGTTAGGTTGGCCGGAGGAGGCGAAACTGGTTCCATCTCCAAATGGAACTGACGGAACGCAGTTCCACCATGTTCCGTCCCACTTTAACCCCTGCTCACACATATACACTCAATTTTAAGTGTGTCTTTCCCAAGTGGTATTCACTGTAGAAAATACATATATGTGAACATAGAAGAAATATATTGGGTTGCTCCAAAATATGCAGGTGGCTGCCACTGCAAACTTGACAGAAATATGTTGCTAGTGAAATTTGAATATATTGCACTTTATACATAATACTGTCCTTGAGGATTTCTGTAAAAACAAATAGAACCTTGTCATATCCATGGCTAGTTTAATGTTCATTTCATATGCTCATTTAATTTCATATCCCTATTTTGGACTCTATAGTACTAGAACACTTTTAAATAAAAAAAAATGTTGCTTTTCCCATTCCAGAATTATTTTACCAGCTGGTCCAACATCTCAGATTGAAAGAAAAAAATGGCAAACTCCAAAGAGACCTCACAAAGAATCTTACTTGAACCTTACAAGTATTTACTGCAGCTTCCAGGTACTTTACTATTTATTTTTACCCTTTGTGTTTCACAGTGAATAGTACTTCTGTTGTCATATATTTGGAATATTTAATTGTTGGAGTAATAGTTTTTCTTGGAGTTGCTTATAGGCTTACTGCCCAAACGGTGAATTATTCGCTACAACCTACAGACAGATATATTCTTGAAATTCGTGCAGACCAGAAATAGCTCACCTTAGTTATACTTCGCTATGGAGAGCTGGTTTACATGGTATATCTTCTTCGGGGTCCACAGAAAATACCTTGGGATATATGGTTGGAGTGATCCAGGCACCAAACAGTTAACAAGCTTCAGCTCTCTGGATGCACTGGGTCCTCTTCCATATGTACCCTTCCCTGGCTACAGGTAGTTAGTTTTTTTTTGTGTGGTACGAGAGGGCACCTTACTGACAGTGGAACTGCGGCAGCAGTCCCAAACAAATTTTATTTTTATTTTTTTCTTCAAGCAGCGGCGCATGCTGAATCAGGGGAACCTGGAGCAGCTAAGCATCCGGATAGACGCTTGTGTCGCCGGTCCATCTTCCCCCGTCAGTGCCGGAACACCACTGACTGCATTGGTGATTTTTGGCGGGCCTAGCCAGCCCAGGACTGCAACCTGAAACATCGGGGATGACAGGTAAGGGTTCCCCGCGGCCGCTGACACGTTGAACCATGTGGCAGTCCGTGCCTCCGGTGGTGTAGACTCGCCGGACGACACTGTTGTGAGGAGCCTTGTGCAAACTGTCTCCAACACTAGACCACCGGGACTTGAGGGATCCTGACACTCAGGGGCTTGATGGCGGCGGCCATGTCAGTGGGCCTGGTGGATCCATACAGCAAAGGGGAGGTACGCTTTCCCCTGGCGGCCCCTCCCCCGACCCAGACGCTGGTTCAGATATGAGTTCCGGCGTTTCTGGTTGCTCCTCCCAGCCTCCCTCTATATGAGTCGGAATGAGAACCACTCTCGGGTGCTCTTGCTGGAGGTGTGCTCAGGAGGTTAGGTCAGTCTCCCTGTATGCCTCTCCTACGGTGATCAGGTCATACATAGCTCCATATCCTACCTGGGCTATTGGTAGTGGATTAAGGGCCTGATTCAGACCCGTTCACTATTTGCGGCCGCTCTCTGTCAAAAAGGGGCCGTCTATGCAAATCATGCGCTCGCTCTTTGCGGTGTAAGGACGCCTCTATGTCTAAGCGAGCGACGGCATATTGCGCTCGCAAGTGTTTAAAGATGCCCCCTTGCCACTCGCTACACACGTCATATTCGGGAAATGTAGGATTAATCGGGAACATCGGGAGCCAACGGAGCTGCTCGCAGCGCTTGAGATAGACCCAACCCCCCCCGCAAGCACTGCGAGCACTTCAGGGAAAAACCAACCAGTCACGTGTTCAATGACGCTACTTTGCTAATTATGCACACCCATTAAACTCTGTTCTGACGGTCAGGCACGCCTGCGTTCGCACATCCACTCCCCCGTTCACAAGCACCATCCCCTGTTACCACCCACAAATGGGCTATCTGTCACTCAAAGTAGTCTGTGTACAACGAGCGGCCGATTTCACATCGCAGACGCTTGTTTGGGCACGCGCACTGTGACTTATACGCATGCGCAGCTTATCTACCGGGTCTGAATCAGACCCTAAGAGCATAGTGCATATATATTTTGTGACACAGTCGGGATAGGGGTCCCTCTCCTGGGGGCAGATGGACTCCCTCTTTACACACACAGCAGCCGGAGAAACAGGACACGGCCTGATTCAGACCCGGTCACAAGCACTGTTCGCTCGCAACTGGGTCGATGGTGGGCCAGTGCGCATGCGCACGATGGAGCCGGCTCCATTGTGCGCATGCGCGTGACCCGAATAGCGATGGGCAATCCGTCGCTCCGGGTCTCGTACCAAAGGGGGCATGCTGTCGATGTTGAGTGACAGCACACCCCCTTTGGTGGGTGGGCTGGGGGAGTGGCTGCCCAAACAGAGGTGTTCCCATGTGAACGCCTCCATTTGGGGGCGGCCCCACTGACATCACGAGTGATGTCAGTGGGAGAGATTTCGGCTCTGTTAGAGCCGAAATCTCTCTGGGGCTTGCGGCAACGAGACCCTACCACAAGGGTCTCGTCACAAGCCCGATGGTCGCGATGGTCTTTACCATCGCGACCATCTTCCTGGCCACTCGCTATAGCTGTGGGTGGTCACCCACAGCTATGCGAGCGGCCAGGAGGCCGTTCTAAACAACCAGAAGGCCGGCCCTGATTCAGAGCCAGTCTTTATTGTACCAGATACATAAACAAAATCCTAGCCCGTCTGGGCTCTAACTAGACAGTAGGTTCCCTCACTATCAGAACACTAAAAAAGTTCACGTCCACAGTACTTACAGGTTTGTATCAAACAGTGTCTCAGAGCAAGCTAGCCTGTGGGCCCGCTCTCCCAGGTGTGAGACACTCAGCCACAACTAAACCCAGCTTATACCAGCCATTTCCAGGTGCAAGCCCTAATGAGCCTGCTACCAGGCTGAAAGGCCCAACACCTGGAGTGGCCTGTGGATGGAGCCCTCCCTCTCCTCACATCCACACCCCCAGGACCCATTCCAGCTTTTCACCAAACCCGACATTTCTAGTCTGTTTTGTCAAACAGACTTCTCCTGGGGGTTTCAAAACACATAGGACAGGAATCTGGGACACACACAGAAGGCATTCCAAACTTTTCCAGTGGGATATAAAATTAATAAACGGTCTGTGCTCCTAAGAAGGGATCGTGTTGTACCACTAGCTGCTATCCCAAAGGGTTGTCCTTCCTTCCCAAAATAGAACCGTAAATATATAAAAGAGGGAAGCCCTCTGTGGTGGACAAAAGGGGAATTAATACTAAAGCAAAAATTTTTGAATGGGCTGACACGGGGTATAATGTATTGGTGAGGTCAGTACGGATTGTAAAGTATGATAAAGTTAATGAAGATAATCCAGTTGGTGTCAGGTGGGCAATAACTTGGGGCTGGGACTTGTTGGTAATGATCAATATGCGTCTTACTGGAAGAAATGTTTGTGTCCAAAACTCCTAGGCAATCACTGTGGGCAGGGAGTTCAGTGGTTTCTCAGGATAATGATGGACTGGGAATGTCAATAGTGAAGTCCATAGATTATGCACATCAGTAGGCAAAAACTTGCTGCTGGATGTTCTAATTAAATTAATGGTCTTGTGCTTCTGAAGCCCAGTGTTTTGCAATTATTGCATCTACCTCAATGAAAAGAACCACCCTTAACTGTTGATCCTACTAAGGTGGTCTGTGTTGTAACTTTATCTATTTTGTGGTGGTTGTGAACCAATTTCTTCTTTATATCAGGTTTTTGAGGTAACATTTTGTTCACATTGTCATCCATTTGGAGGATATACCAATGTTTATTAAGGATATTCCTCACCTTTTTAGCCACTCCCGTATATTGTGTTGCAAAGTAGATTTTGTCAGTCTCTTCGACTGTTTGTTAGAGTCTGCAATTAGTGTGTCCCTAGGTATTAACTCTAATTCTCGAAAAGCTCCTTCTACTACCCCCATGTCATAGTCTTTTTCTTTGAATTTGCATTTGAGGTCTGAGCCGTGTGGCCTGTAATCCTCTGTTTGTACAATTCAGCCTGAGTCTAGTGAACTTCCCTTTCGGAATCCCTTTTATCCAACTAGGGTGATGATTACTCTGTGCCAAGATATAACTATTTACGTTCACCTGCTTATAATGGGAATTGATTTTATATTGACACACAATTTCATGTGGTTTGGTGACAAGTTTTATTTGCAGCGGAGGGGTACAGCCATGGGGACCAAGTTCGCCCCGAGTTACGCCAATCTCTTCATGAGTCATTGGGAGGATCTGAACATCTGGTCCAATGCGGAGCTTGGGACGAACTTGGTCCTCTGGCGGAGGTTCATTGATGATGTCCTGTGTATATGGCGGGGGGACAAAGCATCTCTTACAATTTCCTGGTTTATATCAATCAAAATTATAGAAATCTTAGATTTACTTCCACCTATAGCAAAGACAAGATAGAATTCCTAGATTTAGAAATTTTTGTTACAGACTGCAAACTTCAGACAAGAACCCATTATAAGCAGGTGAACGTAAATAGTTATATCTTGGCACAGAGTAATCATCACCCTAGTTGGATAAAAGGGTCTACGAATCAAAAGTGCAGTTTACTAGACTCAGGCTGAATTGTACAAACATAGAGGATTACAGGGCACTGGGCTCAGACCTCAAATGCAAATTCAAAGAAAAAGACTATGACATGAGGGTAGTAGAAGGAGCTTTTTGAGAATTAGAGTTAATACCTAGGGACACACTAATTGCAGACTCTAACAAACAAACAGTCGAGGGGACTGACAAAGTCTACTTTATAACACAATATACGGGAGTGGCTAAATAGGTGAGGAATATCCTTAATAAACATTGGTATATCCTTCAAATGGATGACAATTTGAACACAACATTACCTCAAAAACCTGATATAGTCTAACGCAAGGCCCCTGATATAAAGAAGAAATTGGTTCACAACCACCTCAAAATAGATAAAGTTACAACACAGACCACCTTAGAAGGATCAACAGTTGAGGGTGGTTCTTTTCATTGTGGTAGATGCAATAATTGCAAAACACTGGTGTCACGGCCAGGGTATTTCAGCATGGCGCTAGGCGAGTGTTACCTGTGAGGTCATTGTGGCGCGGGCTGTCTGGTGGCGGAGATGGTGTCTGGCGGGGGGCTTTGGCTGTGCGCGTTGTGTGGGCCTGTTGTCACTCTGCGCTGGTAAGGCCTGGCGGTGTCTCCATTCCGTTTGGCATGGGCGCCGCCATCTTGCCTCGTGGCCATGTGATGCGGCTGGCCAATCCTGGTGAGTCACATGTTCCCTGAAAAGACACTATTGGTGGCCTTCTCTGAAGGCAGATATAATGGAGTTTATCTCTTCCTGCTCCTCCTGTGCCCAGCATAAATCATCACGACAAGCTCCAGCTGGGGAATTGCTTCTATTACCTACTCCATCACGTCCATAGACTCATCTCTCCATGGATTTCGTCACAGACCTGCCAGTCTCTCAAGGTTTCAACACTATCTGGGTTGTAATAGACCGATTTTCTAAGATGGTCCACTATATACCGTTGAAGAAGTTACCTTCTGCCCCTGACCTGGCACAGTTGTTTGTCCAACACATATTTCGTCTACATGGCCTTCCTGCTGAAATTGTCTCTGACCGTGGTGTGCAGTTTACTGCAAAATTCTGGAGGGCTTTGTGTTCTGTTCTTCAAGTGAAGTTAAACTTTTCCACGGCCTACCATTCGCAAAGCAACGGCTCCACCGAGAGAGTTAATCAAGATCTAGAGACTTTCTTAAGAATTTTTATGTCATCTTCCCAGGACAATTGGGCTGCAGGGCTGCCTTGCTGCCGTGGGCTGAGTTTGCACATAATGCTTCCTACCACTCGTCAACTAACCAAATGCCATTTCAGGTTGTATATGGCCTTCATCCTCGTGTTCCCGAATTCCGAAGCCTGCCTGTTTTCGATGTTCCGGCCGTGGAGGACACGGTGCAGAATTTTGCTGCCATCTGGACTCCAGTACGGTCTGATTTGTTGAAGGCATCCTCTCGCTATAAGACCCAGGCCGATAAGAAGCGTAGAATAGTTCCACGCATGCAAGTTGGAAGCCAGGTCTGGTTATCCACCCGGAATCTTCATCTGAGGGTTCCTTCTATGAAATTTGCACCACGCTTCATCGGTCCCTTCTCCATAACAGAAGTCATTAATCCAGTGACCTATCGTCTACAGTTACCCCCATACCTAAAAATCCCTAATTCCTTCCATATTTCCTTATTGAAGCCCCTGGTCCTGAATAAATTCCATAGTGCTCTACCTGCTTCTCCTCGAGTCCAGACGGAGAGAGGAGTTGAGTTTGAGGTCGCCCAGATCTTGGACTCTCGTCTACGCAGAGGTCATCTACAGTATTTGCTGGACTGGAAAGGTTACGGTCCAGAGGAACGTTGCTGGACCGATGCTCGTGATGTCCACGCTCCCACGCTCATCAGGAGATTCCATTCTCCCCATCCGGAGAAGCCTGGTGAGTGTCCTGAGGCCACCCCAAAAGGGGGGGGTACTGTCACGGCCAGGGTATTTCAGCATGGCGCTAGGCGAGTGTTACCTGTGAGGTCATTGTGGCGCGGGCTGTCTGATGGCGGAGCTGGTGTCTGGCGGGGGGCTTTGGCTGCGCGCGTTGTTGTGCGGGCCTGTTGTCACTCTGCACTGGTAAGGCCTGGCGGCGTCTCCATTCCGTTTGGCATGGGCGCCGCCATCTTGCCTTCTGGCCATGTGATGTGGCTGGCCAATCCTGGTGAGTCACATGTTCCCTCCGGCCAGTAACAGCATGGCATGGGGTATTTAGGAAGGGTCAGTGCCTTCCTTCTTTGCCAGTGCAACGTGTATCTCAGACTAGCTGAGAGGGAGTTGTCTGTGCTTATCCTGTTCCTGTGAATTCGCTGTCTGCCAGTCTGCCTGTCAGCTCCTAGCTCCCACTGGACTACCCCACTTCCTCCATCACCCTTGCCCATACCTGAGTGCCTGAGCCTGCTGACATCCTGCTCATTGCTTCAGTTCACTACCTGCATACCTGGCTTGATTTTTTTCAGTTTCACTACCTGCACACCTGGACAGCTCTAATTGCTTTTCTTGGACATTAACCCATTACTCCCACCACAGAACTCTTGTGCACATTTATATGTTCCTGGACTTTTGTTTACTGCCACATTATATGTCTACTCAAGCACTTATTAAAAATCCTAGTTTTATTTTCAAATCCGCTTCTGTGAGTGCTCCTGCTACCACCCCGGGTCCACAAACAATCCAGAACATAACAACTGGGCTTCAGAAGCACAAGACCTACATGTAGTTTCAAATCTAACCAAACTAATAGGGAATTTAAAATCAGGGAAACCTTGACATGTGACGGTGACAATATCATTTATCTTTTAGAATGTACTTGTAGATTGCAGTACGTAGGGAGGACAACAAGACCCCTCAAAGTCCGGATTCGAGAACACATATACAACATCAAGAGGGGTTTTGAAATCACAATGTCCAGGAACATTTCAAAATCAGACATGACTGCAATCTCAAAGGTTTAACATTTATTGCTATAGACAAAAAACATTACAACTGGAGAGGTGGGGATAGGATGGAGAGAATAGATCTATGAACTTCAGACACTACACCCAAATGGTCTGAATATAGACCCCTAATATTATTTAATAATATCACCAATCAGTCTAATATGACATCTTAAATGTCTATATTAAGAATAGATTCATCAAGTTTAACAATATCGATCCAGCGACACAGGCGGTGTCACATACAGACACCACCTATGTCTGGGCGCAAATATATTATAAAATATGTCCTGACCTTGTATAATATAACATATGTTAAGATCTATCAGTACATTTTATTATTGACCCTGATAATCATCATTTATTAATTTTGATAATTATGTTTAGAAGTCCCCAATCTGGTTAATCATTAAGCTTTCAGCTTATGGTCAACATGCATTCTGTACACACTAACTTCAGTTATAAAATATTCCTGACCTACAGTCAGGTCCATAAATATTGGGACATTGACAGAATTTTCAGATATTTGCCTCTATTCACCACCACAATGGTTTTGAAATGAAACAAACAAGATGTGCTTTAACTGCAGACTTTCAGATTTAATTTGAGGGTAATTACATCCAAATCGGGTAAACGGTGTAGGAATTACAACAGTTTCAATATGTGCCTCCCACTTTTTAAGGGGCCAAAAGTAATGGGACTATCAACTCAAAAGCTATTTCATGGACAGGTGTGGGCTATTCCCTCTTTATTTCATTATCAATTAAGCAGGTAAAAGGTCTGGAGTTGATTCTACGTGTGACATTTGCATTTGGAATCAGTTGCTGTCAACTCTCAATATGAGATCCAAAGAGCTGTCACTATCAGTGAAGCAAGCCATCATTAGGCTGAAAAATCAAAACAAACCCATCAGATAGCAAAAACATTAGGTGTGGCCAAATCAACTGTTTGTTTGGAACATTCTTAAAAAGAAAGAACGCACCGGAGAGCTCAGCAACACCAAAAAACCCAGAAGACCACGGAAAACAACTGTGGTGGATGACAAAAGAATTATTTCCCTGGTGAAGAAAAACCCCTTCACAACAGTTGGCCAAATCAAGAACACTCTCCAGGAGGTAGATGTATATGTGTCAAAGTCAACAATCAAGAGAAGACTTCACAAGAGTGAATATAGAAGGTTCACCACAAGATGTAAACAATTGGTGAGCCACAAAAACAAGAAGACTAGATTAGAGTTTACCAAACAACATCTAAAAAAACATTACAGTTCTGGAACAACATCCTATGGACAGATGAGACAAAGATCAACTTGTACCAGAGTGATGGGAAGAGAAGAGAAGGAAAGGAACTGCTCATGATCCAAAACATACCACCTCATCAGTGAAGCATGGTGGTGGTAGTGTCATGATGTGGGCATGTATGACTGCCAATGGAACTGGTTCCCTTGTATTTATTGATGATGTGACTGCTGACAAAAGCAGCAGAATGAATTCTGAAGTGTTTCGGGCAATATTATATGCTCATATTCAGTCAAATGCTTCAGAACTCATTAGACGGCGCTTCACAGTGCAGATGGACAATGACCCGAAGCATACTGCAAAAGCAACCAAAGAGTTTTTTAAGGCCAGAAAGTGGAATGTTATGCAATGGCCAAGTCAATCCCCTGACCTGAATCCGATTGAGCATGCATTTCACTTGATGAAGACAAAACTGAAGGGAAAATGCCCCAAGAACAAGCAGGAAGTGAAGACATTTGCAGTAGAAGCCTGGCAGAGCATCACCAGGGATGAAACCCAGCGTCTGGTGATGTCTATGCGTTCCAGACTTCAGGCTGTAATTGCCTGCAAAAGATTTGCAACAAAGTATTAAAAAGTGAAAGTTAGATTTAGGATTGTTTAGTTTGTCCCATTACTTTTGGCCCCTTAAAAAGTGGGAGGCACATATAGAAACCGTTGTAATTCCTACACCGTTCACCTGATTTGGATGTAATTACCCTCAAATTAAATCTGAAAGTCTGCAGTTAAATCACATCTTGTTTGTTTCATTTCAAAATCATTGTGGTGGTGAATAGAGGCCAAAATATGAAAATTCTGTCAATGTCCCAATATTTATGGACCTGACTGTATATTGTAAGTGACTACGATTGACCAACAGACAGAATATCATAATAGATTACTATTCATAGGGCATTCAGTTTAGAGTTCCAGTTTTAATTTGGTTATTATACACTAATACTCTTCATTGTAGGCTAGACTAAGGCAATATGGCCGCCTGTACTAGTTTGTATAGCTTCAATATGGACATTAGAGCTAATGACATCCAATATGGCCGCCGCTAATACAGGAAAGTCTCATACAAAAAGGCCGCTGACACTAGAGGGAATGATACCCAATATGGCCGCCGTTTACTTGCAAAAGTCTCACGCAAAATGGCCGCCACCATAGACGGAGACTACAATAGAGAAAATGTAGCCATGATTACACAGGGAATCATAGGGGAGACTACAGCCCAGCAACTTTAGTGTATGTCCTTCACCCACTGAGTTGGAGTCCAACAAGCACACAAGTATACATCTGAGCATGCGCGGATAGCGGAACCCGGAATTGCGGCGCGATCACCACACACCAGAGTTCCAATTAATTAGGAGGCTCACTATAAAGCATGGTGAGTAGTTGGTTACAGACATTTCCCTTGAAAAAGTCCCTCTATGGGAAGAAACGCATTGGGTAGCATTTTAAAGACACTTTTCTTTGTTTTTTTACATTAATCTGTGACTGCTGTGTATCTAGTGCTGTAGCACACAGCCTTTTATATTGTGACCAATAAATAGTCATTTATATTGGAGCCTTCACATTATTGAGTGTCACTCTCAGATCCCACTCACATGCACGCATCCATCAGAGAGTTCGCAGAAAGTGTCGGACCAGCAGCAACAGATTTGGTAAGTAGATCCATCTTACCTGCTATCGCACAGCAATATAGTGTCATGTCACTCTGATACTGCGTTTCTGATCTCTGAGGTTATGTGAGTAGTGTGGAGAAGGAAATTACTACATTCATGAGGAAGCATTAATTTAATTAGAACATCCAGCTGCAAGTTTCCTTCTACCGATGTGCATAATCTATGGAATTTACTATTGACATTCCCAGTCCATCATTATCCTGAGATTACACTGAACTCCCTGCCCACAGTGATTGCCTAGGAGTTTTGGATACAAACATTTCTTCCAGTAAGACTCATATTGATCATTACCAACAAGTCCCAGCCCCAAGTTATTGCCCACCTGACACCAATTGGATTATCTTCATTGACTTTATCATACTTTACAATCCGTACTGACCTCACCAATACACTATACCCCGTGTCAGCCAATTAAAAAAATTTTGCTTTAGTATTACTTCCCCTTTTGTCCACCACAGAGCGCTTCCCTCTTTTATATATAAACTTTTCTAGTGCTTCTATCACATATTCCCCCTTTTTGTTTCGACCTGTGGGGCGTAACACCTGCAGCCCCCAAGCAATGAACGCGTGACAAAGCGTCTGCATTGGCCAGCTGACTTCCTGGCCTGTGTTCTACCAAAAATGTTTTGCAATGCCTTGTTATTCTCCCATTGCTCTCTTTGTTCTCTGACATCCACTTCAACTGGGCATGGTCAGTGATCAGCATGAATTTCCTTCTCATCAGGTAGTACCTGAGAGTCTCCAATGCCCATTTTATGGCCAACGCTTCCTTCTCGACTGCTTAGGTAAAAAATAGGGTGTTCCTCATCTTCCTTGCTCTGGAACAAGACCGCTCCTATACCTTCTTCTGATGCATCAGTTTACACAAAAAAACTCCTGTCAAAATCTGGAGTCATCAGAACTGGTTGGGAACACAACACTATTTTCAACTCCTGATAAGCCTTCTCTGCTTCAGGACTCCATTCCAGCATGACTTTCTGTTTGCCTTTGGTAAGGTCAGTCAGTGGGACTGCAGTGGTGGCAAAATTGGGTATAAACCTCCTACAATACCCAGTACTCCCTAAGAGGGCTCTCACCTGCTTCTTATTCAGGGGTCGTGGCCAGTTTTGTATTGCCTCAATCTTATTAAGCTGTGGCTTTATCAAACCTCTGTCAATGGTGCATCCAAGATACTTTACTTCTTCCATCCCTAGACAACTCTTTTTTTTTTTTGGTTGGCTGTCTAACATGCCTTTATAGATGGAGTCCAACACTGCTTGTACTCTGGGCAAGTGAGACTGCCAATCAGGACTATGAATGACCACATCATCCAGATAAGCAGCAGCATACTGTCTATGGGGCCTTAGAATCCTATCCATTCTTTGAAAGGTAACAGGTGCTCCATGTAGCCGAAAGGGCAACATCTTGTATTAAAACAACCCCTCCTGTGCAGAAAAAGCTGTCTTTTTTTTTTTTTTGTCATTCTCAGTTAATGGCACTTGCCAATACCCTTTGGTTAAGAAAAGAGTGGTTAAATATCTGGCTGTCCCTAGCCTTTCAATTAGTTCATCCACCCTAGGCATTGGGTAGGCATCGAACTTTGACACTGTTCAATTTCCGGAAGTCATTGCAGAAACGCACACTCCCGTCTGGGTTTGGAATAAGCACAATGGGACTTGACCACTCACTATGCGATTCTTCAATTACATCCAACTCTAACATTTGATTAATTTCTTTCGATACTGATCCTCTTTGGGCTTCTGGTAACCTATAGGGCTTTAGGTTAACCTTAACCCCTGGGTCAGTGATTGTCATGTTTAATGACCGTGGTTTTTCCTGGTATTTCAGAATACAGCACCCTATTTCTGATCAGAAATTCCTTAACTTCCTGCTGTTGAATTGCTGACAGGGTTTTTGCCACTGTCATTTCGGGAACTAAGGGCCCTGGGTTTACTGGAGGGGCTCGGACGGCTGGCAGTGCTGCTCTATCCTTCCAGAGTTTTATGGGATTTACATGGTATATCTGTTCTGGCTTTCTTTTCCCCGGCTGGTAAACTTTATAATTGACCTGCCCCACTTTTTCTAAAATTTCAAAGGGTCCTTGCCATTTAGCCAAAAGTTTACTTTCTACTGTGGGAACCAACACCAACACTCTGTCCCCAGGAGCAAAGATGCGTAACTGAGCATTGCGGTTGTATACCCTCTGTTGGGCCTGTTCCAAGTGCTCTCTCACTATCGGCACCACAGCAGCACTTCTTTCTTGCATTTGGGAAACATGCTCAATAACTGTTTTATACGGACTGGACTGCCCCTCCCATGTCTCTTTGGCAATGTCTAATAACCCCCTTGGGTGCCTCCCATATAACAAATCAAAAGGTGAAAACCCGGTGGAGGATTGAGGAACCTCTCTTATGGCCAACAACAAATAAGGCAACAAGTAATCCCAATCCCTACCATCCTTGTCGACCACTTTTCTTAGCATATGTTTTAACGTCTTGTTAAACCTCTCCACCAACCCATCTGTTTGGGGGTGATAGACCAAAGTTTTTAACTGTTCAATTTTGAACAGGCAGCATAGCTCTTTCATGATTTTTGAAATAAATGGGTTACCCTGGTTAGTTAGTATTTCCTTAGGTATTCCCAACCTGTTAAAGACATGGACTAAATCTCTAGCAATGGACTTGGTTGACATATTGTGCAATGGTATCACTTCCGGGTACTTGGTAGCGTAATCCATTATCACCAGAATATATGGCAAATGACACCTCTATAATAGGTAATGGGACTAGTGGACTTTTAAAATATGGCCTGGGAGCATGATACTGACATTCAGGGCAGGATGCACAAAAGTCAGATACCTCTTTATGGACCCTGGACCAGAACAACCTCTGCAAAATTCACTCAGTGGTTTTCTCTACCCCCAGGTGGCCTGCCGTTATATGACCATTAGCCAGATCTAACACTGTTCATCTGTATGCTTTGGGAACTATTAATTGTTCAATAATATCTACCCCTTTCTTAGTCACCTGATACAATAAATCCTGACATACTGCCATGTGAGGATATGTCAAAGGACTATCTGGGTCTATGGGTGTACCATCGATCACTTTGACATTCTGCCTGGCTTTTACCAGAGTAGGGTCATTTAACTGCTCCACAGCAAAGACCTCTCTTCTGACCTCTAAATCAGGCAGACGACCAACTGGCTCAATAACACTTCCCACCTCAGTGGGAGGCACATCACTTAGCGAGCCACCATCACGCTCCGCATTCTCTAGTTCGCCAATCATACTAGAAAAAGGGAGCATCTCCTACCCTGAAGAAACTTCCTCTGCTACTACATCAGGAACCTGCTCAAATGGGTCAGGGTGATTTACCTCTGTAAATAATTGTCTTTCCCACAACTTCCAGAAGTGAGCAAAATCTCTCCCCAATATTGCATCATACATTAAGCCATGTACCAAACCCACAGAGACTATCGCGGAACCACATGGTGTTTCTATGTTCACTTCCACAGTAACATAATAGCGAGTGTCCACATGTATGCAGGTCACACCAACAGTTTTCCCCTTACACTTCAAGGGGTTCACCAGTTCAGCTGTCATAAGTGTAACCAGGCTACCAGAATCTAACAGAGCCTCTACTCGGTTGCCTTCTACAGTGAGTACACACATGTGCTTATCTGTCTCAGCCTGCCGGTCAGCAGTACAGAAAGACCCCTGCGGTTGACATGAGCAGCATCACATTTCATAGGTTCAGAGGTAAGTGAGCAATTAGCCGCAATATGGCCAAAACCACCACATCGGAAACACTGAATCACATTATTATCTAGTCTTTTACGGGGTAGGAACCTTCCTGGCCTGGCTGGACTGTCTCCAGGTTCCACACCGTCAGTCTTAAGTACATTCCATCGCTCAGCACCCTTCTCCCCTGGGACAGTCTTACCAGTGTCAATGCGAGTTTGCTGATGCGCCATCGGAGCTCTGTGGGGCAGACTCAACAGCTCCTCAGCCGCCACGTACCTCTCCACCAGTTCAACTAACTGGTCCGCGGACTTAGGGTCTGCATGGCTCACCCACTTGCGCAGAGGATCGCAGATACCAGTCCGTCATGACTTTTTCCATGATCTGTGGTCCTGTCAGCGTCTCGTGCTGTAACCATTTCGTGGTTAGATGGATGAGATCATGCATCTGTGAGCATGGAGGCTTTTCCATTTGGAACTCCCAGCTGTGGACTCGTTGGGCACGAACAAATGTGGTGACTCCCAAGCGAGTTAGGATCTCCCGTTTTAGCTTTACATAGTCCTTTGCATCAGCCAGGCACAAATCATAGTAGGCCTTTTGTGGTTCTCCAGACAGGAAGGGTGCCACAAGACTTGCCCACTGTTCCTTGGACCAACTCTCCCTTTCTGTGGTTCTCTCATAGGCCGTGAAATACACCTCCACATAATCACTTGGAGTCATCTTCTGTAAAAAATGACTGGCGTGTATGGAGCGAGAGTGGATTGGAGGGTCAGTGGAAGCATCTCCAGACCGGCTACTAGGTGTACCACCTCTTTTATGGCCTTTCTGTTTTCCGCTATGGCCTGGCGGGTTTCCTCGATGGTGACTTGTTGTTGCCTCTGGGCTGCCTACAAGACCAATAGTTGCACCTGGGTGGATTCTTGCTGAGCTCTGGTAGCTTCCTGCTGAGCCCTGGTAGCTTTTTGCTGAGCGGACGTAGCCTGAAACAAGGCTTTTACAACGTCCTCCATGTTGTCTTTAGGGGTAGGCTGAAAGCAGAACCTGGCCTCTCCGAGCATCTGCTGACACCACCTTCATGGATTCCACAATCTTGTGTCTGTCCCTTTGAATTTTAAAGGAAAATTTTTCCTTGCTGCAATTTCAGTGTGTGACTGCCCGCATTCTCCACCAATTGTGACACAGTCGGGATAGGGGTCCCTCTCCTGGGGTAGATGGACTCCCTCTTTACACACACAGCATCCGGAGAAACAGGACACAGTTATGGGGTTCTCGTGCAAGCTGGTCGGAGCCAGTCTTTATTGTACCAGATACATAAACAAAATAAAACATAAACAAAATCCTAGCCCGTCTGGGCTCTAACTAGACAGTAGGTTCACTATCAGAACACTAAACAAGTTCACGCCCACAGTACTTACAGGTTTGTATCAAACAGTGTCTCAGAGCAAGCTAGGCTGCAGGCCTGCTCTCCCAGGTGTGAGACACTCAGCCGCAACTAAACCCAGCTTATACCAGCTATTTCCAGGTGCAAACCCTAATGAGCCTGCTACTAGGCTGAAAGGCCCAACACCTGGAGTGGCCTGTGGATGGAGCCCTCCCTCTCACATCCACACCCCCAGGACCCATTCCAGCTTTTCACCAAACCCGACATTTCTAGTCTGTTTTTTCAAACAGACTTCCCCTGGGGGTTTCAAAACACATAGGACAGGAATCTGGGACACACATAGAAGCCATTCCAAACTTTTCGAGTGCTTCTATCACAATATATATGTAATGTCAATTGTATATCTATGTGCATTGCATGTGACTTAATGAAATCTGCTGTTATGCTGCCTTTTTTATTTATGAATAACTGTAATTCATAACCTATCACTGCTGTTTCTCCTCATTAACCCTTTACTACAGGTGTGTGGGAATATTGGGTGTAGAACAATTGTCACATTTATACTCAGACTTTGTATAACTATAGAGAGATTGTTATGTCCAAAGAGACTGAAAGATAGCTGGCTGAAGCCCCTGTGCTGGTGTCATGTATGGCCTGTAAAGCGGGGTTATCCCAACAGGACTTCATACAAGATGGATTATGTGGTCACTGTTTTTAAGTCGCCACAACAATCAAATTTACCAGCTTCTGGACAGGAACCTCCTTGGGTTGCCTTTTCCCAGATCATGGCGCAGGTTGCAGACAGGCTGGGGACTCCTGCGCCGGCCACGATGATGGGGTACCCTCAGCAGCTGCAACCTACTATGTTTATGCCCCTTATGCATCCGTCCTGTATGGATATGTATGCTCACTTGGCTCAGAATGTGGCTTCATCCTCAGCAGCTTTCCAGCAACTGCAGCAAGCAGCTAAGCCCATACTGCCAAATACAAGAAGGCGGTTGGCCTCGCACACCGTCAAGTCCTCAGACTCTGGTACATCCTCTGATGAGGATGGGAATACATGGGTCTCCTCTCAGGAGAGGAAGACCAGTTTACAACAGCAGATGTCCCCCCTCTGATTAGGGCGGTCAAAGCTGTGCTAAGTGATGAGGAGCCCGTACAAAGAAAGGCTCCAGTATTCAAACGCCAGAAAGTTTTAAAGGCTGAATTTCCCAAATCTGAGTACCTTTCGGAACTTACGGGGGATGCATGGAATTCTCCGGATAGGAAATTCCAGGTTATAAGAAAGGTTGAGGCTTTATAACCCGTTTCATCGGATGAGTGCACCAGATAGGAAGTTCCGCCAGCAGTAGATGCATATGTGTCACATCTGGTTAGGAGTGCCACATTGCCCATACCATCTACATCCTCTCTTAAATGTTTCACAGATAGGAGACTTGAAAACTATCTCAGTGCAGTCTTCACTCTTTCTGGAGCAGTTACACGGCCGGCCATGGCTACAGCTTGGGTCTCCAAGGCCATTGAGGAATGGATGAAAATACTGGAATGTACTCTGCCAGACGCTTCCAAGGAACAGTTGACGATTATCTCCTATGTTAAGGAGGCAGCTTCGTATTTGGGAGAGGCAGCGTTGGATGCTGGTATATTATCCTCTAAAGCAGGCCTGGCCAAACTGTGGCTCTCCAGCTGTTGTGAAACTACAAGTCCCAGCATGCCTTGCTACAGTTTTAGCATTCCCTAATAGCACAACTGTAGCAGGGCATGCTGGGACTTGTAGTTTCACAACAGCTGGAGAGCTACAGGTTGGTCAGGCCTACTCTCAAGCATCAGCTGTCTCAGTTGTGGCTTGGAGAGCCCTTTGGTTAAGAGATTGGAAAGCAGATGCAGGGTCTAAGAAAGCCCTGGAATCCCTTCTGTTTATGGGAGGCATTTTGTTTGGCACAGAGTTAGACAAGATTGTTGCTATGGTAGCAGCCTCTAAGACAGCTGGTTTACCTTCAACATCCGCTACTAGACCTAAGCAGTCGTCCTTTCGGGGCTTTCGGCCGCAAGGAAAAGCTAAAGGTCAGTCTTCCTCTAGAACAAGTTTTCACAGGAAACCACAGTCCAAGAAATCCTGACCAAACAGACATCCGGCTTCTGGGACTAAAGATACACCTGCAGCATGATGGGATGGACCTCCCCCTGGGGGATCCCAGGTTAGGAGGCCGACTTCTTCAGTTTTCAGATGCCTGGCATCAAACAACACCGGATGCATGGGTTCGGGAGGTGGTATCCCAGGGGTACGCCCTCACTTTCTGGAGAAGTCCCCTGCATAGGTTTTTTTTGCACAACTCCGGCAGTGTATTCTGCTAAAGCCTTGGCACTCCAGCAGAGCTATACACTCCCTGCTGGTGTCAGGGGTAATAATCCCAGTTCCAATTAATCAACTAGGATAGGGATATTATTCCAATCTCTTCTCTATTCAAAAACCCATTGGGTCTTACCAGCAAATTCTAAACCTAAAAGGACTCAACACATTTAGCCGGGTGCCCAGGTTTCGTATGGAAACCCTGAGAAAATTGAGTTGGCAATGGAATCAGGTGATTTCATGGTATCCTTTGATATTCAGGATGCATATCTTCATGTACTAATTATACCGTCCCACCAACTTTCCTGCGATTCGCAGTGCTGCAGGAGCATTTCCAATTTCAGGCACTGCCTTTTGGTTTATCAACGGCCCCTCGGGTGTTTACCAGAATCATGGCAGTAATGACGGCAGACATGGATGGATTGTAAATTGGAAGAAGTCATCACTTCTTCCAGTACAGCAGATGGTGTATTTGGGGGCATGCTTGGATTCTCTGGCACAAAGGATATATCTGCCAGAAGAGAAGATTGCAGCCCTTCAGCTGCAGATACGCAGGCTTCTTCAGAGCCAATCACTATCTGTTCATGCATCAATGCGGGTTCAGGGATCCATGGTGTCGACCTTCGACATGGTGGAGTATGCCCAGTTCCACTCCAGACCATTGCAGCGGTTAATCCTCTCGCACTGGAACGGGGAGTACCACTCAATAAAGACACAGACGATTCTTCTCTCACCAGAAGTTTGATTGTCCCTATCATGGTGGTTGTAGACGTACCGTCTCAACAAGGGTCGCCCATTCTGGATTCCAGATTGGGTACTCCTCACGACTGATGCCAGGCTCCGGGGATGGAGTGCAGTGACAGGTCAACACGTGTTTCAAGGAAAATGGACAGCAAGGGAAAGCCTTCTGTCCATAAATGTCCTGGAACTAACAGCAGTATTCAGAGCGCTTGTTCAGGCTCAGGAAATACTAAAGGGCAGGCCTGTCCAGGTATAATCCGACAACGCCACTGCAGTAGCCTACCTCAACCATCAGGGAGGCACACTGAGCCAGGCTGAAGTGTCAAAAATTCTGGTCTGGGCAGAATGTCACCTTCCAGCAATATTGGCAGTGTTCATACCAGGAGTCCTCAATTTTGAAGCGGACTTCCTAAGTCGGCAGGATATACACGCCGGAGAGTGGGCTCTTCAACCACAGGTATTTCAGAGTCAGGTGGACAGATCGAGTCTTCCAGAGGTAGACCTCATGGCCTCAAGTCACAACCACAGGGTTCCCAGGTACGGGTCCAGAACCAGGGATCCTGCAGCCGAGTTTGTGAACGCTCTAGCAGTGAAGTGGAATTCAGACTAGCGTATCTGTTTCCTCCGTATTCCCTTCTTCCAAGTGTCATCAGGAAGGTCAAGCAGGATGGCGGGATAGTAATACTGATAGCTCCTGCTTGGCCCAGACGCCATTGGTTCACCTACCTACAGAGTCTCTCTATAGACATTCCGTGGCCTCTTCCTCTAAGGCCGGGCCTGGTAACACAGTGTCTCTGCCTATATCATCATCTTCCTCATCTGTCTTTGACAGCATGGCTCTTAAGACCTCCGTCTTAAAGGCAAAAGGTTTTTCCAATTCTGTAATTCAGACAAAGTTGAGGGCACGGAAATCTTCCTCTGCCCGCATTTATTACAGAATTTGGCGCGATTATTTTCAGTGGTGTTAACTGAGTATTTGTGACTCTAAGGTGTTTAGGGTCTCTCGAGTGCTTTCTTTTCTTCAGGCTGGTGTAGAGCGGGATCTCCATCTGGCCACCCTGATGGTTCAGGCCTCTACACTTTCAGTTTGGTTTCAGCAAAGGATTGTCCCATTACCTGATGTTAGACTATTTTTTCAGGGTGTTCTGAGGGTTCAGCCTCCCTTTGTCCTCCCGGTAGCCCCGTGGGATTTGACATTGGCTCTCAGGGCTTTGCAGGCTCCTCCATTCGAACCCCTGAAATCAGTAGACCTAAAGTGGTTGACAGCGAAGATAGTTTTTCTTCTCACTATCGTCTCTGATTTGGCAGCCCTGTCTTTTCGCTCTCCTTTTTTAGTATTTCATCAGGATAGAGCTGTTCTTCGTACTAGGGCGGGTTACCTTCCTAAGGTGGTATTCCGGTTTCATATGAATGAAGAAATTGTGGTTACAAGCTTCAGGCCTTTCGGCTGGTGAAGCATCACATGCGCTACGTATCTATGTAGATCGCACCAACTCCATTATAAAGTCAGATTCTTTATTTGTGTTGTATGGCTGTCATAAGCGAGGCTGGCCAGCTAACAAACAGACTTGGTTACGTATGACAATTTCTCAAGCGTACACACAAGCTGATCTTGTTGCTCCGAACACGGTAACAGCACATTCTACGAGATCTGTGGGACCATCGTGGGCAGTTCGTCGAGGTGCCTCTGCTGAACAAATTTGCAAGGCAGCCAAGTGATCTTCTGTACACACCTTTGTCAAATTTTACGCATTTGACATCTTTGCCTCTCAGGATGCTTCCTTTGGGCGGAGGATTCTCCTTTCAACTGAAGCACAGGAGCATCTCCACCCTTAAAGGGAACTGCTTTGGGACATCCCCAAGGTATTTTCTGTGGACCCTATGGACCCCGAAGAAGAAAATTAAGAGTTATGGTATAACATACCTTTGTTAACTATTTTTCTTTGAGGTCCATAGGGTCCACAGAGCACCCACCCTAATGCACCTGGTGTTATTGGGTAATCTTTTTGTTTTTATTTTCTATGAGTCACTCTTCTTAGAGAGAGTGTTTCTGGAGTACAAGGGTCCTTCTTGTTTTTCCTTCTCCTGCTTGAGCTTGATAACAAACTAACTGCCTGTAGCCAGGGGTGGGGTATATATGGGGGAGTACCCAGTGCATCCTGGGAGCTGAAGCTTGTTAACTGTTTGGTGCCTGGATCACTCCAACCACATACCCCAAGGTATATTCTGTGGACCCTATGGACCTCGAAGAAACAGTTAACAAAGGTATGTTATACCATAACTCTTATTTTTTGCACCTTAAGGCAGCATAAAAAAAACATTTCAATTATTTGCATATTATGGTCCGTATTCAATTAGGTGCAAAAAGCCGTTTTCGGCGATAAAGTTTCGCCGATGATGTCATTTCACCAGCGGAAACGTATCAAAGTATTCAGTTGTTGCGACTTTTCGCCGGTGCGGAAAGTCCATGCAATGAACCTGGCGAAAAAGTTTCACCTATGAATAGCAGTCGGAAAAAAGTGCACAATTGGGGTTTGGGGGTGCAGACGTCCGGAAACCACTCAGCACCCTTGGGACAGCCCCCCAAAGGTAAACTGTGTAAAAAAAAAAAAAGTTTAAAAAATACTTAAGGACACCCCTAAAAAGCACTTTCATTTTGGGGGCGAAAAAAAACAAATTTGGGGGAGAAATTTAAAAACTAGCGAAATAGACTCCAGGGGGGTCCCCAAGTATGTGCCAGGTGTTTTTGTGATTGCAGGTGCTTGCTGAAGGCGCGTTTTTTTTTTACGTTTTTTAAAACTAAACTTTTGCGATTTTTAACCATGCTTGCACCAATTTTCATGTACCCCAAATTTGCAGGGACTAGTTATTTTCTAAAAAAAAACTGCTAAATGCTATTCTGCACCACTTGTGCAAAGAACTCATTAGCAGCTATTGAGAGCATTTAAGTAGCCCAAATACCTTCAGCAGGGCTACTCGTGGACATCTACATTGATCCCCAATGTTCATGCATCTTTTGGGGGGTGTCAGGATGATTTCCCCAAATCTGACAGCACTTTTCACTTGTTTGCATTTCACCGGGTCCTGTTTTCGCGTCCTTTGGAATTGAATATGGCGAATAGCAGGGCCACGCACAGAAAGTTTTTGCTTCCAAAACACGCAAAGTCAGCGAAAAGTACGGCAGGTGAAACCTTTCCGACTTTTCCTGTCTAATTGAATACGGCCCTGAGTATGCAATTGGGAATATGAATTAAAAAATGTTTGCAAAAGAAGCAGATGCTTTTTGGTGAAAGAAAAAACCTATTTATTCTGTAAAGCCTACAATGAACTGTTGCAAATTATAACAGGGTTCACACTCCTCACATATTATTTACGCTGTCCTCTTGATGCGGCATTCAGTAGCCCTGGTACAAAATTCAGTGTGACTTGACAAGTTATTCAGAGCAGCTAATATGTAAAATTAAATACGAATTTTATTGTAAATGTGAACTTTCCTCAAGATTTAAAAGCCAAGTCTATGGTTTTATCACATACTTGTAAATAGTAATCCATCTCTTCCTTACTTACGCTGCACTGTTTAGGCACCTAATAAAATCTGTTCTCCACAAATAAGAGTCTGGTTTGGGGATGTAGTTATGAGACCAGCGGCCGCGATGCCTCCGGTCTCAAAATTGACATCGAAATCCCGACAAGGGACTTAAGATAGGCGTTGAAATATCGACGCCGGAACGCAGAAGGAAGGGAGCGGGTAAATTTACAGAGCGTAGCTAGGTTTTTTTTTTTGGTGGGGGGGTTAGGGTTAGGCACCCCTAGGGGGTAGGGTTAGGGACAGGCACCACTGGGGAGGGGGGGGGTTGGGTTAAGCTCTAAGGGGGGTGGGTTAGGTTTAGGCACAAAGGGGGTGGGTAGGTTTAGGCACTAACGGGGAGGGAGGGATAGGGGGTGTGGTGGGATAGGGTTAGGCTACAAGAAGCGAAGATTAGGGTTTGGGGAGGAAGGGAAGTATACTTACCCGGCCCCTGTCGGGATACCAACCATCGGGATGCCACTGTTGGAATTCTGACAGGAGGCATCCCGACAGCCAGCATTACATACCCATTCCCTGGTTTGTCAGTGTCATTATGCTGTGTACAATATTCCTAGGGGCAGTAACAGTAATTCTATCACTAAGGTAGTAATTGTAATACCATGAGTGAATTGACCTTATGCAGCCTTTTCCCTTGATGGCAGAGTGGTGGCTTGATTTGCTACGTAACAAAGGGATGGTATTTTGACTAGATTCAATATAAATATGTACTTGCCTGCCCAGAATAAATGGGTTAAACACGCTACATAGCAGATGATAAACTTGTCATTCACAATAGCTGTATCCTGATGATTGATGTAGTCATTGCCATGGATAAACATGACTGGATAACGCTCATTTGATTCTACATTTGTTGTGCTATACAGGTAAGCACATCAGGACAAAGTTATCTCAGGCTTTCAACCACTGGCTAAATGTGCCAGAAGACAAGACACAGGTATGTTTTTTCATTGTTTGGTCTAGAAAGTTATTTTTTGTATGTCATTTGCTTAATAATGATGAAGTAACTCTTTAAGGGCTTGAAATCTCTCTTTTTTTACAATTTGTATCCTGTAATTTAATGTTTGTGTGGAAATGTAGCTGCTGAGCAGAGAGAGTGGTGTGTTGGTATATCATTTCCGCTCAATCATTTTTTATGTCTGCATGGTTATGATTTTCTCTTGCATGTGAGCAGGAGCCAGCACATGATGGTTATGCTAGAGACTCTACAAATGTCTTTTTCCTATTGTTTTTTCTTCTTACAGTATATGTAGATATTATCAAGGGATGTATTAGCTACAACAACAACAAAAATCTGGCACTGCACCTATTTGGACAAATACAATGGAAAATACTTTTTACAATATAAATATTAGACGTTCAGACTGCAGCCCATTTGACAACAGGTGGCAATATAGATCACCAAGAAAGTATAGAGAAAAGAATAGTAATTAGGCGCTGTCTTATGTCCAATAATTTGACAAAAAATGATTTATATATTAAAATAAATCACATAAAAATCCACGTCACATATAGTCTGCAAAACATATAAAATATACCAATTGGTCAATAAAATATCTAATATCTAAAAAGACAATATAAAAAATTAAAAAAGTAAATGTGTATTCCGTTAAGTATGAACTGTCTGTTCCAAGGGTGTTAGCAATATGATACTATTGTATCTATTCAATGATGATACTGTTATAAATTTGTATCCCTTGTTTGTGTACAGAACTTCCACCGCTTGATTGTCCTTAATAGGAACCAGTCTCTATCCCACTGAGAGATGCACTAGAAAATATCCATATACAGATGTTGATTGTCCTTAGAGAAAATAACCACACATGTATGGGAGATTAGAAAAAGTGTCCCAATATATATCAGGCTCCTGATAGGGTTACTACGGCAATGAATAGCCCCAAAGTTCATCTACAATTTGCTCGTGGGTATCTAAATTCTATTAGTCCCACAAGAATGTCACATAATGGGCTCACGGATACTCCAGTAAATCCTGGTATCACTTATCCACAGCGGTATATACAACTGCTATCAATACAGGCGCAGAAAGAGAAAGTTAATCTCACTGCTGTTGTTTTTTCTGATATGGAGTGTATGACTCAGTCGGCGCGGGGTAAGGCAAGCGTCTTCTCCCGCTGCCGTATTCTGGTCTGTAGCACCAAATAGAGCGTGCAGTCCGGTGTGATATTGACCGTGTTGGAGCCAGATAGATGTGACTCACTCGGCGTGGGGTAGGGCGTCCGTCTCTACCGCCGCCGTGGTCTGGTCTGTGTACCAGTAGCGTGCAGCCCAGTGTGGATTAGCTTGCTATGGTAGACCGGTCAGCATATAGCAGGTGGGAAAAAAGGTATAATGAGTCTCTACGCGTTTCTCCGCCTCCAAAAATCTCGGCGGCTTCCTCAACTATAGCGAGCAGCCAAAAAGATGGTCGCGATGGTCAAGACCATCGCGACCATCGGGCTTGCAACAAGACCCTTGTGGTAGGGTCTCGTCTGCCGCATGCCCTGGAGTGCTTTCGGCTCTATCAGAGCCGAAAGCACTCCCACTGACATCACTTGTGATGTCAGTGGGGCCGGCCCCAGACGGTAGGCATTCCCATGGGAACGCCTCCGTCTGGCCAGCCACGCGCCGGCACGCCCACCAAAGGGGGCGTGCTGTCACTCACCATCGACAGCACGCCCCCTTTGTAGCGAGACCCATACCAACGGGTCCATCGTGCGCATGTGCACTGGCCCAACATCGACCCGCTTGCGAGCGCTCAGCGCTCGCTAGCGGGTCTGAATTAGGCCCAGAATCCACACACAGTCAGTTTGGGGTTCAAGATTCGTCTGGCTATATTTGCGTGTAGACAATAATATAAAACACAGCATGTATACAATTGCAACATATCTGAATATTCACATATTATATCTCACTATAGCAATCTTTGTTAGCATTCATTACATTATTACTATCTGTACATGTGGAAATGTTAGGGGGGGTAAGGATACACAGTCTCATTCATAACGTTATCTGCATGTTTATACATTCTAAGGTTCTTCGGCTCATAGCTCAGCAGAAATCAGTCTTTTAATATATCACATTTAAAGCTATGAATATTTAAAGGCACACACCATCTTCTGACAAGATGGAGTCTTAATGCGGATAGCTTAATAACAGATTTATCATTTGCCCATCTTTTATTCATAACTTTACACTATACTATCTACCTAAGAGGAACACGATCTTGCTATACTAAGTATAGGTACATTTATGCACAAGTCCCGTCTACAGGAACCTATACATAGGATTACGCATTGTTCCATTCCCCATAAAGTAAGTCCTCAGTCTCTAATTGTCTATTATTCAGTCCATCTTGTCATGAATATTCAGGGAAAAGATGATAGTCTTGCATTGTCCACAAGTTTGCTTGTCATCCTCAATGAGGCTGGTTCCACAAATGGTACAACTTGGAATGTTGTCTTAGGCACAGATGTTATCATAGATTTGACTATCATCAAGGCCTTTAGAGTATTTTCCTTGGAGAAACAACAGCCAAGTGTAAGTAACTTCTTAATCAGAAAACTAGCAAGTTTTACAGCAATCTTAATGATTACAAACAAAGCTAAACCTTTATCAGTAATTGAAAAAAATACTGATATCTATGTACTAAATTCATTAGATCATTTAGCTGGGTTTAATTAGGAAAACCATTCATTATCATCAAGATCATACTCTGGATTACTATGTGTTTTCCTGAACTGGTCTTTCAGTTCCTTGATTTTCTTCACGTGTCCATGTATCAGATCAGAAAAGTTATCAGCTATATACATTACAGCAGGTTAGTCTCACTATAAGACATATCTTATAAAGCAGCTGTAAGGTACTCAAGGATCAGTCTAAACTGTCCCATAACCTTTACTTTAAATTGCAGTTCATTAAAGATCATCTTAAGTACATCAAATATTTCATTTGTAACATCAAATACTTTGGCTAAAGCTTCTATATGGTGAACATACTATACGCTGAGTCTAGATATTGCTACTGCTTCATCTCTATGTATGCAGTTACTCATCTTAACACTTGTGATAACTCAAAGTTTTAAAGCTAAAATTAAACTTATAACAAAGCAAAGTAAAATATACATTTCCACAAGCCTTTGTCAGGCGTGGGGCCTAGGATCATGTGTCTAATCACAATATCAAATTACTCCAACTCCCCTTGGAAGAACACTTTGCAATCAGAGGCATATATTCAGGTGTCTGTCCAATGAATTTTCACTGACATAAATGTACTCATCAGGATTTGGAATAAACTTTCAAATCTGGGCTCAATAGCCTTCCTGGTATATTTCCAAATTATCATCCAATTTCCTGGTTGTAAACAGGCGGTTCCTGTATCAAGATAAAAGGACTGGAATAGAAGAAAACACCTAACTATGTATTTTAGTTAATTGTGTCTGTAAGATTGACACATCTGCGGATGACCTTAATCATGATTTTCTTAACACACTGGAGAAAATAATTATCTTAATTACCTTGGCCATTGTCTTTGCATCTGCCCTCCAACACACCTACCCTCTGGGGTAGTGACTGGTGAGGCTCGTACAAGAGGACATCACATTCGGGACATTTGGGCAGTGGTATAAAATCAATTTGTATCTGTAAGGAACACTGAGTCTGGGGAGTACTTTTCAAAGGGGTTGGGACAGTCTTACCCAGATTATTCAATGCACCTATTAGACACCTTGTTTCAAAGGCCTGTGTTGTCTGTGCAAAACCTGGAGCTATCAAATTACAGTTGGTGATAGCACCTCATCATGTATTATTTTGGCCATAACTGGGAAAAAATGCCTTTGGTAGACCTAAACGTTGACCTTCCCCCACTCACATTTATCTTTAGCTCCTAGCTTTGCTTTTAGCTCCTAGCTTTGCTTTTCTCAGCCTCTGGAGCTTGTACCTGGAGCTTTGTGAACGTACTTAAGTCAATCTTGGGGGCGGGATCTACCACATAAGTGGGTTGCACTTGGAAGCAGTGATTTATGGCAGCAACACATGCGGCCTGGTCTACCAGTCTATTGTCTTCAGCTTCAGGTGTAGTCTCACAAGTGTACCCTCATTTTTATCACTACAAGTCTTTGGGATAACTGGAATGCAGTAGACAGTGCTCTGACATAGCCAACATATCTTGTGTATGGAACTCCATCTTCAAAAGAAACATTTGAAAAGTTAAATAAGGACAGTGATTCCTGCTTCATTAGTTCAATACAATCATGATCATGAAAATTAAAAAGTTTTTGTACATTTTCAGTGTCCTCCTTGACACTGTAACTATTTACTTGCATATTATCACTATACTCTCCCATATTTTGAAACCTGCGAAAGCAGGATTCAACCATTAGTATAAGGGCTAAGGGGCATTCCAACATTATGTCAGCACTTTACAGGATCTAGGTGACAAGAGTTTCCATGTGATTGTTCAAGGACCCCCTGAGCATGTTAGACTTATGACAAAACAGTATAAATGGCATACTATAATCAGGTAAAACCAATGCTGATGCACTAACAGTATCTTGTTATACAACATGATAAACTTCAATTTCCTGTTGTATCAATCCTGTTGTTGGGATCCTGTTGTATCAATCCCTTGTTTGCATTATACAAAAAATTTAATTTATTTACTTAAAGTATTCATTCCCTACAATATGTAAATAAGCTCAAGAAGGCTTTAAGCTGTTTGGACATATGCTTTCTGAATTACAGTGATCTATGATGTCTTAAAAAAAAAAAAATCTACTTTTTGTCTGTATGGATTGCAATTTATCTTTAAATACTTTAGAATTTTGTTTTGCTTGTCCAGAATATTCAATAATACTATAGTTTCATGCAAACAATTTTGCTCTGAATTAACACTAAATCGTCCATATCATATAATGATTATGATTGCACTGGCAAACAGCCAATCCCTTCAACATTAAGACTTGCAGCACATCCTTGTGGAAGTTTAGACTAAACATACTGCTTCTTTTGTTAGGGACTAAAGGCAGTAAAACACTATGAGGTCGGTGGTATGCCATTCAACAAGGTGTCCAGATTAGGTATCGCTAGTGTATTAAACCTGTAACCTTCTATTAATCGCTCTTTGTCAGGATGCGGCCTGGGATCGGCCGCTACTCACCTCTGCGCTGGTGTCCTTGGGCTTAGGTGTCCAGACGCTGGGAGTGGAGGTGAGTGGTGACTGAGTATTCTCCCTGGGGTCCGCTAGGGCTTCCATGCGTGCGTCCTGGTTTCGGGGTGCCGGGCATGGGCGCAGCCATGTTGGCTCATATCACCTGACTAGTCTCTCCCAATGATAGTCCTGTGGTCACTCAGCTGATCCTCTTATCCAATGATCAGCCACCCAGGGGTATTTAAGTCTGACTCCAGGAACAAGTAACTGCTGTTCAACTTCGTTATTCCAGTGCCTGTGATACTATGTTGCTCTGTGCTAATTCCTTCAGCGTGTTGCTTCAGCCTGCTCACCGTTTTCCAGTTTCCTGTATTAGCTTCTATGCTAACCCTTAGTCTGAGACTTTAGCTTTCTCACAGTACTTCAGTGTTTCATGTCTCTTTCCTGTGTGTCTTTGTATATGTGCTGCTAATTCTATTGCAGCTTTCCTGTGGCTATTACCCTGTGTCACTGAGGTGTCAGATTACCTGCTAGTACTAATTAGCTCACAGCTGGACCTCCCAGCACTCTCCTAGTAATTGCCTTTGTCCAGTACCAGCATTGCTAGCTTCCCCAGTTTATTCCTGTCTTCCCTCTGTGTTTCACTGTGTTTATCAGCTCCAGAATCTGGTGCAGTTCCTGTACATTTTCTGTGTTTCCAAGCTAGCCTGCGACTGGGATTACTACATGTGCCTTTGTCCACTTCTCTGTCTGTGTCTTGTCTATGCAGTCAACACCTACATTTATAGCTTTCCAGTATATGTTTGTGTTCTTTGCTCTGTGTCTTGTCTCTGCAAATCAGCTCCAAACATATGTAGCAATTCCCAATATATGCCTCTGTTTTTGTGTGCAATCAGCACTTGGATTTCTCAGTGATTCTCAGTACACTTTCCAGTATTCCTATGCTAGCCTGTGATTAGGATCCCTAACAGTGTTCCAATATCTAAGCATCCAGTTTACCTCCTGTGCTCTAGCATTTGCTTCGTTAAATACAGTTTCCGGTCTTCTGCCATTCCCAGGTACCTGTCCAGAGGGCTGCGACCTGCTCACTTGGTGCAGCGGAAAACCAAATCCAAATTGGAGGGGTCACTGGAGAAAACCACCAAGTGAGTTAGACTCCACGCCTCTGGGCAGGTCTAGCCAAACCTGTGTTCGACCGCAACTAGGAGACCTAGTACAGTCACTTCCCAGGTCACCCGAACCCCCCGGCTTACCGTCCTCCACAGAGGAACATTTGCACCGGTTCGTGACACTCTTAAATCATGAATTATTTTAAAGGAGGGTGATCCATCTGCATTTGGGGTGTTCTGTTTAATAAGGCACAAAGGCAAGTTTCAACTGGAATGGCATTTCCTAAATACCCCTACTTTCATGTAACCTTCTACCTATTTGGTTACTTGATCAGAAAGGGTATTGTTTAACTGGCCTCACATGTTAGCTTTAAGTTTGATTTCAATGGGCAGTAGCCTTATATCTATTTTACCCTGTGCCCATAACATATCAGTGACTTTAGCAAAACATCTCATTTCAGTAAAGACTTTCAGCTTTGACAAGTTAATGAGATCTCTTGATGCGTGTTACTTGTAACAAAGGCTATTCTTCTGAGAAGTCTTGATTTGGAAGCTAAAATCGCTTCCCCATCTTTGTATTCTATTGTGGCATATTAATGCCACAAGAATGTCACATAATGCCCCTAGCAGATTATGTGGGCAGTCATCAGAGACTATTACACCATTATTTACAATAATCTGCAATAGATTTGTCTTTTGTAAATACTGTATTTGACCATCCAGGCCAGTGGCCGGGACTACAGGGGAGGTCAAACTTTCTGGTGAGATTAATTTGAAGTGAATAGCATTTTTATCTTCCCCAGACGGGTACAATATATTGCGGGACTCTATGACTGGTCATATTGAGAGGTAGATGATTCTGAGGGCTACAGTATCTTCCTATGATTGTGTATGTCATTAATGTTACCTTCACAATAATTGTTACATTTCAACACTTGTTGTAAACACTTCAATGTTACAATCCAACTTACTCATTATGGGTAACATATATGTAAATAACAATAGCTTAATAAATCCTTGTACAGGATTAAGGAAAAGGTGGCCATCATTACTTACACTGTCCCTGTAATACCATAACCATACACTCTCCAATCTAGACCCGCCCTGCAGGAGCTGAGACAGAGGCAGCCAGCAGCAGTCCTTCCTGGTCACACTCAGTCAGGACACTTTTAATTAATTTGAAATAAATACCTTTTATTATATCTCAAACAATTTTTATAATATTCTGCTTATTTGTGTAAATTTGCTGCTTGCAGATATTTGCTCTGTAACTTTGTTACATATATTTCTAAAGTCAAAACAAAGGCAACAATAAAGGCTGATTTTAAGATGGTATTAAAAAATAAAGGGCAGTAATCTTAGGATAACTATGGCAGTATGATATCAATAATAACAAAAATGGGATTATGATGTGATGTGATGTAACAGGAGCAATGGAAATCAAAGCCTCAAAAGTAGAGCAGAGGTAGGAGACAGTGGGTATAATTTATGGTAAAGTACTTAGACTATTATACGCATTAACTATTAAAAAAAAATTGTACCAGCAAAGTTATAATGGCCTGAAAGTAAAACATCAGTCCCTACATAAATGTCAAGTTGTGGCACTACTAGGAATTATCACTGTTCTGTTGTAATGGAATTGCTATAATGTGAGCAGGTAATCTTTGTTTAGGAAGGGAAGCCTTTAGTTCTACAATTAGCCATAGTCGAAAATACTTGTAATATACTGTATGCTAACAATATAAAGAGATGTGAAGGAGCGCTCCCAAATTAGGAGAAAGTCTGTACCAGTCCAGCGAATCTCTGATATAATATGTTCCGTATACCAGTTCAGCTGATCCTTGAGAGATAACAATTCCAGGTCCAAATATGTCTTAGAACCCAGCAATATTCCACAGCAATACTTCAGTCACTGATATACTTGTGTCGATGGACCTCTAAAGACATCATAAATAAATACGGATTCAGTATGATTTACCGCCGGCCGCATGGGGGGATGTCTAACCCTAACCTCCCCCCGGGGGTGCCTAACCCCTAATCCTCCCTTCCTCTAGTCTAAACCTAACCTTCCAGGGGGGTGCCTAACCCGAAGTCCCCCCCATAAACCCTAATGCCTGTCATTTAACCCTTGCCGGGATCTTACAGTCGGGAAGCCGGCGGTCAGGATTCCGTCCATCGGCTTCCCGACTGTTTCCCATGTATACTTCTCATAGTGTAAAACTGTACAATTTATTCCATGTTAAAAATAATGTTAAAAAAGACTTCCTTTTCATATAGTGATAATAAAAATAATGATAAAAATGGCTTTGTACCAACTTAACCAAGGCACTAAGGGCCTGATTCAGTACGGATCGCAATTACGATCGCAGCTGCAAATCCATACGGAATGTAGCTGCTAAAATCCGCAAATGCTTGCCAAAGCTCAGCCGGCATAAAGACGCCCACTGCTGCTTTATCAAATACATCCTATCTCACTGTTCTACGTAAACTTTACTACCATCGACGCACATCGGCCACTCACCCAGCATTTACAGTAGGTCTGACCAGCCGCAGACACTGCAAGTCTCCTTGCACACAGAGGGCTCTCTAACTGGCATATACAATGGGACAGATTCAGTTAGCAATTGGCCAAATATTGCATTATTATTGGAGGAAAACCTTGTTTGGTTTTTGATAGGATGAGTTGGAGAATTCCTTGCTCTTGAGTATGATCAGTGGATTGTGCTGCCGAAATGGGTAGGGTCAGGTGTGCCGTTAAGTCCATTCTAGATAGGTAGCTTTGGAAAAAAAAAAAAAAAAGACAACACTGCCACAGCTGGTATGTAATAGAGCTCCTTCTCTTCCCTAGTGTATTTTCCGGGTTTTAGCTTAGGCAGCCAGGTTTTTTCTCTTTTGTGTTGTGCTCAGAAGCAGGAGCTTACCTTCTTTCTATGGTCCCAGAAACACACAATATTATGCTGCAGAGCTGAGTACATGCTGTTTTCTTGGGTGCTTCAGTCTACTTCTTTATGGAGCAGTGCCGGGAAGGCTCCTGCACTGGTACTTGCTTTCAGCACCACTAATATAAGCCAAGGTTAGGTCAGGTACATTTAGGAGGAACTATTCAGAGTACTACAATTCTGTGAGACACAATGGCAGCACCAATGGAGCCAAAAACTTCAATAGAGTCTGAGCCAGAAAGCTGAAAAACACTCATTTGAGTGTGTTACTATTCTATGGGATTTTATCAGTCATGTCGATAGTAATAGTAAATTTTTCTCAGTACTATTGTAGATCCTTTGCGAAAGAAGATGTTTTCCACAAGATATAATGTCCTTTAATAAAATAAAGCATAATAATATCTGTTACAAATTTAACTAAACACATGTAATTAAATGAAATGATTCAACCTCCTGAACAGTTCAAAGATATAATTGTCTGGATGAAGGAAGCTTCTGTTACCAGAGATGATCATAATACTTAACAAGGGATTCAAAGAAAAGATATACAGGTATAGAGAGATTTATTTTCTAATTTTGCTGGTGAATGTAATGGTTGCAGCCATATCTGAACAAATATAATTTTTTGAGAAAGTAGAGTTTTCCCTGGACACATTCTAATGTGTAGTAAGTGGAAAGTATGTATCCATTCAATGATGTAGATATACAGTACTGAAATGGAGCATGGTCCCTAAAGTAAGCACAGCCATAGCTAACATATCTAGTAAAACTGCATTAACACTGGAAGATGGAGGACTCATTAGAGACTCCATGGACACACATTTTAGATTTATTTATTATTTGTAAAGGGCTTTATATATCTTCAGTGACTGCTTTGATGTTCAGTATTGCTATAGTCTCCGTATCCAGAACAATCAGACTATAGGCTGAACTTTTTCAAATGGTAGTTCAGATCAAAATAAACCATTTATACCTACTAAGAAGTATAGGCATCATGCAGAGGGAAGTAATCTTTAGACACAACTGCTATCTCAAAACTAACAGACTTCTCTGGATCACAATGTTGTGTTATCAAGAAACACCTGACCTGATGACAAAAACCAACACTAAATACACTGGCCATGTCCTTGTTATATGGTGAATAGTTAATATTAACCACAAACTCAAGTGCTACATCCTTTTGAATATACAGATGTGTCCACGTATATCTTTTTTTGCGTGTCAAACAGCTCTAGTCGCACCATGCCGTGGCATGACTCGGGAGCACTGGCCGTCTCTTCGTGCGACTTTTTACCTTCAAATGCGTCTTATTCGCAGAGTGATGCAAAATAGGTAGCACAAGCAGTTTCTGCTGATTAAAATATGCAGCAAGGCTTGAAATCGCGAAATGGCCTTGTGGATGGAGCCCTCCTTTCTCTCTCACACCCACAACCACACGCCCCAGGACCCATTATCCTGCTTTTACTAAAAGCCCAAACTCAAGTCTGTTTAGCAGAAACAGACATTTCCTGGGGGTTTAAAACACTTAGGCCAGAAACCTTGGACAAACATATAAGCCATTTATCACATTACCAGTGCTTCTATCACAACTGTTATCCTGAATTTAGGACCAAGAAGAAAGGCACAGCTATATCCATGAGGGTGATATTTTATGCTCAGGCAGCAAGTGGCGTAGTATGGCAGGTATGATTGAGAAGTGTCTTGTATCTTGGGGAGTCTTTCAAGTCTATCAACCTAAACCTGGCTGATGTAGATAGTAGTTTTTTGTCCATAGCAGAAAGATGAATGTCATCCATTGCCATATAGAAGTCCATCCCCTTATAATATTGCTCTATCATGGGAGGAGTATGTGAGAACCAGTGTACTGGCACAATAGCCTAGTGTGGAATAAGTATCCTGTAGTATAAATGAAGATGGTATGTTTAGGGGTTGACCACTGGGAACACAAAGTTTCAAAAGCAGTTAAGCATCTACCAATTACCTTAATACTCCCAATGGTAGCAATAAAATGTTAAAGCTGCTTTAATCCCCAATTCTTATGTTGAGAGTAGAGTTCTTCAGTCGCCAGCTCCATTAAGTACTCTAGTTCCCCTGCATAGCCAAGTGTCATAATAGTGGGACACCTCCTGCTAACCAGCCAGGCTGGCACATTAAGCCTGGGAACAAAGGGAGGATTATGAAGATAGGGAATAAGGGGTGAGATACTAAGTGATAATTATGGGTATAGGATTGATAATTATGTGATATCCATAACCCGATTATATTATGTTTAATTATGCATAAGAAATTAAGATATGACTGTCCACATAGAATAACTACTATCTGCTAAAGATACAAAGTAACTAGAAAGTACAGGAGTTTGTATTATGTTCCTGCAATTGCGGGTTTGAAATGTCAATCAAACCAATGGTGTTGCTGATAGGAGAACACAGGTATTTAAGGCTTTTCCGGAATACCACTCTGTTCTGCCCTTTTTGAAAAAGCACTTGTGAAATGCACGTCATGCGTTCAATTGTGCCAGTGAAAATGACGTTCATAATATGTGATTGAATATTATATATGTTTGTGTTTATGATTCGCCGCGGCCTCGGGAGAACGAGCGGGACACTGCACAATGCTGCAGAGTCAATGCGAGTAATACTAGCTGCTCACCTCCTCTAAGCTCTGCTGACAGCCCCGTATATACGGTGATGGTACAGGCTGTGTCAGCGAGCAGTGGGAGAGAACTGTACTAGCCTTGTCACCACTCTGACAGCCGCACGAAACCAGCATGCTGAATATGGCTGTGTCAGCGTGTAGTGAATACTTACCTGAAATATAATCCACTCCTAGTGTCACAATATTATTAGGACAGCATAGAATTTCCACTAGTATACTAACTTGCCATAAAAGCTACCTATGTGGAATGATTCTAAGGGTCTCATTCAGACCCACTCGCAATTGCTGAGCGCTCACAAGCAGGTCGATGTTGAGGCCTGCGCACGCAGGGACGGCTGTCGATAGAGATCGACAGCTCGCACCGTTTTGTTGCATAATAACAGGTGATCCAAACACTAATGCTGGCCAAACACGCTACAATTATCGGGGCGATCCACCTGATATCGGCGGATCGCCCCGATAATTGTATCGTGTGGGGGGGTGACCGAGGGTGAAATATTGCTCGGTCGGGCATGCCGGATTGTCCAGCATGCCCGTCCGATGCGATATTTACCGGTAAACTGTCGGCCGCATCGGGCAGTGTATGCCCAACCGCCGCCGACAGACAGACAGACATTTCCTGTGTTCCTTCCTACGGAAGAAACAGGGAAATGTCTCCTTCCCCGGGGAGGGAGCGTAGATGTCTGCCGAAAACACTGAGAGAGAAATCTCACAGTGTATGCCGGCGACATCTGCGGCTGGCAGCCGGCCAGATAAAATGTCTGTCGGTCTGACAGACATTTTATCTGGCCGTATATGCCCAGCATAAGAAATCAGGTTTTCAGACAATGTTACGGAATGAATAAATAAAGAGACTGCTCTATTGATAAATAATTTCCTGAACATTTCTCTACCTAATAAAATATTTAGGCGTATATGTACTGCACAATTGTATATTTTAATCACTTTTCATACTTTGTTTGACACTTTAATAATTTGCTTATTATTTTGCTGTGTTTTAACACCACTAGAGTGGATATTACTATAATAAAAGTTAAGTTTTAACTGCTTTTATTGAGACTGCTGTGCACTCGTATGGGACAATCTTTTTGCTTCCTATGCATTATTAACTATTATGTCCCGGAGTAGCACCCCTAATAGATGATATTTTATATTGGTATTGGTCGATAGTGGGGTGAAGTCTACCCAGATAATATATACCTTGGTGCGACCCCAATTTTCCCTTACTCTTTTTTTTCTATCCCTTTAAAAATTTCAATCTAAAATCATATTTAGGGCTATGGCTTGATGATAAATTGATATTGAGGGAAATTATGAATCCAGACATAATATTCGGGAGAGTGACTTGGGATTTGGGAGAATAGCCAACAAATGATCTGAAAAGAGGGTAAGACAAATATTGTTTCGCCAAAGATTCAATACATCATGTAAAAATCAATAGCGGGAGTGGACAACCATGCCTGTTTCCTTTTGGAAATACAAACCACAAACCAGACAGTAGTTCTCACAGGCAACGTATTCTATTCAGACACATTTCCAAGGCCCATGATCCCCTCATAAAAATCCAGTCCACTCAATCGAACGCATTTTCAACTTCGGTAAATAAAAGCTGGTATGGAATAAGTAGCATGCTAAATCGGATCAGTAAGTTTAGTAATATTATCCCTTGCTTCCCTGCTCAGGACAAAAACCACTTCAGAGTGGGCCAAGTCTGGGAGAATAGGCTTAAAACTGTTGGAAAGTAATTTTGTGAACCGTTTTACATCAATCTTTAGTAAGAAATATATAGGTAAGCCAGCAAATATTCAGACATCTCGTAATTGAGACTCTGCATTAACAGAACCAAGTACAAGTTACACAATTTGGAATAAAATGCCCAAAATGTTTCTGCAATGTGGGGGTCAGCGTGCATGAGAGTACCATTGGTGTCTTTAATACAAGAGATGTAGGTAAAGGAGCTTTTAGTTCTAAGTGCCCTAGCCAACAACTGAGTTATTACCCCACTGGTAATATTAATATATATGTAGTGTTGAAATTACCATTTATTTTTATCATTTAACAGTTAGTTTAAACCTGGCATTTTGTAAATACAGTAAGGTACCAGCAGAAAGAGAGGGTTTAGGAACAACCACCAGGTTTCGTATCTTAGTTAGGGGAACGTTCCTACATTCAGCATTTTGCTTTTTCAGAAAGGAACCCATGTGGATACATTTTCCCTTGATCACTCATTTGTGTGCCTTTCAAACAGCAGTGGGAGAGAGATGACTGCTATTAATCGAAAAGTCATCTCTACTGTAATAGCTTCTTCTAGCTGGAATATACAACATGTGTCCAGCATAAGTTGTTCATTTTCCTCCAATTCCAAAGTCTAGGATGGAGGTCAGGGAAGTAAAGAAAGAGGACAATTGGTGCATAATCTGAGTTGGTAATTTTCCCTATAGAAGCCTCTTTTAAAATACCTAGGTAAGTGTGCCCAAGAAATATAGTCGATTTATGTAAGTATTATGCACAGGAAGATAAAGGTAAATTTATCCCCCCCCCCCCCCTTCACCTGGTTGTGGTGGAGGCGCCATTTGTCTACCAACTGGTAGTTATGGAGTATACTTCCAACCTTGAGGAATTATCATGGAGCTCCCAGAGATGTGTAAAGGATAACTTCCAATGCCTAATTAAAATCACCTCCCATAACCAAAATCCCCTCTAAGTTGTCCTCAATAACACTGAGAGATGAGTCCGAAAAGGCTGGGTGTCCTGACTAGAAGCATATAGATTGACAAAAGCGAAGCTCTGGTGGGCAGTGGTGATTTTGACTAGGAGACCACAGCCATCACCAAAAGAAACTTCTCTGGCATCAGAGAGCTTAAGTTGTTTAGAAATAAGAATCAAAACGCTCTCTTTTTAAAAATGACTACTGGAAAACCTACCTGGAAAGTGGCACATTTTTAACCATGGGGAGCACCTTTCTTGAAGCGTGTCTCTTGTATAAAAGAAATGTCTACCCTGTCAGTGTGTAATGTATGCAATTGGCTGGACTGTTTTTTAGGTGTATTAAGGCCCTTTAATATTATTAGAATAAATAATCTATTAAAGACTAGTGGTGGGGTGGGTGAGAAGTCAGCCATAGGGAGCCGATGAACCTCAGAGTGCGAGCCATCTGGAGGAGGGCCAGTACATCGTGATCTGGAGGTAATTGGTAAGGGAAAGCCAAAATATCTGAAATCGCATCATTCATAGAACTTGCAACCTATTAGATATACCCCTTTTATATTTTTCCAGGACAGAAGGTCCAGTTTCTTTTCTCTCTAGGTTATTTGCTTTTTCAATTTTTTTGTTGACAATTTGCTGATCATTGTTCTTTTATTTTAAGTTTTCTTTCATGATGCTTGCCTGTCCCTGACAGTTCTGTATGTCAGAGCAGATTCTACATAGGCATTTGAATTGACCACCCCCCTCTGAAGAAATTATTGGTACATTTTCGCACGAACCGCCAAGCGACTATAGACGCAATCATGCTGTAAGGCAGACTTCCTTCATCTCAAATTTATGCTCTCATCCTACAGTGCTGCCCTTTCCCTCTCTAAACAGTTGTATTTCAAAAACCTCATCTCCACCCAGTCCTCAAACTCCTGACATCTCATCAGCACTTTCAATTCTCTCATCTGCCCACCACCTCCTCGTCTCTCCCCTCACTCTCTACCCTTGACTTTGCCACCTACTTTAGTTCTAAAATTGACTCCATATGTGAGAACATCACATCCCACCAGACCCTCAGCACTCCACCCCCTCCTTTCCCAGACCAGCCCCCCTCCTCCCCTCCATATTACCAACTCTGACATCTTTTTCCCCTGTATCTGGAGAGGAAGTTATTGCCCTCATCTGGTCCTTCTCCCTGCCCCTTGACCCTATCTCCACTGCGACCTCCCTCCTGCCTGTTCCCATCTTGCCCACCTCCTTAATCTCTCCCTCTCACAATGCACTGTTCCTTCTGCATTCAAGCATGCACTTATTTCACCCATTCTTAAAAAACCTGCCCTTGATCCAAAAACTCTCTAAAACTACTGATCCATCTCTCGCCTCCCTTTTGCCTCCAAATTCCTTAAGTCAGAGGTTCTCAAACGCGGTCCTCAAGGCACCCCAACAGTTCAGGTTTTAGAGATATCCATTGTTGAGCACAGGTGGCTAAATCAAATTGATTGAGGTACTAATTAAGTAGCCTGTGGTCAAGCATGGATATCCTTAAAACCTGTTTTGTTAGGGTGCCTTGGGGACCACATTTGGTAACCTCTGCCTTAAGTGTATTGTCTTACCATCTTTCTTTCTTCCCTCTCCCTGCTTGACCCATTCCAGTCTGGCTTTAGTACTCTCCACTCCACTGAAACTGCCCTCATTTGACACTTTGGCCCACCCACCCCCTCCTCATGCAAATCTTTCACTCCCTTGGTCTATGTGAAACTACTCTCCTGGCTGTCCTCCTACCTCTCTTACCTTTCCCGCATAACCTCACTTTCCACTGTTTCATATTCTATTGATGGAACAACTATTTCCTCTAGCCCCCAAGTGCGCTGTCTTGGAGTTATCCTTGACTCCTTCCTCTCCTTTAAACCACACATTTAGTACCTTTCACAGTTTCAAACTCAAAACTATTTCCAGGATCAGACCCTTTCTCATCCTGGATGCTGCTAAGACACTCATCCACTTGCTGGTCATCTCCAGATTGGACTACTGTAGCCTCCTCCTGTGTGGCCTCCCTGACACCCACCTCTCTCCACTCCAATCAGTCCTCAATGCTGCTGCTCGGCTCATCTTCCTCTCCAAATGTTCTAAATCTGCCTTCAGTCTCCCACAAGCCCTGGAATGGGTCAAGCAGGGAGAGGGAAGAAAGAAAGATGGTAAGACAATACACTTAAGGCAGAGGTTACCAAATGTGGTCCCCAAGGCACCCTAACAAAACAGGTTTTAAGGATATCTCCCCTTTCCTTTCAGAATCCAATTTAAGCTTCCTACATTCACTTGCAAAGCCCTCACCCATTCATCTCCCATTTACATCTCTGACCTCATCTCCCTTCACAAACCTGCCCACTCACTTCGCTCCACAAATACATGTTGCCTCTCCTGCCAGGTGATTACTTCCTCCCACTCCATGTTTATATTCCATGTCCTTGTCCTGCGTTGTTGTGTTTCTACTTCAGGGTCCATAGGGTATCCACAGGATACCTTGGGGGTATAGGTGTGACGTCAGTCGCAGGGCACCAAAGAGTTAAGCTTTCAGCCTCCCAGGATGCACTAGGTCCCCCTCCTATACCCCGCCCCCGGGCCAAGGCACCTCAGTTTAGTTTGGTGCCCGGCCGGAGTCGGGTGCACCTGTTGGAGTGGGGGCTAGAAGAGCCCCTGAAGCTTATTCTTCATGCAGCTGTGGCTGCACATCTGGATGAACAGCATGGACAGTCAGTCCTGACGTCCATGCTGTCTTCCCTACACCCCGCCGGTACCAGAACGCCGGTACTGATCCGGGGATGCTGGTGGGCGTCTGGGGTCACAGCTAACGGTGACCCCAGATGCTCCGGACCATGGCCGGATTCAAGGGGGACAGAGGTAAGCAGCGGGGTCCCGCGGTGGGTCCCCGCTGATCACATGGTCCTAAGTCCCCAGGCAGGGGGCTCCCTGGGGACTGGCTGCAGCGTGGAGCCAGGCGACCAACCTGCGCTTCCACTACCCCCTGGGACAGCGGACCGCAGCAGAGCGGTAGCGCTGCGGCGTCCCAGGGGTTAAATGCATGCCAGGGGAGCGCGCCTTCCCTGTCTCACAGCCGGCGCCTCCCCCGCTGCACACAGCCCTCTCTGCATGCTGCCGACTGGTCCTGTGGCAGCGCTCCTCCCCCAGGCCAGCCTCCTCTCTGCTCCTCGGCGGCCATCTTCTCCAGAACGCATGGTGAACGCTGCTGGAAGCGCTGGACGGAAGCATCGTGGTCTGGGTCCCCCCGCATACCTCTCCTCCGCTGTGGTCAGGTCTGTGTATGCAGCGCTGTGTCCTACCAGGCCCTGTGTCTGTGTAGTTGAGTGATCAGCGCTGTTAGTGCAGGAATTGTTATTTCTCTGCATTGTATGTGACTGTGCTAGCGCTGCTGCCTGTAACTTTTCTTCTCTAAACTGTCAGCTTTATTACTGTCCCTGTTCTTCTGCTAAAGCCCTTGCGGTGCGGTGCTGCAGGGTGGTCTCTCACCTATTTAATACTTAATTGGTGAGAGAGGTCACATACGTGGTGCCATCATGTCTGAAAGTGATTTTCCCCTCCGGCTACAGTGTACCACGTGCAAAGTACCATTAGCGGAGGGGGAGGGTAGCGCGGAGGGCCTTTGCCGGCAGTGTTTGTCCATGGCGCGGCCTATTACGGTTACAGCACCGGTACAGGAGCCGCCCTGGGCTTGTTTCGCTCAGGCGTTAACAGCTTTAGTGGGCCAGTTAGCTCCGCAGCCCGCGTTTACTCCGATGGGTTTGTCCCAGCAGTCTGTGGTGTCGTCACCCATGCAGGGGTTCCCACGACAATTGGTGGTACCCCACAGTCTCCCTATTTCCCCGCTCCCGGGTTCTCAGGAGCCAGCATGGGTTAACTCCCTGGCGAGTTCTGTACAGCACTTGTCGGATGTGTTGCAAGGGGAGTCTGTGATGCGGCCTCATAAAAGGCCGGTGGCGTCTCTGTCCGCTCCTTATGAGGATGACGAAGGGACGTCTGATGATGGGGAGATTCTTGATCCTTACGATCAGGAACCTCTCCATACTAAGGACGCTGATGCTAAGTCCAAAGTATATATACCTGGACTTATTCGGGCGGTCCGCACAGCCTTGGTGATTGAGGACGAAGTTCCCCCAGCGGCTAAATCTAAGTATGCCTTTTTCAAAGATGTGAAGGGCGATGCCACAGTCTTTCCTCTTTCGGGTCAGTTGGTGGACCATTTAGAGGAGGCGTGGAAACAACCTGGCAAAAGATACCAGCCGCAGAGACGCCTGGCGGTGGCTTATCCGTTCGCGGATAATTATTTTGCTAAGTGGGAATCCCCTCCACAGGTGGATTCTCACGTGACCCGTCTTGTCCGTAGTGCCACATTGCCGATGCCATCCATGTCCTCCCTTAAGGATGCTACGGACCGCAAGGTAGAAATCTGCCTGAAGTCCGCTTATTCCCTTGCAGGGGGGGCAGCACGGCCGGCTATGGCCATTTGCTGGGTTGCCAGAGCGATGGAGCGCTGGGCGGATTCATTAGAGGCTTCTTTTGAATCCGACTGTCCGGCCGATCAGGCGGAGTTGATTGGCAATCTCCGTGATTCGGCCACCTACATCAACGAGGCGGCTCTAGACATTAGTACTCTGGTGTCTAGAATTTCTTCAGCAGCGGTAGCTGCTCGTCGCACCTTGTGGCTGCGATCCTGGAAGGCGGACGCAGATTCCAAGAAAGGTCTGGAAGCGTTGCCGTTTACCGGAGAAGTTCACTTCGGTCCGGATCTGGATAAGATTGTGGCCACGCTGGCGGCAGCCAAATCTGCTTGTCTCCCGTCGGCCGCTGCTCCTTCTGGTTCGGGACCATCGTCCTTTCGGTCATCTAGGGCCCAGGGCAGGCCCAAACCACAGTCGTTTCCTCGACAGGCTGGCCCTAAGAAATCGGTCAAGCCCCGGAAGCAGGCATGGAGTACCAGACGTCCGGCCCCCAAGCCAGATGACAAGCCTGCGGCCTGACGGTCCGGGCCTCCCTTTGGGGGATCCCAGGGTGGGAGGCCGCCTGCTACAGTTCGCCCAGTGTTGGTCGACCACTACGACAGACACTTGGGTTCTGGAGGTGGTTTCCCACGGATACGCCCTCTCCTTCCGGCACAGACCCCCGGCTCGCTTCTTCACCACGGGTCTCCCATCAGACCGGAACAAGGCTACGGAGCTGCGGAAGGTATTGCACACTATGCTCCAGGCTGGAGTTATAGTGGCGGTTCCATTCTCCCAGAGGGGCCAGGGTTTCTATTCAAATCTATTTTTGGTACAGAAACCCAATGGGTCATATCGTCCGATTCTCAACCTCAAAGCACTCAACAAGTCTTTGCGGGTCCCGAAGTTTCGGATGGAGACCCTACGGTCCATCATTCTGGCGCTGGAACCTGGGGACTACTTGGTGTCATTGGACATACAGGACGCTTACCTGCATGTCCCTATTCTTTGGCGCCATCAACAGTTCCTCAGGTTTGCAATCCGCAGCGACCACTTCCAGTTTCGGGCGTTACCTTTTGGCCTGGCAACAGCACCACGTGTTTTCACCAAGGCGATGGCGGTCATGGCGGCTTCTCTGCGGCTGCAGGGAGTCCGCATGTTGCCGTATTTGGATGACCTGTTATTGGTGGCAGGATCTCCAGAGCTCCTGTTACGCCACTTGGACCTGACCATTGCACTGCTGCAACGGCACGGCTGGCTAATCAACTGGCAGAAGTCCACTCTAATCCCGTCTCGGAGGATTCTGCATCTTGGAGCCTTATTGGACTCGGGACAGCAAAGGATCTTCGTGACGGAGGACAAGATCTCTGCTTTACAGTCAAGGGTGCGCAGTTGCCTGCACAACCGCCGGGTGTCCTTACACTCGGCGATGAGGTTACTGGGCTCCATGGTGTCGGTGTTCGACATGGTGGAATACGCCCAGTTTCACTCCAGACCTCTGCAGCACCTGATCCTGTCCAAGTGGAACGGGCTGACTCAGTCTTTGAAGTCCCAGACGATTGTGCTCACCCAGGAGGTTCGCTTGTCCCTTGCGTGGTGGTTACAGACGACCCACCTCAACAAGGGACGTCCGTTCTGGGTTCCAAATTGGGTCCTGTTGACAACGGACGCCAGTCTTCGGGGCTGGGGAGCAGTTTCGGGTCCACACTTGTTCCAGGGCAGGTGGACGCCGACAGAAGCGGAGCTTCCAATAAATATCTTGGAACTCCGTGCGGTCTTCAATGCTCTCCAGCAGGCACAGCGGTTTCTCCAGGGTCGCCCGGTGCAGGTCCAGTCGGACAACGCTACCACCGTGGCCTACATAAACAGGCAAGGAGGAACTCGCAGTCGGGCGGCTCTCGTAGAGGTCTCTCGGATCCTGGTTTGGGCGGAGGGCAATCTTCCGGCCATATCAGCGGTCTTCATCCCGGGAGTGCTAAATTGGGAGGCGGACTTTCTAAGTCGCCAGGACGTTCATCCGGGGGAATGGTCCCTGCACCCGGACGTTTTTCAACTACTGGTGGACAGGTGGGGTCTTCCAGAAATCGACCTCATGGCGTCCCGGCACAACAACAAGTTGCCGGTGTACGGGTCTCGCACAAGAGACGAAGGGGCGTCTCTGGTGGATGCTCTGTCCGTCCGGTGGACGTTCCGGTTCGCATACCTGTTCCCTCCGGTCTCCCTTCTTCCACGGGTAATCCGGAAATTCAAACAGGAAGGAGGGACGCTCCTGTTGATAGCTCCCGCGTGGCCCAGACGGCACTGGTTCTCAGACCTTCAGGGTCTGTCCGTGGACATTCCTCTGCGGTTGCCGCTACGACCGGACCTTCTGTCTCAGGGTCCTTGCCTTCACCCGGACCTGACTCGGCTGTCTTTGACGGCGTGGCTGTTGAGACGGCCATGCTGAGGTCCCGGGGGTTTTCCAGCTCTGTGGTGCGTACCATGTTACGAGCTCGGAAACCGTCTTCCGCGAGGATATACCATCGCGTGTGGCATACGTTCTTCCAGTGGTGTCGACCGAGAGGTTATGCACCGCGGGAGTTTCGTCTGTCTCGGATTCTCGCCTTCCTGCAAGCGGGACTAGATCATGGGCTTCGCCTTGCTTCGGCCCTATCTGTCTGGTTTCACCGTAGGATTGCTACAATCCCGGATGTGCGCACCTTTATGCAGGGTGTTCTCCGCATTCAGCCGCCCTTTGTTCCACCTGTGGCACCTTGGGATTTGGCTGTGGTCCTGAGGGCTCTCCAAGGACCGCCGTTTGAACCACTGGGCTCAGTGGATCTTAAATGGCTAACAGCTAAGACTGTTTTCCTTCTGGCCATTGCTTCGGCCAGACGTGTTTCTGAGTTAGGGGCTCTTTCTTGTAGACCCCCTTTCTTGGTTTTTTATGGGAACAGGGCAGTGCTCCGCACTCGGCCCGAGTTTCTTCCCAAAGTTGTTTCCCAGTTTCATGTTAACGAGGAAATAGTTGTTCCGGCCTTTAACTCACCGGGTCTTTCCGTGGGTGAGGCCTCTTTGGATGTTGTGCGGGCCTTAAGGACTTATGTTGACCGCACTTCTTCGTTTAGGAAGTCGGACGCTTTGTTTGTCCTCTATGGCTTCCGTAAAAAGGGTTGGCCTGCTTCAAAGCAAACTTTGGCAGCCTGGATCCGTATGGCTATTTCTGAAGCTTATCTTCATGAAGGCCTACCGGTCCCTCCTTCTCTGAAGGCTCATTCCACTAGGTCTGTGGGTCCTTCGTGGGCAGCTCGACGTGGTGCCTCGGCAGTTCAGATCTGCAAGGCTGCTACGTGGTCTTCTGTCCATACCTTCGTGAGGTATTACAGGTTTGACACCTTCGCCTCTCAGGATGCTTCCTTCGGGCGGCGGATTCTCCTTTCTGCACAGGAGCGTCCCCACCCTTAAAGGATACTGCTTTGGGACATCCCCAAGGTATCCTGTGGATACCCTATGGACCCTGAAGTAGAAAATATGAGATATGGTAAGAACTTACCCTTGTTATCTCTATTTCTACGAAGTCCATAGGGTTCCACAGGACTCCCGCCCTGTCGCACCTGTGCTGCAGATGGGCTTTGCTCTGGTCACCGGTTTTCCGTCTCCCTCTGGTGAGAATGTGATTCTTGTATGTGTCCAGATCTTTGTTCTCTCTCTTCCTTCTCCTCCTCCGGCCTATGGCTTGGTAACTAACTGAGGTGCCTTGGCCCGGGGGTGGGGTATAGGAGGGGGACCTAGTGCATCCTGGGAGGCTGAAAGCTTAACTCTTTGGTGCCCTGCGACTGACGTCACACCTATACCCCCAAGGTATCCTGTGGAACCCTATGGACTTCGTAGAAATAGAGATAACAAGGGTAAGTTCTTACCATATCTCATATTATTGTCAATAATCGTTTTTTGTGTTTCCAAAAACAAAATCTGCTAATTTATCATTTGTAAGGTTTCAACTTCAATTAAAATTGATTTTAAAATTATTTTAAATCATCTAAATCAATCTTTACAAAATTTACCCCCTAGTTTTATATAGATAGAACTAGGAACTCTAGGTTTCTAAGTCTTCTTGCTTTCCCTTCCATACAAGAAAGATGTTATTGTTGTACCAGACGTAATCTTCTTGAAAGTTTTGTCATGGAGAGGTTTGTGTGGCGTAATGCAAATTTCGAGCCTATATTGTAGAAATCACCTTAGAACAAAAAATAAGTGGATTAATGATAAAAAGCATACCATTTTATGATAGCCAGTTGATTCTTTGTTCATAGTAGAATCCTTTGATAGGAAGTTTTGGTTGTGTTCACACTGCAGCTTGTGGTCTATCACAGAGTACAGCAAGGTCACAACACCAGTGACAAGTTAGTTTGTTTCCAACTGGAGGCTTCTCGAGGATGGTTATTATACAGGGGTTAATTGGGATGGAAAACCAGCCTGGGAAATTTCTGGAAGCAACCAAAATAGACGGGGTCTTTTAAAGGGCATTTGTCAGATTCTATTTTATCTTAAAGTTGTAGATCAAAATACTGGTACGTGTGATGGTTAGGTGTAGCACAGAGCCATGGTAACTGGAAGCAAGTACATGTAAAGGCGCTCCCTCCACCCCTCCCATTTTACTAATTGCCCTTGGTGGTGGCACATATCGCTCTGCCTTATCTGTGGCTCTCTGTATAGTACAATAGTTTTAATTCTACTAAGCATTTGAAGGCATAGCCGTTTAACTGCAATTTTTGAAATTACAAAATTACCTCATTATTCACCCACTGTAAGTCCCCACAGTCATCACCACTCCTTGTCCCCATACCTTACTCACAGAAATGCCCTTCACTCACTGTCACACCCCCCTGCACTCCAGCATAACCCCTGCCCCCCTTGTGCACCAAAATGCCACACCGGCATGCCTCAGCCTCATTCCTCATTCCCTGCACACCATGAAAAGTCCCTCATTGAGGAGTGTTCATTTTTTTGTGCTGGTTTCAGAATGATCTCTTTGTATCTGATTTGTATATAGCAGCGTATATATTGTCTATACAGAATTACTACAGAATAGAATTAAATGGCTCACAATAAGTGTCCACCTGCCATTTTTATTAATCTTTCATTGATGGAATCACTTATTTATACACCATGAGTTTGATTTAGTGTAGTCTGAGCTGTGCTTGTCTCATTGCAGAGTTTAAGTATCATAATTGAGAACTCTTTCTAATAAAAGATGGCAATGTTACACTTATGTTGTCTCGTAAATAGTCTGAAATTTGTTTGTTTCATTACCTACAGTATATAGAGCAAGAGTCTAATCACTGATAGCCTATATCCTCAAAATGTTCTTATCTAGATATTGATGACGAATTTGCTGCCATCAAGAAATACTATGTTTGGGTCTAGCTATCATTTTCATAAGGCATTAATAGTGTATGCCCTCACAAAAGCTCAATGAATATTAAGAATGGCATTGCTTCACCCAGTAATGTCTATGCTCTGGTCTAGCTGTGTTCTTGGTAAGTCAGGGATTCTATGCTTATAAGATTTTTCTGTCAGATAATTATTACTAGAACTACAGCCACTTGCTATTTTAGTCATTAAAAAAACTAAATTGTCTACACATTAAATTATTCAAAAGTCACACTATTAATAAATTCTATAACTAAACTATCACTGTAAATGGTCAGTATCCAAATCTATTTAATCTTTCAAATACCTTCCTAGAAATTTACATAACTGACACTAGAGATTTTGCTTTTTAAATTCAAATAAAACTTGTGTAATTATAGTACCTTTCTAATATATTTACTGTGAATAGCTCAATTTAAATAATGCCAATAATGAAAACTCTTACTGCAAACAACTGCTTCCAGGTCTTAATTCTTAAATAATGTTTACATTTTGTAAACTTCCACCCCCCATTTTGTTTAGTTAAAATATTATTAATAAACTTTATAAATTACTGACCCTCATTTTTCCAATACACACTCACATTATTAATATCTCAATTGTAAACCTTAAAGCTGTGTTTTAATTCACACTTGAGTCACTGACTTGTCGCCAATAACATGTGGGTGTGTTTCCAAATTTATGAAGATTAGTCGTTGGATCCAGGCCATGAAAATGCTAGTAGCATCATTTGTTTTACTTATATAGCCGTGTGATTACTGGTAGTCAAAGTAATGTCCTCCTCAAATCCTGGGTAATCCTATAAATGTACTGGATGATACTGACACAATTAATATACAGTTTTTCTCTACTGGTATAATAAACTTCTAGCTCTCTTCAGCAATGTGAATAAGGTCTCTGAAGGGGTATTCAGTGGCAGGGTAGATGAAAGTTTAATTCCAACCCTGCTAGAAACGGGGAAAGGGCATACAGCAGGGGTATTCAACATATGGCCCTCCAGCGGCTGTGAATATATCCTTGCATGCCCAAAGCTGTGGCAGGGCATGCTAGCTTGTATGGTTTCACAGCAGCTGGATGACCCCACGTTGAATAACCCTGACATACATTATCCTTTGTACATCCTTTTACTTTATGGCTTTGCAATGTGATAGTAAATTATGCTGAAACTCTGTGGGCATCTATTTATCCTATCTGCAAGACTCCTTATGTGAGTCTTTTCTTTACACACATTAATTACTACAGCATATTACTAGTGCTCTTAGCACTGCTCCTCCCCCTTTACACGCAATCCTTAATACCTCTTTTCTTAGAATGGTATCTTACATGCTGCTGCCCTGATAGGTTTTCCGACTTATCTCTCTCCACTTTTCAATGAGAATACAACTGTTCTATATTTTAATCTACAGATGTGTCCACATAAATTTATCCTCCAGTCGTGTTACACATAACGTGTGAGCGCAGAGTGACTGGGAAGCGCAGAGCGTATTTTTGTGCAACTTTTTACCTTAAAATCCATCTTACTCACAAAGCGATGCAAATAGAATGCACAGGCATCTTATGCTGATTATAATGATATGCAGTATGCCTATATTCTGTGTGTGACTGCTACGTTACAGTGTCAGCGGCTGTGACACTGTAATGTAGCATTTTGAATGCAGATACACCTGCAGTCACACACAGAATATAGGCATGCTGCATATCATTTTAATCGGCATAAGATGTTTGTGTGTCCTATTTGCATCGCTTTGCAAATAATACACACTGTAAAGGAAAAAGTTGCACGAAAAGATGCTCAGGACTAGAGTCTCTCCCCCCTTTAGACCTTAGTACTGTTACCCCTTGTTGGAAAATCGCAGGTATAAATATTCCTTTATTTCATGTGCCATTCATTGGATTTAAGCTGAGTTAAGTCTTGTGTTTCTGGACTACTGGGACTAGTTGCGGATTGACTTATACGTAGAAGACAACAAAGCTACCATCTTACAAGGCAATGTCTGCTAGACACCTATACTGTCTCATATTTGCGTAACATATTTACTCACAGCATCTGTTAGCCCTGTACAGAATCCCAGAGCACTTACGTCGAAAGTGTGTTTGAATCTGTGATTTGTAGCAGTGTGTCAGCACCTACAGTGGTGCTTGAAAGTTTGTGAATCCTTCAGAATTTTCTATATTTCTGCTGAACTTTGACTTAAAACTACCTCAGATTTTCACAGAAGTCGTAAAAGTAGATAAAAAGAACCAAATCAAACAAATGAAACAAAAAAAAAAATTAGACATGCTCTTATTTTTATTGAGGAAAATGATCCAATATCGTATGTCTGTGAGTGACAAAAGTATGTAAACTTTATCTTTCAGTATCTGGTATGACCCCTTTGTGCAGCAATAACTGCTTCTAAATGTTTCCAGTAATTGTTGATTAGTCCTGAACATCGGCTTGGAGGAATTGTACCCCATTCCTCCGTAGAAAACCGCTTCAACTCTGATATGCTGGTTGGTTTCCTCCCATGAACTGCTCGCTTCAGGTCCTTCCACAACGTTTCGATTGGATTAAGGTGAGGACTTTGACTTGGCCATTCCAAAACCTTACATTTATTCTTCTTTAACCATTCTTTGGTTGAATGACTTGTGTGCTTTGGGTCGTTGTCTTGTTGCATGACCCACATTCTCTTGAGTTACATGTCATGGACAGATGTTCTGACATTTTTCTTTAGAATATTCTGGTATAATTCAGAATTCATTGTCCCATCAATGGTGGCAAGTCTTCCAGGGCCAGATCAGCAAAACAGGCCCTCACCATGATACCACCACCACCGTGTTTCACAGATGGTATGAGGTTTTTATGCTGTAATGCAGTGTTCTCCGTTCTACCAAAATAACGCTTCTCATTTAAACCAAAAAGCTCTATTTTGGACTCATCTGTCCACAAAACATTGTTCCAATAGTCTTCTGCGTTGTTCAGGTGATCTTTAGCAAACTGCGGATGGGCAGCAATGTTCTTTTTGGAGAGCAGTGGCTTTCTCCTTGCAATCCTGCCATGGACACCATTGTTGTTCAGTGTCCTCCTGATGGTGGACTCATGAACATTAACATAAGCTAATGTGAGAAAGGGCTTGCTTACCTTGGGTTCCTTTGTGACCTTACGAACTACTAGATGCCTTTCTCTTGGCGTGATCTTTGTTGGTCGACCACTCCTGGGGAGAGAAATAATGGTCTGGAATTTCTTCCAATTGTACATATTCTGTCTGACTGTTTATTGGTGGAGTCCAAACTCTTTAGAGATGGTTTTGTAACCTTTTCCAGCATGATGAGCATCAACAACTATTCTTCTGAGGTCCTCGGAAATCTCCTTTGTTCGTGGCATGATGCACTTCCACAAACATGTATTGTGAACATCAGACTTTGATAGATCCCTGTTCTTTTAAAAAGACAGGTTATCCAAATACACCTGATTGTCATCCCATATATTGAAAATATCTGGCTCTAATTTCTTCTTCAAAATATCTGCTAAGCCTAAAGGTTCACATACTTTGCCACAGACATGCGATATTGGATCATTTTCCTCAATAAAAAAATTAGCACATCTAAGGTTTTTTTTTTGTCTCATTTATTTGATTTTGGTTCTCTTTATCTACTTTTAATACTTGTGTAAAAATCTGAAGTAGTTTTAGGCCAAATTTCAGCAGAAAATTCTGAAGTGTTCACAAACTTACAAGCACCACTGTATGTGGGTAAACTCTCCCTTATTGTACACTTTGGGTCTGATGCTGGGTTGAGAGCAAGTGAGCCATTGAGGCACCAGCTTTGCGTGCCCAGACATAAATGCGTATATTCACTCATATGCAGAGTTGTATGTATCTTTATGGGTCTCCCCACCTATCTGTACACCTGGCTTGCTAGTTGTCATCCTCATCAAGGCACACTTGCTACAGCCTATACTTAAGTACAAATGCTATGCTTGGAAACATGCATATTAAACTTATGTCCAAGTCTCTATAGCCCACACTTGCTGCGACATGCAATCACTGAACTTTGCCACATGAGAACGCCCTGCTGCAGCTGTTACGCATCAGTTGGAGATGCACTTGAAGGGCCTATGATACTGCATTACCCAGTCTTAAATATGCTTGGTTCCAGAGCATGCAGAGTGTGAAAACACTCAAGATACGCTCCACAAAGAGAGTGTTCAGTTCCACATTAGCCCCTTTGTGTCCTTCCCTGACAAATCTAGCGTCCGTATCCAGTGTGGTTGAGCTAAAGAGGAATGGAAAAGTTGATCATTGATGTAGTCAATCCACTGACACAAAACTTACATCCAGAACTAAATTCTATTTTCCATACTGTAATCTGTATTTCTGTAAATCTGTTGAGGATGGGAAGAAGTGTAATCCCTATCAATTGTGTGTAGTGTTCTCCGGTGAGGGTGCCTCTTTCTGTAAGAAGTAAACCATGTGTTACAGTTTCATATAAATCAGAGTAGTCTTGGGTACCAAAGATCTACTCCAGGTGGTAGTATGAGTGGGATCTGTAGATCTATTCATATCCCAGCCACCAGCAAGCTTCCCTTATGAAAAGTCTCCAATTTATAAATAAAATCTTATGTTAAGTGATCTGTATTGGATAAATAAGTCCAGTTACTTGTAAAGAAAATAAAAACGCATGGCAATCCCCACGTAGCACTGTAAATTTGTGGATTCAAAACTGGAGTTCTAACTGAAAACCCCTAAATGAAAATTATTCCATAGAAATTGTTTGAAATTAATTACTATGGGCCTGATTCAGGTTGGATCGCAAGGCCGCGTTCGCATGCAGCCATCCGATGTTTGTATTCTGCACAAGCGTGTATAAGACGCAGTGCGCATTCGCGAACCAGGTGCTGTGATCGGGAATGCGATCGCAGGTAGTACGCAGACCCAGTACTGAGTGACAGGAAGTGTCGTTTGTGTGTAGTGATGGGATGGTGGTCGTACGAAAGCAGGCGTGTCAGTGCATTTGAACGCCGATGCAGAGGCGTGCATAAATTATCCATAGCGAACCCATTCGCAGCCTGAGTACTCACTGAGTACAGGAAGTTTAGCATTTCTTGCGGGAGGGTCAGGTCAACCTCTATTCTGCGTCTAGGTCCGATGGTTCTCGATTGTACCGATGTTTTCGCAATCTTGCACATCATTATTACGGATGTGAGTGAAGATAAGGGGGCATCTTTAAGAAGTGCTGGGTGTCTTCATAATATGGTGCAGTGTCACCATTCATATGCATTCATTGCGTATGCATTCATTAGCAGATTTTTGCATCAGCCGGGTGCATGCGAACGCAGTGTTGCGATCTGTGCTGAATCAGGCCCTTTGTTCCCAAAGTCCCAGAAATTATATCAAAAAGCAGTAAAAGGTCCCATCTTTCCACATTTTCTAATTGAACTGCTTACCGGCCATTACTGTAATCCATATAAGACCTTCATTTCCTTGCAGAGTTAAAAAATCTTTTGCTGCAAGTGGAAAGTAAAGTGGCCTATCCACTAGGCGACCTGAAAGACTGAACGTCTAGACCTTCAGGTCGCCGACGTGCGGTGACCGCACTGAACGGCGTTCACTGAACATCATTAAATGCAGGACTCCGACCTCCTATCTCTGAACATGCCGAACCTGACGAGCGTCGTCCGGTTGACCGGCATGTTCAGTAGATAGTCGGGGTTGGCAAGGACCCAGCGTGCACGCGCATCACTGGTCCTTGCCAGTTATCCATTACACGACTTTGTGAACAATGCGACCAAAACCTCCTGGTTTTGGTCGGATTTTTCACAAAGTCATGTCATGGATAGGTCCCTTAACTCGTAATATTATGAGGATTACAAATGTTCTTGTTATAATGGCACAGTAATCATATTATTACTTTAATTGCTAGCCTTAAAGCTGAGTAGCTTATGTTGTGTTTTTTTTAAGTCTATTGTACCCTACACTTCTATCACAATATGAAAAAATATGAACAAATCTAAGGTCTATTTTTTCTTAAACCTTATAAAGTGTTAGGAGCCAAACATTATCAGATTAAAGTGCGTAATGAGAGTACAGTATAAAGGTTACCATGTGGCATGCATTGGTATGGTCTCATGTTATAAGGTTTTAGAACTGAAAACCTCAGATTGTTGTCCCTTAATTTTACTTCCAAACCCCCTTGCCATCTGTGTCTTTTATTTGATCAGCCTGTCTACTATCTGCAGTTCAGCTCTAAGGTCAGCTGAGCAACTGCTGGGCTTAGATGTAGCCAGAGAGTATAGCTGCAATTGAGACAAAAAAAGCAGGCAAATCTGCGAGTGCAAGCTGTTAGATCTGCCATTACTAAATGACCACGAGGAAGAAGAGAAATCACCACCTGTATGCTGGTTTTGTTATTTTTCTCTTGGAAATGTGTGTGTGTGGCAATGTGCACTCCTCCAGCAGAAGGTCTGTAGTGACAGTGTAATGAGATGCCTTTAAAAAAAAATCTAATTTTTGTGATGTAGTTAGAGTTATTCACATACGTAAGTTAGCTGCCCCTTCCCCTTCACGTACCTGTATCAAATGCGCCAGGAATACGACTGGAGGTGTGACTTCAGTTTGAGCACACAATGCATACATATCAGTGGCAAATGCAGGATTTTGAAAGGGGGTTTCCAAATCCTTGGTTACCAATTTATTTATATATACACACCACTCAACCTATGACGGAGTACACACACTGACTGACACAACAGACAGACACACACACCTCTATCACTAATAAACATGAATGCAGCAGGCAAATACAGCCAGCATGATTTATTAGAAACCACTCCCCCAGTAGTTCCCCTTATACAGTGCCCCCAGTAGTGGTCCCCTCTATGCAGTGCCCCCAGTTGTCCCCTCTATGCAGTGCCTCTTATACAGTGCCTCCAGTAGTGTCCCCTCTATGCAGTGCCTCTTATACAGTACCCCCAGTAGTGGTCCCCTCTATGCAGTGCCTCTTATACAGTGCCCCCAGTAGTGAGTGCCTCTTATACAGTGCCCCCAGTAGTGGTCCCTTCTATGCAGTGCCTCTTATACAGTTCCCCCAGTAGTGGTCCCCTCTATGCAGTGCCTCTTATACAATGCCCCCAGTAGTGGTCCCTTCTATGCAGTGCCTCTTATACAGTGCCCCCAGTAGTGGTCCCCTCTATGCAGTGCCTCTTATACAGTGCCCCCAGTAGTGGTTCCTTCTATGCAGTGCCTCTTATACAGTCCCCCCAGTAGTGGTCCCTTCTAAGCAGTGCCTCTTATACAGTGCCCCCAGTAGTGGTTCCTTCTATGCAGTGCCTCTTATACAGTCCCCCCAGTAGTGGTCCCTTCTAAGCAGTGCCTCTTAGACAGTCCCCCCAGTATTGGTCCCCCTTTTCAGTGCTTCTTATACAGTCCCCCCAGTAGTGGTCCCTTCTAAGCAGTGCCTCTTATACAGTCCCCCCAGTAGTGGTCCCTTCTATGCAGTGCCTCTTATACAGTCCCCCCAGTAGTGGTCCCCCTATGCAGTGCTTCTTATACAGTGCCCCCAGTAGTGGCCCCCTATGCAGTGCCCCCATTTTTGCCCCTTATACAGTGGCCCCAGTAGTGACCCGCCCTATGCAGTGCCCCTTACATATACATCATGACGTCTCTTCCATCACTCACTACGGGAGCCGGAAGGAGGAGCTCATGAGTGATGCAGCAGCCAATGAGTCTGTCTGACTCTCATTGGCTGCTAAAACAAACACACTGCCGGTTAGTACGAGGACAGCCTTTCCTAACACAATATTACACATACTTTATTTGTGTAAACTGAGTATTCATTGCAGTGTAAATTTGACTTTTAAAACACAGTTGCCTAACTGTAACTCTATTTGCATTATTGGATGTGTTTTAGTCCCTTTCGTTCATTTGTCATCAGTTCATAACTTACACTATTGTGCCAGTACCCGTAAGTCACTTCTTTCCAGGCAAATGGTCTACATGCCCCCTGTCCCTCTTGTTGCACACATTCACAATTCCGACTGTGCAAAGAGTCACACATGCGCACAAGTGCTACAAAAAGCCACAACGCATTGTTGTGCATCGCAACTCTGAATAAGGCCCAGAGTTAGTAACTGGGCAAAACTGGTTTTAACATGATGAGTTGAAATAGGAAATATATAGTAAAGTGGTTTTAACATGTTTGAGAAGGATTTTAAACATGTCTAGTTGGAACATCAATCTCTCTTCTAAATAACCGAGTCGATCACTATACACAGAACATTAGCTAATGTCATCATTCTATTTTTCTATAAATAAGTATTTAAAAAAAAAAAAAAAGAATTGCACACTTGTTCTGTTTGTGAATTTGTATGTTTTTCTTTTATACTAGGTAATAATTGAAGTGACAGAAATGCTGCACAATGCCAGTCTACTTATTGATGACATTGAAGACAACTCCAAGCTTCGCCGAGGTTTCCCAGTTGCTCATAGCATCTATGGTGTTCCGTCTGTTATTAACTCAGCAAATTATGTTTATTTCTTGGGTTTGGAGAAAGTTTTAACTCTTAATCATCCAAATGCTGTCAATGTTTTTACCCAACAATTACTTGAACTCCACCATGGCCAAGGCTTAGACATATACTGGAGAGATACATATACATGTCCTACAGAAGCTGAATATAAAGCCATGGTCTTGCAGAAAACGGGAGGACTTTTTGGATTAGCTGTAGGCCTCATGCAGCTGTTTTCTTCATATGATAAAGACTTGAAGCCATTGTTAAACACTCTTGGACTGTTCTTTCAAATCAGAGATGATTATGCAAATTTATACTCCAAAGAGTATAGTGAAAACAAAAGCTTTTGTGAAGATTTGACAGAAGGAAAGTTTTCATTTCCGATAATACATGCAATTTGGGCCAGACCTGAAAGTACACAGGTGCAAAATATTTTGCGACAGAGGACAGAAAATGTAGACATCAAGAAATACTGTGTTCATTATCTAGAGAAAGTGGGCTCTTTCGAATATACGAGGCAAACTTTAAGAGAATTGGAAAATGAAGCATATGGACACATTGAATCTCTAGGAGGAAATCCCGAGTTGATTTCAATAGTTGACCACCTGAGCAAAATGTATAAAAACATAGAATAATGTAATCTTTAAACTGTTTCCGATGATACTATATGGTTTAATACACTCAGTACTTCAAATATATTAATATCTTTTGTGCGTTATAAAGGCCTGTATTTTTAATCCCAAAAAGACTTTTTCACAAACACCATTTCACCTTAAATATATTGGTGAGCTCCTAGTTTTTCTAATTTATATCGCCACTTGAACTAACCTTGAGAAATTTATGGTAAAGTATTTAACATCAGCAACTGATTTCAGACCAGGTTAAATACAAATTGTCATCAAACTAGAACTGTCATGCACCAATTACATTAATAAATCTTTTCCTAAACCTATCCATAGATGCCATAGAGTTGTTTGAAACTGAATACCTCCCCCCATAGAGCCCTGTGCTGATCAACACCAGTGAGAATAACAGCTGGGCATGCACTGATTATCTTTCTTCCCAGCCCTACGCTCTGTAGGAATTCTTGTGAAGGAGGAGGAGACACTGAGAAAGCAGTTTCTGAATTGGCAGAACACAGATGTCTACATAAATGTCAGGGATATTTGTGCAGTGTTTTGTGGAAATGGTACTAAATACTATTATTATTTTTACTCAGGAATAAAAGAATAGGAATGGGAGCACGATAGTGTGCCCTATGTGACATGGGTAATACTGGAAGTTCTATTGGGTCTTTAATATCATTTTATTATATCATATTCACTTTGTAACCCTAATTTGCTGTTACAGATACAATAAAGTGCTACATTTAATATTTGTAATTCTTTTGTCAAATTAACCCAGCAAAGAATTTTAAGGCTCTAAATTAAAACCTAAATGTTGTTAGGTGCATACTCTTGGCTTCATTTTGGGTCTAAACTATTGTAACTTCTGCTTAAAACAGAACTAACTCCTCCTCCCATTTTTTATTTTCTTATATTTCATAGAGGATAAACTGCCATCTGTATTATTTTTCTTTATTTGACTCCCACAAAACAATGTTCAATTTTCTGACTGGTCAAGTAAACAAACTGCCAAGACTTCATCCAATTTGGAAAATACATATGTGCCATAATGTTGTTGATCCTGTTCCCAAACGCTCCTGTTGGGGAACTTTTCATTATTCTTTACATGTCACCGCTTTACATTTAAATTGTAGGTCTGCATAAACTGCTCATTTTTCATCTACGTATAGACAGTATGAAGTTTTAAAGCAGAACTCCTTGAGTTGTTTAACATTTTTAAGATACCAGAAGTTCACTTATTGAGTGGCACCATTAGAAAATGATTGTGAATATGGTGTTGGATTTTGCCTGCTCTCTTTGTGTAATGAACACCACTCAGTGATCGCGAAAAGCGGAAAAATTTGTGGGTCCCAGGGACCCCTCGCTTTATAAAATTGGAGTCCTATGCCACTGTTTCTGAGTCCCATCACATATTATGGTGGGGTGAAAGCAGGCAGCAGCTGGGACAGTGCTGGTGGGCAGGTAGCAGTTGGGGTAGAACTGGGTGGAAAGGCAGGGAGAAGATGGGGTAGAGGGGGGAAAGGCAGGGAGAAGATGGGGTAGAGGGGGGAAAGGCAGGGAGAAGATGGGGTAGAGGGGAGTAAGGCCAGGCAGTGCTGGGGCTAGGGAGGGGGTAAGTGCAGATAGCAAATGCTACAGTGCTGAGGGGCAAGGATAGATCACAGCTGATACAGTATTGAGGTGCAAGGAGGGGGCTAGGGGCAGACAGTACTGAGGGTAGAGAGGAGGCAAGTGTATATAGTAGCTGAGGCTGTACTATGGGCGGTGGTTAGGGACAGGAAGTGCTGGAGGTAGGGAGGGGGCGAGGATAGGAACTTAGGCAGTACTGGGGCAAGAAGGAAGTTACGGCTGGGTAGGGAGGGTGAAAGTGCAGGTAGCTGGGGCACTCCAAGGCCGCTAGGAGAAGGTTAGTGGCTGGCAGTGCTGAAGGGTACAAGGGTAGACAGCAGCTGGGGCAGTACTGGAGGCAAGGGGTAGGCACTGCTGGGGTAGGGAGGTGGTAAGGGTAGACAGCAGCTGGGGCAAGGTGGAGATTAGGGGTAGGCATATTTACAGTGCATCACACAAAGGAGTACCCCATAAATATAGTGGCCCACACACAGCATTGCATTTAGAGAGTGTAACACACAGGAGTGCCCTCAATTTTTAACAGTATAGTGGGAGGACATTGTAATGAAATAATGTAAGTAGTCCTTCACCAGCAGTGTACAGCTCCCTGGAGACACTGTACCTCCCCAGTCACCCGTACTGCAACTCTCCAGGGTCCCACTGGTAGATCTGCAGCTCTCTGGTGGTCACTACTCTTCCGCGCTGGTAATCCCCGCTGCACGGTCACTCTACTCCCTGCTACAGGGGCAAACGCAGGATTTTTAAGGGGGGGTTGATAGATAGATCTTTGTATATAAACACACAAGCATGCACACACATAGCTTACATACACACACAGTTTACACATACACAAGCATACTTACACACACAGCATACATACATACTTATACATCAGCAAACTTACACACAGTGTACATACATACACACACAGCATACATACATATACATCACCAAACTTACACACAGTGTACATATCGGCATACATACAGTACATACAGACATAAATAAACTTACAGTATACATAAATACACACAACGTACGTACATACACACACAGCATACATACATATCATACACACACATATACATACTGTACATACACACATAGTATATCATACCTCCCAACCGTCCTGAATCCAGCGGGACAGTCCCGTTTTTCTGGGGCTGTCCCACACGCGAGCCGCAGTGTTCCGCGGTGGGGGGGAAGTTGGGGAGAGCACATACCGCAGCTCTGCATAGCAGAGCAGCGGGTGTACAGGAGGAGAACAGATGCCATGCACACGGCATCTGTTCTTATGTGTTAGGACTGCCTGGGGGCTGCCCAGAATTTCGGAGAGTGCTGGGCACGCCTCCATAGTGACAAAAACGGGGGAAGAAGTGAGGCCCCGCCCTGTTTTCAGTAGACCTCGCCCCTTGAACATAAGCCACACCTCCTTTTTGGTCCCTCCTTGGGAGGATGAAAAGTTGGGAGGTATGGTATACATACATACTGTACATACACTCACATAAGCATACTTACACACAGCATACATACACACACAGCATACTGTACATACACTTACATAAGCATACTTACACACACAGTATACATACACACACAGCATACATACATACTGTACATACACTCACATAAGCATACTTACACATAGTATACATACTGTACATACACTCACATAAGCATACTTACACACAGTATACATACATACTGTACATACAATCACATAAGCATACTTACACACACTTACTGTACACACAGCATACATACATACAGTACTTACAAAACTGAGGGCTGAGAGGGAGTAGGAGATCAATGCTGGAGTCCATGTGGGCGGAGACATTCTGTGCAGAGACATTCTTCCAGTCAGCTCTCTGTCGGTAATAGCTCTGTCGCTCCTGCAGGTGGCCTTCGGGGACAGAAACAAGGCTGTCTCCTCTCTAGTAAACAAATTTGTCTCACAGTGCGGTTTCTTCTGCCCTGCAGTCAGTGCTGATGCTCCCGCGGAGTGGTCTCCTCCCCACTGCTGACAGTGCCACAGGGAGAAGGACCGGAGCAAGCAGAGAAGGGAGAAGCCTCGTGGCAGGCGAGAATTCCTCCACACAGATGTGCAACATCCCACCCACTCCTGTAACTACCAATAGTTACAGCTACTGTACATTACAGAGGGAGGGGTCCAGCCCGGGAAGCATATTCCCCTCTCTCAGCCTCACAGCCCAGCCGGCCCTTGTCAGTCATTTAATTGGTGGCAAGGGATTAGCTCTAGCGGAGCACGCCCCCGGGGACCCATTCATTTGTAAATAGTCAAAAGTGGGTAAAATATGCACTATAGCACATATTTGCGAACACTTCCACTAAAATATACACTTTGTTACCTAAGCAGATATGTAATAATGTTTGGTTCCCCATATCTCCCAATGCCTAACTACCAGTACTCTGGTGTCTTCTCATTACTTAAATTAGGTAACATCACAATGTCCAGTTAGATACTGTCTGCAGCTTCATGGTGATCATAACTAATCCCTGATGTCATGTGTGCTTTGCCTACACTGCTGTTAGCTATGAACGTGGTGGTGGTGTTTTGTCTTGTTTTTTACATTAATGGCTATAAAGTCTTGATGATGTGTAATTTCTTTTTCATCCATCTGGGGAATGACATGCTGGAGGTAGTTACAGAAGCAACAACATGCTGCTAGCTTTTGTAGAGAGAGGGACTTGTTTGGTTCCAGGACGCAGTGCACTGCACGTGGTGGCGCACCGTGGGTGACTTCATCAGTGTGGGCCGTTGTCTCCAGGGAACTCTGGAGGCTATTAGTACAATCAGGTTCCCCTGAGTGAAACAGGACACCATGCCCGGCCATGCCTCCCGCTAGTACTTATGTAGCAGCTGATCAGTACAGCTGCATAGCTAACAGTGTCCACAACGTCTGTGTGGAGGAGTTCAGCATGCATGGGGATGAGTGCAAAGCAGTTTCACTAGGATTATACTTGTATTAACCTAGTGATTTCTGGGCTTATAATGTAAGCACTTTCTGTTACTGCACTATTCTCAGGAATTTAGGCAGTAGCATGCAGGGGTATATAAGATTGTTTGTTTACCTTTGGGTGTGAGTTTGGACTTTTTTTGCAGTCAGCAGATGGATGAATTAGTCTTAATTAACCTCTTGGTCTTTATTATCAATCAGTGCTACACTTTTCATAAGGACTAGGTAGCTATCTGTATTGGCTATTTGTCTTTCTAAGTATGGATAAGCCAGACAAGGGGGGCAAGAAACAAGGATCAGTCTACTTTATAGTTTATACTTGTATAAGATGTGTTAAAAAAGTTGCCAAAAGGTACAGACCAAGGGTCGCTCTGTTCTGGTTGTTCATAGGGGGATTCATTACCGGGTTCTTCGGCTGAACGGTCGGTGATGCCTGACTGGGCCAGGACTATGGCTGTGGCAAATTATCTAATACTCTGTGCATAAGCCACTCCTTTATCTGATCTCTCAGTTGAGCCCATATGGGCCCAGAATTTGGGACGATGTCTCACTCAGATGGCAGCGTCCCTGAATAAAATGACAGCAGGGGCTATAGCCTCTAAGAGATGAGTACGCCATTCCTCTGTGAATTTTCCTGGTGAAGAGGTTGCAGCTACCTATTCCCAGGAAGAAGGGGAATTGGATTCTGATTGGTAGAATATCTCAAACTGGGAGGAACACTCCCATTTTTATTCAGGTTTTTCTATGTTGATAAATGCGGTCTGGGAGACACTGCATATACAGGAAACCGCTATTCCAGAGACTAGTTCAGTTTCTTTCTTTAAATGTAAGAAGAAAAATGTATCTCTTTTCCCAGAATTTTCAAATTTTTGCGGAAGTATTAAAAGAAGCCTGATTCCAAATTTCATATTCCAAAAATATTTATCTTTATCCTTTTTCGGAAGAGGATACCAAGCTGTGGGAAATTCCACTCACGGTGGATGCTCCTATTGCTAGGTTGGTTAGGAATACTATTTTCTTCCTCAGGGTCCATAGGGATACCATGGGGATAATGTGGTTGGAGTGATCCAGGCGCCAAACAGTTAAAGCTTTTAGCCTGGAGGATGCCCCTGGTCCTCCTCCACATATACCCCGCTCCTGGCCACAGACATTCAGTTGTTCATTTGGTGTGGCAGGATTCAGGCGCAGCTTTGTAACAGGGGGACTGCTTAGGCAGTCCCAAGCTTTAACTATGATTTTTTTTTTCTGTATTTTAAAGTTAGCAGTACTGAGTGTAATAAGATGCCTGTACTGCGACTCCGTCTACCTCCGCCGGGCCACAACACCAGTAACATCTCTGGTGATTTCGGTGGATCACGGCAGAGCTTGCTAGCGGCGATACCAGGGTCCGCACGTGCGGAGATGTCAGGTAAGGCAAGTCCTTGCTTATGGGAAATCGTGCGTAGTAGTCCTTGCTTCCAGTGCTGGAGATGCACTGGAAGCCACTGCAATGAGGGCCCGTGGCCGTCCAATCCCTCAGACCACCAGGGCCTTATAGTTTGATGCCAGGGATTGGCAGCAGACACTTCTGCTGCCATGAGGCCAGCGTACCCGGCTGGTTGATGCAGCTTAGGAGAGGTAGGTTCTCCCACGGCAGCTCCTCTCTCGACTCAAAGGTTTTTCCACGTCTAGGTCGCTCCTCCTACTCTCCTCGTGCACTATCGGTGCTCTGCTGGAGCGGTTTGGTCTCAGGAGGTTTTGGGTCAGTCTCCCTGTATACCTCTCCCCTGAGTTAGTTATACAGTGCTCTATATCCTACCAAGATTTGAGTAGTTGATTCAGGGTCCATTGCAACTGAATTACATATGCATTGTATGTGACTTTTGCTAGCTGCTGAGTTGATCCTGCCTTTTATTTCTGGCTCAGTTATAACCATCACTGTTTTTCTCTCTCATCCCTCTGTTACAGGTGGATGGGGGGTTTTCCTTGCTACTTCACATTTACTAGTTATTTGTGAAGGCTGTCGCATTACATTGCATTGTTACCTTTATAATATGTAAAAAAATAAAGGGAAACAGGAGGTGGAAGCCCCTGTGCTGGTTTCATGTAAATCCAGTTTGGTGGGTTTGTCCCCTCAGGATTTCATACAGGATAGTTTGTGTGCTGTCTGTTATAAAGAACCACCTCACCAGTCCAGTCTACCAGCCCCTGTATAGGAGCCATCTTGGGTGTCCTTGTCTCAGTTGATGAAGCAGCTAGTGGATAGTTTGGCTACTCCCACGCAGCCTCCTTTAATAGGTTACCCAGAGCAGTTTCAGCATGCTTTGTTTGCTCCCCCTATACATCCTTCCTGGATGGATGTTTATGCCCACTCAGGTCAGAATATGGCTCAGTCGGCTGTTGCAAACAGACTGGTAGTCACTTAAGTGCCTAAACATTCTGTAGCTTCGAGCAGTATACAAAGCACTGAGGGAAGTGACAAACATTCTGCTCTGGGCAGAACGTCATCTTCCGGCTATCTATGCAATATTCAACAAACAAACAAACTCTGGCTTGATGGTTACATATGACTATCGCTCAGGCTTACACACAGGCTGATCTCCCTGTCCCAAACACGGCAACAGCACATTCTACCCGGTCTGTGGGACCATCGTGGATGTTCCGTCGTGGTACCTCTGCTGAATAATTGTGTAAGGCAGCCACGTGGTCTTCTGTCCACACGTTTCTTAGCTTCTACGCCTTTGATAATTTTGCTTCTCAGGATGCTTCCTTTGGATGGCGAGTTCTCCTTTCTGCTCAGAAGTGTCCCCATCCTTAGGGGAACTGCTTTAGGACACCCCCATGGTATCCCTGTGGATCCCTATGGACGCTGAAGAAGAAAATTAAGAATTGTGGTAGAATTACCTTTAACTCTTTCTTCAAGGTCCATAGGGTCAGCAGGGCACCCACCCTGATGCATCTGGCTACATTAGGTAATTTTTCTTTTGGTCACAGATTCTGTCTTTCTGTCAGTGTTTCTGGAGTATGATTGTTCTTCTTTCTCCTTTTTCCTTCTCTTGTCTTGGGCTTGTTTACAAAACTGAATGCCTGTGGCCAGGGGTGGGGTATATGTAGAGGAGGACCTGGGACATCCTGGCAGCTGAAAGCTTAACTCTTCTACCAAAATTATTTCTCAAGTCACAGGAGGAAAGAGTCCATATCTTCCTGTAACTACTCCAAAAGTAAAAGCTCCTAAGTTTCATTCCCTTCAGACTCAAGTAGAAGAAACTTTCAGGTCTTCCAGGGTGCACTAGGGGTTACCAAACAGGAACCTTTAGGGGATGTAATGTCACCGGCACCAGTCAACCTGCTGCTAAGCCAGCAGGTCAATTCACATGACTGTCACGGGTCTGGGACCCGTCCTCTGGTGGGAGATCACTTACTCAGATTCCGGGAAGATTGGGTTCACTCCAATCTGGATTATTGGGTAAATCGAATAGTCACCAGGGGTTAGATGCTGGATATGGAAGGTATGGTTCTAAGAAGATTCTTTTCCACCCCTTTCCCTGTGGATAGTTGCAGAAAGGCGACTCTTATGCAAGCAATTTCTGTGCTATCCAATTCCAGAGTTATTATTCCAGTCCTGTTACTACAGCAAGGCCTGGGGTTCTACTCCAGTCTTTTCTTGATAGACAAACCAGATGGGTCGTTTCACCCCATTTTCAACCTCAGGGGGTTAAATGCTTATCTCCACTTGGAAATATTCAAGATGGATTCAATAAAGTCAGTAATTTGTTCCATGGAGGAAAAAGAATTTCTAGCCTTCATAGATATCTAGGATACCTACCTCCATATCCCCATATGGAGGGATCATAAGCATCTTCTGCGGTTTGCAGTAGGCCATCAGCATGCCAGGCTGGGGGGTGGTGGTTCTAGACAGATACTTACAGGGTCTTTGGTCTGTCCAGGAAACCGCTCTTTCCATCAATTTACTGGAATTAAGGGCAATGTGATATCCATTGGTTCAGGCTCAATACTATTTAAAGAATTTACCAGTGCGAATCCAATCAGACAATGCCACAGCAGTTGCTTACATAAACTAGCAGGATGACACACGCAGCAATGAAGGAGGTTTCTCACATCCTTCATTGGGCAGAAAATTTGGTTCCAGCTATTTCAGCAGTTTACATTCCAGGGGTGGACAACTGGCAGGCAGACTCCTTAAATTACCACAGTGTGCATCTAGGGGAATGGGAATTACACCAGGAGGTGGTTGCAGAAATAGTTGCCAGATGTTGATCTCAAGACATATATCTAATGGCTTCTCATCTAAACAAGAAACTTCCAAGGTACGGATCTCGGTCCCGGGATCCCCAGGCATCTCTGGTGGATGCCATGGCAGCACCTCAGGTGTCCCAACTGGGATACATTTTTTCTTCTCTGGTAATGTTACCAAAGGTAATTCATCAGATTCGATTAGTGGCATGGCCAGTCATTCTGGTGGCTCCAGACTGGTCGCGTTGTCCTTGGTACACAGTTCTTCAGAACATGTTGGCAGACGTTTCGTATCATCTGCTCCTGCATCCAGATCCATTACTTCAGGGTCCATGCAGTCACCGAGATTTGCCTCGCTTGGCTTTGACGGCATGGTTCTTGATTCCAATATATTGAGAGCCATAGGGTTTTCAGAGTCTGTGGTGAAAACCGTGATACAAGCTCTCAAACCATTTACTTCCCAGATTTATCATCAGACTTGGAAGATATATAGATATATATTTCTTGGTGTGATCAAACCTGAAATGTTCCGAGTGTCTTGCCTCATGTATATTCTATAAGAGGGGTTGGTTAAGGGTCTTAGATTGTCCTCTGTTAAGGGACAAATTTTGACCCAATCTTGTTTCAAAGGAAATTGGCCACCGTTCCAGAAGTTCAGACCTTCTTGGAGGTTCTTCACATACAGCCTCCCTATGTCCCACCAGTTCCTCCTTGGGACTTGAATTTAGTTTTGGAAGCACTTCAAAAGGCCCATTTGACCCTTTTGGATTCTGTAGAATTTTGATATCTTACTTTGAAGGTTGTTTTCCTTTTGGCCATTGCCTCGGTCAGAAGGTTGTCGGAATTAGCTGCTCTTTCTTGTAAAGCTCCGCTTCTCATTTTTCATGAGGATAGGTTAGTGTTATGCACAAAAACTTCCTTTTTGTCAGAAGTGGTATCGGCTTACCACATTAACCAAGATATTGTTCTCCCGGCTTTTTCGCCAGAGTTCAGTGACTAGTGCAGCACTGTTGGATGTTGCATTACGCATTACTTGGACCATACTGCGTCTTTGAGGTGTACAGATTCCATGTTGGTGTTGACCGATATACCAAAAAGAGGCTGGCCTGCCTCAAAAGGGTCCATCCCTAGATGGGTCACTTCTGCCATTAGGCAGGCATATTTGCCTGCGAATGTGATGGTGCCAGCCTCAATTCGGGCTCACTCAACTCATGCTGTCAGAGCCTCTTGGGCTGTATGGCATGGGGCCTCAGTTGAGCAGCTCTGCAAAGCAGCTACCTGGTCATCCGTACACACTTTTACAAAATTTTACCTTTTCCATACATTTGGTGCAAGGGATGCCAGCGTTGAGCAGAAAATTCTTAGAACGGTAGGTCCCGACGCTCCCCTCCTTAATTGGCTTGCTTTGGTATATCCCAGAAGTAGGTGGATGAAAAAGGAAAGACGATTTTTACACACCGTAAAATCTCTTCCTTTGAGTCCATTTGGGGGATGCCAAGAGCCCTCCCTTGTTTAGTTTCATTCTAGATACTGATGTGCCCAGCTATAACGTGGCATCACAGGGCTATCTCTCACGCCACGTATGGCGCGCCACACACCACGCCATGAGTCGCGCCACAAAGAAAGTTTATTAGTGAAAAAAGTCATTACGTGTAATACAACATTTTGCCCACCAGATGTCACTTTTCCTAAACTACATAGCGCATGCGTCAGATTTCATTAAGTGTAATGCAACTTTTTGCCCACCAGGTGTCACTTTTCCTAAACTACATAGCGCATGCGTGTGATTTCATGATGTGTAATACAACATTTTGCCCACCAGGTGTCACTTTCCAATGTACCGTACGGTATGTTCTGTATCACCGGCCGATGATTGTTTGACAGAAGCTTAGACATTAGACTTTACAAATTACAGAACTCTATAAATGGGTGAAGCGTGTGGCCTAGCGGTCTAATGCCTAGTCTCACTGCTTCTCTCTTCTTGTTCCGTGGGTTTGAGACCTTGAAAATACAGTATGTTTTTTTAATTTATTTTTAAAATCTTCACTTAAAATATTCAGTATTCAATACAGTACATGTGGAGCGCATGTCTGCCCAGTGCTTCGGGAGTCAAACAGCGAAACTAGGATTTTTATTATTGTACATACAGTACTGTACCTTAGAACACAAACTTGTGTCAATGCCGGCGCTGACATGAACGCGGACATTATAGTTATTTATTATGACCATCAAGTGGCAATGGGCCCTGTTAAAGAGACTGGTTTCTGTATATCAAACTGACTGCGCGTTTAAACCGCAAAATTGCGTCAATGTCTGCGTGTGCCCAGTGGTCGGATTTTAATCACAATGGAATGTGTGCCCCATGTCCAGTGGAGCCAAGCCATACATTAAGTAACGCTATTTTATGGCGCATGCCCAGTTGTCTGTATTGCTAACAGTACTGTTGAATTTTGACACTAGTGCCATTCTGCACTGTCCGAGACTTACAGTACTGCACAGTATACACAATAGTAAATTCATTACTACAGTACATAAGGTGCTACAGTAGTGGACTAACAGCAGTTTGTAGGGCAGATGCAGAGCGCAAACTTGCGTCAATGAAAATGCTGTCTTAGACTTGGTAACATTATTAATTTAATATGTTTAGTAACTGATAGTTGACTGTGTATAAGAGAGGGGTCTCTATAGTACAAACTGACTCGGCGTTTAAACCGCAAAATTGCGTCAATGTCTGCGCGTGCCCAGTGGTCGGATTTTAATCACAATGGAATGTGCGCCCCATGTCCAGTGGAGCCAAGCCATACATTAAGTAGCGCTATTTTATGGCGCATGCCCAGTTGTCTGTATGCCAACAGTACTGTTGAATTTTCACACTAGTGCCATTCTGCACTGTCCGAGACTTACAGTACCGCACAGTATACACAATAGTAAATTCATTACTACAGTACATAAGGTGCTACAGTAGTGGACTAACAGCAGTTTGTAGGACAGATGCAGAGCGCAAACTTGCGTCAATGAAAATGCTGTCTTAGACTTGGTAACATTATTAATTTAATATGTTTAGTAACTGCTACTTGACTGTGTATAAGAGAGGGGTCTCTATAGTAGAAACTGACTCGGCGTTTAAACCGCAAAATTGCATCAACTGTCAGCACAGTTTGCGTTGTGGTAACTTATAGCCAGTTCTGATGGGTTACGGTACAAATAGGATCTCTGGCTTGTGCCCAGTGGCGGGGTTGCAATGCATTGCCAGTGATGCTGCGCCATAGCAATAACCTTGTTCGCTATAGTACTGTAGTTCAGTCTTGTTATCCAACCCTTACAAAAATCAATCTATTGTACTGTATATGTGCCCAGCTACAGTACTGTAGTTTGTTGCTCCATACGGTACGCCATACAGTATACCGCATTGTTGCGCGCTACACTGTGGCGTATTGAGTCTCATAGCACTGCGCATACCCAGTTGTCTGTATTATACGGTACTTATAACTGTAGTTGTAAGTACAATACGGTAGACATTGTAGTGATTCCCTGACTCTAGGAACTACAGTACAGTAGATGCAGTAGTCTAGGGGGCTAATGCCTAGCCCTACTGCATCTACCATTTTCTTGTTCCGCTGGTTCGAGACCTTTAAAGTACATACTTTATAGGGTAATTTTATTTTGTTTTAAATCTTCACTAATACAGTACATTATCCAGAAATTCTGGTATTTCTATGCCACAGTACTTTGACCAAAAAGTCTAACCTTGTTAATAAAAAATAAAAAGTGTAACCTTTCAAGCTTCGAACCCGCAAAAGGGTTGTACAGGCAGCGTAATGTATTGGTTTGATTATTTACCATTACACTACAGCCGCCTGCAATACCAAGTTTGCACCTGGCTTGAGTGTTTCCTACAATACTGTACGTCATCGTATCTCAGGCGCATGCCCAGATCTACTGTATACCCATTTAGCGTTTTTTTTTTTTTTTTTTTTTACTAAACTCAGTACATTTTATATATTAGGGGGTAAATGTACTAAGATGGTAGTGCTATTAAGTGATTTTGCCCATAGCAACCAATCTGATTCCAGGTATTACTGTACAGTATCTTCTAGAAGGTGCTACTGTAGATAAATGCTAAGTACAGTAGAATCTGATAGGATGCTATGGGCAACATACAATACAGTAACTTCTTAAATAGAACTCCCATCTTAGTAAATTTACCCCTACAAGTTTCACTTTTTCCCCCCAATTTTTTTTCTTCCACCCCCCAAAACGAAAGTGAATTTTTAGTGTGTTCTGACTTTTAAAAAAAAAAAACTTACGCAGTTTACATTACCTTTAGGGGACGTTGAAGGCTTCCCGCAACATTGCACCCCAATTCACAAAATTTTTCCACCTGCTATTCATACAGTAGGCGAAACTTTTTTACATACTGTCTTACTGTACATTGCATTGACTTCCCGCCTACAGTAGGCAGAAAAGCTTTCAAATTGAATACAGCGATAATTTCACGCCTGGCAAAATGACGTAATCATACAGTACAAACACCAATTGTATAAATTAATGACAATTTTTATTTAACCTACAGTAACATGCTTTACTGAGGGGGGGGGGACTTCTTTAGCCCTACTGGGGGACCGAGGACTACACAAAATGAGTTGGCTTTTAATTTAAAATCATCACTGGCACTTTTGGCCTCAGATTCAGAGTTTCACCTATACCAGGTGCAGACTCTACCGTGCATCAGAGTGCACCATAATATAACATAAAAAAAAAAATACATGAAACAAGACAGTATTTGGGTGCCCCAGATGGAGGTGAACACCAGCTGTGTGAATACGATAACAGAGCACTAACATTACCAAAAATCTCACCTTATCCTGATGTCGAAGGGACCGCCGCTCTAACCATACAGTAGAAGCCTGTCTCTCAATTCACGGTGCAGCCACTACTGTATGTCTGCAACTATGGATGTGGATGTTGAAGCAGCCACTACTATTGTAGTGTATATGAACTAAAGGAACCTGAAAACTTGAAACATCTGCATTACAAATGGCAACATCAAGCGCAGTAGCAGAAAGTGGCAGCTGCAGCACAATCTGTGACGATGCCAATGTGTGCCTTGGAACAGGGGTCAATGTACAGTAGGTGTAAGGAAAAGAGCAAGAGTATGAAGTACAGTACAGTACATAAGGTACAGTAAGGGAAAGTTATTGTAGACAAAGAGCTTATAAAATAAATTAGGAGAATACTGTATAATGTAGGGACAGAAAGCACAACCACAATACTGTACATACAGTACATTATGGACACAGTGTACAGTACTTAGCAGTCCGGATCACAAACTGAAAAGAGGAAGTTAAACCCCTGCTCCACATTACAAATTATATACAGTACAGTATAAGCTACATAGCAGTTGCTTGACCGTTTCTTTCAATGACAACTGGTAAGACTCTATGGAGATGATCAATATAATTGTTACACTGGGCACGTGTCAATACTGTTCTCCAAAACTTCATTATCCCATCCAAAAGTTCCTGTTTAGTTGTTTGTTTCACATCAGACCTGATGAACCTCTTCAACTGGGCCCAGACCATTTCAATGGGATTCATGTGCGGTGACCTACAGGTAAGTAAAAATAAAAAAAATATTCAGTCACAGTACTGTACTTTAGTAAAAAGTGTACTATAATAATTACTGCTTGGTACTGTACATAGTTTTTGGTACAATAAACAGTTAATACAGTACTATAGGACAATACTCACTCTGGTGGTGTGCGTTCCCAATTTATCCCTCTCTCTTCCATGAATTTTGCTGAAGCCGAATGTTTGGGATCATTATCCTGGAATAATCGATGTCCTGATGGGAAGTATTTTCTAACAAATGGCACCATACAGCAATCTACTATTTTTTCTTGGAAGAAGGTCTTATCCATGATGCCTAAAGAGATGAGAAATTGTCAGTAACAAGCATACACTGTACAGGACTGTAAATAATTTTTAAAACAAGCATTACTGTACTGCACCTTCAAAAATATAGATCGGTCCTGCACCCCAACGAGATATACCTCCCCATACATGGACTTTTAACGGATGCTTCGGACGTGGTTTAAGTGAGAGATGTGCACGGTGTCGGAAGGACAGTCTTGAGAACCTCTCGAGAGAAACCGAAGTTTCATCTGTGAAAATGACGTCATTAAAATTCTCTCCACTATCTATCCACCGTCGTGCTTGTTCAACTCTCTTTACTTTATTAACATCCCTTATCATGGGATTTATCCTGTGAAATAAAAACAAGTTTTAGTTTACTGTCATGTAAAATCAGTGCATTATTAATATACACTATACAGTATATATATTTTACAGTATGTACAGTACCTTGTAGTCCATCCCAGTTCCTTACGCATCCGTTTGATGCTGGAACAGGAGATGTCCAGGTCACATTCTGCTTTTAGAATACATTTGATTTGTAAAGCTGTACGCTCATCATCCTCACAAGTCAATTTGTGTACAATCTTTTTGACGCTCCTACGGTAGAACACATACAGAGCATATAGCAATTATTGGACAGTTAGTGTTGAAATTGGAACACAATACAGTACCAATCTAGCAACATACAGTATACTGTAATAAAAAAAGGTTTATGTAAAGTACCTACCATGTGCATTTAGAAGGAAATCTATATCTGGTCCGCGTTCTCTCAAATGCATGATAGCGCACAGTCTGTAAACTAACAAGAACACCACACTCTTTCAGCCAGGCATGGATCTGTCGTGTTGTTTTGTGTTCTTTTTTCATGATTGCAATTATCTTGCTGATGGCTTTGCTGATTTTTGCCATGTTTGACGACAAAATCTGTGTAAAGAACAAGAGAAATACATTACAGTACTGTTGCTGAGTATACAGACTGAGTACAGTATACAGTACATACAGTAATGTAATGTTCAGTATCTTAAACACAGGGGGTTATTACATTCTTACTGTACATCAGCCATAACATGTACAGTATAACCAGCTAGTAAATTTCATTTTGCTGGCTGTGTTTAATAAATGATAGTTTTTAGCTAATTTGCGATATATATTTCCCAATTTAATCTCACATCAAGCTTTCATACAGTATGACCCTAAATACGCAAATATGCATCTACCGTATGAAGGAGACAAACAGGACAATAAACACAGCAATATTGCGACTGAAACAAAAATGGTCGCCGAACAAAACAAAACGGTACCATATATGCATTGAAAAGTTGCTGCGCAAATCAGCGTCTAACACAGCAAACTGCAAAATGACCGTGAACCTAGCAAGCTCCCATACTTACAGTACCAGGGGGTTGATACTGTAGGAAACACCTGTAGAAGCTCAGGGTACAGCAATGAGCAGCAACAACAGCGACTTAGAAGTCAGGCAGCGTGGCAGGTAGTAATAGTAGTAGTAGTAGTAGTAGTAGTAGTAGTAGCTCAAGAGTTCGTACTGTTGATACAGTACGTGCCGATGAGACAATCCGAGCAGCAAGTCCGTACAGTTAAGTAGCAGATTCACAGTGTGGATAGCTAGTGCGGTCTGAGACGCTCTTTTATGCTACCAGATACAAAAGAATTCCTTCCCGCAGAAAATCTGGCCGCTGATTGGTGTATTTGAAAAATGCACTTCCTTGTGGTCCAATGGCATGGCAGAGTTTCGGTGGCAAGGTTTTCTTTGTCTCTGGTAGCATAAAAGAGCGTCTCAGACCGCACTAGCTATCCACACTGTGAATCTGCTACTTAACTGTACGGACTTGCTGCTCGGATTGTCTCATCGGCACGTATCAACAGTACGAACCCTTGAGATACTGTACTACTACCTGCAACGCTGCCTGACTTCTAAGTCGCTGTTGTTGCTGCTCATTACCGTGATCTACCACTGCAACTCTGCCTGACTTCCGAGTCACCTTTGTTGCTGTACCGTGAGCTTCTACAGCTGTTTCCTACAGTATCAACTCACTGGTACTGTAAGTACGGTAGCTTGCTATGTTTTTGCAGTTTGCTGTGTTAGACGCTGATTTGCGTTTCTCGTGACTGACCGCCGCCATCTTGTTTTGCTCGGCGGCCATTTTTTTTTCAGTCGCAATATTGCTGTGTTTATCGTCCCGCTGCCTCGGTATGCCCCGTCCTTCACCCATCCCCGTAGAGGCTTACTTGTGAATCCAGTAACTATCACACACACATACCGATCGTTCCTAGCCTCCCGTTGCCCCTCATAGTTTCCCGTGACTGACCGCCGCCATCTTGTTTTGCTCGGCAGCCATTTTTTTTTTCAGTCACAATATTGCTGTGTTTAACGTGTGTTTGCATTATTGCACCAGTTTGCACATTTAACTTTGAGACTAATGGTTTTAATGGTCATGTACACACTAAGTTTTGATGTAATAATGTAATAAAAATAGCTCTAATTTGGCGCTGTACTTTACAGTACTGTACTGTATATCAGTTGAGATATTCACACATTTTATTACTGTTGAGCTGACACCTACTGTACCTTACCGTACAGTATATAATTGTATATATAATTATATAAATGTCTTTATACTGTACTTGTGTATTTCAGAGTGCACCGAACTGTCAACATGGTAAAGAGCAAAGGTTTTTACAACGGAAACGAATCTTGCCCACTTCCACTGACCAAAAGGCTGAGTGCACTAGTTCCACAACGGTCTACAAGCAAACCTTCCAAGAAGAAAACAGGTAAGGAAAATTTACAGGTACCTCTTCTAGTCAAGGCAAGGAAGAATGCAAAGGCGAAGAACAACACTTTGCAAGTGGACATCGGAGAAAATGGACCAGGGAACGTGGAGCAACCCATGAACGTCCTGAACCAGGAGGAAACACCAGTCATTTATGGGCCAGAAGAATTGGACACCTTTGAGCCTCTTGTTGAAGATGTATCCTGCTCACCAACTCGGCGAAAACTGTCATTCCAAGAAGATAACGCATGCACATGTAGCTGTGCCAGGATGGTGAGAGACCTCGTCGGAAAAGTTGGTCAACTGGAAGCGAAAATTGACAACTTGAAAGAAGAGCTGAAGGAAGGGCTGAAGGACACCATTGCAGAAGCAATGAAAGAAGCAATCCGGCAAAGTAAAGAAGAATGGCAAGAGGCCGCTGCCCAGAGTACCAGGAAGAGACATGACCAGGCAATCCAGTATGAAATGGTCACACCGGATGAATTTGAGCCTGAGGAGAACGACGACGATTTCAACTTGGAGACTGACCCATCCTTCCACTTGCTACATATGGACAATACAGTGGCATCAGAGCACTTGGACATGACACCAGTGCCATCATGCAGCCTGCCTCAGTGGGAGAGTACACCAGTGGCATCACATCGCCTGCCTGAACGGTCAGTTGAAGAATCAAGGATCAACAATGCAAGCATGCCTGTACTTTCACCAGGAACGCCTGTCATGTCGAGCACGCCAGCACCACTGACTGTATTTGGAACACCCTTACCGGATATACCACTGGCTGTGATCAACGTTGAGAAGGACAATGAAATTTACAGAGCTGTGAATTGTGAGATGCATCGATACGCGCAAGCAATATTTCAGGAACACGTGCCCTACGACCTGTATTGCAATTGGACGAAGCGGGTGAACTTTGATGGAAGTCGGAAGAAAGTGCCAATCCCCAACAATTTAAGAGAAGATATCCTCTCAAGATGCCGGACAAGATTCAGGATTGGAAAAGAAGAACTTACTCGGATAAAGGACACGCTGAATGGGGTGCTGCGCATGCCAAGGAAACATGCATGGAGGACAGTCATGCATACAAGTACAGATCTGCAATCAACAAAAACGACTTGAAGGGACTTGTCAGAAGACAGGAAGACCCGGCGCCGCCGCTGTCCTGGACGTGGCATCGGCAGAAGAAAGAAGCTGAGGACAGGAGAGCACTAGAGGGGTGGAAAGCAAAAGAGCTAAAGAAGTTCCCCCCCTCAAAGCCTCTTCCACCATAACAGATAGGCCCTATGTGAGGCCAACGGAACATTAAACCAACCTACAGTAAACCAACAGGTCTGAAGAGAGGAAGACCCATGTGAAGAGAAAAGCGGAGGACAGGAGAGGACTACAGGGGTGGAAAGCAAAAGAGCTAAAGCAGTTCCCCCCCTCAAAGCCTCTTCCACCATAACAGGTACCGGTAGGCCCTCTGTGAGGCCAACTGTACTGTACATTAATTTATATTGTAGTTTGTTAGGCTGGTGAGATACAGTAGTATTAGTGTGACACTATTAGAGCAGGAAAGGGCCTTGCATGGCATATTCTCTCTCCTACAGGGACCTCTGTGTGGGATTGAGTGGGACAAAGAAGAAGAGTATCTCCGGTGAGTACTGTATGTACCGTACCGTTCCATACCTGTGTGTCTGTCTTTTACTGTCTGTTTGTCTCTGCCTATCCTCCTTTCTTCAGGGCGTACAGTGGACCTTGCACTCTGATGCAAGGTAGAGTCTGCACCTGGTATAGGTGAAACTCTGCATCTGAGGCCAAAAGTGCCAGTGATGATTTTAACTTAAAAGCCAACTCTTTTTGTGTAGTCCTCGGTCCAGTAGGGCGTATCGGTCGGCATTGAGTAAGGACTGTTCTCACGTCATATCTTTCCTCCTAGGTACTGTACAGTAGTCATGTCCGTGTCCAGCTTCGAACTCCAGGACATGCCAGCGGCAGAAGAAAGAAGCGGGGTACTGTAGAGGACTACAGGGGTGGAAAGCTAAAGAAGTCCCCCCCCCTCGGTAAAGCATGTTACTGTAGGTTAAATAAAAATTGTCATTAATTTATACAATTGGTGTTTGTACTGTATGTAATTCAGTCTTTAAGTGCGCCTGAGACCCAACACGTGCATCTGTCATTAAAAAGGTACAAAAAGTCAATAACACACAGATGCAGGGGTGTATCATACTACTGGACAGGATTTCAATCACCAGAGGCGCGCCGGCCAATGGGGGTTGCCGCACACAGTCATATACTGTACAGTATCCCTGTTGCCTTTATTAAATCACCCCTTAAGAGTGGAGTGCAATTAATAAAAGTACGGAATGGGTGACTTACTGTACTGTATTTTCTTACCTTTTAGTTGTTACACTATCAATAAATGTAAATACAGTATACTGTACTTTATCCACAGCACCAAGTAAACACAGAAAACGTTTTACCAAATAACACAAATTTTAATAAAAATCATAAATAAACAAAAATAAAGTTAACAAAAAATTTAAAAAAAGATCCACTAAGTGGTGGGCCATCTGCCTGTACAGGCCTAAAAAAAAAAGAATTTGTTCTGTGGAGAGAAAAAAAAGGGTACAGTATTACAACACTAATACACAATATTGTACAATCTCGACACTAACGTAAATACTGTACTCTACCTCGAGTCAGGCGTGGTCCCTGCCTCCCTTGGGGTCCCTGCCTCCCTGATGGTCCATGACTGAAGACTGTTTTGGAAAAAAATATATTCACATTAACAGTGCTGTGTTTACCTTTATATGGTATGGTGCTACTGTAAATGGTTTGGCTACTGTAGCTCCTAACAAAGTACTGTACAGTACATAAACAAACAGAACAATACAATGGCTACAGTACGGTACAATGCTAGAAAAGTACAGTACTATACAGTTTAAACATTGCTACACCAAAGATGATTATACTGACTGAAGCTGGCAGACAGAGGGATACTTTTGGTGCGGTGTAGATACAGTACAGTAACCTCCCACAATTTAATGACTATTACTGTACAGTATCTGCAAAGCATGTTTGCAAGTGATTGATGACCCTGCACTGAACAACTGCTTGTTCGGAGTAGGCTCATCACTTACTGTACTGACAAACAACTGCATGATTACAATGTCCTAATCATGCAGTGGTTGTCATACCGGTATCTTTAAGTGGATGGCCACCTTTCGAGTGATGTCCTTTATAAAAAAAATGAAACCACAAAGTGTGTAAGGAAAAGAGGTTGGAGATGCATCTTTGTAGTACAGAAGAGAGAGAAAGAGATGCTGTGAAAACAAAAAAGGAGAGAGACAGTACAGAAGAAGACAATGTACAGTTGTGTAGGGTACAGTACTTACACGGCCTGTGAGCCCTGCTTGGCCCAGGTTCTGGCAACTGGCCAGTGGGGGGCTGGGTGTGTGGCAGGGGTCTTCCACGTTCCCGCACTGTGGCGAAATTTTTTTTTTCCTGTTACACAAGTACAGAAACAATTAGTGTGTAAGGAGAAGAGGCTGGAGATGGGTCTTTGGAGTACAGGAGGAGGAGAGAGGCACTGTAAAAAGGAGAGCAAAATGTACAGTAGTGCATGGTACTTACTCAGGGTGGCAAGCCGTGTTCGAAAATTTCGAAAGGAGACACGAGTTGGTGCTGGTGGGGGTGCCGCCATTGGTGGTGGTATGACTGTGGGCAAAGAACAGTTTCCATCAAAACCATTTGGAAACACATACAGTAAACTGTAATGGTGCGTACACACTACACGATATGCTCCCTGAGTCGTCCACTTTATCGCCTAGTGTGTACGCACCATAAATCTTGAACAGAGCCTCTATAACAACAAAAAACAAACACAGACAGAGGGAGAAAAAGAGAGAGGGAGGGGGAGAGGAAGAGAGAAAGACAGAGAGAGAGAGAGAGAGACTGACAAGGGTAAAAAAGGAGAGTGATACAGTGCTGTATAAAACAATGTGTTGTACTTTACTTACGCGGCACGGAGATGCCAGTCTGTGGGGATGGTGGTGGTGGTGTCGCCACCATTGTTGGAAGTGGTATTACTGTGGACAAAGAACAGTTTCCATCAAAACCATTTGGAAACACATACAGTAAACTGTAATGGTGCGTACACACTACACGATATGCTCCCTGAGTCGTCCACTTTATCGCCTAGTGTGTACGCACCATAAATCTTGAACAGAGCCTCTATAACAACAAAAAACAAACACAGACAGAGAGAGAAAAAGAGAGAGGGAGGGGGAGAGGAAGAGAGAAAGACAGAGAGAGAGAGACTGACAAGGGTAAAAAAGGAGAGCGATACAGTGCTGTATAAAACAATGTGTTGTACTTTACTTACACGGCACGGAGATGCCAGTCTGTGGGGATGGTGGTGGTGGTGTCGCCACCATTGTTGGAAGTGGTATTACTGTGGACAAAGAACAGTTTCCATCAAAACCATTTGGAAACACATACAGTAAACTGTAATGGTGCGTACACACTACACGATATGCTCCCTGAGTCGTCCACTTTATCGCCTAGTGTGTACGCACCATAAATCTTGAACAGAGCCTCTATAACAACAAAAAACAAACACAGACAGAGGGAGAAAAAGAGAGAGGGAGGAGGAGAGGAAGAGAGAAAGACAGAGAGAGAGAGAGAGAGACTGACAAGGGTAAAAAAGGAGAGCGATACAGTGCTGTATAAAACAATGTGTTGTACTTTACTTACGCGGCACGGAGATGCCAGTCTGTGGGGATGGTGGTGGTGGTGTCGCCACCATTGTTGGAAGTGGTATTACTGTGGACAAAGAACAGTTTCCATCAAAACCATTTGGAAACACATACAGTAAACTGTAATGGTGCGTACACACTACACGATATGCTCCCTGAGTCGTCCACTTTATCGCCTAGTGTGTACGCACCATAAATCTTGAACAGAGCCTCTATAACAACAAAAAACAAAAACAGACAGAGGGAGAAAAAGAGAGAGGGAGGGGGAGAGGAAGAGAGAAAGACAGAGAGAGAGAGAGAGACTGACAAGGGTAAAAAAGGAGAGCGATACAGTGCTGTATAAAACAATGTGTTGTACTTTACTTACGCGGCACGGAGATGCCAGTCTGTGGGGATGGTGGTGGTGGTGTCGCCACCATTGTTGGAAGTGGTATTACTGTGGACAAAGAACAGTTTCCATCAAAACCATTTGGAAACACATACAGTAAACTGTAATGGTGCGTACACACTACACGATATGCTCCCTGAGTCGTCCACTTTATCGCCTAGTTTGTACGCACCATAAATCTTGAACAGAGCCTCTATAACAACAAAAAACAAACACAGACAGAGGGAGAAAAAGAGAGAGGGAGGGGGAGAGGAAGAGAGAAAGACAGAGAGAGAGAGACAGAGAGACGGAATGAAAAGAGAGAGAGAGAACAATGCACTGTACTTGCGCAAACTGTCGCTGGGGCTGGGTGGGGGTATGGTCTCTGGTGATGCTGTTGAAAAAAATTACAGTACAGTATGTTACAGAAAAGAGAGAAGACGTTGGAGATGTTTTAAGAGAGAGAGAGAGAAACACAGGGAGACAGAGAAAGAGAGAGAGATAGGGGGAGAGGGCGAGAGAGAAAGACAGGGAGAAAGAAAGAGAGAGAGATAGGGGGAGAGGGCGAGAGAGAAAGACAGGGAGAAAGAAAGAGAGAGAAAGAAAGAGAGAGAGAGAGAGAGAGAGAGAGGGGGGAAAGGGAAGGAGAGAGAGAAAGAGGGAGAGGGGGAGAGGGCGAGAGAGAAAGACAGAGGGAGAGAGAGAGAGGGGGGGGAGGGAAGGAGAGAAAGAAAGAGGGAGAGAGAGAGAGAGAGAGAGAGAGAAAAACAAAGAAAGGTTTACTGGATTCACTGCTCTCCAGCTCCACTATCACTATATGGAGGTGTTCTGCATAAAAATAATAATAATACACTATTGTACAGTACTCAGTGGGAAAGTAGAGGGTAAACATACTCAACTGTAACATTACTATAGTATACAGTATACTGTATTGTATTACAGTACAGTATTAATACAAAATGTCCTACAGTATAAAACTGTATACAGTACTTACTTGGCTGGGGAGGGGAGTCTGGGTCTTCCTCTTGCCCTGGGGAGGGCTGAGACACTTCAATGTCTTCAACTAAAATACACAAGGACAGAAACAATTATTGTGTAAGGAGAAGACGTTGGAGATGTTTTAACAGAGAGAGAAACAGAGGGAGACAGGGAGAGAGAGATAGAGAGATAGAGAAAAAGAAAGAGAGAAAAACAGGGAAAGAGCGAAAAAGAGAGAGAGAGAGAGAGAGAGGAAAATGAAAGAGAGAGAAAGATAAAGAGAAAGAAAGAGGGAGAGGGAGGTGTACTTTACTTACAGGGCAGGGGGCTTCCTGCAGCCTCCTCATCAATGACGAGTCTGTCTGTGTGTACAGTATAAGAAAAAAATATATTATACAGTACAAAAAATCAAAAAGGTAGTAGCATGACACTATTGTGTCCATACTGTAACTGTTGTAATCATTACCACTGTCATTTGAGGAGGCTGCAGAAGATGCTGGCAGTGATGGGGGTGGTGGAAGTGATGGTGGTGGCAGTGATGGTGGTGGTGGCGGCGGTGGTGGCGCTGCCGGGGCAGGGGGGGCTGCTGGCCCTGTGGGGAAAAATACATGTCGTCATTAAGGCGCATTTGAAAACAAGAGTTCAGACCTCTATTCCAAATTGGAGAGGGATTATGGTACAGTACTGTAGATGGCCTCAGTAGTGTGTACTGTACTTACTCTGAAAATTCAGCCAACTGGGCCCGGCTGCTGGCAGTGATGGGGGTGGTGGCAGTGATAGTGGTGGTGGCGCTGCCAGGGCAGGGGGGGGCTGCTCGCCCTGTGGGGAAAAATACATGTCGTCATTAAGGTAGATGGCCTTAGGGAATTAGCTATTGATTAAAATACAAACCAATACAGTATACTGTAGTACATAAACTACTGTAGTCTGTGAAGCTGGCATTGGGGCCAAAATAAAACAGTATGGTACTGTACTGTACTGTACATAAAAAAATATACAGTCCAGTAAAGTACTGTATGACCAAGTGGTGCAACGTTAAACATAGGCTATGTGGGTGGCACTGTCGCCACCCCACGAGCTTTACAAGATGGCACATGCGCATGACACTGGAGCCCGAACCCAGCGGAGGACCCCGCTGAGGACTTTGCGAGACCTCGCCGAAGGGGTAAGTACTGTATTAATAAATACAGTACCGGTGGAATTTTCGTTTGTATCACAGTGATACCAAATGAAAATTCACCCTGGTATTTCCCTTCTTTTGTACTGTACTGTAAATGGGGCACAGAGTGAGTAGTGATAAGATACCAGCCAATCAGCTCCCAAATATCATTTTTCAAACACAGCCTGTGAGATGACAGTTGGGAGCTGATTGGAGACCCCTGAATCTGTCCATGACGTACAGTAATAATGTCAGACTTAAAGGGGGCAGGCCCAGCACAGAAAAATAGTGTGTACAGTACTGTAGATTAACAGATTTGGTTGACAGACATTAGAATGGTGGATCAATCAACTTGCCTTTTGTTACTAATTTATTAATCAAACAAGCCATGTCGACCAATAGTGTGTAACCCTTTAGTCCATGTACAGTACTGTAGATTTAATCAGCCTGTCAATCAAATGTCTGCCAGTCATGTCAGTATGTGTTAACAACTGTCAGTCATCGTCAGATACTGTACTATCCAAAACCCTACAGTGCAGTGTACAGTAATGTACAGTATGTCAGAGTCGTGCATTGTACTGTATTCGTTATTGTACAGTATACTGTAATTCATGTTATTATACAGCAATGCTGTACTTACTACGAATTATTCACCTCCGAATTCGCTGTAGGCGAGGCCTGTCCCTCTGAAGCAGGTCACTCCACCTGCGCTGCATTGAGCGACCTGAGCGGCGAATGCCATATAGGCTATAGATTTCGTTACTCGCGGCTCTGTAGGCGACCACTTTGTCTTGGTTAGTGGCGAACGCTTGGTACCGCCACTTAACCAAGACAAAGAGCTCGCCGGACGAGTAGCGTCTTGCCCTGACAGAAGCCATTTTGACTAGCCAGTGACGCATGTCGTACGACGCACGACGCACGCCGACACTAATTCTCTTACGGCAGGCGTCTGTGGTGCACTGTAATGTAGTCATAACCGTAGTGGCAAAGTCAGTTTTGAATATTCAGTACAGGCACATTCATAGCGGCACACTAGTTGTCCTAGCAGACGGGAGATGGTGTCTTTGGACCTGATGCACTGTGTATGACTCTCGGCCCACTGGGCATGCACCAGAAATCCCATCGCAACCCTCCTACTGGGCATGCGCCCGCCAGAGATGGAAATGCAACAGAATACAATACTGTACCGACTGCAGTAATACAGCCAACTGCGCATGCTCAGTGATAGCATAGCGCTACATGGCGTATGGCTTGGCGCCACAGATCCCATTGTACCCCCCTCCATTTCTAATCCATCGCAGATGGCTGACAGCCACCATAGCGCCAACCGTGTAATACAGAGAGCTCTCTCTCCTACAGATCCCACTACTACCGTACTTGGTGTGCAAGGTTGGAGCAGCATCACCAATGTCATCAGTTTGGGATGCAACGCTATTTTGCGCATCAAATGCACAGTCAGCTTTGAACACAGAGCGCTCTCTCACAGACGGAAAGCACTCTCAGACACAGTCCAAGGGACGTAGCCATAGTGCACGAGGCTGAGACCGCATATGCGTTGTCGCATGTTTGCGTTTTGCGGTTTCTGGGCGCATAGTTTGTGATGCAGAGGCCTGTCTCACATTCTAGACAGTAGTTTCACTAACAGTTCCTGCAGTTATGAAATCACTATTCTGTGGTGCTAAATTGTAGGGCACCGTCACTTTTGAATATTCAGTACAGGCACATTCATGTTTGCGTTTTGCGGTTTCTGGGCGCACAGTTTGTGATGCAGAGGCCTGTCTCACATTCTAGACAGTAGTTTCACTAACAGTTCCTGCAGTTATGAAATCACTATTCTGTGGTGCTAAATTGTAGGGCACCGTCACTTTTGAATATTCAGTACAGGCACATTCATAGCGGCACACTAGTTGTCCTAGCAGATGGGGGATGGTGTCTTTGGCAATGGTGACAATTCGTAGCATTTTTCAGGACACTAGGGCAGAGCTGACTGCTTACAGTAAATGGATTAACAAAGCTTCCTTTATTATGGTAATGTGAGGCTCTTGGCTTGCTTTGGGGGAAGGGACCTGATGCACTGTGCATGACTCTCGGCCCACTGGGCATGCGCCAGAAATCCCATCACAACCCTCCTACTGGGCATGCGCCCGCCAGAGATGGAAATGCAACAGAATACAATACTGTACCGACTGCAGTAACACAGCCAACTGCGCATGCTCAGTGATAGCATAGCGCTACATGGCGTATGGCTTGGCGCCACAGATCCCATTGTACCCCCCTCCATTTCTAATCCATCGCAGATGGCTGACAGCCACCGTAGTGCCAACCGTGTAATACAGAGAGCTCTCTCTCCTACAGATTCCACTACTACCGTACTTAGTGTGCAAGGTTGGAGCAGCATCACCAATGTCATCAGTTTGGGATGCAACGCTATTTTACACATCAAACGCACAGTCAGCTTTGAACACAGAGCGCTCTCTCACAGACGGAAAGCACTCTCAGACACAGTCCAAGGGACGTAGCCATAGTGCGCGAGGCTAAGACCGCATATGCGTTGTCGCATGTTTGCGTTTTGCGGTTTCTGGGTGCACAGTTTGTGATGCAGAGGCCTGTCTCACATTCTAGACAGTAGTTTCACTAACAGTTCCTGCAGTTATGAAATCACTATTCTGTGGTGCTAAATTGTAGGGCACCGTCACTTTTGAATATTCAGTACAGGCACATTCATAGCGGCACACTAGTTGTCCTAGCAGACGGGGGATGGTGTCTTTGGCAATGGTGACAATTCATAGCATTTTTCAGGACACTAGGGCAGAGCTGCTGCTTACAGTAAATGGATTAACAAAGCTTCCTTTATTATGGTAATGTGAGGCTCTTGGCTTGCTTTGGGGGAAGGGACCTGATGCACTGTGTATGACTCTCGGCCCACTGGGCATGCGCCAGAAATCCCATCGCAACCCTCCTACTGGGCATGCGCCCGCCAGAGATGGAAATGCAACAGAATACAATACTGTACCGACTGCAGTAATACAGCCAACTGCGCATGCTCAGTGATAGCATAGCGCTACATGGCGTATGGCTTGGCGCCACAGATCCCATTGTACCCGCATATGCGTTGTCGCATGTTTGCGTTTTGCGGTTTCTGGGCGCACCATAGCCACAGTATGAGATCACTATTCAGTGAAATACAGTACAGTACAGAGCCCTCTCTGGGCACTACAGTGTCCAGAGCAGACAGTGACAAAAAAAAAATATACAGTACGGTACAGTATATTCTTTTCCAGGGATCGAACCTCAGACCATAATTCTACCAAAGTGATCACCTAACCACTAGCCCACACGACAGCTACAGTGAACCACAGAGAGTGGCCTCATCCTTGTGCACTCCTCCCACTGCTGTTTTTTAATTAAAAAAATAAAATAAAAATTGTCATACTGTAATGCATGCCATATCAGTGAAAGCTGTGCGTGCATCTAATTATTCTACAGTATCGGTTATACCGTGACAACAACTCCGGCAACTTCTCTACTATTCAGTTACTGCACCGTACCGTATGTACAATACAGTATGTGCAGTGATTTGTACAGTATATTATGCGACATTAAAAATACAGTATGGGTTGTGCGTTCATGCAACTGCTGTGAATATGATAGACATTCAGTACAGTGGAGCACTCGCCACCCAGCGGTTAAGCACTATATTACATGCAATTACAAAAGTGGAGCACTCGCCACCCAGCGGTTAAGCACTGTATTACATGCCGTACCATATCCTTCGTTGAAGAATACCACGGTATTCCACAAGTCCATGGCGCGACTCAGAGGCCTGCACGCCACGCCACAAGTCCGTGGCACGACTCACGCCACGCCATGAGCAACAAAATAGCTGGGCAGATCTGTACCTGTTGGTCTCTGGTTTCTCAGTTCTTCTGTGGGTCTTTTTCCTGCTTTAAGAAAGGAGGGGAACTAAGCTCTATTGTGGAAAGCAATGACTGGAACAGAAATACACATAGGAAAAATAAAAAATAAAATTAAAAATTAAAATTGAAAAATGAAAATAAAATAAAAAAGTTAGATAAACGTAATTAGTATGAAAGAAGAAGAAGAGAGGTATGAAAGGGAAAAAAAGAAGGTAATTAGATGTTTAAAAGCCCTTCCAGGATAAGGTGTAGATGAGCAGTATCGTTTTGGGTCTTAATGGAAGCCATCCATGGAATCTGAATTCTGGGCTAGACCTAGCTGACCCTACCTTAGACTTGCTTGTAGTCTCTGAGGTGAATCACTTAAGATTCTGTGTCCGGGTAACATCGCCGTGTCCGTGCATCCCACATGTATTACCCGCGGCGCTGTGTGATGACGTCAGACGCCCACTGCCGTACATGATATTGGCTTCCAGACTTCTCTTAGATGCCGCTCTCTGTGCCCCAAAGCATTTCGAACCGTAACAGGTTCTTTATCAAGGATAAGTCTGTTTGTCTTTTGACTGCCAACCAATACAACAAGAGATTATAGACACACAAATTTTAAACCATATTCAATGTTTTATCCTGCCCATATCAAAGGAGCACATATAGAAACATTCCAAAGGTTAGTGGAAAAAGACATCAAAGCTTTGCCAGAAAATTAAAAAATTAAATACAATTTCACGAAAGAAGAAACAAAAGCACTAAAAGAATTACAACAGGATAAAGGAATAGTAATTAAACTGGCGGACAAAGGGGGAGGAGTCATGGTGATGAATTGAGCAAACTATGAAGGAGAATCATTGAACCTTCTATCGGATAACAACACATATAGAAAATTAAGAACAGATCCCACACTGGAATACCAAAGGTTACTAATTTCACAATTGGAAGAAGGATTAAGATTAAATATAATCACTAAAAAAGAATTTGATTACATCTATAGAGAATATTGAAGAACCCCTATGTTCTATTTACCTAAGGTCCATAAGGATCCCATAAAGCCACCAGGAAGACCAATAGTTTTCGGGATCGGATCCTTGATGTCAAATCTCTTGCGGTGCATTGATTTCTTCCTGCAAACATGGGTATCATGACAGAGAAGTTTCCTTAAAGACACTATGAGCATCCTTCAGGTGATTGAAACATTGAATTGGGAGGATACATTATTTCTGTGCACCAGCGATATAAAATCACTTTACACAGTCATCGAACATGAAGCAGGATGCAAAGCAAGTAGACATTTTCTATCCACACAGTCAGAACTGTCAAACACTCAAATCAACTTCATTATGAACATTATTGATTTCATTCTTAGACATAATTATTTTTGGTATGGCGGTGACTACTACATTCAAGAAAGGGGAACGGTCACAGGAACATCTTTTGCACCCAGCTATGCCAACCTATTTGTGCCATGGTGGGAGGAGTGATTTATTTGGAATAACAACATCTACCAACAAACATCAAATGCTGGCGAAGGTACACAGATGACCTCTTTTTGTCTGGAGTGGTTCCCAAGAAGATCTGGAGAAATTTAAAGACTACATGAATGAAAATGGGATGAACTTAGAATTCACCACAGTATATAGTAAGGAGAAAGTACATTTTTTGGACTTGGTAGTTTACATTAAAGATAATACCATACAAACGAAAACATACGTAAAAGAATGCAATGGAAATAATATGCTACCATTTAACAGTAACCATCATAGAAGATGGATTCAGAATATCCCTGAGGGGCAATTTAGAAGGATTAAAAGAAATTGTATGGATAACACCACATTCCTCTCCCAAAGTGAAGAACTCAAGACAAAATTCATTGAGAGAGGTTATCGTAAACAAAAGCTGGAAGAAGAAATCAAGAAAATATTGAATTTGGATAGAAATGAACTTATAGCATACAAAACACCAAGAAGATACCCAACTATCAGTCATCACACAATTCAATGGCAATCACAAACAAATAGAAACCATTTTGCCTCAACTCTGGCATGTGCTACAAATGGACCAAGATATAAATAGTGTCATACTGTCAAGACCAAAAATAATATATCGAAAAGCAAAGAACTTAAAACAACACTTAACAAAGAGCTTTCTGTCGATAGATACAGACAACAAAAAAGTTAAGAAGAAAGGATTTTATCATTGCACCCAATGTACAGGTTGTAAACAATCTACAACCAGTACCAAATCAATAATGGAATTTCAGTCTAAGAAAACTCAAAAAATCTTCAAAATTAATGACAATATCACATGTGAAACGGAAGGAGCCATTTATTTGCTGGAAGTCTGCAGTCTGCAATACATTGGCCAAACTAAAAGAAAGTCAAACCGAGAATTGCAGAGCTCGTTTACAATATTAAAAAATGTCTAATGACACATAGTGTATCAGCTCATTATGCAGAACATCATCAGAAGAACCCAAATGCCTGAAATTCTTAGCCATTCAAAAAAATCTCTACAGACTGGAGAGGAGAAGACCTCATAAAAAAACTAAAAAAAGAGGAAACCAAGTGGATTTTCCTTTTAGATACACTTGAACCAAATGGTCTCAATATAGATATTGAGCTAAAAGCTTTTCTATAATGGTCATTTTATAATTTACTCTTACACATGGTTTCACTAGGAGGGCACCGAAGGGACAGAAACACTCTGTGTTTATTGTTGATTTGTTTATTTTATTTTTTATCCATTTTATTTATTTTTTGTTTTGTTTTTTCCATTTATACTTATCAGTTTTACTTATTTTTCATCCTAAAGCCTTTTTTTCTTACTGAGTTTAGTACTATTTCTTTATTCATGCTTATTTATTATATATTTGATGGCATTATTCTTTTTTAAAATGGAGCCACAAGAAAAAATGTGGATACCGCCTTTTTTGGGGACTTCCTGTTTTATCACTCCCTGTTGGAGAATAAAGTTTTGCGTATTTAAGGCAGTCAAAAGACAAGCAGACTTATCCTTGATAAAGAACCTGTTAAGGTTCGAAACGCATTGGAGCACAGAGAGCAGCATCTAAGAGAAGTCTGGAAGCCAACATCGTGTATGGCAGTGGGCATCTGATGTCATCACACAGCGCCACGGGTAATACACGTGGGATGCACAGACCCGGTGAAGTTACCCGGACACAGAATCTTAAGTGATTCACCTCAGAGACTACAAGCATGTCTAAGGCAGGGTGTCACGGCCAGGGTTTCTTGGCATGGTAGTCACCGGGTATTACCTGTGAGGTTGTTATGGCGAGGGGTCTCTGGCAGCGGTGCTAGTGTTTGGTGAGGGGCATTGGCTGTGCGTAGTTCTGTGCAGGCACATTGTCACTAGGCCTGGTGAGGCCTGGCGGTGTTTCCGTTCCGTTGGCATGGGCGCTGCCATCTTGCCTGCGGCCATGTGATTCCAGCTGTCCAATCCTGGTAGGTCATGTGCTCATTCCAGCCAGTCACAGCATGGCACTGAGTATTTAGGAAGGTCCAGAGCCTTCCTTCCTTTGCCAGTGCAATGTGTTTCTCAGCTGTGGCTGAGAGAGAGTACCTGTGCCTTACCTGTCTGCTTATAATATGCTTCTAGCCTGAACCTTGCCTGCTCCAACCTGCTGGACTTACCCTGCACCCTCCATATACCTTCTCACCTGCCTGAGTACCTGAACCTGCTGTTTCCCTGCACCTTGCTTCATTTCACTCCCAGCTGGACTTCACTAACTCTGCCTGCATCAGTTACAGCTCACCAAACCTGCATTCAGTTACAGCTCATCATACCTGCATTCTCTTTTCAGCTCACCATACTTGTATACTGGACTGTTCCTGCCTGTCACTATCTAGACATTTTTTCATTAACCCCCACTACAGTTATCAAGTGCACTTTAGTGCTATACCTGGACTTTTTCATTTGCCATTCCCATGTCTTCTAAGTCACTTATTAAAAACTCCACTTTTTCATTTAAGTCTGCTTCTGTGTCTGCTCCTATCACCACCACGGGTCCACAACAAATTCAGAACCTCACAGTTTGCACTGGCCCCATGGATCCGGCCATGGAACAGGAGTCTGGAGTGGATTTATTTTGCTGGTCATTTAGAAATCCTGGAATCTATGCATCATCAAATGGCCCAGTTCCTACAGGAGATGTCTAAATGCCAAGATAATCTGCAAACCTCGTTAATTACCCCTGGGGTATCAGCAACTTCAAGTCCTCCTGTGCCTGGTAATAAAGGGACCAGGGTATCCCCTCGTCTACACCTACCCATGCCAAGCAAATTTGACGGCAATCCTAAGCTCTGTCATGGTTTTTTAAATCAGTGTGACATACACTTTATGTTACAACCTGATAACTTCCCCACCGCTAGAACTAAAGTGGTATACATCGTGTCCTTGCTGACCAGCTCGGCTCTGGATTGGGCCTCCCCACTCTGGGAGCATTCAGACTCGCTGCTGGATAACTATACAGACTTTGTATCTTCATTCAGGAGGATTTTCGAAGAACCTGGATACACAGTGTCAGCATCGTCCAGCATCATGACCCTGAGACAAGGAACCCGCCCTGTCAGCCAATATGCCATGCAGTTTCAAATCTTGGCATCAGAGCTTAAGTGGAATGAGGAGGCCCTCACCTCAGCCTTTTGGCATGGTCTGTCCGACCGATTAAAAGATGATCTGATTACCTGTGAGCTTCCTACCAATTTGAATGATATGATCTCACTCTGCAACAAAATTGACCTACGCTTCAGAGAACGTCAGGCTGAAAAGCACAGAACTGACCGGCAAAGGTCATTTACGTCTCCCTTGCCTACCCGTCCACCCCATCCTCCTATAGATGAGGAGCCCATGCAGGTGAACCAAACCCATCTCTCCAAAGAGGAACATCAGAGAAGGATGCTGAAAAACCACTGTCTGTACTGCGAAGATTCGGGTCACCTGGTGACCTCCTGCTCCCGCAAGTCGGGAAACGCCCGTTCCTAACTGACCTCAGGGACATCAAGTTAGGAGTTATGTGCCTGTCCCCAAATACTAAAGATTTCAAGATTTCCTTAGCTTTGGATCTCAAGCCCAACCCTGTCTTTGTCTCTGCTCTATTAGACTCTGGAGCAGCCGGAAACTTCATGACTTCCAGCCTAGTTGATAGACTACAGATTCCTTATTCATCTCTCAAGCACACAATCTCCCTGACTTCCGTACATGGACATCCTCTAGCTAAAGGAGTGGTCACCAAAGAGACTCAACCAGTTTTAGTTCGTGTTGGGGCAGTCCACTCCGAGTCTTTAAAGTTCTTAGTGATACCAGAGGCTTCTCAAGAAATCATTTTAGGAATACCCTGGTTACGCCAACATAATCCCAGGATAGACTGGTGTTCAATGCAGATTCTTTCATGGGAACTGACTGTCAGAAATCCTGTCTTCCCAAAATACGACCTGTAAGAAAGACAGCTTCGTTACCATCTCCAGCTATACCTGTGGAGTACCAGATGTTCTCTGATGTTTTTCTGAGCAACAGGCGAACATCTTACCTCCCCACAGAGAATGGGACTGTCCTATCGAGCTGCTGCCTGACAAGATGCCAACCCATGGTCGCACCTATCCTCTATCCATGCCTGAGATTCAAGCCATGTCAGAGTACATCCAGGACAACCTAGCAAAGGGGTTTATTCGACCTTCCACCTCTCCCGCTGGAGCTGGCTTCTTTTTCATTGGCAAGAAAGATGGAGGCCTAAGACCTTGTATAGATTACCGGGGCCTCAATGATATAACAATTAAGAATCGGTATCCTCTTCCCCTGATCACAGAATTGTTTGACAGAGTTAAAGGGTACATCATATTCTCAAAGCTGGATCTGAGAGGGACTTATAATCTCATCCGCATTCGTGCTGGCGATGAATGGAAGACCGCCTTTAATACTAGAGATGGACACTTTGAATACCTTGTGATGCCCTTTGGGTTGTGCAATGCCCCTGCCGTGTTTCAGGGCTTTGTTAATGAGATTTTCCATGACCTGTTGTACGTCTCGGCTACCTGTACAATATATTGATTTTTTTCGTCATCTGTAACAAAACATCATGAACATGTGAAGGAAGTATTGTCCCGTCTGAGAAAGAATCACCTTTACTGCAAACTGGAGAAATGTGTCTTTGGTGTTCCCAGTGTGCCATTCCTTGATTACATCATCTCTGGCTCCAGTCTAGAAATGGACCCCAAGAAGGTGCAGGCGATTTTGGATTGGTCCCGTCCTCAAACGTTGAAAGCCATCCAGAGATTGCTTGGGTTCGCCAACTACTATAGACGTTTAATTAAAGGATTTTCATCATTATTGGATCCCATTACCGCTTTGACCCGAAAAGACGCTAATCCTGCCCTATGGTCACCTGAGGCAGAGACTGCCTTCCAACTTTTAAAACAGGCGTTTATTTCAGCTCCAGTCTTATGACAACCAGACTTGGATAGGCCATTTCTAGTGGAAGTGGATGTGTCATCAGAGGCCATGGGTGCAGTTCTTTCCCAGCGTTATGACGATACTCGAGTTCACCCCTGTTTTCTTCTCCAAGAAGTTTTCTCCTGCAGATAAAAATTATGCAATTTGTGTACAAGAACTAAATAGCAGTAAAGTTAGCATTAAAAGAATGGAGATACCTGCTGGAAGGGGCCAAGTTTCCCTTCACTGTCTTCACGGACCATCGAAATCTTCTCTTCCTCAAGAATCTTCAGTGCGTGAGTCCTTGTTTGGTCCGATGGGCAATATTTTTTGCTTGGTTCCAGTTCACCCTGACCTTCCAGTCTGGAGCCCTTAATCAAAAGGTAGATGCCTTGTCCAGATCTTTCCGCTGTGATGACAAATCAGAGAATCAACAAAATACCCCTGTTTTGGAGTCAAGAGTCTTTGCCACCTTACGGTTACAGCCTCCTACAGGGAAGTCCTTTGTGGCCCCGGAGTTAAGGAAGCAGCTCCTCACCTGGGCTCATTCCTCTCGCTTTACAGGTCACTCAGGTACCTGGAAGACCATGGAATTTTTAAAGAGAGGCTATTGGTTGCCATCCATGAAAGCAGACGTGTTGGAATTTATTTCTTCATGTTCTTCATGTGCCCAGCATAAATCTTCATGTCAGGCACCACTGGTGAGTTATTACCGCTACCTATTCCATCACGTCTGTGGATGCATCTCTCCATGGACTTCGTTACGGATCTGCCGAATTCTCAAGGGTTCACTACCATCTGGGTCGTAGTAGACCGACTCTCTAAAATGGTCCATTACATACCACTAAAGAAATTGCCTTCTGCCCCTGACTTGGCTCACTTGTTAATTCAACATATTTTCCATCTCCATGGTCTTCCTGCTGAGATTGTCTCTGACCGTGGGGTTCAGTTCACAGCAAAAGTTTGGAGAGCCTTATGTTCTGTATTGCAAGTAAAGCAAAATTTTTCTATGGCTTATCACCCACAAAGCAAAGGTTCCACTGAGAGGGTCAATCAAGACCTTGAGACCTTCCTGAGGATTTTTATGACATCCTCCCAAGATAATTGGTCCGTATTGCTGCCATGGGCTGAATTTGCTCATAATGCCTCCTACCACTCTTCCACGAACCAAACACCATTCCAAGCGGTCTACCGCTTTCATCCTCGGGTCCCTGAATTTCAAAGCCTGCCCGTATTTGATGTCCCAGCCGTAGAAGACACTGTACGGAAAATTTCTTCAATCTGGTCTCAAGTGCGTACTGACCTGGAGAAGGCATCCTCCTGTTTCAAATTTCAAGCTGATAAGAAGCGTAGGAAACTCCATACCATACCATACCAAACTCCATACCATACCACGTATGCAAGTTGGAGACCAGGTCTGGTTGTCCACCCGGAACCTACCGCTTCGAGTGCCATCCATGAAATTTGCTCCACGCTTCATCGGGCTCTTCTCCATCATAGAAGTCATTAACCCCATGGCTTATCATCCTCAGCTAACCACTTATCTGAAAACTCCCAAATCCTTTCATGTCTCCCTGTTGAAACCCCTGGTGCTAAACAAGTTCTACAGAGTCCTGCCTGCTTCTCCCCGTGTCCAGACTGAAAGAGGCATAGAGTTTGAGGTCTCCCAGGTCTTGGATTCCTGTCTCCGCAGAGGACATTTGCAGTACCTAATGGACTGGAAGGGCTACGGCCCAGAGGAACATTGTTGGACCAATGCCCGAGATGTTCATGCTCCTGCACTCATCAAGAAATTCCATGCTGCCCATCTGGAGAAGCCTGGTGAGTGTCCTGAGGCCACCCATAAGGGGGAGGACAGTCACGGCCAGGGTTTCTCGGCATGGTAGTCACCGGGTATTACCTGTGAGGTCATTATGGTGGGGAGTCTCTGGCAGCGGTGCTGGTGTTTGGCGAGGGACATTGGTTTTGCATGGTTCTGTGCGGGCACATTGTCACTAGGCCTGGTGAGGTCTGGTGGTGTTTCCGTTCCGTTGGCATGGGTGCCACCATCTTGCCTGTGGCCATGTGATTCCAGCTGTCCAATCCTGGTAGGTCATGTGCTCATTCCAGCCAGTCACAGCATGGTACTGAGTATTTAGGAAGGTCCAGAGCCTTCCTTCCTTTGCCAGTGCAACATGTTTCTCAGCTGTGGCTGAGAGAGAGTACCTGTGCCTTACCTGCCTGCTTGTGATACGCTTCTAGCCTGAACCTTGCCTGCTCCAACCTGCTGGACTTACCCTGCACACTCCATATACCTTCTCACCTGCCTGAGTAACTAAACCTGCTGTTTCCCTGCACCTTGCTTCATTTCACTACCAGCTGGACGTCACTATCTCTGCCTGCATCAGTCACAGCTCACCAAACCTGCATTCAGTTACAGCTCATCAAACCTGCATTTAGTTGCAGCTCATCATACCTGCATTCTGTTTTCAGCTCACCATACTTGTATACTGGACTGTTCCTGCCTGTCACTATCTGGACATTTTCTCATTAACCCCCACTACAGTTATCAAGTGCACTTTAGTGCTATACCTGGACTTTTTCATTTGCCATTCCCATGTCTTCTAAGTCACTTATTAAAAACTCCACTTTTTCATTTAAGTCTGCTGCTGTGTCTGCTCCTATCACATCCCCGGGTCCACATCAAATTCAGAACGTCACAAGGGTCAGCTAGGGCTAGCCTGGAATATCAGATTCCACAGACTGCTTCCATTAAGACTCAAAACGATACTGCTCATCTACACATCCCGGAAGGGCTTTTAAACATCTAACTACCTTCTTCTTTTTTTCCCTTTCATATCTCTCTTCTTCTTCTTTCATACTAATTACGTTTATCTAACTTTTTTAATTTTATTTTAATTTTTTAATTTTCATTTTTATTTTATATTTTTAATTTTATTAGCATTTTTTATTTTTCATATGTGTATTTCTGTTCCAGTCGTTGCTTTCCACAATAGCGCTTAGTTCCCCTCCTTTCTTATTGTCATATCTTATGTATACTGAGCAGCTGATATTTTCACTTAGAGCGCAGAACACATATACCCCCTTTCTCCTGCTTTGTTAAACATAGACTGAGCTTATGGTGAAAGGGGAAGGGTTATATAGGGGGTGGGAGCCAGTTTCAATTAGCTAGTGTCTGACTCCACACCTCACTATGCATAACCCAGAAGTAATGGCATCCCCCAGATTGACTTCAAGGAAGAGATTTTACAGTGAGCAAAAATTGTATTTTTTATCTCACCAGATGCACTTGTATTTATACAGTGAAATTAATGGTTCTAGCATGAAGCAGATTTTTATTGTTTTAAAAGATGCCTACCTTTCATAAGGTGTTAAAGAACCATTTGGAGGATAATATCTCCTGGGCTTGGTATTACTTAATAGAACAGTTATTACATCTAATATAAACGTGACAGCCATTTTGGGAAACATGATCACAGCATGGTAACTTGACTTTCATTGTAAAAGCATTACTAAAAATTAGAAGATGGGAAAAGTTTTAATTGGCTCAGAGAAGCATATAAGCATCTTGACATGAAGTACTATTAGAAGCATAGAGACCCAAAGGAAAAAAAATAGCATTGCAAGTACATACTATATTGCAAACACATTTTTATGTAATGCAAAAAACTTAGAAAAAATATGGCATAACAATTTTCCCAATTCAATTAAATGCATACCAGCTGTATTTTGTATTTTGAACAATCCACAATTTCCACCAAGAAAGAACTATCGTTTTAATGTGAGTATAAGATGGAATCGACTTCCTCAGCAAATTGCTCTGTCTTAGACCTTAATTCCAGACTAACCCTCACTACTGCAGACTTTCATCAATATTGACAAATACAACACTTCTATTGCTCTATAGTATTCTCAAGATCAGAGTTGTCCTAGTTCGAAACTGGAATCCCTGTGTTTTTCATCTGACAGTGAAGTGTTTAGTCTCTTCTATATCCAGAATAATCAGTTGTCCCACCGGGTTGTAGTCAAAAGATCGATAATGTTGATACTTAAAATGATGGCATTCTCAGAATGTTGACATTATGGTTAGACTGCAGCCGGAGGTTAGGTTGAGGTTGCAGGAAGAGAGGTAAGGGTTAGGCTGCGAGGGTGGGAGGATTAGTGTTAGGCACTAGAGGGAGGGTTATGGATAAGGGACAAATACTCAACCAAATGCTGGAGGATCAGATGTCTGATATGGAAGTTAGTCACATGACCGCTGAAATGAGGAAGATGCTGCTAGTGCCGCTGCAGCCACCTGGAGCAGGTAAGTCACTTCTGGGTCACCAGGAACGATATGTTGACATTTGATCACTGTGGACATGATCACTGTTGACATTATGACCATGTCCACATATCATACCCAACCCATCCCACCGGGTGTAGTATGTATTACCGCCAGCCGTGTGGCTGGCGCTTCAAATCCTGACAGCAGAAGCCCAGCAGAGGTGAAGATCCCGATCGCTATTAAGGTAAGTATAACTAACCCTATTTTCCCCCAACCCCTCCCTTAGGGGTGCCTAACCCTATCCTCCCCCTCCCCAACTGCCTAAACCTAACCCCCCCCTTCCCCGCAGCCTAACCCTAAGTCTCCCGGTGGCATGCCTAACCCTAACCTCTCCCTGGGGGTGCCAAATCCTAACTTCCCCTAGCCTAAACCTAACCCTCCTGGGGGGGTACCTAACCCTAACTCCCCCCAGGACTTTAACACCTGTCATTAGTACCTTGCCGGGATTAGACAGTCGGGAAGACGGCGGTCGGTATTTAGACCATTGGCTTCCTGACTACATCCGGTTCCACCTATTCTGTAAACATAGTAAATGCAGAGAATCTTCTGAGCACTGAGCTCGTATTTAAATGGCCAGCTGCTAGCAAACCTTGAGGTTTCCCCAGAGCCTCAGAATAACATATAGTAGATTAGAAGTAGGTGCAGCGCTTGGCCTAATTGTGATGATTTTAGAAAACAAGTGTGGTGATTATGTTACTTGGTTGGTGCGTGATGATATACATGCAATAATAATGAACAATGTTAAAGCAGAATAGTACTTGTAACGGTGTCAAAACTAAAGGGTTATCTTTATAATGTTCTACTTCAAATGAAAAAACAATATATAAAAAAGGAAAAAAAGTATAATGCTTAAATACAAAAAAATGGAAATATCAATATTGTTCACATGGATCTGTGTATTGCAGTTGTAAATCAATCGATATTTCAGAGAAGAAGGTTCCCAATAATATCAGTCACAGTACAGGTGTGTTCAAATGGTAGATAGTCAAGAACTATACCAAAGTGCGGGGTCCCGCTACTTTGATTGCTGTAGGTGATGTGAAATGAAGTCTGTGCACATACCGGTGTAGATAATGCTTGGGGAGCCTTGAGGACCGCGTTTGGGAACCTCTGCAGTAGCCAATTCAGAAGATCATGACAGGATGGGTAAGAGTTTCACTGTGTGAACAAGGGGCATATTATACAAAAAAAAATTAGAGGAGGAGGTGAAAAACAGTGCAAGGGATTGGATGAGTGAAGTTGAGAGTAGAATTATCGATTATATTAATGCAGCCAGCTTCAGAAACAGAGAAGAGTGTGATGTCAACTGTAAGAGAGACTAAGGTAGGGGCGACACTAGGAAGGTGGAATATCAGTTCTGTTTTGGATCAGTTGAGCTTTAGTACAGCAAAGTGGAGACAACAGAGAGGCAGTGGCCACACAGGAATAAAAGAGAAGGACTTGAGGATAAGGGAGGAAAAATACCTTTGTCATCTTCATAGAAGTGGTCATGGAAGCAGAACAAATGTATTCTATGAAAGAAATTGTATAAAGATATAGAAGCTGAGAACAGTGTCTTAACATACTCCGATTGATAGTGAAGGTGAGGATGTGACAGTAGTGAAGGATGAAAGACCATTTAGAAAGGAAGGAGATGACCCTGGATATAACAGTGTTGTGAAGGCCAAGGAAATGTATATTGATGAGATGATACTGGTCTACTGTATCACAAGCTGCAGAGCAGTCAAGGAGCATAAGTAGTAAGAAGTGATCCTACAGCATAGCCATGGGTGGGCATTTGGTCACTTGAGGGAGAGCAGTCTCAGTGGAGTGCTGAGGGTAGAAGTCTGATTTCAGAAAAGAGTGAATGAAGAGAAAGTAGGCGGTTGTGGATTGTTGCTCGGGTAGTTTGGAAGTAAAGTGGGAGGAGAGAAAGGTGGGAGCTGGAGAGTGTTTGGTAAGCACTAGAGATGGATTCTTGAAGATAGTAGAGATCAGCACATTTAAAGATGCAAGGGAAAAAGGTGAAGTAGGTGCTAGCATTTGTGGGAAGTATGTGTGAAGGATTCAGGATGGGACGGAGTGAAAAGTTGAAGGAGTATATGAAGAACTTTAGAAGACCTAACCCTCAGTAACCCCAAATAATTGAGGGTGGGTAGGTTAGTGGAGGAGAACATAGATATGGAATAATGACAAGAGAAAAATAACAGATGGTATCGAAATTGCCTATTTAAAAGGTGGTTAAATCAGGAGTAGTGAGATGAGAGGTACGCACTGTAGAGAGTTGATGGTAGCAAAGAGGTCCCAGAGTTTGTGGTAGGGTGAATATTAAGGATTTAGAGCAGATTTAGCAAGATAAAGGCTGGTTTAGTAAGAAGTCAAGATAAATATATTGGGGCATATTCAATTGGCCACATTAATTAGGAAACCCCATGGTGTGGGGTTTTCCCCACAGCTGAGGTATTTTTCCTATTCAATTGCCTACAAGAAAATCAGATGCAGTACTTTCTATAGAACTGAATGCACCATTTTTCTTGCAGCTGCAGAGCTAGTCCAATCATTCTTTAAAGGAAAAATTGTAGGGGATTGCTTCAGAATCCCTTGGACAACTCCCGTAATGACTAAGCAATTGGAAGTTTCCAATTTGCTTAATTAGTCCAATAATTAAAGGTAATTATTGCTTTTTAAAAAATGGCCTCTTTAATGCTTTAATTTAATTAAAGCATTTATTTAAACGAAAAATAATTGATTTGTATCTTTTTTTTTTTTTTTAAATGGCCTATTACCCCAAAATCACCTTTTTCTTTTTTCTGGTTTTTTTTTCATTTTTCGTTTAATTGTTTTTTGATTAAATTAAATTTGTTTGCTTTTTATTATTTTCTTACTTTATAAAAAAAGCAAAAAATTTGCCATTTAATGCATTTTTAAAGAACAATATTTTTTTTTACTTTGGGACAGTAATAAACATTACTGTTGCCCAATATTTTTTTAGGGTACAAGCTGTTCCCTAATTTTTTAATCTCCCATGGGTTTCAGCTGAAAAAATAATTTGCACCAATTTTTATTTTTTTTAAATGAATACTGCGGCTATCTGAAGTACACATAGCTGTGGTGATTAAAAATAGTCATGATGACCGCATTTATCTTAGCAGTAAAATGAACGCAGCCAATTAAATAAGTCGCATAGTGAGGGACATCCAAATTGGAGCAAGATTTTTTAAATTGGTACTCGAAAGTACAGGAGTAGTTTTGCAGTTGTCAGGTTTGAGGTTTGGATCCCTGGAGATGGTGTGTGGGCAGAAGGTAAGGAGAGCTAGATGGGCAGGAGTCGATGTCAGTGATCAGAGATGGGAGTGTGGATGAAGGAGAGATACATATAGTAGAGAATGAACTGAGGGAATGAAAGAGGAATAGGACATGCAACTGGGTTGCAGACCAATATTGTTCTCCAGAGTGCACAGGAAAATTAGAGAGATGAGAATGTGGTTAGAGCAGATAGTGGGGATGGTGATATTTTCCCCAAACCCAGGCCAAACACTATTAGCTAGGAAGAATAGGTGGGTAACTAAGATAAACAGAGACAGATATATGAGGGTGAGATATTAAATCAAGAATTTTAAGCTACAAATAGGGGATGCATTTAAGGGAAGGGCACAGCTAAGATTTTGAAGAGAAGAGAGATTTAAGAGTTTGATTGTATCTCAGCTAAACAAGCAAAACATTTTAACAATATTTTGAAGCTGGAAACAACAGGAGTACAAGATACTAGATTTGTTACGCATAGAACATGATAGTGGTTCCCAAACTCGGTCCTCAAGGCATCCTAATGCTGGCCACACACATGGCGATTTTTTACCCTTTCTGGCCAGTTCTGACACATTGGAATGGCAGATCGTGTAAAATATGGCCAAATCGTGAGAAAATCGTGAGTCCCCACTTACGATCACGATGCAATGCGCGTCCCCGCGGGTCGCACATCAAATCTTCAGATCTTTGCCGTGCTCTAGGGCAGATCTGCAAATCTGGGATACAAATGTACTGGATAAATCTCTGGCTGCATGATAAATCGTTTGAAGATTGGACACTGCAAACACCAAATCGTGTGCAGAGCTGCCGAGGAGAGTTTTCAAGGGAAATCGTGCACGATGTCGGATCGTGAACACATCGCTATGTCTGTGGCCAGCATATCAGTCCAGGTTTTAAGGACATCCATCATTAAGCATAGGTGACTTTATTAGTACCTAAGTCAGTTTGATTATACAATCTGTGCATAAACATGGATATCTTTAAAACCTGGACTGTTAGGGTGAAGGTTGCTTTGCAAATTGGTGAGTGTCCTTTTTGTTAGCCATGATGGAGGATCATCTCTCCCTCTCCCAAAGGTTGTCTCATAGTGCAAAATAACCAATATCAACACTGAAAAAACAAAATAATTGAAAAAATTGCCCCATACCAGATAATATAAAAAAATTGCTTCTCTGATTAAAACACCAAATGAGCCCATCAGGGTCGACAAGTCAACAAGCTTTTCACGATGCGGTGAATCAATTTCCTTGGAAGAGAAAAAATATAATCCAACCATAGTGCAGTAGATTTAGTAAAAATATTTTGGTGTCCTGACCATGAGTAACAGAGAAATTTAAGTTCAAATGGCACTCTATGTACTTCAATACACTTCTTCCATCGATGCTCTAACTTCTTGATTCCATTCAGGAAAAGGTCTGGTGATTGGTCCTCAAACCAGTCCTATACAGCAGTCATGACATTTTCATCAGACACCTTGAGCTTGAGTGTGAATGTTAGTAGGTGACATTATCTTCATTTGCAGATATATAAAAAAAGGCTGCGCAAATTTCAGTATTCTACATTTTTCAACTTTTAGTGAGGTTGTTCCGTTTATTATTCATTTCAATATCTGCAAATATAAAAGAATTGTGCTGTAATTTTCCACAGTGTTCTACTAAGACCTCTAGTACATACATACAGAAAATTAATATGGGGCGACATCTAATACTACATCAGGACACAAACTTTTGGATCCACCCTCATGTGTGTTTTATTGATTCATAAGAATTTTGAACAAAGAATCAATACATTGTACAATGTCATACAGATCATTGACACAAACAAAAGACCTGAGCTAATCCTATGGCTATATCATGTAATAAATAAGTGCTAAATCAGAAATGTAAATGTGCCAAACACATATCAGTTTAGAAAATAAAGTTCACAAAGTAAGAGATTACAAAACATAAGTAAACATAATAACGGTGCTGCGGGGACTAGGAAGCACCCAATACTGGTCATTATCTACTAGGCATAATGAGTACCACGAGGTAGATGAATAGCACTGAATGAGTGCAGCTGCTGTGTCTGCAATGGGAGTATAGCTATGTAACTATTCCAAACAGTACAACATTTGGAAACTCAAGATTCTTTAGCCAAAGAGGTTTCCAGTCATTCTATTCTAAACAAATAAAATAGTTTTTCTTTAAAGAGAGATAAAGGAGGCAAACCTGTAATATGGTCTGTTTAGCAGCTGCACTCAGAGCAAGTAGGAGTTTCCGACTCCCAGGCCACACTCGGCCATAAGGCAAAATCGCCAATATGGCCCATTCTGGACTAAAGGGTATAAAATTAACAAAATCCAAAGTGAACCTGTGAATCTGAAGCCAAAAGGCTCTAACTAGAGGAAAGGACCATAAACAATGATACAGGTCCGCATTATCCTCCCCACAATGAGGACATGGGAAGGGGAAGAAACCAATAGAAACCCCCGATGTGGGCTAATAAATGTCCTATGGTAAACATTTAAAAAACAGCTCCCAATAAAAGCTTGAAGGGAGGTGATGTCTGGAGTCAGCAAGGGCTCTTAGCAACTCATCAACTGTTTCTGTATGTTTGGCAAACATTGCAACCATTAAGGCAGGCCTGACCGAAATTTGGTATAATCCAGGGTATCTCGTAGCAAAGTGTAATGAAGGGAAATAGCTTTATAATTAGGCGGGACAAAAGAAGAGTTATGTACAACATGACTAACGTAATGCTAAACCTGAAAATACGCAAAGGGATTGAGAAACTCAATCTATTCTCAGCCTGATGGAATGTTTATTAGGTTTATCAACCAGACATCCAATATAATTAATACCCCTCTCTGACTATAATAGAAAGAGATTAGAGGCCAAGCCCCTCTGGATTACGTAAGAGAGGAAGAAAAAGCGTATTATAAGCACTGAAACTATGTTTGTGTTGCAATATATGCCACACTCATATCCTCTCCTTTGGAATACGTGAGCGGACTCGTGCCTCGTGAAGGTGGAGAAGAGAACACAAATTCCATTCATACAAGAAATTGACCTCCAGTGCCATGTCAGTATAAACACTGGAACCCTACAGCCAATCATATCAGGTGATATTCGGAAAATTGATTTGGTTTTTGGCTGTAGGCGAATCAGGACAATTTTATGTCTTTTATCTTTCCAAATAAAATTACTGAAGGATATGTTGAGGGTTTTTTTTGTATCTGCCAAGTGAGTAACAGAGGGAGTGATTGTAGTAAGTACGTCAGTTTGGGAAAACAGACCATCTTAATTAAGCTGGCCCTTCCCAAATAGGAGAGCTGGAAACTATGCCACCCATCAGGATCCCATGTCAAAGACATTAAGGCCTTAAGCCGCGTACACACTAGACATTAAATTGAATGATATGAACGATAACGATATCAATTGCATACAATATCGTCCAGTATGTATGCAAGATATCGTTAACGATATTGTTCAGTGTGTATGCTCAATGTTGTTAACAACATACCCAGTAGTGCAGGGGAAACACTTCATGATATTGCTCATGTGTATGAACCTTTACAGAAATTCAGTGTGTATAGATAAAAAAAATGTTTTTAGTCATTTGCACACCCAAATAAGTGAAACTCCTCTTTCCCCAAAATAAGTTGTAGTATACCATCTAGGGCAAATATAACCTGTTTTCAAATAGAAAGCAACTGATTTGTCTAGGTTGTTCTGTAACCAGATATCACTCCAAAATCATGAAACAGATATATAGAATGCTGCAAGGAAGATGGAAGACTAGAGACATAAAGCAAATTATTGTCGTCGAATGCTGTAATTTTAATCTCTGTGGCCTATCCAAATACCATGAATCACTTGGGATTGTTGGATTAGGCATAGAAGAGGATCCAATGACAAATTAAATAGTAAAGGAAATAAGGGACACCCTTTGCAAGTACCTCTGCTCATGGTGATGTCACTTCCTCACAGTCCATTTAGTAAAAGAGTTGTGAGTGGTGAGGTATAAAAATAGTGTATTAGACCAATGAAATCATATCCAAAAGCACATTGAGACAGAACTTCATACAGGTGCGACCAAAGGATAGTGTCAAATGCTTTATGGGAATTGAGACTGAGAAGCATGTTGGAAGAGGAGGAAGGGAAGGCTGGCTGAACTATGGTGGGAGGTACAGAGCAGAGAAGGCTGTAACGGGGTGGCAGTGCACAGAAGGATGACTGGACAAGGGGGGAGGCTCAAAGCATTGAAGGCTGGCTGGAACAGGGGTGAGACAGGGAAGGCTGACTGAACTATGGGGGGAGGTACAGTGCAGAGAAGGCTGGCTGGAACAGGGGGGTGGACAGGCTGGCTGAACTAGGGGGATAGCACATGTCAAGGTCAGGGAATACCTGGTTAGTGGTGTGTTCAGCTGGCCAGTTAGAATCCACGCTGGCTGCTTTTGAAGAATGGAGAGAGATGGGGCCCTGGGTGGTAGCGGTGTTGCAGCGGCAGCCAGGACAAGCACAGCAAAGATAGAATAGTAGGATGCATTGCTGACATTTAGCAGCTTATTGCGCCGGGCCGCGAGCCAATCACAGCTCGTGGACCGGCAGCCATTCAGGAGCGGCCGCTATGGCGGTTCCTGGTTGGCTGCCGTTCCACGAGCCAATCATAGCTTACGGACCGGCAGCCAATCAGGAGCGGCCGCTATGGCCATTCCGCGATCTCACTCAGGCTGGCTTGCGGCCGCCCTGCTTGTATCTTCCTCAGTCCCTGCCATAACTTGCTGCACCTGCGTTGCTACCCGGGCCCCCTTCTCTATCCCCTCCCTCCAGGCCCGGGACTCGAGGCCCGGCGGTCCCCCCCTGATGGCGACCCTGTTTATAACACATGTTATCGGTGAAGAAATATCACGTAATTGAGTAAAGATATGCAAAACTTCTCCAGTGAGGTTCTCATCTCCTGTTCCAACCATCAACCTATTGGCTAAGACAAATAAACTGTGTGAGATAAACCATAACAACAAAACAAAATAAACATTTCCTTTTTCTGCTGTAAATATCTTTTCCATCTGTCTATTGCTATTACCATTAAACATTTTTGTTTAAAACAACCTTATCATAAATGTTTGTATTTGTGCACCATATATGGGGCCAAATGTAATAGGTAGTCTGTTTTAGTAACAGTACAAACTAGCACTTTCTCGCACTTTTAAAAAGTGCGAGTTTGTACTGAAACTCGCAAATTCAATACCCTGCAAACTTTTCAGCTCGAGGCTACTGCATTTGCGAGTTAAGGCGTGTTTAGGACTATGAAAACTGACACCTTTTAATGCGAGTAGCATTAAAAGGTGCGAGTTTTAGAGAAGCCATCACAGATCAGTGAGATCCGTGATGGCTTCTGTGTGTGTTTAAAAAAAAAACGTGCACCCCCTCCCCAAAACCATAACCAGCCCCGGGCTTTATAAAGCCTGTTCTGGTTCTAAAAATACAGGGGCCAAAATGCGTAGGGGGCCCCCGTATATTAAGAACCAGCACAGGGCTTTGTTGAGCTGGTCCTGGTTCTGGAAAATCAGGGGACAAAATGAGTAGGGGTCCCCTGAAAATTCCAAAACCAGCACCAAAATCTTTCTAGCGGGGGGATAATGCCACAGCCAGGGAAAACCTTTCACGGTTTCCCCGGCCAAAGCATTATCCCTGACCGCTAGTCAGTCCAGGCCGGGGATCCCTGGGGAGTTGGGTAGCCCCCCAATAAAGGGGTACCCCTCTCCAGGGCACCCCAGGCCTAGACTGATAGCCCGGGGCTATCCCCGGCACCCTAGGGCGGTGGGTGCCGGGTTGATAGTGTTAGTGTAAAGTGTAAAATGAAAGTTTCCATATTGTCTTTAGTTGTAGAACCACAAGTACCAGCAAGCCTCTCCTGCATGCTGGTATTTGGAGAACCACAAATACCAGCAAGCGGGGCATTACGGGCCCGCTGGCACTTGTAGTTCCACAACTAAAGAAATATGTAAATAAACAAACATACACCGTGAAAGTATAATTTTAATAAAATATACATGCACACTCTCACTCACCTCTCCTATGCGTAGATCAATATGGAAACTTTAATTTTACACTTTTCACTAACACTATCAACCCGGCACCCACCGCCGTAGGGTGCCGGGGATAGCCCCGGGCTATTAGTGTAGGCCTGGGGTGCCCTGGAGAGGGGGACCCCTTTATTGGGGTGGTCCTCAACTCCCAAGGGATCCCCGGCCTGGACTGACTAGCGGTCAGGGATAATGCTTTGGCCGGGGAAACCGGTGAAAGGTTTTCCCTGGCTGTGGCATTATCTCCCCACTAGACAGAGTTCGGTGCTGGTTCTGGAATTTTCAGGGGACCCCTACTCGTTTTGTCCCCTGATTTTCCAGAACCAGGACCAGCTCAACAAAGCCCTGTGCTGGTTCTTAATATACAGGGGCCCCCTACGCATTTTGGCCCCTATATTTTTAGAACCAGAACAGGCTTTATAAAGCCCGAGGCTGGTTATGCTTTTGGGGAGGGGGTGCACGTCATTTTTTTTTTTATTTAAAACATTTTACATAAGTACACACAGAAACATGTACATATCTCATGGATATGTGCATGTTTCTGTGTTAATCTGACCTGCTCAGGATGTACTCGCTAGCCTGAAGCAGGTCTATTATTTGGGGACTTTTGGTAATCTTTTTTTTGCGAGTCTGAAACAGACACTCTATTACATTGGGCGAGTTGATTGTTTTCAATGTGAAAACATCTGGATGCGAGTTTGAGAATTGAGAGTTTTAGTAACTCTGAAAAATGCGAGTTTTAGTGAAATGACACTCTATTACATTGGAGAGTTGTGAAAAATTGCGAGTTTAGCACCAAACTCGCAATTTACCAAAACAGACACCCTATTACATTTGGCCCATGATATCTTATATAACAGTTCCACTTCTTACCACCCTCCGGTTAACAATATATATTTATATAGCCTGCTCTAAAAACCCAATTATATATATAAAACTTTCTGTTTCCTAAACAAGACACCCATTCAATCAATCAATCAATCAATCATGCTGATGACAGTTTTGTGCATGGTAAGAAGCATGGGAAACCAAAGCTAATATATTCCATTTTGTTTCTGTAAAATGGGTGTCTTTGTAATCTTCTTTGACATCCCATAATTTCTTAAAACAATTTCACTCCTGAATGACTGTGTTCTGTAGCTGTTATTTCTCTGTACATGAGGCCTTCTCCTGTAGCAAGCAAGGCAGGCCACAGCTGTTAGGTTCCTGCAATGTCTCTGACCATTCTTTGGGTACATACAATCCTATTAGTTTGAGGTTGCTGGAATATACCTTCAGCTCCATTATGGCGCAAAAGTTCTTGCATCCAATGTCCTAGCACAATCAGTGCTGTCTCTGCAATGAATTGCACACCATGTTCTGTACTCAGGGCCTAATTCAGACCCGCTCGCGAGCGCAGGATGCTCGCAAGCGGGTCGATGGTGCCCTAATGCGCATGCGCACGACGGAGGGAGCTCCGTCGTGCGCATGCGCGAGACCCGCATAGCGACAGCCAAGCTGTCGTTCCGAGTCTCGCACCAAAGGGGGCGTGCTGTTGATGGTGACTGACAACACGCCCCCTTTGGTGGGCGTGCCGGGGGCGTGGCTGCCAGATGGAGGCGTTCCCATGGGAACGCCTACTGTCTGGGTCCGGCCCCACTGACAACAGTAGTGATGTCCAGGGCTTGCGGCCACGAGACCCTACCGCATGGTCTCGTCACAAGCCCAATGGTCGCGATGGTCTTGACCATCGCGACCATCATCATGGACGCTCGCATAAGCTGTGGGTGGTAACCCACAGCTATGCGACCGTCCAAGAGTCCGCTCCATTTTTAGGTAGGAGGGCCCTGATTCAGAGCGAGCGCTCTGGTCAGAGCATCCGGCTCTGAATCAGGCCCTCAGTCCTTTAATTGTTCTCCATGACAGTAACTGGTGTGTAAATTAACACATTGTAGGTCGCTTTTTCAGTCAGCAGTTCATATAGGCTTTGTCAGCTGTCAAGATTTCAGTTTTAAGATTCACAGGGCCTTTAGTCTTTGCAGTGACAAGTTGATTAACCCCTTTTTCTCCTATCTGTCGGCTGACAGTGTTTAAAGACAGCTGCTTTCAGTGGCGGGCTGGGCCGGGGGGCAGGGTGCCATCTGCCCCCCGGGCCGGTACTATTTCAGTCCTCAGGGGCCGCCAACTGCCTGCAGCCGAGCGCTGCATGAATGCCTGGTGACTGGAGACAGGCTGTTGCAGCCGAAGATGGCTGCCTCACCAGCGGCCGTACAAGGCCCTGCCCACAGAAACAGCGGCGGTACCGCCCTCCCGACTGCCAGTCCACCGGCACCAAGCCGGGGCTTGCTAGTGAAGCCTTCCACTCTACATATCATATAGCGGCGCAATGGAGTGGAAGGCTTCACTAGCAAGCCCCGGCTCTCACTGTGCTGCATAGCGCATTGGCGCCTCCGTATGATGACACCTAGGTGACGCCCCCACCAACAACAGAGCCAAGCATTAGTAGGAGCTCCAGCCCCATTGGCTCCGTAGAGACTGCTCGACCACCTGGGTGATAGATTCTTCCTGACTCCAGTGGCATTCCGGCTGATTAGAGTGTCATTTCCTGGTGGCTGCTGCTGCTACTGTTGATATGTAAGCACTTACATTAATTATATTTGTAAAGCAGCACTGTAGTGTGTGTGTTTGTGCATATATATATATATATATATATATATATATATATACATAGTATATATATACATATATATATATATATATATATATACATACATATACAGTCAGGTCCATAAATATTGGGACATTGACAGAATGTTCATATTTTGTCCTCTATTCACCACCACAATGGCTTTGAAATTAAACAAACAAGATGTGATTTAACTGCAGACTTTCAGATTTAATTTGAGGGTAATTACATCCAAATCAGGTGAACGGTGTAGGAATTACAACGGTTTCTATATGTGCCTCCCACTTTTTAACAGGCCAAAAGTAATGGGACAAACTAAACAATCCTAAATCTAACTTTCACTTTTTAATACTTTGTTGCAAATCCTTTGCAGGCAATTACAGCCTGAAGTCTGGAATGCATAGACATCACCAGACACAGGGTTTCATCCCTGGTGATGCTCTGCCAGGCCTCTACTGCAAATGTCTTCAGTTCCTGCTTGTTCTTGGGGCATTTTCCCTTCAGTTTTGTCTTCATCAAGTGAAATGCATGCTCAATCGGATTCAGGTCAGGAGATTGACTTGGCCATTGCATAACATTCCACTTTTTAGCCTTACAAAACTCTTTGGTTGCTTTTGCAGTATGCTTCGGGTCATTGTCCATTTGCACTGTGAAGTGCTGTCCAATGAGTTCTGAAGCATTTGACTGAATATGAGCACATAATATTGCCCAAAACACTTCAGAATTCATTCTGCTGCTTTTGTCAGCAGTCACATCATCAATAAATACAAGGGAACCAGTTCCATTGGCAGCCATACATGCCCACGCCATGACACAACCACCACCATGCTTCACTGATGAGGTGGTATGTTTTGGATCATGAGCAGTTCCTTTCCTTCTCTTCTCTTCCCATCACTCTGGTACAAGTTGATCTTTGTCTCATCTGTCAATAGGATGTTGTTCCAGAACTGTAATGGCTTTTTTAGATGTTGTTTGGCAAACTCTAATCTGGTCTTCCTGTTTTTGTGACTCACCAATGGTTTACATCTTGTGGTGAACCCTCTATATTTACTCTTGTGAAGTCTTCTCTTGATTGTTGACTTTGACACATATACATCTACCTCCTGGAGAGTGTTCTTGATTTGGCCAACTGTTGTGAAGGGGTTTTTCTTCACCAGGGAAATAATTATTTTGCCATCTACCACAGTTGTTTTCCGTGGTCTTCCGGGTCTTTTGGTGTTGCTGAGCTCTCCGGTGCATTCTTTCTTTTTAAGAATGTTCCAAATAGTTGATTTGGCCACACCTAATGTTTTTGCTATCTCTCTGATGGGTTTGTTTAGATTTTTCAGCAGCCTAATGATGGCTTGCTTCACTGATAGTGACAGCTCTTAGGATCTCATATTGAGAGTTGACAGCAACTGATTCCAAATGCAAATGTCACACCTAGAATCAACTCCAGACCTTTTACCTGCTTAACTGATAATGAAATAACAAGGGAATAGCCCACACCTGTCCATGAAATAGCTTTTGAGTTGATAGTCCCATTACTTTTGGCCCCTTAAAAAGTGGGAGGCACATATTGAAACTGTTGTAATTCCTACACCGTTCACCCGATTTGGATGTAATTACCCTCAAATTAAATCTGAAAGTCTGCAGTTAAAGCACATCTTGTTTGTTTCATTTCAAAACCATTGTGGTGGTGAATAGAGGCCAAAATCTGAAAATTCTGTCAATGTCCCAATATTTATGGACCTGACTGTATGTGTGTATATATATATATAATATATATATATATATATATATATACATACACTGTGTGTATGTGTGTGTGTGTATGTATATATATATATATATATATATATATACATACACACACACACACCTTAGTATAGATATACCCCTCACCCACCCTGGCTCTTCCCCACCTTTTGTGTGGATATTCCCACTTCCTCTTGCTGTCCTCCTCCACCTCCTTCCCCATCACATCCATGTCCCAACACCCCCTTCCCCCCACCGCCCCCATACTAACCCCGGAGGCCAGTCTTCCTCTCCTCAGACTGTCCTGTCTCCCACGCAGTGGGAGCCATTGGGGTCGCACACTGAGGAGACGTGACAACCTTACATAATTATTATGTAGTATATATATATATATATATATATAATTATATATATATACACACTATATACTGTGTGTGTATGTGTATATATATATATATATATATATATATATATCCAGCAAAGCCTGCACTCAATCCTTTAGTGTATCATGCCTCTGTGCCTTCCCTCCTGGGCTTAAATCTCAGCTATGTCCAGTATACAGAAAGAAACGATGGGCGGCACTCACAGGACTTCACATCAGATGAATAAGGAGACACACCTCCCTGTCTTGATAAATCACTCTTACTTTTTGATAGAAAACCTGGGGCCACTCACTTGGGCTTGCCCCCCAGCCTGAAAGTTGCCAGCCAGCCCCTGGCTGCTTTGCTGTAGTACAAGTCCAGTATGGGTGCTGGCAGCACCATAATCCAAGAACGAAAACTGCTCTATGTCTGGTATGCATCGGGAAGCCGGCACACAGAAGCCCGACAGCCTGCTTCCCGACTGCTTTATCCTGGTGAGGGTTAAATGACAGGTGTCTAATTCTAGATGCCTGTCATTTTACCGACACCGGGAGACCGGCGCCCTGCATCCCGGTCGAAGTGATGCCGGGCGCCGCTGCAGACAGTCGCGTGGGGGTGGGGGCATTTTAGGTTTAGGGCTCCCGGGGGGGACTTAGGGTTATTCATTCCCCTGGGAGGTTAGGGTTAGGCTAGGGGGAGGGAGGGTTAGGGTTAGGCACCCCCCCAGGAGACTTAGGTTTAGGCAGCGGGGAAGGGGGGGTTAGGTTTATGCACTTAGAGGGAGGATTAGGGTTAGGCACTGGGGGGAAGGTTAGGGTTAGGCACCCCTAAGGAGGGTTAGGGTTAGGGGGGCTAGGTTAGGTTAGTTCATACTTACCTCTGGATGATCAGGATTTTCAGCCGTGTCGGCCTGCTGCTGCCGGGATTTGAACCCCCAGACTTGTGTACGGCGGTAAATCGTATGTGTTCCCTTTGACTTGCAATGGATCCTCCCACCATTTAGACAGTTCTGCTATCTCTGGTGACATTGGCTTAAACTTCACCAATCCTGCAAGGAATTCCGGAACAGTTTTAAACTTTACCAGTCCTGCCAGGAATCCTGAACAGTTTTCATATGTCTCCTGTCTTGCGCGTAACATCTTCTCTTTATCAAAGTCTTTCTCTGTGCACAATCAATTTCTCTGCTTTGATTTCTCCAAATGACATCGTAACAGTCTCTGTCCTTGCAGTTAGTAACAGTGGGTCTTTCAGGTGTTTCAAAATCATTGAGTGATAAGGTTTTGTCAGGAAATAAATGGGGTCTGAACTTCATCACCAAACACAAAATCTGCATCAAATAATCCCCCAATCAGTTTGTGTTTGTCTGTAGTGGGTGTATGCACAGCATAGATTATCAGTGTGTTCCCCACACCCTCCTGTAGACAATTATTAGGTAGAACATAATCATCATTTGCAATAGATATTTCCTCAATTTTCTCATTTTTAGTGTGATAACATTTCTTCATTTCTATAACATAATTTCTTCATTTCTGACAAGTTTTGTTCTCAGTTCAGGCTAACCCCCTCCCTGTCTCTGTGTCTGTGTCAGTGAAATGTATTTCTAATTTTGGACAGTGACCATTCTCACTCCCACTCCCACTGGAATTTCTGAACTCCCCAGAATGATCAGAAACAAGGATATTACCTTCCTCCTCATTTTCAATAATAGGCAATAATAAATAGATAACTGTATCTTCTGAAGATATCAAATCCATTTATTTTAAGAGCCTCCGTTCCCTACAGAGAAATATCACTTAATTGAGTAAAGATATGCATAACCAGAGTTATATGAACAAAACAGGTAGAAATACAGTCTATTGGTGCAGTAATACTCAAATTTAATGTGGTTAAATATGTCCTTCAGATATTCATTCATGGGAGGTTTGCTTGATATTGATAATGGATGGTCACACTTGCAGACATTTAAGCGCAGGTGCATGTCACTCCACTGCCTTACAGGAATCTCCCATTCTTCCTTCCAATGGATTCTCTTCCTTCGACCTCCCTTCAGACAACTTGCCTTCATATACTCTCTTTCTTGATGATCACACTATTCTGTGTCTCACACTGACCATTCTTGGCATGTGGTTCACTCACACCAAATAAGGTACTTCTATCACTGACTGTTTCATAGGAGCTTACTGTTCCTAGGTCTCTTAATGTCCTGTTTGACCTAGCAGTTGTCCATTCTCTAAAAATAAACATGAACAAATACTGCATGGTACATTTGCTGCTTGAGACATGTAGAAATTAACTTATTAAACCCATGTTTACAGAAACTATAGTAGCAGCAATAGCTAATCGAATGCCTTTAACTGCATGATGGCTCCTAACAAATACTTTCTGCTGTGGCATAAGGAGATATGGAAGAATGGACTGCAATCTGTTGGTCATTATCTTTGCTAAGCCTTTGAAGTCCAAACTGGGCAAAGTGATTGGCCAGTAAGAGGCCTCCAAATGGGGGTCTTTATTGGGCTTGGGCAATGGATTGATCAATAAAGGTCTAATAAAATAGGGAGATTTTATGGCATAATAGTTTATAATATTCTTCAATTAGACTGTTTGGGCCCGGGGTCTTACAGAGATGAAGGCCTAAGATAGTGGCAGTGAAGTTCCATCATAGAAATATCCTCATCCAAAAGATCTCTCCGGACCTGAGATAATGTTTGGAAACGGGCCACAACTAATAGTCTGCTCTGAAGGGCAGGATCCACTGATTTATGTCTTATACTATCTGCACAGTGTATCAGTCGGGCACGGGATTCTTTTGTTACAAAAAATTATACTTTTTTGTGATAAAAATTTCAGCCTGTGTCTGTGATATATAGCAATCAGTAATGGTCAGTAGGTCAAGAACCACTGCCTTATACTATCTGCATAGTGTGTTGCAGTCGGTGGGTACCTTTTTTATGTTTTAAAAAGGTTATATTTCATTGTCAATATGGAACAGGATGATCAATCAGTAAAACATCAAGAGCCGCAACCAAGCACTAGCGCTGCAGCTGCTACCACCACCAGTCATCATGACAATATCGCTTCAACGTCATCTACTAAAGTCGATGCTCAAGGGCATAGAGGCTTTCAGTCAGGGCATCTAAAATCTAAAAAGCATATTTTACCAAATTGCTAAAGAAAAAAAACACCTTTAATAAAAGGGAAAGTTTCCGACAGAAAAACTGAAAGTATAAACATGCAATACATTACACACAGTGGCAAGAAAAGGCTGAGGCCTTGTTCTTTATTTCTGAGTAGTAGTTCGGCAAATGTCATCAGTCAGGCATCTTCTTCTACCTCACATGATGATACAAGAGCGTCTCACTCTAGAAGAGGTTTCAAAATAGTGAAAACCGGAATATCAGTGGTAAAAAAAACGCTAAGCCAGTATAACTAACTGTGTGTTGTCCAGAAATGTCACAAATCCCTGAGGAGAGTCTAAGAGTGTCCGCGAGAGCTATGTGTGAGCCTGACCTTTTTTATACTGTACTCCTAGAGAAGCACCCTCTGCCAATATGGGGATGAGCAGCACAAGTCAAGAAGATGCTGACCTAAACATTGAGGATGCTACATGGGAAGTGCAACATGATGAGGGGGATATTTGTGTAGCTGATGCAGGTGCTAATGAGGATGTTGTTGATAAGAATCTTGTTTATCTAAGTGAGGCACCAGTGGAAGCAGTTCTAGCCCGTGATAAGAAGAAGGCCATTGTCACGCCTGTGCATAAGACAAAAAAATCCACCTCTTATGTGTGGAATTATTTTAGCCGAAATCCAGACAATTGCCTTTCCATCTATGGGCCTGATTCAGACCCACTCGCGAGCGGCTGTCCGCTTGCAAGTGGGTCGATGGTCTGCACTGAGCATGTGCACGATGGAGGGAGCTCCGTCGTGCGCATGCGCCAGACACGACGAGCGAAGGACTTTCCTTCGCTCGTTGTGTCCGATCAAAGGGGGCGTGCTGTCAATGTTGATTGACAGCACGCCCCCTTTGGTGGGCGTGCCGGGGGCGTGCCTCCCTGACGGGGGCGTTCCCACGGGAACGCCTCCCGTCAGAAGCCGGCCCACTGACATCACTAGTGATGTCAGTGGGAGTGATTTTGGCTCTGATAGAGCCAAAATCACTCCGGAGTTTGCGGTTGAAAACCTCAACTGCAGGCTCCGGCTCGCAATTTCGATGGTCGCGATGGTCACGACCATCGCGGCCATCAAAATGCACGCTCGTATAGCCTGTGGGTGGTGACCCACAGCTATACGAGCGTCCAGGAGGACGCTCCATGAAAATGGAGCCCGACCCTCATTCAGAGCGTGCGCTCTGCTCAGAGCGTACGGCTCTGAATGAGGGCCTATATCATTTGTAAAGCCACAGTAGGAAAAGGTAAAGACTTTAACCATCAAAAAACCTCCTCCTTGTTACGTTATTTGCAGCGCGTTCATGAAAAGTTTTTGTCAAAATCAGAAACTTATACTATAAAAGTAACAATGAGCAGTCCAGTGTCAGCTAGCTCCCTTATCTCTGCTAGATCTAAGCACCTGCAATCTCCACCACCAACACCTTCATCATCAATATCCTCAATAATTACCGGAAGTAGTCCTGCATCCAATTTGATAAGGCTAACTGAGGCCTTCCCTATCCAGGATTCCTCAGAACAATCCTTGAGCGCTAGGCCTACTGCTGCTGGGGGTGGATCTTCATCCAGGAAGGGGACCAAGAAGACTACTACCAGTAGTAGTTTAAAAAACAATTGACTGTTAAACAATCCTTTGATATAGGAAGCAAGTATGACAGCTGTCATCCAGTTGCACAGCGTATAACTGACTCCATAACAGCTATGCTAGTACAATACGTAGACAAAAGTGATTGGACACTTACAGCAAATAGATAAACAAGATTATATTGACGTCAGTACTTTGTAGGTCCACCATGTGCAGTGATTACTGCAGAAACAAGTTCCTGGACAACAGTAGGTAATATGTTTTTCCATTCTGCCTTAAGTACAGTGACCAACTGTAACACTGAAGGTCAAGTAGGCCTAGAACACACTTGTCTCAACAGAGGTTCTCGTTCCCTCATTCAGAGCCGCTCGTTAGCAGCAGTACGCTCGTTGCGTTCCGATGTTGAGAAACCGCGCATGCGTCGGTGTAACACTGCGCATGTGCGTACGGCAGTTTGCAAGCTTTTTTTCACTCGTTCGGCAAATTGCGAGCAGGAAGTGACATGTCAAATGTGATTGACAGAACAGGCCGTTTTTGGGCGTTGACGGGGGTGGAGATGGGAAAACGCAGGCGTGGCGAGGCGTTTTTGGGGTGTACATAAATTAGCTCATGCGAACGTCAAATGTGTTCGTACCAAGTCATACGCCACTGGCTGATCCTCTTTCTGTTCAAACTGCTCGCACAGCTTGGGGTCTGGATTACTCGACCACAATGGCGATGGCCTTGTCCTCTGGTCCGGGCCTCCTCGATGTTTCATCGATTTATCACGGCTTCTCAGAAAAACAATCAACTTTGGATTGCAAACCAGCTTGTAATGTGTTTTTTTTTTTTCTTTGGGATAGCACAAAACCGTACGCAGCTGAAAATCTCAGCTGCTAATTTCAGGATTACACAATCAATTAGCGTTTTTTTGAAGGAATGTTTTTTACAATTTTGTTAGTGTTTTGTGATATTGTAACAATATTGTCATCATGTTTGCGTGTATTGTAACCTTTTGCATTGGGCTGGAGATTTTTTTTTTTTTTTCAACAAAGTGTTCCTTAAAGAAACATTTTTTTTAACCCTTTTTTTTTTTTTTTTTTTTTTTTTTTTAAAGCTAAGATTTAGTTTTTGCCTTGTGGTACAGGATTAACTATAAACCATTTTATCAAATAATGTCACAATACAGTTGAGAACATTTTTTCTTTATTATTTTCTCCACACATTTTTGTACAAATCATGTGCATTTTGACTTAAAAGTTTGGGGTCATTGTTACCCACTAATATTTTGTACATTTGTCTCTTAAAAAAAAACAATTTTGGACCAAAAATAAAACAAAAAAAAACAATTCACAAGAAAGGAGAGGGAAGTTTTGGCCCTTAAGGAATATGGGGCAAGCACAGAAGGAGTGTGGGAAAAGTATCCAGTGCTGTCATCGTTTCTTTCCCCGTTTGGCTGGGGTAGGGTGGGCGCCATACCGGGTCCGGGATGTCCTCTGGCTGGCCTGTCCAGAGGCAGATGTTGTGGCCTCTGGACTAGGCACAGGGCTAGGCACATTTGGAGGAATGGCTGTTGTTGTGCCAGAGGTGGAGGATCCAGATGTTCCGTCAGGAAGGGAGGTCGACTCCACCATGTGCTGGCGAACGAGCTGCTCCAGGGCATTGGCGATTCGGATGTTGACCCTGGTATTTTCAGCCAGGGCCTGACCAATGGTAACGTTGGCCGCAGCATTTTGCTCCAGGGCCTCAGCCACCCGTAGCAGACTGACGTCCATCCTCTGCAGAATCTCCGTATGGGAATTTGATTTAAAATTGAGTTCTGTGAGGAGTGCCACTGCCTGCGAGGGGAATTGCCCAGGACTGGCTTCTGCAGGGTCCTCAGCCGGATGTACTGGTTCCTCCCCTGCAGAGCCAGCAGAAATTCTGCGGCCAAGGCTCTCCTCTGGAGCAGACTCATCCGCCTGTGTCTCTGTGAGAAAAAAGAGAAAAGAGGAACATTACAATCTACATATTGTCACAATAACATTTCAGAGTTGGTTACATCACAACATTTACCTGGGACAACATGAGGAGCCGCAAAGTCTGGCATGTCCGTATCCATGTTGGACACGCCAAACACCTCAACATCCTGCACACACCCCTGTGCCAGCTCTTCCAAATCATTAAACTCCAATGACACAGGGGTGGGACCCCTACCTGTCCCCCTTGCATGCCTAGCCCTGTCAGCCATTGCTTCAGGCGATATTTGAAGTCTTGCCATCTGTGGGTGAAAAAGTAGGCATTATTCCTGCATTATTTGACCCTTTTTATTTGTGTTGGTCGTTTTTACTTACCGGCGTTTGACATCCCGGGCTAGACGGACATAATCACCCACCCTATTGACAGCACTGGCTATCTCCTCCCACATTCTCCACTTCTGGCTTACACCCATATTCCTGTCTGCCTGTGGCAGGATGTCCACACACTTCTGAACCAAAACCTCCCTCCCCTTTCTTGTGAATTGTGGTTGCCTTTTCTTTTTGCCAGCTTTGGCCGGAATACTGGGCCCAGCAGCCTCTTCCATGTCATCCTCAACACCTATTTACATTAAATTATTGTTAAGTTAGATGTCAATCTTTCACTATATTCTGCTTCTAAATAAGCCTTGATTTGAAATGTGAGAAATACTTACCAGCTGCCTCTTGGCCATTGTTTGGCTGGTCTGTAGCCATTTTTCAAGCCAAAACAAGAACTACACCAGACCGTTTGTTTTTTGCCGTGACGTATTTATACATGCGTCCTTATTATTCGTCCGCATCATTGATTGTGCGTTCCTATGATCCGTCCTTAATTTGAGCGGGAAAAGAAACACTATTTATGGCTTTTGGCGACTCGAGTCGAGGTGGCGGGTGTTGTTTGTTGGAGGTTACATTGGTCGGAGTGGATTGTTGGCGGGAGTTGTATTTGGAGGTGTTTTGGAATTTGTTAGAGACGTTTTTTTTTAACTTTCCGTTCGCATTTTTTGGTGTGGTTCTTTTAGTTGTGGTGTATTTTTTGGGTAAGTTTTTCCCGTCATCCTTTTGTAAAATATGGCTCTCCTTTTTGTTTGGTTTTGGACCAAAAATAATTTTTTTTTTTTTGGTAGGTTTATTTTGGCTCTGCCCCAACGACCTTTTTGTTCTGTGACTTCTATATCGTGTATTGGTATGTTTGGATTTTAACTTGTTTGTTAAATGTTCATGACTTGTTTTTCGCATCTTTTGGGGACATTACTGATTTCTTCTGGGTTTTTGGGGATGTGAAAACTGCGAACTATTTAGCGCACTTTTGTAGGCTTGATTCTCCTTGTTAAATTGCGAACTATTTAGCGCACTTTTGTAGGCTTGATTCCCCTTGTTAAAATGCGAACTATTTAGCGCACTTTTGTAGGCTTGATTGCTCTTGTTAAAATGCGAACTATTTAGCGCACTTTTGTAGGCTTGATTTCTCTTGTTAAAATGCTAACTATTTAGCGTTCACAAACTGGGTTGTTTTTTGGGGGCCAAATTGTGGAAGTCGTCGCAATGTCGGTTTGCTCTTTGTAGAAATGTGTTTACCCCCTTTATTTTTGTGCCTTTTCAAAAATCAAGCTTACAAAATGGACACCCCAAAATCTGTCCTTTTTATGGTCTGTTGAAATGTAGGTTTTGGAAATCATGACAATACCCCGGCATGTAAGCATCTTTGGATTGTATCATAAAGATAAGTATTTTTCAGTCTTTTTTTGGGGCAACATACCTTAACTTCAATTCTTACCATTTCAGGTTGATGTTGGTCGTATTATTGTGGCCATGCTACCGGAAGCCGACCAACCTCAATCTTGTCCCAGGCGTAGGCATCGTAGGCGTGCAAGGCCCCAGATATATAGAACATGTGTCACCCTTTTTGGAATGCACGATGATGAGGTGTTAAGGCGATACCGTCTTCCGCCCCAAATCATCATAGACACTCTCTCATTAATAGAGAGTGATCTGGAGCGGCAAATTGACAGTCCTACAGCAATACCACCACTTATGCAATTTATGGTGGTGTTACATTTCTGTGTCTCAGGATCCTTTCAAACCACGGTGGGAATAATTGCGGGAATCTCCCAATCCTCCTTTTCAAGGATCCTGAGGGCAGTGATGGAGGCCCTTTTCAAGCACCTCCATCATTTTATTAAAATGCCTTTGGATATGGGTTCCCTTAGTGTGGCCAAGGCTAATTTTTACCAAATAGCCGGCTTCCCACACATCATAGGGGTTGTGGATGGTACTCACATACCACTTCAGCCTCCAGCACGGCTGGAGGCCATTTTTAGGAACCGAAAACACTATCACTCACTGAATGTAATGGTGGTATGTGATGCCTTCCTCCAGATCCTGTCCCTGAATGCAAAATTACCCGGGAGTGCACATGACTCATTCGTCATCCGGCAATCAGGGATTTGCCAAAAATTAAACAACCTACAAGCTGGTGATGCGTGGCTTCAGGGTAAGTGGAGACCTTTAGTAGATACCAATGCAAAGCTTGATACACAGTGATCCTGATGTCACTTCTTTTTCACAGGAGACAGTGGCTACCCTTGCACGCCTTGGCTGCTCACTCCTTATTTGGTTCCCACACCAGGCCCACAAAGTGATTTTAATTCCGCACTTACAGCCACCAGGCAAGTGGTGGAGTGCTGTATCGGCCTTTTAAAAGGCCGATTCAGATGCCTCCACTGCTCTGGTGGCGAGCTCCTGTATTTGCCGGATATGTTTTCGAAAATTGAGGTCCTGTGTGGGATATTTCACAACATCGCCATAAGGAGTGGTGTCCCAATGCAGCCAGAGGATGCCTTGCCTGAGGATGGCCCCCCCCCCGAGGTTGGTCGGAGGTCAGTATGTGGGGGGGCCATACGCGATGATGTGGTGGCCAGATTCTTTAGGTAATTATTGACACAAAATAAGTTATTTGACACAATGTAGAAAGGTTATTATTTTGAAATCAAATTAATTGGTTTTTAATTTCCCATCTTGTTTTTTTTTTCAAAATATTTTGGAATGAAATGATGACTACTTCCTGCTCCCAAAAAATGACTTCATGTGGCCACATTGGATATATCTTCTGGACCCAATTTTGCAACACCACATTTGTGGAATCATGTTGGCATGCTCATTCGTCAACCAGTTCTTGATTGTTTTTTTGCTTTTTTATTATGGTGTAGGCTGGATTTTTGAGTTTGTTATCACTGTGTGTATTGATTGTGACCCAACACTTTGTGTTTATTATTTATATTTAATACATTTTTAGTTATTTTAAAAACATCATTTCTTTTCGACATTACAAGCAAGTGTAAGCTGGTTCACCCAAGGAAAAGTTGCTTAATGGCTAATCCTGTAATGTGTCAAATTGCTCATTATTTTACTATGCTTTGTGGGTTAAAACCAACACCAAAAGGTATTATGTAGAATCAGTATGTTTTAGAATCTCGGCCTAAGCAGGTTTAAAAAAATATTTACAAAACCCCAAAAAATTAAAAAAAAACAAATGCTGGTAACTCTACAAACCTATTGTTAGTGTTAGGTGTTTCATGTGCCTGCTTAAAAAATCAGCTTTACAAAATCTTAGTTACATTAGTTTCAAATACTTGCTGCAATAGTCTACTTATGTAAGTTTAAACAATCTAAGATTTTCAGACAAGGAATGAGACTGTATTCAAAATTTAAATGTTTATTGTTTAAAAATATTTAGAAAAAAAATAAATAATAAAAAAAATTAGTGGCGCAGGATCCCCGTCATTCTATCCAAGACCACCAGCAGGCCGATCACATGCCCCCTCAACATTTGGACACACCCAGCTAGCTCTGCCAAACGCCTCTGGTCCTCTGTGGGTTATAAAATTGTGGTGCTTAATAAAATGAATCCTTAATTTATGATTCTAAAAAACTTCAAAAGCAAAATCGACTTAGCAAAAAGTGACAATTGTTTTACAAAATCCAAAAAAACACCAATTCATTTTTCAAACCAAAAACTAAAAAAAGAAAGCCCCAAAAATAATAATAATAAAAAAAAAAAAAAAAAAAAACCATTCTTGCTACCGTAAAGAAGAGATACAAGTATGAGTGTTTTGACATGTGTGATATGTGTATGGGGAAATCATCTGAGAAATTTATAAACAAAGAGATATATAACCAACCTTTTAAAATACTAAAAAAGGAAAAGGCACAGACAAAGGATTACATCAACACATAAAAAAACCCCAAAAAACAAAGGATAAAAGGGAAACATACCGTTCAGAATGACGCCTGGACCAGGAACCACACCATCGTCCTCCTCGGAATTTTGGGGAGAGGAGGTTTGGCTCGGAGTTGGGGAGAGGGGACGAGGGCAACGTCTTCGCAGGCGATGACGCCATAGTCTTCGCTCGGCCCCTAAATGATGGATAACAAATTGAGGTTAGTTTTGAACATCACCTTTCTAAACGCTAATTGGTTAACAAACAAAAAGGAAAACATGCACACGCAGATATGTGTGGAAAAAAGAAACAGGCCAAACAAGAAAACATGCACACGCAGATATGTGTGAAAAAAAGAAACAGGCCAAACAAGAAAACATGCACACGCAGATATGTGTGAAAAAAAGAAACAGGCCAAACAAGAAAACATGCACACGCAGATATGTGTGAAAAAAAGAAACAGGCCAAACAAGAAAACATGCACACGCAGATAGGGCCGCAAATAAAAACATGAAAACCAAACAAAACATAACTTACTTTCCGCTATACGCTGGCGAAAACATGCCAGCAAGCGGGGCGTCCGCCGTTGAAGGTCGGACCACCTGCGCTCCAGCTGGCCGATTTGTCGGCGTGAGCCGAAGGAACGCAGGCGGCGGCGAACCTCCGCATAGGCGGCACGCTTCTCCCGATTGCTGATGGGGGAAGGCTGGCTGGTGATACGCCGGTCCATCACCTCTGTCAGGATAATAAGCTCCCGCTTGGTGAATGCAGAGGCTCTCATGATGGCAATGGTGTATTTTTAATAAAACAGTTTTAATAAAGACCAAAAAAAATTTTGATTGGCTAATGTAGTTGGGAAATTAACAGGAAACATTCTATTGGTTAGTGTATGAGTCATGTGTTCTACAGGCCAAAAAATCTATTGTGAGTTATGATAGGCTTGATGCAGTGACATGCGTAAGCTAATTTAAATAAAGAAATGAAACCAGTAAAATATGCGTGGGAAAAAACACGGAAAACAATTTGATAATTGGATCAAACATGTATTTTGGATAAAGAAAACCATTGTTTAAACCGTACGTATTCTGCGGGTAAACAAAAACACGGACAAGAGTAAAGTTTATTGAAAAAGAAAAAAAACGTTTGGAAAACATGTGAAGAGCAATTAAGCTAATTGATATATTAATTTTCATGATACGATTGAAGTAGGTAGGCAGAATGAACGAGTAGGTAATCGAAATCTGACAGGCCCACTTCCGGTTTGTACTTGTGTGAGCTTTCCCTGCAAGCCACATTGGGGATGTACGCTCGGGTTAGGAGACTTTGGGGAGGAAGTTTAGCTGCGTACGAAATTATGAGCGAGCGCTTAAATTAATATATTTCCGCACATACGCCGAACGTATGAATGGCCACTTGCGTCCGGGTCTGAATCAGGGCCTAAATCTAGACTGAGTTGGCCAGTCCATCCTGGTTACTGAATTTTGTGTATACTAGTCCAGAGTCACCCTGGAAACATGACAGGTGGCATTGTAGTCCTGATAAAAGCATTTGCTGTTTCTGTAGAACTGCAAGTGCATGGGTCTCCCTACATGTTCTTGTCGAAACTGCATAAGTGTTCTTGTCGAAACTGCTACATTAGCGGCCATTTGGTACTCGTGTGCAATGGTATGCATTTTGCTTGCGTAGGGGGTGTCAAATCACTTTTGTCTCCATAGTGTATTAGATCTGCTTCCAATATCTGCTATTAATGCAGTGGGTTTTAGACAGTTAATTAAGGTCCTGTGTCCCCGATACCAAATCCCATCTAGATTCCACTTCACTATAAAAGCAATTCCCTGTCTGTACATGAACGTTTAAAAAAATCTTAATTAGTGGCCTCCAAAATGTAATTGTACTCACTGTCCACTTAACCACAGATATGTGTGTAAGCGGGGTCATTGGCGCAGGACCGGCAGGCATCGGCATTCGGGGCAGCATGGTACAGCAGCCAGAGACGGGGCTGGACGAGCTTGCATCTGAAAAGATTCAAGCTCGTCCAATTAGAGATGTGGCTTATGAAATTGGTAACGTTTGCGAGCCAGTAATGGCTCGTAGGCGGACAGCCAGTCCGTTTCTGACACGGCGAGCCAATCAGGGCTTGCCACATAATGGCTCTGCCTCCTCGCGGCTCTATATATTAGGTGCTGCTGAGCGGGGTGAGTCAGTCCGTCGGCAAGATCAAGCAAGGAGGATCGTCTGCAGGGAAGAAGAGCTCCAGAGGCGCCGGAAGACGCTGCGCTCAACACAAGTAGACGGAAGCGCTGTTGGTGAAGGAGGAAGATGGCGGCGGGCAGCGGGCAGTGTAGCCGAAGCTGGGGACCGGAGAGCTCTGCAGGGAAGCTAAAGAGCGTCACAAAGTTCCCCACTGCAGACTCTCCCAACGAAAAGGGTAGGCGGCCGTGGGCCACCTTTACATATTTATAAATCCTCCCTAGGCCACCTGTTGTCAGGCCTAAAGCCCGTGAGCACACCCAGGCATTAGGCCTGTGGCCAAGTAGGTGGGCACAAAGCCCGGGGACATTAGTGGGCATTAAGCCCTATAGGGAACTTTTGCCCCAGTCAGGCGTCAGTGACCTGGGTACTGGGCCCAGGTCATTAGGCCATAAGTAGGCGGGCGCTTGGCCCGTGCCATCAGCCATGCCTAAGGTTTGTAACCACCAGAGAGGGGGCCCTATAATATAAAGTGGTCTGGGCATTAGGCCCAGATCACTAAACTACCACCAGAGGCGGCTCCGCATTATAGAGTGGTTTGGACATTAGGCCCAGGTCACTAGACTCACCAGAGGCGACCCTGCATCAAAGTGGTCTGGGCATTCGGCCCAGATCACCAGATGGCCGCAAACAGGTGGCCCTATAGTAACAAATGGTCTGGGCGTTATGGCACAGATCCCTAGAGATTCAACACAAGTAGGTGGGCCTGAATTGAAAGGTGGTCTGGCAACAGGCCAGATCACAAGAGACTGCCCACAAGTCAGTGGGCCTGCATGATAGAGTGACCTGGGCTTTAGGCCTGGATCACTAGGTACCAAGTGCTGGTAGGTGGCTTGTGGGATAAGGGAATCTGAGTATTAGACTCAGATCAACTGTATTAGCCCCTGCTTGGTGGGACTGAGTACTAGGCTCAGGATACTGAGTCGATTTCCCTTGGGAGTCAGTACAAGGGGCCGTCCGGCCTTGGTGCTGAACCCCCGCAGTGGGAACTCTGAAGATCCAGCCCAGAGGGTCAAGGCAGCGGTGTTGTTTTTTCCAGAAGGGCACAGATAGGGCCAGCCGGCAGTGAGGAGAGAGAGAGAGATGGACAGCTGTATTGAGAGTGTCTCGGCTAGATATTTATTGTCACTAAGCCTAGTTTATATAGTGTGTAATAGGATGTTTATCTGTTGGCAGTATTGATTCTTCTCATTATCACAGTGGAGAGTTGGTGAAGCCACGTACTTCACCTACCCACCTAGTTTCCGGGAGTGACGTTCATGCTTCCAGGCATACAATCAGGTAACCCAGTTGGTACAGTATTGTATGTGTGATTTGTCTGTGAAGGAAGGGTGGGGAATTGTTCTGTTTGATTCTTAGGGGCTGGCGGACAACCCGTCAAGGTGACAAGAGGTTCAGTGTGAGTATCTCTCAGTATTGGTCTGTCCCTCACCTGAGCGTCAGATAGGGGATCTCGTACAACAGTGGGAGATCCAAAGTGCACCTGAGTATGTGAGCACTGTATAGGTGAGAATTGGGTAGCCGAGGCTTCGTGCCAATGATGACCATTCACCCAACCGGTGAAGGTCGCGGTCAATCCTAACGCTCATAAGAGTCACCAAGGATGGGAGGATTACTATTGATTACCCGGTTTTCCTTACAGGACCAGGCTTGTTTGACCCCGATACCTACTCGGTGAAGAGGATCCGGTCTATAGGTCGGGTGGTAATTTGGGAATGAAGCCTCCAGGCCTCTGCCGTGGAAAGTGGAGATTGTTGGCTAACGACATTTTTCCACGCACCTCACATTTGGCGTAGTCGGCAGGATATCAGACGACGAAGAAAACAAAGGGGCAACTGGACGGGTCAACATAGGCCCCACCCTTGCCAATCTGCCTCGATATGATGGCCGCAATTTGCAGTTGGAAGATTGGAAATCGCGACTCGAAGGAATTGCCCTCTTGTATAAAGTGTCTTCAGAGTTGAAACTTCAGTTGGCTCTGAACTCTCTCAAAGGGGAAGCCAGATGTACTATCCTTTTGAGACCGGAGGAAGACCGTGATTCCCTAAAAAAAAGTACTAAAGAATCTTGGGGATCTTTATGGGAATACATCATCAGCTGGTAGCCTTCAACAACGGTTGTTTGCCCATTTCCAGAGGATGAGTCCATTCCTCAGTTTGCTAATGCACCTCAGGAATTGATGGGTGAAATTCAGAGACGCGATCCAGATGGGATGGGCGCACTTCCAAATATTAGCCAGATGTTACGAGATCAATTCGCAATGGGGTTGAGGAATGTCCCGCTGCGACAAATTTTGTTGGATAAGATCACGCAAGATGACAAACTGACTTTCCACCAGATACAGATAGATGCCATGGACCGAGATGCAAGCTTTGGTCCACATGCTGTCATTCCACAGTGGGTACACCCCACATCTGCCCCCGTGATGGGCCGGGAGACCAACCCTTTGGAAACATGCATTCCAGACCTTAAAGCAGCATTTTCTAAGGCAACCCAGGAAATAAAAGAAGAAGTTTCCCGACTAAGAGAGGAAGTTTACCGGCAAAGAGACGCAGAACTGGAGAAGAGGAGTACCGGAATTGTACTGAGGCAATTTCTGAGCCTCAGTTAAACTAGAATCCCTCGCTGTAAGGGGACCACCCACGGGGGAGTTACTTGGAGAGATAGCCATTGTCAACTCGGCTGAATTGGTAGGGGAGTGTCCCTTTGTTGTTGGATGCCTTGGGGGAAAAAGTTAACAATGTTTGTTGGATAGAGGTTCTCAGGTGACCACCATGTCCGAGGACTGTTTCTTGAAACATTATTCTCACCTTAAGGAATCTTTTTTGGAAACTTGGGTCACTCTCACCACAGCTAACAACCTCCCCATTCCGGTGGTGGGAGTTGTCTGGATGGAAATAGAAGTTTGTGGCCGAAAGTTGGGGAAGAAAGGTATTCTTGTGGTTGGTAGCACAGGTTTGAGTCATGGACCGGTGATCATTGGTATGAACATATTGAAAGATCTGGATCAAATTTTGTTTCAAGAGAATGGTCCTCGGTACTGGAAACATTTGGGGGTCCAACGACCGGTTCAACAAGCCTTCCAACAAGTGGGACAGCGGTGTGGGGCCCAGGAAAAAGGAAATGAATCTTTGGGCCTCATTAAAACCAGCCATTGCCAACAAATAGATCTACCCCCTCGTCAGGAGATAGTACTCCCCCTGAGATGTGTACCCATCGGCGATTGGATGGGTTCGAGGTGATGATAGAACCCACAGGCTTCTTTGGAATAGAGTCTGGAATAGTGCTGGCTAGAACTTTTGTCAGTAGTCAAGGAAGGGAGGGTGTTGATCCGGATATGTAACTTAGGGGAAAAACTTCAGCGTGTCCCAGCATGAGCTACAATTGCCCGAGTGGTCACTACTGATGATGATGGTGTCCGCAGAGGCCAAAGTATTTTGCTTGAGTCAGAAGCCACTGAATCATGGACCATGTCAGTACAGGTCGAGCAAGAGGAAGAACCGAGTACAGAGTGGAATGGAGGGATAATAAGGGAGCAGATGGATGTCTCGTTAGCTGACTGTGACTCAGATACTGTGCGGAAGTTGGACTAGATGCTGTGGAGACGTCAGAAAGCTTTCTCGAAACATGAGGAAGATTTTGGATACACAGAAGATTTACAACATGAGATTCGCACTGGAGACGCCTTACCCATTCGCAAAAGATACAGACCTATTCCCCCGAAGCTTTACCAGGAGGTTAAGACAATGCTTCAACAGATGCTGGATAATCAAGTAATTCAGGAAAGTAAGAGTCCATGGGCAGCCCCCATAGTGTTGGTTAGGAAGAAGGATGGGACCATCCGTTTTTGCGTGGATTACCGGAGGCTGAACAGTTGCACCGTACGGGATGCCTATCCTCTACCTCGGATTGAGGAGTCCCTGGTGGCTTTAGGCGAGGCCAAGTTTTTTCCACCTAAGACTTGGCCAGCGGATACTGGCAGGTACCGGTTGCCACGCAAGATCAAGAAAAGACTACGTTCATTACACCCATGGGGCTTTTTGAGTTTTGTCGCATGCCATTCGGGCTCACCAACTCCCCAGCCACCTTTCAGAGAATGATGGAGCGGTGCCTGGGAGATTTGAATTTTGAAACCCTCCTGATTTATCTAGATGATATCATTGTGTACTCATCCACTGTGGATGAACACTTAGCTCGTTTGGAGGTGGTCCTACAGCGCCTGGAGGGATATGGGTTGAAGGTCAAACCTCGGAAATGTCACATAGTAAAGACCAGTCTGGCGTATTTAAGGCATGTGGTATCGCGTGATGGGGTGCATCCCACACCAAGTACAATTGCAGCCGTGCAAGAATGGAAGACACCCAGTACAGTAAAAGAATTACGAGCATTCCTGGGGCTGGTCGGTTATTACCGACATTTCATCAAGGATTTCGCTAAGATTGCTGAGCCACTCCACGCCCTATTCAGAGGGGTGGCCACGACTAAGAAAACTCAAGCAGTGGCGTGGGGCAAATCCCAAAAGGCGGCCTTTGTGCGCTTAAAGCAAGCTCTCACAGAAGCCCCCATATTGGCCTAGGCCGATTTTGAGACACCATTTGTTATGTATATTGATGGGAGCCTACAAGGCCTAGGGGCTGTACTCGCCCAGGTTCAGGAAGGTCAGGAGCGAGTGATTGCCTATGGGAGTCATAGTTTGAGAGAGACAGAGAGGAATCCAGACAACTACAGTTCCTTCAAGTTGGAATTATTGGCTGTAGTCTGGGCTATAACCGAAAAATTTGCTGAATATCTGACAGCCACGCATGTAGATATCTTCACTGACAATAACCCTCTAGCCTATTTGGGGACTACCAAGCTTGGGGCCCTGGAACTACGCTGGGTGGCTCGGTTGGCTAAGTTTTACTACACCATTCTTTATCGGCCAGGAAAAAGTAACAGGAATGCTGATGCTTTATCTCGATTCCCTGTAGAGGTCCCTGGGACACCGGGGGATGAAGAATGGGAGGAAGTAGAAGTCCCTGATCTGACACATGTGAGGAAATCGGGAACAGAGGGTGATCAGAATGTAAAGGAGTGTGCCACGATACTCCAGAATACTGAACAAAATTGGGCACTTGAGCAGCAGGAGGACCCAGGTTTCATAGCTATTGTGCAGTGGAAGGAAGATGGTCATTGGCCCCTCAAAAGCTGCTGCATAAGTGGGACCGACTAAAGGTTTGTGCAGGTACTCTCCGGCATCGCACCTACCTTAGTTTGGAGCTCCGGTTTGTAGAGCAGATAGTGGTACCAGAGGCGTTGGTCCAGGCACTGATTGAAAAAGCACACCAAGAAGGAGCACACTTGGGAAGTGAGAAGACCTATCAATGGTTGCAATGTCAGTATTTTGTACCTCAAATGCAGAACATGGTCATTCGGGTCTGTCGGGACTGTAGACGCTTTGGAGTGCTCAAACCCTCGGAACAACATGCGCCTATTCAGACCATCTGTACAAATCGACCATTAGAGCTATTGATGATAGATTATGTGCTGATTAGAGTGTCTGTTAGTGGTCATCAATACGCTTTGGTGATGATGGACCACTTCACTAAGTTTACTGTGGTAGTACCAACCCGTGACCTGATGGCTACCAAAGCGATTGTGGAGAATTTTATAAGGCAATATGGATGTCCCGAAAGGATACATTCAGATCAGGGAGCCGGTTTCTAAGGGCGGCTAATGGAAAGTCTGTGTCAATTGTACGGGCTACAAAAGTCCCGTACAACTCCATACCACCCTCAGCATAATGGGACCTGTGAAAGGTTCAACCGGACCTTGTTACAGATGCTCCGAACCTTGGAAGAAACAAAAAAATGGAGATGGCCTGAAAATGTGCAAGAATTGGTTTGTACCTACAATAATAGGGTGCATAGTACTACCGTGTTTTCCCCTTTCTTTTTGTTGTTCGGTCAGCTGGGCCGAGAAGTTCAGGATTTAGTACTAACCAAGTCCAACGATGGGGAGGAATCGCTTCGCACAGGTTGGGTGGAGGAACATGGTGGCGTTTGAAAATTGCTCATGATGTGACGGAAAGGATGATAGCTGATCATAGACGTGCCCCGGCTGGGGCGCGAGGGTTTGAGCCATTTTCCGTAGGCCAACGGGTTCTGGTCTGTATGACTCACCTGGGGGGCAAACTATCTGAGCGTTGGGAGGTGTTACCTTATGTGATCAAATGTCGTTTGTCAGCTGAAGGACCAGTCTATCAGGTGGAATCTACTGATGGTCTGGGATGGGTGCAGACTCTTCATCGTGACATGTTACATCCCTGTCTTTTCCCGGCTTCATTAGAGGGGGACACCATACCTGACCTCATTCAGAATGATTCACGTAATGAGGAGAGCATGTTGTCAACTCCGGCTGAAGTGGACAACCTAAGAGAAGAATGGTGGACGCCAGTGGAAATTCCTGATGTGAATGAAGTCTCCGATGCTCCAGAGTCGGATGCTGCGGGTGTAACCCCCTTACCTTGACGTTCTCAACGGTTCAATCGTGGCGTGCCTGGGCCTCGATATGCTGATCCCAACTTTGTCTGGTCTCAGACCTCCTTTGTAGGGACCACAAAGGACACAGGGGGAGGAAATGTAAGCGGGGTCATCGTCGCAGAACCGGCAGGCGTCGGCATTCTGGGCGGCACGGTGCAGCAACCAGAGACGTGGCTGGATGAGCTTGCATTTGAAAAAGTTCAAGCTTGTCCAATCAGAGATGCGGTTTTTGAAATTGGCGCCATTTGCGAGCCAGTAATGGCTCGCGGGCGGACAGCCAATCCGTTTCTGACACGGCGAGCCAATCAGGGCTCGCTGGGTCATGGCTCCGCCCCCTCGCGGCTCTATATATTAGGCACTGCTGAGCGGGGTGAGTCAGTCCGTCGGTGGAGATCAAGCAAGGAGGATCATCTGCAGGGAAGAAGAGCTCCAGAGGCGCCGAAAGACGCCGCGCTCAACACAAGTAGATGGAAGCGCTGTTGCTGAAGGAGGAAGACTGTGACGGTGGGTGGGCAGCGGAGCCGAAGCTGAGGACCAGAGAGCTCTGCAGTGAAGGGACGCTAATGACTCTCCCAACAAAAAGGGTAGGTGGCCGTGGGCCACCTTTACATATTTGTAAATCCTCCCTAGGCCACCTGTTGTCAGGCCTAAAGCCCGTTAGCACACCCAGGCATTAGGCCTGTGGCCAAGTAGGTGGGCACAAGGCCCGGGGACATTAGTGGGCATTAGGCCCAATAGGGAACTTTTGCCCCAGTCAGGCGTCAGTGACCTGTGTACTGGGCCCAGGTCATTAGGCCATAAGTAGGCGGGCACTAGGCCCGTGCCATCAGCCTGGCCTAAGGCTTGTAACCACCAGAGAGGGGGCCCTATAATATAAAGTGGTCTGGGAATTAGGCCCAGATCACTAAACTACCACCAGAGGTGGCCCTGTAATCTAAAGTGGTCTGGGCATTAGGCCCAGATCACTAAACTACCACCAGAGGCGGCCCTGTAATATAAAGTGGTCTGAGCATTAGGCCCAGATTACTAAACTACCACCAGAGGCAGCCCCGCATTATAGAGTGGTTTGGGCATTAGGCCCAGATCACTACACTCACCAGAGGCGACCCTGCATCAAAGTGGTCTGGGCATTCGGCCCAGATCACCAGACGGCCGCAAACAGGTGGCTCTGCAGTTTCAAATGGTCTGGGCGTAAGGCCCGGATCCCTAGAAATTCAACACAAGGAGGTGGGCCTGAATTGAAAGGTGGTCTGGCAACAGGCCAGATCACAAGAGACTGCCCACAAGTCAGTGGGCCTGGGTGATAGAGTGACCTGGGCTTTAGGCCCGAATCACTAGGTACCGAGTGCTGTTAGGTGGCTTGTGGGATAAGGGAATCTGAGTAGTAGACTCAGATCACCTGTGTTAGCCCCAGCTTGGTGGGACTGAGGACCTCATTCAGAGTCGGTCGTTGCGGCCGCATGGTCGTACGCCACCGATGTTCGCTAAACTGCGTATGCGTAAAATTCGCAATGCGCGTGCTCAAACTACCTGTTACGATTGGAAATATTTTTCTCCTTGAACTTGGCCAGCTCGTTAGTTTGAGTGACAGGATGAGGCATTTGTGGGTGGTAACAGGGGAAGGTGCTTGTGAACGGGGGAGTGGAGATCCGAATGCAGACGTGCCTGACTTTGCAAATGGCGTTTTATGGGGGTGCATAATTAACAAAGTAGTGTCATAGCACACGTGACATGGGAGGTTTTTACACTGACTTGATCGTAAAGCTTAAGAGAGAGTATGGTCAACCTTAAGCTCTACGACCAGTTCCGATGGTCTCGATTAATCCTTATATGCCCGGAGATGACGTGTAATGCGAACGAGAAGGGGGCGTATTTTTGGTCTTACGGCCGCATCCTCCCCTTGGTCGTCCAGCTAACGATCCCATCTTAACGAAGCAACTTGCGAGTACATCATTTGCATATCCGGCCCCTTTTCCCTTACGACTGTGCGGCCGCAACAACCGACTCTGAATGAGGTCCTGAGTGCTAGGCTCAGGATACTGAGTCGATTTCCCTCGGGAGGCTGTCCGGCCTCGGTGCTGAACCCCCACAGTGGGAACTCTGAAGATCCAGCCCAGAGGGTCAAGGCAGCGGTGTTGTTTTTCCCAGAAGGGCACAGATAGGGCCGGCTGGCCGTGAAAAGAGAGAGAGAGGGACAGCTGTACTGAGAGTGTCTCGGCTAGATATTTATTGTCGCTAAGCCTAATTTATATAGTGTGTAATAGGATGTTTATCTGTTGGCAGTATTGATTCTTCTCATTATCACAGTGGAGAGTTGGTGAAGCCACGTATTTCACCTACCCACCTAGTTTCCTGGAGTGACGTTAATGCTTCTGGGCATGCAATCAGGTAACCCAGCTGGTACAGTATTGTATGTGTGATTTGTCTGTGAAGGAAGGGCGGGGAATTGTTCTATTTGATTCTTAAGGGCTGGCGGACAGCCCGTCAAGGTGACAAGAGGTTCAGTGTGAGTATCTCTCAGTATTGATCTGTCCCTCACCTGAGCGTCAGATAGGGGATCTCGTACAACAGTGGGAGATCCAAAAATCTATACCTCTCTTCTCTGTCCATCTTTTCTTGAGCACCGGTTAGGGGATCTCACACAATGGTGGGAGATCCAAAGTGCACCTGAGTGTGTGAGCACTGTATAGGTGAGAATTGGGTAGCTGAGGCTTCATGCCAATGATGACCATTCACCCAACCGGTGAAGGTCGCGGTCAATCCTAACGCTCATAAGAGTCACCAAGGATGGGAGGATTACTATTGATTACCCGGTTTTCCTTACAGGACCAGGCTTGTTTGACCCCGATACCTACTCGGTGAAGAGGATCGGGACTATAGGTCAGGCAGTAATTTGGGAACGAAGACTCCAGGCATCTGCCGTGGAAAGTGGTGAGTGCTGGCTAACGACATTTTTCCACGCACCTCACATGTGGACAAGCGGAACTGGGCAATCTAAAGATTACATGACTGTGACAGGCCACTGGGTGGGTGTATTTAGCAGCACGAACAGCAGCAGTATATAACAAATGCAAGCTTATTCAAAGGCAGGCTACTGTCTGTATCATGGCTGCACTAAGAGGTCAACCTTGTAGAAAAACTCTGGGATATAATTGCAAAATTGCTTACCCCGCTTGGACTCTACTCAGTATTTGTGATTTGTGGGCAGCACAGATGGTGTAATGGTTAGCGTTACTGCCTCACAGCACTGAGATCATTGGTTCGTTACCCACGACGGCCATAACTGTGTGGAGTTTGTATATTTTCCTTGTGCTTGCGTGGGTTTTCTCCGGGTACTCCGGTTTCCTCCCACACTCCAAAAATTTACTGGTAGGTTAATTGGCTGCTAACAAAATTACCCCTAGTATGTGCATGTGTTAGGGAATATAAATTGTAAGCTCCATTGCAGCAGGGATGGCTGAATATTCTCTGTAAAGAGCTGCGGAATATGTGTGCGCTATATAAATAACTGGTAATAATAATAATAATTTCTGACAACGCCACTAATATTGTGAGAACATTGCAGCTGTTTGATTTCAAACATGTCCCATGTTTTGCTCACACAATCAATTTGCTGGTGCAGAATATTTTGAAAATGACATGGGTGTGCAGGAGATGCTGTCTGTGGCCCAAAAAATTTCAGGACATTTTCGGCATTTAGCAGCTGCATGTAGAGGATTGCAGCACCTGCAATAACAGTTTAAATTGCCTTGACACCATCTGAAGCAAGAGGTAATAACAAGGTGGAATTCCACCCTTTATATGCTCCAGCGGATCGAGAAACAGCAAAAAGCCATCCAAAGTTACACAATGAGCCATGTCATAGGAAGAATGTACCTAACTCCAGTGCAGTGAAGAATACTTTCCTTGTTGTGCATGGTGCTAAAACCCTTCAAAGTTGTCACCTGTGAAGTGAGGTTAGATACTGCCAGCTTGAGTCAGATGATTCCCCTAATTAGACTTTTGAAAAAGCAGCTAGAGAAACTGAAGGAGATGAAACTAAGGCCCGATTCAGACCCGCTCGCAAAGCCGTGATCGCACTCTGTGGGTGATTGTTGCCCACCTGTGCATGCATATGCAGCAATATGCACATGTGCGAGCCACTCACTGCGATCAGGAATCATGTGCTTGTAGTACACACTGGACGATACTTTCAGTGACAGATAGCACCGTTTGTTGGTGGTAACAGGGGAGGGTGCTTGTTAATGGGGGAGTGGTGCTGTGAATGCAGGCATGTCTGGGTGTCAAACGGTGTTTAATGGGCATCCATAATAAGCATGGAAGCGTCATTGTACACGTCACCTGGTTGGATTTTAGCCTGCAGTGATCGCAGTGCTTGCAGTGGGGTAGGGTCTACCTCAAGGGCTGCATGCATCTCCGATGGTTCTCGATGGTATTGATTGATCATACATTTCCTGGAGATAACATGCGCTAAGAAAGAAAAGTGGGCGTCTTTACACTGGCGTGCGTTCACTCTGCCGTCGCTGTCTAAGACATAGGGGGCGTCCTTATGCCTGGCCGTGCGATCGCCAAATTTGCATACCCAGCCCCTGATGACTGCGAAAGTGCATTGCATTGTAAAAACATCGGCCAAGTGCGTGCGTTCTCTTCTGTGCATTCCTTGCTAAATCAGTCCCAAGTAGCGCATGTTAAAAATCATGAGGGCAGCAAGAAAAGATGAGGAGGTGGATGTCATTGTCCACTTAGGGACAAATGATTTAGTTAATGCTGAACTTATGGCCGTGAAAGATGAATTTTGAAAGTTAGGGATTGCTCTAATGCAGGTGTCAACCACTGTAATCTTCTCAGCAGTATTGCCAGTACACAGAGGTGTAGACAAAACTAATTTCATCCGAAACTTCAATGGGTGGCTAAAGCATACTTGCCCACCCTCCCGATTTGGCCAGGAGCCTCCCAAAAATCATGTGCCACTCCCGGCCTCCGGAAAGGCAGGCAATCCTCCCGGCTGCCACCGACCCCTCTGATCCCCCTTCCCCTGCAGTAAGCTGAGAACTAAGTGAACAGTTCGAATGCTTCATCAAGAACTATTTAAACTATTTAAAATAATCATAGGCAGAGAGATGAACAAATCTAGGAATAGGAGATGCACAAACAATACTCTTAGAGCTATGTATGCAAATGCTAGGAGCTTAGGAAATAACATTCCAGAACTAACTGCAATAATGACAAGCAGTGGCATAACTAGGGTATTTGGAGCCCAGGGCAAATTTAAAAATGGAGCTCCCCTTACTCTATGTGCGTGTGCAGCAAATATGGGCGTGGTCATAAGGGGCACGGTCACTTAAAATGGGGTGTGTCAACATGACACACCCCTTTCTCGTCACTCTGAACATTCCTTTCCATATGCACCTTAACCCCAGTAGTGCCCCTTACACAGTAGCCCCAGTATACAATGTCCCCATTAGTGGTCCCTCTTATGCAGCCACCCATTAGTTCCCCTTATACAGTGCCCCCAGTAGTAGTCCCCCTAATACAGCCCCCATTAGTTCCCCTTATACAGTGCCCCCAGTAGTGGTCCCACTTATGCAATGCCCTTTATATAGTGCCTCCAGTAGTAATCCCCCCCCTATGCAGTGCCCCCAGTAGTGGTACCCCCTATGCAGTGCCCTTTATATAGTGCCCCCAGTAGTAGTCCTCCCTATGCAGTGCCCCCAGTAGTGGTCCCCCTTATGTAGGCCCCCAGTAGTGATCCCTCTATCCAGTGCCCCCTGTAGTGGTCCAGGTCTTTCCAATGTAGTGCCCCCAGTAGTGGTCCCCCCAGTGCAATGCCCCTAGTAGTAAGCCCCTTATATAGTCCCCCCATTAGTAGTCCCCCCCAGTAGTAGCCCCCAGTAGAGTCCCACCTCCCGATGCAGTGCCCCAGTTGTAGTCCCCCCCATTATTTCCCCCAGTAGAGGTCCTCCCTCCTGATGCAGCGCCTCCAGTAGTAGCCCTCCCAGTAGTGCCCCCAGTAGAGGTCCCCCTCCAGATGCAGTGCCCCCAGTAGTAGTAGTAGTCCCCCCCTCCGCCGATTAGTGCAGACAAATACAAGCAAGTAAAAAAAGAAACAAAATTACGCTTACCTGAATCCATGTTCCAGCTCCGGCCACTGCTCCCGCTGCATGTCAGTCCTCCTGGCTGGCACGCTCTGCATTATGGGTGAGACGTCATGACATCATTATGTCTCTCCCATAACCCACTGCGGGAGTCGGAAGGCAGAGCTCATGAGTTAGCTCCAGCCCGGCTATTGCAGTGGGCACAGCAGCCAATGAGAGTCTGTCTGACTCTCATTGGTTGCTGGTTAACACACACATCGCCGCCGCGCTGGCGGTGGTGTGTGTGTAAAAATGCACAGCCTGAGCCCTCACGCTATTGGGTAAGCTCTCAGGGGGAGGGAAGGGGCTTGGCTGTGCAGTATAGGACCGGCGCTGGGTGCAGGGAAGCCTAGCGCCGATCCTGTGTATAATGTGTAGTGCTGACCGCACTCACTGCGGTCGGCACTACACTGGCTAACTAAGATCGGGTCCCCCTGCGCCGCCGGTCCTACAGCGCCCAGGGCACATGCCCTGCTTGACCCCCCTTAGTTACGCCACTGATGACACTCTTGTCATCTGCATATTGTTGATTTTACGGAGTCATGGTGCAATGAAAATCATGACTGGGACCTAGCTATACTGTACCAGGATATACATTATTTAGGAAAGACAGAGTGGGAAGAATTGGAGGAGGGGTATTAATATATGTGAAAAAAGCCTAAATATTATTTTAATACAAAACATTTTATGGTCACCCTTTGGGTGACCATAAAATGGCAGATAAGGCTATTCTTTGTACTGCACAGGAACCTTTTCAGGAAATCACTAAAATGGCATTAAAAGGAGAGGTAATAATCATGGGAGACTTTAATCTAATAAATCTGGAGGGGTCTTTTGAACGTTCTACTAGAAATAGGGACATTCTGAATTCCTTGCATGGTGCATTCCTCAATGAATTGGTGATGGAGCACACTCCTAAAGACGCAATATTAGACTTAATACTTACAAATGGTGACAGAATATCTGATGAAAATGTGGGTGAGAACCTTGTATCCAGTGACCATCAAGAAGTATGGTTTAGTATAAAGACAGGGATGGACCCAGGGCCTGATTCAGACCTGCTCGCGATGGAGCCGGCTCCGTCGTGCGCATGCACGAGACACGGATAGTGACGGGCAAACCGATGCTCCGGGTCTCATACCAAAGGGGGCGTGCTGTCGATGTTGAGTGACAGCACACCCCCTTTTGTGGGCGGGTTGGAGGCATGGCTGCCCAGACGGAGGCGTTCCCATGGGAACGCCTACCGTCTGGGGCTGGCCCCACTGACATCACAAGTGATGTCAGTGGGAGTGCTTTTGGCTCTGTTAGAGCACTCTTCGTAGACTTGGCATTGTCATGCTGAGTCAGCATAGGCTTGGACTTGCCCACAGGGTACAAGGGAAATCCCTGGTGGACCCCACCCCCTCTTCTAATGTCAGGTTTCAGACAGTGCACTTTAATTATACATTGTTACTCTATTACATGGTCAGTTACCTGGTAGAGCAGGAACATGGATAAACAGACCATATACTGTAGTATCCATGTTGCCTGCAGGCTATGGGCCTGATTCAGAGCCGAATGCTCTGACCAGAGTGCTCGCTCTGAATCAGTGCCCTCCTACCTGAAAATGGAGCGGCCTCCTGGCCGCTCGCATAGCTGTGGGTGACCACCCACAGCATAGGCGAGCGGCCAAAAAGATGGTCGCGATGGTCAAGACCATCGCGATTATCGGGCTTGTGACGAAACCCTGCGGTAGGGTCTCGCTGCTGCAAGCCCAGGTGTGATTTTGGCTCTATCAGAGCCAAAATCACTCCCACTGACATCATTACTGATGTCAGTGGGGCCGGCTTCAGAAGGTAGGCGTTCCCATGGGAACGCCTCCGTCTGGCAGCCACGCCCCCGGTGCGCCCACCAAAGGGGGCGTGCTGTCACTCACCATCGACAGCACGCCCCCTTTGGTGCGAGACCCCGAGCGATGTATTCCTCGTCACTCACCGGGTCTCGCACATACACGCGACGGAGCTCCCTCCGTCGTGCGCATTCGCACAACATCGGACGCTCGCAAGCGGGTCTGAATGAACCCCTATGTTCTATATAATGGTTAGCCAAGCATCTGAGGTGGCTGGCCACATCCCACTGGAGGCTGGCCACACCCTTTAAGCGTGGGCCCCTACCAATGCCTTCCCCCGGTGGGCCCTTCATGCCTCAGTCCGACACTGAGTCAGCAGCATACTCCCCTTCCCTTCCTGTCTTTCCTGCTTGTGAGCAGCCACCCCACATTTCACATTTTTTCATTTTTTTTCTACTTTCCACATTCTATTCTCATCCTTTCCCCTTTTCTACACTATTCTTTCTATCAATGTAAACTTTGGATGAACCTTCCTTATAGTATAACTGAGCCGTGACATCGGCATTCATTTGTTCTAATGGTATTTTTTATGCCTGTTGTTTAGTACTGTTGTGCTATTTTTCTCATGCAGACTTCTGTGTAGGTCTTGTGTTTATTGTCATTCATCCAACCAATAAAATTATTATTTTTTTAAAAACAAAAGAAATAAGGATATGTTTCTTGTTAGACAGAAGGAGGCTAAGGAAGTAATCAGATGTGCAAAGGCACAAGCTGAGGAGAAAATGACCCAGTCAGTAGGTAAAAGGGGCAAAAATTTTGTAAATACAGAGAGTGATGTTGAGGGAGACAAGGAAATAGCAGATCATCTTAATAATCATTTTTGCTCAGTATTTACTACAGAAATAGGGGGAAAGGGCCACAGTTAAGATGAAGTATATTTATAAAATGAGGTAAATATAAGTATATTTACAGAGGAGAAGGTCCTAAGAGAACTCTCAAAACTGAAAGTGGATACATCAATGGGGCCAGATGGGATACATTTAAGGATACTAAAAGAGCTTAAAGGGGTGTTGGTAACAGGATAATTCAACCAGCATCTAGATATAGGAGTAATTCCAGATAACTGGAAAAGAGCGAATGTAGTACTACTGCACAAAAGTGGAAGCAAGGAAAAGGCAAGTAACTACTGACCAGTAGTAGGAAAAATTATGGAAACCCTCGTAAAAGAGAGTTGTAGATTATCTCAAAACCAGCAATTTACAGGATCCCTAATAACCAGTGGCATAACTATGGTTTTTGGAGCCCAGGACAAGTTTAAGAATGGTGCCCCCCTCCCCCCCCCCCACACACACACATATACAAAAAAAAATGTGTGCGCACGTCAAAAAAATGAGTGTGGTCACATGCCGAAAGGGCGTGGTCACATATCAAATGGGCGTGGTCACATACCGGATGGGGTGGGCCAACATGACATGCCACCTTTTTCTCGTCACTCTGGGAACATTCCTTTCCATTCCATATGCACCTTACCTATGCGGTGGTTTCTCACAATGTGGTACCTCTGAAGAGCTGTATCCTCCTTGGGACGACGGCGTCTTGAGTCGGTATTCAATATTCATGTACTGTAGGTCATATCGTCTGGGAGATGCCTGTTTGTGTAAGAAAATTAACAAGGTCATCATCATACAACAGCGATTCAATGAGACTCCTTCCCCCTGCGTCTCCCAGCCACACACTCTCCCCCTTGTGTCATCTCTCAGCCACACCATCACCTCCCTCCCTGCATCATCTCTCAGCCACACCACCGCCTACCCCCCTGCATCATCTCTCAGCATGCCATCACCCCCCCTGCATCATCTCTCAGCAACACCACCGCCTACCCCCCTGCGTCATCTCTCAGCACACCATCTTCTCCCCCCTGCGTCATCTCACAGCCACACCACCACCTCCTCCCTCTGTTGTCTCTCAGCCACACCATCGCCTCCCCTCAGTGTCATCTCTCAGCACACCATCACAGATACACACACACTGACAGACACACACTGACACAGACACACACACTGACACATACACACAGTGACACACAATGACACACATACACACACACTGACAGATACAGACACAGTGACACACGCACACTGACACACACTGATACAGATGCACACAGTAACACATGCACACACATACTGACACACATACACACACACTGATAAAGATACACACACAGTGACATGCACACTGACACACATACACAGACACAGATACTGACACACATACACACACACTGACACAGACACACACTGACACACATACACAGGCACAGATACTGACACACATACACACACTGACACAGACACACAGTGACGCACACTGACACACATACACACACACACACTGACACAGATACACAGTGACACACACACACACACTGACACACATACACACACTGATACAGATACACACACAGTGACATGCACTCTGACACCTATACACACACTGACACACATACACTGACATGCACACTGACACAGTGACACACACACTGACACAGATACACACAGATACACACATACAGTGACACAGATACACACACAGTGACACACATACACACACAGTGACACACATAGTGGCATGCATACACAGTGACACACACATGCTGACACAGATACACACACACACAGTGGCACACATACTGACACAGCGACACACACAGTATGTTCTCCTCCAGGTACCGCCTGATACCCTCTAGGAATCCCTCTTAGGTGCTTGGATGTTCAGTGTATGAGAGCTGAATACATATGCAATCTCTCGTCAGTATATTCCAAACAGGGGATTTTATTAGGTTCACAGGATATGGGGGAACATAAAACAAGATATAAAAGAATAAAAAATGGCTCAGGAGTACTCCTGAGGAAGTCCTGAAGGGACGAAATGCGTTGAGGCCAGCAGACCCAGGCTGTCTGTATCCTTGGTTATGTAAAGAGGACTGGGTACCCTTATATAAGATAAGCCATTTTTTATTCTTTTATATTTTGTTTTATGTTCCCCCATACCCTGTGAACCTAATAAAATCCTCTGTTTGGAATATACTGACAAGAGATTGCATATGTATTCAGCTCTCATACACTGAACATCCAAGCACCTAAGAGGGATTCCTAGAGGGTATTAGGTGGTCCCTGGAGGAGAACATACTACGGGCTATTTACTCAGCATTATCCGGTACGCAGCCTCTACTTATAATTATTACATAATTTGCAAAAATATACTACACTATATATACTCTATCTCCCATGAGCTTATATAAGCTCCCCCTAAGGTGATCAAGTTGATGACATCCCATCTAAACTTATCCAGTGTGGACTACTCATCTCTGGAACACAGATAAGCTTAAAAGTGTTTATTTTTGGTATGCACACTTATTCTTACGAGCACACGGAACTACTCTTTTAAATACTACACTATCAGGTGCATGTCTTCTTAAACCTCTTTTCCAGAACCACTTCACCCGCTAGCCAAAACGGACCCAAAGAGGACTGCAGCCGCCTTTTAAATAAGGATCAGTGACTTTGAATCAACTCTTTTACCGTTCACATATTGCACTAGTTACACGTTCTTTTGTATTAATAAGGGAATCATCTTTTACTGTGCGCTACCCTCACACTCCTTTCACCTAATGTATATATATATTTATATATATAATCAGTAATTTGGAGTTGTGCATTTGTGATTTTTCTGTTTTTGTTCCTGAAATAAAGTCTCAACAGGTAGCACCTCCCATTATATATATTCAGGAGGAATCGTTATGATTCCCGGCAGCGCCTGGCCGACAGATGAGCAGAGCCCGGCAGCGGAAGCCCGACAGCGCTGAAAATCCTGATCGTCCCTAAGGTAAGTATAAACTAACCTAACCCCCTAACTCTAACCCTCCTTAGGAGTGCCTAACCCTAACCTCCCCCAAGTGCCTAACCCTAATCCCCCCTCTAAGTGCCTAACCCTAACCCCTCCCTTCCCGCTGCCTAAACCTAAGTCCCCCCCGGGTGTGCCTAACCTTAACCCTCCCTCCCCCTAGCCTAACCCTAACCCTCCTGGCAAGGTGACAAACTCTAAGTCCCCCCCGGGTGCCCTAAACCTAACCCTCCCCCCTCCCTGTGGCTGTCCGCTCGTGGTGCCCGGCATCCCTTCGATCAGGATGCCAGGCGCTGGTTTCCCGGCTTCGGGGAAATGTCAGGCGTCTACATCTAGATGCCCGGCATTTCACCCTCGCCGGGATATGACAGTCGGGAAACTGGCTGCCGGTATTAAGGCAGCCGGTTTCCCGATTGTATACCATTCAGGGTGTGCAGTCCAGGAATCTTTCCTATACACTCCATTTAATGTGCTTCATTGCACACCTGCAAGAAAGGAGACGCCTTCAGCCTGGACTAGCACCCTCCTTAATTGGTTTAAAAGCATGGAGTCTGGTATTGTTATGCACACTAGTAATAGGCACAATTTTAGGTAAGTCCTACAAGTTATATACTGTAGTGCAACTTTGGGTTGATTTTTTTGGGCGTGGGTTCCCTGGATTGCTTTGGTTGGTCTGCTTCAGCACATCGCATTATAACACATTCTTCCTTTTTTGCACAATTTTACTGTTTGTTTTTATTATATTTGTATTTTCACCTTTCTATGCAGCCACAGCTGCTCTTACCTTTCTTACTTCACACTTCACTTTTCTCATTATGAGTGTCCTGCACTCTGGATTTGAACCCTAGTATGTTAGGGACCTACCCTACAGAGGTTATCTGGATATGGTGGGTAGGCCCATAAACTTGGCCATGATTATGCTAAAAACCTCTATTGATTGCAAAATTTTATTGCATAATTTATATATATTTATATATAATCAGTAATTTAGAGTTGTGCACTTGTGATTTGTCTGATTTTGTGCCTAGAAATGTAAACTTGCCAATATGCCATTTACGACACAGAGTGGAAAGGAACGGCTAAGGCCCGGCCTATGTTCATGACTAATGGTTCAGCTTCACACGATAATTGAAGCCCTCCTCCTCTTGCTAGAAAAAGAAAAGAGTTAAGCTGGCAAAAGCACAGCAAAAAACTGTGCGTTCTAAGAAGATATCACAAATCCCCAAGGAGAGTCCAAGTGTGTTGGCGGTTGCGATGCTTGACCTTCCCAACACTGGACGGGAAGAGGTGGCTCCTTCCACCATTTGCACGCCCTCTGCAAGTGCTGGAAGGAGCACCCACAGTCCAGTTGCTGATATTCACATTGCAGATGTCACTGTTGAAGTACAACAGGATGAGGGTATTGGTGTTGCTGGTGCTGAGGAGGAAGTTGATGAGGAGGATTCTGATGGTGATGTGGTTTGTTTAAATCAGCCATGGGGGGAGACAGTTGTTGTCCATGGGATGAAAAAGCCCATCGTTATGCCTGGGCAGAAGACCAAAGAATCCACCTCTTCGGTCTGGAATTATTTCTATCCAAATCCGGACAACAACTGTCTTGCCATATGTAGCTTATGTAAAGGTGTAATAAGTAGGGGTAAGGATGTTAACCACTTAGGAACATCCTCCCTTATACGTCACCTGCAGAGCGTTCATAAAAAGTCTCTGTCAAGTTCAGAAACTGTGGCTAAGACTGTTGCAGTCCAGGGACACCAAAATCCCTTTGTCCTGTTGTATCCAAGCACCTGCAAACCACACCAGCAACTCCCTCCTCGTCAATTTCCTCCTCAATCAGGACCAGAAGTAGTCCTGCAGGCCAAGTCACTGGCATGACTGACTCTCCTATCCGGGATTCCTCCGGAGGATCCTGCATTGCTACGCCTACTGCTGCCACTGCTGCTGTTGCTGCTGGGAGTTGTTCATCATCCCAGAGAGGAAGTTGGAACACCACTAATTCTTTTACTAAGCAATTTATCATCCAACAGTCCTTTGCGAGGAGGATGAAGTATGACAGCAGTCATCCTGTTGCAAAGCAGATAACTGAGACCTTGACAGCTATGTTGGTGTTAGACATGTGTCCGGTATTCGCCATTAGTGCAGTGGGATTTAGACAATTGATGGAGGTAGTATGTTCCTGGTACCAAATCCCATCTAGATTCCACTTCACTAGGCAGGCAACACCGAGAATGTACAGAGACGTCAGACAAAGCGTCCCCAGTGTCCTAAAAAATGTGGTTGTACCCAATGTCCACTTAACCACGGACATGTGGACAAGTGGAACAGGTCAGACTAAGGACTTTATGACTGTGACATCCCACTGGGTATATGTATCGCCTTACGCAGCAACAACAGCAGCGTCACCAGTAGCAGCATCTCAGAAATGCCAGCTCATTCCAAGGCAGGCTATGCTGTGTATCACCAGTTTCAGTAAGAGGAACACCGCTGACAACCTCTTAGAGAAACTGAGGGAAATCATTGCCCAATGGCTTACCCCACTTAGACTCTCCTGGGGATTTGTGATATCTGACAACGCAACCAATATTGTGTGGGCATTACATCTGGGCAAATTCCAGCATGTCCCATGTTTTGCTCACACAATAAATTTGGTGGTGCAGAATTTTTAGAAAAATTACAGGGCAGTGCAGGAGACGATTTCGGTGGTCTGAAAAAGTTTGGGCCACTTTTGCCATTCAGCAACTGCGTGCTGAAGACTGGAGTGCCAGAAACCACTCTTGAACCTGCCCTGCCATCACCTGAAGCAAGAGGTTTTGTAATGCAGTGGAACTCAACTCTCTATATGCTTCAGAGGATGGAGGAGCAGCAAAAGGAAATTCAAGCCTATACGACCACCTATGACATAGGCAAAGGAGGGGGTATGCACTTGACTCAAGTGCAATGGAGAATGATTTCCGTGTTGTGCAAGGTTCTCCAGCCCTTCGAACTTGCCACACGTGAAGTCAGTCACGTGACTCTGCCAGCTTGAGTCAGGTCATTCCCCTCATCAGGCTTTTGCAGAAGCAGCTGGAGAAAGTGAAGGAGGAGCTAAGATAGAGCGATTCCGCTCGGTATGTGGGACTTGTGGATGAAGCCCTTCATTCGCTTTGCCAGGATTCGAAGGTGGTCAATCTGTTGAAATCAGACCACTACATTTTGGCCACCGTGCTCAATCCTAGGTTTAAAGCCTATGTGGTGTCTCTCTTTCCGGCGGACACAAGCCTGCAGAGGTGCAAAGACCTGCTGGTGAAAATACTGTCAGTTGAAGCAGAACGTGAAACGGCAACAGCTCCTTCTTCATTTTCTCCCGCAACTGGGGCTGCCTGGAAAAAACTTAGATATCCTAACCAACCCACTGATGGTGATGCAGGGCAGGCAGGACCAAGTTTGGACATCTGATCCAGACTGAAGGACTTGCCAACAATTTCTGACATGTGTACTGTAACTGCATATGATGCTGTCACCATTGAAAGAATGGTGGAGGATTACATTGGTGACAGCATCCAAGTAGGCATGTCAGACAGTCCGTACCTGTACTGGCAGGAAAAAGAAGCAATTTGGAGGCCCCTGTACAAACTGGCTCTATTTTACCTAAGTTACCCCCCTATAGTGTGTACTCCGAAAGAGTTTTTAGTGCTGCCGGGAACCTTGTCAACGAAAGGAGTAGGAGGTTGCTTCCACAAAGTGTAGAGAAGATGATGTTCATCAAAATTAATTATCAATTCTTCCAGGAAGACCAGCCTCCAGAAAGTACAGAGGGACCTGTGGTGGTGGATTCTGGTGGGGACGAATTAATACTCTGTCAGGATGAGGATGTACACAACACTGAAGAGGGTGAGGAATTGGTGGATGAGGATGAGGATGACATCTTGCCTGTAGAGCCAGTTTGTGCAGGGACAGATTAATTGCCAGCTTGTTTTGTGGGGGCCCAAACGAACCAATCATTTCAGCCACAGTCATGTGGCAGGCCCTGGTGCTGAAATGATTGGTTTGTTAAAGTGTACGTGTTCTGTTTATACAACATAAGGGTGGGTGGGAGGGCCCAAGGATAATTCCATCTTGCACCTCTTTTATTTCTTTGCATTATGTACTCTTTGGGGCCTAGTATTTCAAACTGCCATCCTGTCTGCCACTGCAGTGTCACTCCTAGATGGGCCACGGGTTTGTGCCGCCCACTTGTGTGGCTTAGCATAGTCATCCAGCTACCTCGGTGCAACCTTTTGGCCTAAAAATAATATTGTGAGGTGTGCAGAATAGAATGGAAATGAGTGGAAATTAATGTTATTGAGGTTAATAATAGTGTAGGAACAAAAAAAAAACTAATTCTGTGATTTTAGCTGTTTTTATGCTGTTTTCCAAATAAATACAGATCCAAAACCAAAACCCGGAACAGTAGTTATGGCAAAACCAATCCAGATCCAAAACACGAAGAAAGATCCAGATCCAAAACCAAAACACGAAAAGTGGCCGGTGCACACCCCTATTTATAATATATAACACCATTAAACATCCTCCCTGAATTTACTAACCAAGCCCCAACAGGAGCACAAGCTAAGCCCCACACAGACCCAGGCCTGGAGGAGGAGCTGCACACTCCCAGAGGGCCCCACATCCCACCAGAGATGGTGAGCAAAAATATGTATTCAATGTGTTCCGTAACCCTTATACATTCATAAATTAAACCAAAGTCTTACATTTTGTCAAGCTCTTAACACACAGATGCAATCGCCCCCCCACCAAATCACACACACACACACCACCACCACCACCAACACACACACACACACACACACACACACACACACACACACACACACACACACACACACACACACACACACACACACACACCACTACCTCTCCATCCTTCATTTTTTGTCATCACAGGACACAGAGATCTAAATAAAAAAGTAGCACTAAATATCAATTTCTAAACCTGAATGTTAATTCGACTGCTCTTAATACACTGTTCTGATTATTGTATGGGTTTTTTCACAATTTAAAAGTATATGAAAGATTTACTATTTCCGTTTCATTATTATTAAGTTTTGAATTACCTGTTCAAATAAAGGTTATTCAAAAGAAAACCAAGCCAACATCGAATCTAGACAAAGTCAGACATTTGTAGTATTACACAGAAATATATATTGGTTATATATTTATATATTATTTACTATGACTTGCCTTTCTCAATAATTACCTTCATTGAAGATTACTCTGAACTATGAGAAAATGTGTTCTTATCCCATATGATTATAAACCAGGCCAAACAAAATGATGGATTCAAAAGTCACATTTGTTTTTTTTTTTGGTGAATGCTGACTGCATTTTTTCTTTTCTCTCTTTGTATAACATTTAAATGATAAAGTGTATAATTTGTCATATATGAGATACATCTTGTAGTGATTTAGTGACACTTTCACATTGGAAATAGTGTAAATAAAAACTTTAGAAGCATAGTAAATAAGACTTCTCATCCAAATATTTGTTTTACTTATAGGACCTCATTCAGAGTCGGTCGTAGCGGCCGCACGGTCGTACGGGCTACTACCGCAAAATCCGATCGTACGGCTGGTCGATCGTAAACAAAGTGACGCCCATTCGTTAGCACTGCACCTCCTATAGTTACCGACTGATCTGATCAAACGAACGAGACAGTCGTAGTCAGGCGCTGTCAGTCGCTGTATGCTAATTATGTTCTAATGTTTGCGGCCGTATGTGTTGTATTGATGGTCACATGTCAAGTTTACATGGACTATCGATCAGCTTGTTATTAGCTTGTTGTCAATTATCTAATTAAGAGTGTTTAACTCTTGCTGTTCTTTTTGTTCTTTTTTTTTTCATGTGTCAATAAACTTTATTGTTTTTTCGTGGGTGTTTTCTCTGTTCTCTTTTTTTTTCTAAATTTCCAAAACAAAGTAATGTTTATTATCTGTGAATGTACTGTTGCTAATTGTGTTAACTTTAAAAATGCATGTGCATTTTGCGTTAGGATCATTTGCACTCTTATGTTTGCAATTGCACACTGCGTGTTTTATCCAATCAAATCTGACCTTATTTTTCGGGTCACATGCTTAAAGGATTGGCCAATAGTGGTTTTTTTTAGGAAACTGAGTAAATATTTTAGCCAACCATCTTTATTTTACCCCATGTATATTTCATGTTTTCTGAAAAATCGGACATTGCCATCATGAGAGCCGCAGCCTTTACCCGTAGAGAATTATTGATTCTCGTTCAGATCATGGACAGGCGGATTACGACCGCCCAGCCTCCAATTTCAAACCGCATAAAGCGGGCGGCCTATGCGGAGGTGAGGCGAGCCCTTCGTAGTGTGGGATACAGGTGCAATATAGCGCAACTAGAGAGGCTGTGGTCGGATCTGCGCCGCCGGTCGCCAGTCCTTTTGCGAAATTTGCGGGCGCAATTATGCAGACGTAAGTATGCGTTTGTATAAATGTTATAATTAGTAGACTGTTAAAAATGTATGTTACTTATCAAATTCTTTTAGTAAATGTAAAAAAACCCTCCTCTATGTTGTCCCTATTGTCCTGAATGTGTAAAGTGTACTTGTATTGTGTAGCCGAAAGTGAAAACTAAACTTATTTTTTTTTATATCTTTAAATTTTAGAAACACAGCGGAGACAGAGAAGGGCCCGCAGATTTGGAGGCAATGCAGGTCCCAACCTGCAGCCCTCCCCCTCACCTTCCCCATCTGCTCAACCCAGCCCTCCCTCCCCACCATACTCCCCCAGTAACCCTCCCTCCCTCTTCCAAACCTCCCCTAGTATTCCTCCCTCCCCTGCCCACTCATCCCAAATCTCCACTCCCGTGCCCGAGTCCCCAACACAAATATCCCCTCCCTTTGATTTTTTTCCACTCAATTTCCCCTCCCACCATTCCCCCAACTCCAACTTACTCCCCATCTCCAGCAGCATCTCCCGCACCATCTCCATCGGGTGCTTTGTTGCAACGCTCTGATGGTATGTGTTTTTTAATCTTTTTTTTTTTTTCTTTGGAGTGTTGTTGTTATCCATGTTTTTTTTTTAGAAATTTTGGCTGTGTGTTTGTTTTCTTTTTTACAGTATGGGTGTCAAAATCATTGTGCAGTAATGCTGTTATTCAATATTTTGTGCTTATGTTTTGTGCCTGGGCCCTTTTTTTGGGGGGGAGCTCAAAAATGTATGCCTTTTGGGGTTTCCAAAATGCTTTTTATTTTGGTGTAAAAATTGATTACATTTGGATTAGTATTTTAGATTTAAATAAAACATGTCACAGAACTTGGGAAGGTGATAGGAACCAGACTAACCTTGTTAATGTTGTGTACACTGTGTTTAAAATGTACTAAGATGTAACTTCATTAGAAAAAGTGATGTTTGCCATAGCAAACAAACACAATGGGCCAAATGTAATAGGGTGTCTGTTTTGGTAAATTGCAAGTTTGGTGCTAAACCCGCAATTTTTCACAACTCTCCAATGTAATAGGGTGTCTGTTCACTAAAACTCGCATTTTTCAGAGTTACTAAAACTCTCCATTCTCAAACTCGCATCCAGATGCTTTCACATTGAAATCAATCAACTCGCCCAATGTAATAGAGTGTCTTTTTCAGACTCGCAAAAAAAAGATTACCAAAAGTCCCCAAATAATAGACCTGCTTCAGGCTATCGAGTACATCCTGAGCAGGTCAGATTAACACTGAAACATGCACATATCCATGAGATATGTACATGTTTCTGTGTGTACTTAAGTTAAATGTTTTTAAATTTAAAAAAATTATGTGCACCCCCTCCCCAAAAACATAACCAGCCCCGGGCTTTATAAAGCCTGTTCTGGTTCTAAAAATACAGGGGCCAAAATGCGTAGGGGGCCCCTGTATATTATGAACCAGCACAGGGCTTTGTTGATCTGGTCCTGGTTCTGGAAAATCAGGGAACAAAACGAGTACGGGTCCCCTGAAAATTCCAGAACCAGCACCGAACTCTGTCTAGCGGGGGGATAATGCCACAGCCAGGGAAAACCTTTCACCGGTTTCCCCGGCCAAAGCATTATCCCTGACCGCTAGTCAGTCCAGGCCGGGGATCCCTGGGGAGTTGAGGACCCCCCCAATAAAGGGGTCCCCCTCTTCAGGGCACCCCAGGCCTAGACTGATAGCCCGGGGCTATCCCCGGCACCCTAGGGCGGTGGGTGCCAGATTGATAGTGTTAGTGTAAAGTGTAAAAATAAAGTTTGCATATTGTCTTTAGTTGTAGAACCACAAGTACCAGCAAGCCTCCCCTGCATGCTGGTATTTGGAGAACCACAAATACCAGCATGCGGGGCATTACGGGCCCGCTGGCACTTGTAGTTCCACATCTAAAGAAATACGTAAATAAACAAACATACACCGTGAATGTAAAATTTTATTAAAACATACATGCACACTCACACTCACACTCACACATACTCACCTAGTATCCGAAGTAATCCATAGGGGTGTACCTGAAAAAAAAATCCATACTCACCTCTCCTATGCGTCAATCACGTCCACTTGTCCAAGTAGGCAATCCAGGGATTAAAATAAAAAAACGCAAAAAACCCGATCCATGCCAGACTGAGCAAAGGTATGTGTGTACACATACCTTTGCTCCGCGTAAATGACCGGGGCACACATGTGCCCCATCAGTGAAGGGGCCGCCAGCCAATCATGGAGCATCTCTTTATTTTTACACTTTACACTAACACTATCAACCCAGCACCCACCGCCCTATGATGCCGGGGATTGCCCCGGGCTATCAGTCTAGGCCTGGGGTGCCCTGGAGAGGGGGACCCCTTTATTGGGGGGGTCCTCAACTCCCCAGGGATCCCCAGCCTGGACTGACTAGCGGTCAGGAATAATTCTTTGGCAGGGGAAACCGGTGAAAGGTTTTCCCTGGCTGTGGCATTATCCCCCGCTAGACAGAGTTCGGTGTTGGTTCTGGAATTTTCAGGGGACCCCTACTCATTTTGTCCCCTAATTTTCCAGAACCAGGACCAGCTCAACAAAGCCCTGTGTTGGTTCTTATTATACAGGGGCCCCTTACGCATTTTGGCCCCTGTATTTTTAGAACCAGAACAGGCTTTATAAAGCCCGGGGCTGGATATGCTTTTGGGGAGGGGGTGCACGTTTTTTTTTTTTTAACACACACAGAAGCCATCATGGATCTCACTGATCTGTTATGGCTTCTCTAAAACTCGCACCTTTTAATGCTACTCGCATTAAAAGGTGTCAGTTTACATAGTCCTAAACTCGCCTAAATTCGCAAATGCAGCAGCCTCGAGCTGAAAAATTTGCAGGCTATTGAATTTGCGAGTTTTAGTACAAACTCGCACTTTTTAAAAGTGCGAGAAAGTGCGAGTTTGTACTGTTACTAAAACTGACACCCTGTTACATTTGGCCCATTGTATTTTTGGATTATCCAGAACATTCTAGAAGTGAATACGTGCAGTGTGTTTTAAGGATATGGCCATCATGACTTAAGAATACACCTCCCAGTTGTTTTTTTAACATCCTAGGGGTTTTTTGGTTATGCCACATAGTTAGGGTTTCCAATTGTTTTTACACTATAAAAGTTTCTACATATTAATAATGTTGTGTGGATGAAACTTTCGAACACACCCTAACATCATTGTGTTTTTCCAGGTTTTGGGACATTGAATAATGTTTAATGGTCAAATGTTGGACATTTTTTAGATGTTTCTAACCTACAAATACATTTTTCTGTCCACAGATCTAACCAACATCATGGTGGAAATTCGTGAGGAGCTCACGCGAACAAGTGTACATTTGTTGGAGGCCTACTGCTGCCTACAGCGTATTGTGGGGAGGCTTGAGCATTTTTAGATTTTTTTTTCCTCTTTGTACATTTTAAAATTGTGCTTATTATAGTAAAGTTTTTGTTTGAAAAACATTTGTCCTCTTTTTTATAAAAAATTAAATTGTGTAATTCTGCATTTCAAATAGTTTGTGAGCAAAGCTTTCCATAGTGTAACTAATTAAAAAATGTTTATGTAAACCTTAAGAACATTTGCAGTAATGGGTTTTTTTTTTTGGTTTGGGGTTACATTAGCCACTTCAAAATGGCTTTCCAAAAACATTTACACCAAACCTTTTTTTTTTTTGAAAAACATTTTTTTATTAAATAACAAACATGTTGCCAACATGCTTTTAATCGTAAAAAGCATTTCATCACAGAATCACACATAAAAAATGTCCTCAGGGTTTTCAAAATTAAAATATCTTGCTTAGTCAGACATAAACAATAGGCAAAAACAAACATAATATTTCTTTATTAACAGACAGATTAATAAAATAAAAGGCAAATTAACTAAACATGTTGTGGTATATCTGTTCAAATTTTGTTAGTTGTCCAAAAACAGTACAGGGTATTGCCAATGGGTTCCATTAGTTTTGCAGTTTTGGAAAGTGTTGTGATTTTTGTGGAAGAAAAAAAAAATCAAACATTAGGTACACCTTAAAATACATTTGCTCTAAGTGTAAAATTCAAAATAAATGTAAAAATTATTACTTAAAAAATCTTGAAACAACAGAATCGCGACTGGCCCCTTCCCGACAGCATCACAACACCTTCCTCCGGGGGGCCATCCTCTAGCAAGGCATCCTCTGGCTGCATGGGTACTCGACTCCTTATTGCAATGTTGTGTAAAATCCCACACAGGACCACACTGCGAGAAACCATATCCGGCGAGTACATGAGTACACCACCAGAGTGATGGAGACACCGGAACCGGCCCTTTAAAAGGTTGATACAGCGCTCCACCACCTGCCTGGTGGCAGTAAACACGGCATTATATTGAGTTTGTGGCCCTGGTGTGGGAGTCAAATAAGGAGTCAGCAGCCAGGGCGTGCAAGGATATCCACTGTCACCTGATGGAAATGGGACACCAACAGATCCAAAAATTGACCATGAAAACATGTTTACACTATTACTATAGCTACATCCTGGATTTATACTTACCAAGAAGCCACGCATCACCAGCTTGCAGTGTGCTTAATTTTGCCCAAATCCCTGAATGCTGGATCACGTACGCATCATGGCTGCAGCCTGGAAATTTGGCATTCAGGGAGAGGATCTGGAGGGAGGCATCACATAGCACCATTACATTTAGCGAAGGAAATGTTTACGGTTCCTATATATTTGTTCCCTGCATGCAGGGGGCTGAAGTGCTATGTGAGTGCCATCCACTACCCCTATGACGTGTGGAAAGCCTGCAATCTAAAAAAACTTCTGCTTTACCACATCAAGGGCTTCCGTATCCAAAGGCATACTAATAAAATGTGCTATATGATTGAAGAATGCATCTAGCACACACCTCAGGATCCGTGGGAGAGGCCACCCACCTGCCCCACAGTGGTTTGGAAGGACCCTGAGGTGCAGAAATGTAACACCGCCAACAACTGTGTAAGTGGTGTGATTGCTGTAGGAATGTGAATCTGACTTTCTAGATCATTCTTTATTATTGAAAGAGTGTCTAGGATAATATTTGGAGGCAGGCGATAAGTGGTAACATCCACATCATCAGGCATTCCAAAAAGGGTGACACGTATTCTATATATCTTGGCCCTTGTACGCCTCCTATGCCTACGCCCAGGAGGAGGCTGAGGAAGATTGGTGGGGTGCAACATAGCCACTATTAGCTGGCCCACATTGCTCTATAAAGTTACAATAAACAAAAAAAAGTGTTGTTGATAAAGAATTTTCTAAATTTTCACAAAAATACTTAGCTTAGTAATAATGGTGCATATTCTTACAGGGTCAGGCTGTGCCATCTTTGGGATCCCCTACAGGTATTGTTTGTGTACGGGTTTTTATTTTATGGAAGAAAAAGAAAATTACATTTTAATAAATAAACACCACTATTACTACTATTATTGTGAAAACAATCGTTAACTTTGAAATTGGGAAATATTAAAATTTGAAAGCATAATTATTGTTTTATCATTAAAAAACACAAATGCATTATTAAATGTAGACAAAACAGCAAAAAACCCTTCATTATTAAAGACAACAAACTTTTAGGTTTGTAAAAATAGACACTTACCTGAATCCAGTACATTCTGGACTGTTAAACACCTAAAACAAAAACAATAGAACATGACAATAATTGTTTGAATAATGTCCTTTTTTTATTTTAAAATACCAAAAAAAAAAAAACAACTTGCAGTAGGCTGGCACACTTACTTGAGTCTGCAAAGCACGTTGTTATTTGGATCCTCAAAGAACACGGCCAGCCAAACACACAAAGTAACCGGGTTTTGGAAATGTACGGGCAAACAAAAATTCTAAAAAAAAACACCACCCAAAAAAACAAACAAAAAAAACCCACCACCCAAAAACAAAAAAAACCCACCACCCAAAAACAAAAACAAAACAAACCCAACACCCAAAAAAAAAAAAAACACCAAAAAAACACCAACACCCAAAAACCAAAAACAAAAAAACAAAAATAAAACCCAACACCCAAAAAACAAACAAAAAAATAAAATAAAAAAAAACACACAAGCACCACTCCAAAAAAACACACACAAGCACCACTCAAACAACACACACAAGCACCACTCAAACAACTCCAAACAATGTAAACACTAGCAATCCCTTCCTGCACCACTAATCACTCCAACTACAACCCACAAGTAAGGGACTTTTTGGCTTTGCCTTAAATAAGGAAAAAAACACAATGATTGAATCATGCAGGCAAGGTGTGCATTGTACTTAGGCAAATAGGGATGCACGGGTAACCAATCCAGGGATGCGCTCACATCTAGCCCAACCCACGCAGTGATTACAGAATGCAGGCAAGGTGTGCATTGTACGTAGGCAAATAGGGATGCATGGGTAACCAATCCAAGGATGCGCTCACATCTAGCCCAACCCACACAGTGATTACAGAATACAGGCAAGGTGTGCATTGTACTTAGACAAATAGGGATGCACTCAAATCTAGCCCATCCCACCCAGTGATTACAGAATGCAGGCAAGGTGTGCATTGTACTTAGGCAAATAGGAATGCATGGGTAACAAATCCAGGGATGCACTCACATCTAGCCCAACCCACGCAGTGATTACGGAATGCAGGCAAGGTGTGCATTGTACTTAGACAAATAGGGATGCACGGGTAACCAATCCAGGGATGCGCTCACATCTATAAAATAGTCTTCACAAGCACAATTCTTCATGCTCTCTCACATGTTTGGAAAATGTCAAGCGTGGAGCATGGTGGTCAGAGGCCAACTGAAGCAGGTAAGTGTGAAACACATTTTGATAAAAACACAAGAACAGTTCATATTTCCCCCCCCAAATTTTTTATTTTATCTAATTTTAAAAATATTGTAGGTGGTGGGAATCCAATACCACCACTAGAGGAGGAGGAGGCGGGGCCAAGCAGGCCAAGGCCAAGAAACCCTCCATTTTCAAGGATTGAGCTTGAGACATTGGTGACCATGAGAATGGAGAACCTTGTCCATGCCCCAAGAAATATGGGGGCTGAAGCCAAAGACAGGATTTGGGAGGAGATATCCAGGGCTGTCAATGCTGTGGGGACAACCCACAGAACCAAGTCGTGAAAAAACGGTAAGAAAATGATATTGTGAGTGTACTGAAGTCAAAAGCGAGATCTTATTTTAAAAAACTAACCCTTAAAAAATGCAAAATCACATTGTCAGATGGACCGATTTCAAGTGCCAGTTGAAGAGGAAGCTACGGAGTAGGGTGGACCATCATGTGCAAGAAGGTAAAAATTTTTTGGAAAGCTAAAAGTATAAAGCTCAAACGTGTATGTGATTTTTTTTTTTTGTGAAAAAAATACTAATGTTTTTTTTAGTGCCTGCTCCTGAGGTCAGGTCAGGTCTGGGTCCAGCACAGATGGAGACTCTGCAGGGGAGGATCCAAGTACTCCATCTGGGGACCCTGTGGAGTATACTCCAGGGCAACCATCAGACCGAGCAGTGCCTCTCCTAACCAGGTTGGTCTACCAAACTCAGGAGAACAGATGTGTTCTTCTGAGGATGGAGACCACTCTGGTGAGGGTGGCGGTGGCCCTGGAGACCATTGCTGGGGCCCTAGATCATTTGGCCAATACCCAGGAGCAGGCAAACCCACCTGCCATGATGGAGCGAGACTCCATTCCTCCCATGACCACCACCTCTGGCAGCCCAACAGCCACCCCCGTAAGTATAGAGAACCCTATGCCTAGGCCTGAGGAAATCCCATCTACCTCTGGCCAGGCCAGTCGGCGTGTTACACGCCAGTCGGCTGTCCGTAGCTTACCTCTTCCTCCGTGCCGGCCCAAACAACAAAAGTAGCCCTGGATATCTCCTCCCTCACTTCTTGTCCAGTCCCCATATTTCTTGTCACCAATGTCTCAAGCTCTTTTTTTTTTTGAATTGTGTTTTTTTTTTTTTTTTTTTTTTTATAGGCAAATGTTGCCCTAACAATTGAAATTAAAATTGTGATGAAAGGCTAATTTCCAAAAAATAATTTTTTTTTAACCCAAAATGACTATATTTAACTATATCAATGTATACATGGTTTAAAAAGTATGGTATCTGAAAAGGCTGCTTCGCAAAACACAATGCTAGATGTTTTTAAAAATGTCCAAACAAAATAAGTTTAAAAAGCACAAATAAACATATGTGTTACGACTTCCCTAATGCACACGCAAGTGAAATCAGTTACAAGGTAATTAGCAGTGTTAATAGTTACAATGCACCAATCTTAGCTGCTTGGTTTGTGAGGTTCCAATTAGAAACATCACAAGTAACATCGGATTAACGTTTGTACTGTTGTGGCTTAAGGATGCTTCTTGCCTATTAGCCTGGACGATCATCCTGTTCGTAGAGTGACGTTGTCATGCATCCGCAATTCTTGGTCATACGAAGCAGATAATTTATGCACTCACCTAAAACGCCTGGAAACGCTGAAGAACGCCTCCATTTGCAGACCACCACCCCCGTTTACACCCACAAACGGACTTTCCTGTCAATCAACTTTAGCAATCCACTTCCGTTTCGGAAGCCCTACGACCAACAGTATTTTGCATCGGTAGAGCTCTTACGCACATGCGCACAGCTAGCCGTGCGCAGGCGCAGAAAGAAAAACATTGGATGCGTACGACCGTGCGGCCGCTACGACCGACTCTGAATGAGGTCCATAGTATGTTAGGTGATAACCCAATGACAATTGCATCCTAGACAGTGCAAAAATACATTTTGAAATGCTTTCTGCTTTCAAATGTAGGTTAGTATCCAGTAAAGAATGTTAAATATAAAATGCTATTTTATTTTTTATATCCCTGTTTAAGAGCTGTGTAATTACTTTGTCCATTACAAATGTCTCTCTATGAGTTTTGTGCAGAATTAAGTTCTCACTTGGTGATATCTCTGAATCCATTCATAAATTAAACTGTTTCAGGCTACCTAGGCTTTTAGATCACATTAACTGCCAATTACTGATTACAAAGCTTTCTATTGTTTGTAATACAGTGAAAAATGTAATTGAGACTTAAAGAAAAACTATATTAATAACAGCTGGAGTTCCACAATGTAAAGACATTTGTTCCAAGAATATAATAGTAAAAATAGACACTTATGGTGCAAATTGTATTGTATTATAACAGATGAAAAATTATTAAATCTATTTTAAGCAAATGATACATAGGGTTGATTACCTTCTTCCTTTAAGCTGATTTTTACTTTACTAAAATAAAAAATCATAACATAAGCATAGACTTTTTCGTGCATCAGTGTTAAATTTTGTATTGATTTCTAGTTGTCTTATTACATAGCTCTTTAATGCACACAAGAAAATAACTCTTACATGATAATAACAAAGATAGAGTACTTATGGCATGTCCCAACTCTCATCAAACATTACAGACTACCTCTGCGTATGGTGCTGCGGACCACTCGTGGTGCCCTATAAAGTTTAATAATACCTGTCACACACCGGAGCCTAGGACCATGTTACTGGGTTTGGCGCTGTCACTTTGCAGCCTCCTGTGTCCCTGCTAGTTGCCTGCAGGACCCCCAAAATATTTAGGCACTTAATATGAGGAATAGCATTATTAATCCATCCAGCTTTTTCTCACAATCCAACACATACAGCTAGGAGCTAGCCCAAAGGGTCCACATCCAAATCACCAAACCCCTAGTGCCATGACACTACTATGATTTTGCTATAGAAACTAAGCAATTGGGCAGATTACAAATGTAAATGTACAGCAGTACACATTTTGATTTTAACTGATTATTATAGTATTTAAGCACATTAAATATGTGAAAAATAAGAGTCAGTAGTCCCATTCACATCATTGTGTTTTAAAGTTTTTGAACACAGCATGGACTCTATCTCATTTAGCAATGCTAGGTAACTAAAAGGAAAATGCTTAAAAAATGTGTCACTAGAGTGCAAGTTAGTTTTCTTGTAGTATACCCATTTACCCAGCATCTTTGTGTGAACTAGCCCTGAATAGAAAACATTTGTTCCAATTTACAGCTCTCATCCTTTTGACACAAAAGCAGGGCCGGATTAAGGGGGGGGGTGCGACAGGGGCGGTCATCCATGGGTCCCCACACATGGGGGGCCCCCACACAGGTTCAGTGCAGTAGTGGATTCATGCAAGGAATACACATTATACACATTATCTCCTTGTGATGGGTAATGTCATGGGGACCAGGTTTGCTCCCAGCTATGCCAACCTCTACATGGGCTACTTTGAAGAGACCCATGTGTGGGGTAGCTGCTGGGCAGCAAACATGGTCTTCTATGACTGTTACATTGATGATCTATTATTTATTTTGGATGGGGATCTTTCTTCAGCCTCTTCCGTTGTCACTTTTCTTAACAATAACTCTTATAATCTTCATTTCACTTCTTCTTTTGATAAAAATCGAGTTAATTTTCTTAACCTGACTCTTCAATCATCACATTCAATTACACCAAACCTGTTAACACAAATGCCTATTTACATTATAGAAGTGACCACTTTGCTCCTTGGAAATGCAACATAGCGAAGGGGCAACTCAGGCACCTTTGATGCAATTGCTCCACAGTAGAAGTGTTTTCCAACCAAGCAAAGTATATGTTAGAATCGTTCAAATAAAAGAGGCTACCCTGAGACATTACTGGATAAAACATACACAGAGGTCCTTAGCATGGATAGGGACTTTCTTCTGCATCCAAAGAAACTATCCAGACATCAGAGTATTGGCAGGGCTGGATTATATGCAGGTCAACAGGGGCGGTTGTCCTGGGCCCTCCACACATAGGGGGCCCCCACACATTGTCCCCAGCCCCTGGCCACATACACTAGATGATACACTAGACAAGCCTGGTTCATTATTTCTTGCATGGAATGCTGCTGTATGCTGGTATATATATATATATATATATATATACACACCAGGAAGGTAGCCCAGTGTATGTGTGTGTCTTTGTCTATATATATAAAAAAGAAAAATGGTGTAGAGAACCATAGTGTACCCAGGCATTTTAAAAAATGCTAAAGTGATAATCCAACAGCGTTGAAATTTATGGGACTGCAACATATTCGACCAGATATGAAGGGTGGTAATAGGGAAAACATATTAGCCAAAAGAGAATCCTTTGGGATTATCACCTTAAATACTCTGCACCCCAAAGGGTTAAATGAGGGGTATGATATTACCCCGTTTTTAAGGGAATGAATTGTTTTCCCTTTGTCCACTTGTTTATAATGGGACTGATTATTCCTTATTTGATGTAGTTTCTTTGGTTTATATATCGGTGTATGCAGTTTTAACATGTTTTATTTTATTTTTTTATATTTCAAATACATTGATTGTAGTATCCTGTTATTATTAGATAGCATATTTTTATATGTTTTAATCATATATTTTGTAATGATGCAAATATGTTCATATATGTGCTGTAGTAGTTTGTTACTTTTTAAATGAACACTGTTGCAATCTGTGACAAGCAGTCAATTAATTTGTATAAAAAGATACACCTGCTTAATGGGAGCAAGAACTGCTATTTAAACCCTCTTCTGAACAACGCCAGCCAGCCTCCTGACAAAGTCCAAAGACGAAACATGTTGGGGCGTGGCCTGGCGTGACCCTCTGTTACTGCTTGACTGGCTGGATTAGATCCTGGAGATGTTCGGGTGAAACACCAGCCTTATGGTTATTTCACTGTTTGTGCTTGCGGTGGTTTTAGACCGCCTACTTTGGTACGCACGCTGACCTGGAGTCTTTGTTTTTTATGTAATAAAACTTTTGTCTATATTTGATGCACGATGTGGCGCCCCCTTTTTGTGCTCTAATATATCAGATTTCTACCCATTCGGATCTGGGGCTGTGTGAGGGGAAGACACCGGCTGATTGCTGTGGCTGCCGGTGTGTGCACTATTAAGATTTCAATTGAAACCAAAAAGACACAGTCCAGTGTGTCTCTGTGAAATCACTTTAGGACTGTGGTATCCTGTCCTATTTCATTGACTATTTTGTACTAGCGCACTGACTTTTTTTGTTGAGATATATATATATATATATATATATGATAACACAGTAATATGTGGATGTACATATTCCTTCAGCAATTCACGAATATATGCATGCTTGTTACTTTCTTTTCTTGAACTGCAATTTCAAGTATATAGAAACGATTGAGAATATATATATTAGTTGTGCAAGTTGCAGAAGGCCGCATTTGTCGAATGGCCTCAGGCCTAGAGAGGATAAGGCCTTCCCTTTCTCTCTAAAGTAAGCAAGTGTGAGCCTGATGCAGCAGCCATCTAGTTTGATATTTTAGCTAAAAGCATGTAGAGATTAGTGTTTTATTTCTTTGCAGGTGTGATTAACTGTGGAGATATGTATAGGTTAAACTGCTTCAAACATTGTTTTAGCAGTAAGAATTATAGGTTTAAAATGTCTCAGTTTTAACATGTGCAAAATAGTTGACAGCAAGTTTTCAGTTATATAAACAAATGACCTAATTCAAGATAGCATTTGTCTGCAAAAAGCAAAAATTAAGGATAAATGGGCGACCATATCAGAATTCTACATGGGAACAAAAAGATAACACAGAATAGTGTCAATATTATGGCTAAAACACAGATGACCAATGAAGGCCTAGTATGTATGAATATTAATTAAATTAATATTACCCATTGGATTAATTGGAGGTATAGACAGAATTATAGTATAAAACTCCCCAAAGAAAGAGGGAGGGGGGGAAGCAGTCGGAAAACAGAGGAGAGAGCACAGGATGAGGTGCGGGGGTGCTGGGGCTGTTATGTATGTATGAAGCATTGGCTGACTGCTATTCTGCAATGTGTATCACAAATTTAATTTACAAGTATTCCCTACTGCTGCTGGTATAATCTATGTTTTTGTTGTAAGTCTGCACTGGCAAAATACATGTATAATTAAGCTATTTTTAAGTAAAAGCATTGTCATTTATTTTAGAATCTGTATTTGTGTGAATTATTTAATTACTCTTTATAACAAGTAAGGTTTGTAAGTAATCCAGAACACATCGTGTTATCAATCATGGAGGCCCCAGCGAGATCCAGCGAGGTTAACGCCTGCTCTATGTCGGTGATTGAGGTAAAGAGAGATAGAGTGTGCATGGGTGGTAAGCTGCTTTACTTATCAATTTATTTATTTTTTAAGTGCGGTATTGGTTTTTTTCCCCTCTCCTCCCTTGGTCTCTGATGGAGCGGTAAGTTAAACTTCACTTGTATAAATTGAGTGTTCTGGATTTGTTAATTCTTCTTAGAAGTTTTTTCCCCATTATTTTAATAGTATGATTATAAGTGTAGTTTTGAAGTTTGTAAGAGATTTGTGCTGTAAGCTGTGTGTTTTTTTTTCTTCCCTCCCAGAAGATTCTCCCCCTTCTCAGTCTGTGCAGTGTGCCAGTAAATAATACAAAGTTATTCTGTTCTGAAATATGTTAAGTGTAAAATATTGGTATTCTTTAAATTTGCAAATTGAGTGATTGTCTTCGCATTATTCTTTTTGTTGGTACGTTGATTTCTGAAATTATTACTGGATTGTAAATTTTAAGGGATTGCATTATCTGTCAGATATGGGACAGACTTTTATGCTATATAATTTCTTGAGAATAGAATGTCTTGAACTTGTATGTATCAAGGAATTGTATTGATATCTTCTGTTTCTCTTTCTGCTCTATCTGAGATAAAAAAAAAACCTAATTGGGTGGTCAAGGTAGATGTGTTTTAATTGTTTGTATTTTGCTGTGTTAGATTTAGCAGACGGTTTGATTAATATAGATCAGTTTCTGCTGATATTTTATGATATATGTGAACTTGAGGTGTTTATTCCTGAATTTTAAATATTGTTTAAGATTTGTTTTGTGTCAGATAAATGTTTAGGTTTGTTGTTGTTATTTTGTATTTATTTAGGGGTTGAAGAGATAGGCATTGGTGACATAGGTGTTATCACAGGCGTGGGATTTTGGGTCTGTGTTCCTGGGCTAAGCCTTCGACCTGTATTACTCAGCTCAGATGCTCACTGGAGCAGACTTGGTTTGAAGAAGTTCCTCCACATGAGAGGATGCAGAAGACTGGTAGAGGATTGATATAACACAGAAGTTGCTTGATGCGGCTGGAAAGCTGTGTAATGGACAGTGGAAGCACGGACTGCTAGGTGCGACTAAGGAGTCGTATGGTAAAGGTGGCAGCACGGGCTGCAGGGTGTGGCTAAGGAGCCGTAAGGTGATGGTGGTAGCTTGGACACTACTTGGAGCGGCTGGGAAGCCATATGGAGATGATGGTAGTGTGGAAGCTACTTGGAGTGGCTGGGTAGCCGTATGGAGATGGTGGTAGCGTGGAAGCTACTTGGAGCAGCTGTGAAGACTGTGGCTCCTTTGGCTCCTTTGACCCTGTCGAACAACTCAGTTATGAGAGGTAACGGATACCGATTTTTAATAGTTACGTCATTGAGTCCGTGATAATCAATACATGGACGTAACCCTCCGTCTTTCTTTTTTATGAAGAAAAAACTGGCCCCGGCTGGAGAAGAGGAAGGCCAGATGAACCCTTTTTTTAGGTTTTCCTCAATATATTCGGACATGAATTGAGTTTCCGGGAGTGAGAGTGGATAGGTGCGTCCCCTAGGAGGGTTCTTCCCTGGAATTAAATCAATGGGACAATCCCATTTGTGATGGGGAGGTAAAGGATCCGCCTTTTGCTTACTGAACACATCCGAGAAATCTGAATAGGGGCCCTGATTCAGAGCCAGTCGCTCTTACAGAGCGCTCGCTCTGAATCAGGGCCGGTCTTTTTTTTTTAGAACGGCCTCCTGGCCGCTCGCATAGCTGTGGGTGACCACAGCTATAGCGAGCGGCCAGGAAGATGGTCGCAATTGTCAAGACCATCGCGACCACTGGGCTTGCGATGAGACCCTTGTGGTAGGGTCTCATTGCTACAAGCCCCAGAGAGCTTTCGGCTCTAACAAAGCCAAAAGCACTCCCACTGACATCACTTGTGATGTCAGTGGGGCCGCTCCCAGATGGTAGGTGTTCTCATGGGAATGCCTCCATCTGGGCGTGCTGTCACTCAACATCGACAGCACGCCCCCTTTGGTGCGAGACCCAGAGCGACGGCTTGCCTGTCGCTATCCGGGTCTTGCGCATGTGCATGATGGAGCTGGCTCCATCGTGCGCATGTGCTCTGTGCCACCATCGACCCAGTTGCGAGCGCTCAGTGCTTGCGACTGGGTCTGAATCAGGCCCAGGGTTCAAGTAGACCCTTAGGTAGTTTTAAGTCAGAGGACCGATTGGGAACCACCTGATGTAGACAATTCTTGATGCAATTGGCACCCGAAGAGGTAATTTGCATGGTTGACAAATGGATTTGTGGAGAATGTCTCTGCAACCAGGGTAACCTGAGAACTAGGGAATGAGAGGTTTTGGGAATCACTAAGAAAGATAGTTCCTCAGAGTGGAGAACCCCGAAAGTGAGTTTAAGGGGTTGAGTACGTTGAGTTATGGTTCCACTATTAATTCGACTACCATCAATGGCAGTTAAAGTCACTACTCGGCTTAGAGCTTCAACAGGAATCCGATATTTATGATCAAAGGGCCTGATTCAGAGCCGCTTGTAAGCGGCCGCTCGTTCATTCCGAGCAATGTTTGCCCCACTGCGCATGCATACGGATCGTAATACACATGGGCGAACCAGTCAGTGCGGCCGAAAATCATTTGTTCGCTAAATAGCGAATGCCTGCTAATATGAGTGACAGGAGGAGGCATATGTGGGTGGTAACAGGGGAAGGTGCTTGAAAACGGGGAGTGGAGATCAGAACGCAGGCGTGCTTAAAGGTCAAAATGGGCGTTTTATGGATGTGCATAATTAATACAGCAGTGTCACTGACCACGTCACTGGGTTATTTTATAGTCAGAACTGCTCGCAAATTTGTGGTAGGAAAAACCAACCACAAGAATGGCGAGCAGTTCATACGCTGGTCGATGTACTCGATTAATCTAATAAATAGCGGACATGACGAAGGATGCGAGCGGCCAGGGGGCGTAGTTATCCAAAAAATGACCGCAAGTTTTGTTCGCTCGTTCAGACCTAGAGGCGTGAACAGACCGCAAAGAGCGAACGGTTCATTTGAATAGCCACCCCTATTTTCTGGACGAGCGAGCGCTAATTGCGTCCGGCTCTGAATCAGGCCCAAAGTCTGTAGTCATAAAATTTTCTGCAGGCCCTGAATTTAGCAGGGTTAGAACGGCAGCTGGATCCTGCGGAAGTGTCAATTGAGCTTGAATAGTGGAATCAGACTTCCTGGGTGATTTGATGGCTACTTCTAACTTAACCTCTCTGCGATAAGTTAGGAGGAGGCGTTTCCCAGACGGATTGGACAGGATTTAACTAAATGTTGGGGAGATCCACAATACATACAGAGATTCTGTCTCTGCCTTTTCTGCCGTTCCTCAGCGGACAGGCAAGAGTGGTTGGCCTGCATGGGTTCTTCGCCCACGGGAGGAGAAGGTAGTCGAGAAGCTGGACGTGGCTTCCACGATCGAATCTGCCTCTCTCCAATGCACGCTCTCTGTGTCAAAGATCCACCTTAGATAAGTGAGGTTTCTTTTATAGTGAGTACTGGTTCTTTCTGGCTGGAGGAAAAGGAGGAGCAAGTCCATTGGTGGAAACCGCGTCACATGGTCAATCCAAGATGGCCACGCCCATGGACCCACGTGTGAGACGCCGGGCTGGAGACTGAGGAGAAGATACAGGCGCCGTCAGGAGACAGGGAGAGAGATCGCCTGCAGGAACAGGCCGGCGGGACAGCAGACCACCATGCCGCAGCGCTCTGAGATTCTGGGGTCTCTGTGGTGAATTGTGACAGGTGTTTTTGGATTTTCTTTATTATCTTTTATGAAAGTCGTGTGTAGAGAGACCTAAATCTGGTTATGTGGGAGTTGCAGGGGTAATATTATAGACAAAGAAGTGAAGTCCACGGCCGTAGCTATATAGTGTGAAAAGAATTTGCAGATATCTGATACACAAGATAATATTGATGTGAAGGTGCTGATCTGATAACAACAGACAGATAGCACAGCATAGGTGTTAATCTGATAACGAAGACAGGTAACACGGGGTAGGTTTTTCAGGGGTTTTCATTTTGACAGATGTGTCACAATTTTTTTAAGGGAAAAAAAGGTTAATCTTACTGAAGCCCTTGATGTGGTAAAGCAGAAGTTTTTGAGATTGCAGGCTTTCCACACATCATTGGGGTAGTGGATGGCACTCACATAGCACTTCAGCCCCCTGCATGCAGGGAACAAATCTATACGAACCGTAAACATTTCCATACACTAAATGTAATGGTGCTGTGATGCCTCCCTCCAGATCCTCTCCCTGAATGCGAAATTTCCAGGCTGCAGCCATGAAGCGTACGTGATCCAGCATTCAGGGATTTGGCCAAAATTAAGCACACTGCAAGCTGGTGATGCGTGGCTTCTTCGTAAGTATAAATCCAGTATGTAGCTATAGTAATAGTGTAAACATGTTTTTATTGACAATTTATGGATCTTTTGGTGTCCCATTTCATCAGGTGACAGTGGATATCCTTGCACGCCCTGGCTGCTGACTCCTTATTTGAATCCCACACCAGGAACACAAACTCAATATAATGCCACGTTTACTGCCACCAGGCAGGTGGTGGAGCCCTGTATCGGCCTTTTAAAGGGCCGGTTCCGGTGTCTCCATCACTCTGGTGGTGTACTCATGTACTCGCCGGATATGGTTTCTCGCATTGTGGTCCTGTGTGGGATTTTACACAACATTGCAATAAGGAGTCGAGTACCCATGCAGCCAGAGGATGCCTTGCCAGAGGATGGCCTCCCGGAGGCAGGTGTTGTGATGCTGTTGGGGGGAGCCAGACTCAATTCTGTGGTTTCAAGATTTTTTAGGTAATAATTTTTAACTTTATTTTTAATTTTACAGTTAGAGCAAATGTATTTTAAGGTGAACCTAATTTTTTTTTTTGCTCAAAAATCACAACACTTTCCAAAACTGCAAAACTAATGGAACCCATTGGCAATACCCTGTACTGTTTTTGGACAACTAACATAATTTTTCCGGATATACCACCACATGTTTAGCTCATTTTGATTATTTTTTTTTATTTTGTCTGTTTGATTTTTGCTTTTGTTGTTTATGCCTGACTAAGCAAGATATTTTATATTTGAAAACCCCGAGGCCATTTTTTTTGTGTGATTCTGTGATGAAATGCATTTTACAATTAAAAGCATGTTGGCAACATGTTTGTTATTTAATAAATGTTTTACCAAAAAAAAAGGTTTGGTGTAAATGTATTTTGAAACCCATTTTGAGGTGGATAATGTAGGGCAACCCCAAACAAAAAACAAAAATAACATTACTGCAAATGTTCTTAAGGTTTACATAAACATTTTTGTATTAGTTACACTATGGCAAGGCACCCAGCTTTGTTCACAAAGTATTTGAAATGCAGAACTACACCATTTAATTTTATGAAAAAAGAGGACAAATGTTTTTTGAACAAAAACTTTACTGGAAATATCAAAATTTTTAAAGGTACAAAGAGAAAAAAAAACTAAAGACACTCCAGACTCCCCACAATCCGCTGTAGGCAGCAGTAGGCCTCCAAAAGATGGCCACTTGTTCTAGTTAGCTCCTCACAAATTCCCACAAGTATGTTGGTTAGATCTGTGGACAGAAAAATGTATTTGTAGGTTAAAAACATCTAAAAAAATGACCCACATTTTAACATTAAACATTATTCAATGTCCCAAACAGTGGGTAGACACAATGATGTTAGGGTGTGTTCTAAAGTTTACTCCACACAGCATTATTATTATGTAGAAACTTTTATGGTATAAAAACACTTTGAAACCCTAACTATGCGGCATAATCAAAAATACCCTAGGATGATTTATAAACAACTGGGAGGTGTATTCTTAAGTCATGATGGCCATATCCTTAAAACACACTGCACAGATTCACTTCTAGAATGTTCTTGATAATCCAAAACTACAATGTGTTTGTTTGCTATGGCTAACATCACTTTTCCTAATGAAGTTACATCTTAGTACATTTTAGACACAGTGTACACAACATTAACAAGTTTAGTCTGGTTCCTATCACCTTCCCAAGTTCTGTGACATGTTTTATTTAAATCTAAAATACAAATACAAATGTAATCAATTTTTACACCAAATAAAAAGCATTTTGTAAACCCCAAAAGGCATACATTTTTGGCAACCCCCCCCAAAAAAGGGCCCAGGCACATAACATAAGCACAAAATATTGAGTAACAGGATTACTTTGCAATGATTATGACACCCATACTGTAAAAATGAAAACACACAGCCAAAATATTTAAAAAAAAAACATGGATAACAACAACACTCCACAAAAAAAAAAAAATACATAATATTAAAAAACACATACCATCAGAGCGTGGCAACGAAGCACCCGATGGAGATGGTGCTGGAGATGGAGATGGTGCTGGAGATGCAGATGGGGAGAAAGTTGGAGTTGGTGGAATGGTGGGAGGGGAAATTGAGTTGAAACAATCCAAGGGAGGGGATATTTGGGTTGAGGACTCGGGTACGGGAGTGGTGATTTGGGATGAGTGGGCAGGGGAGGGAGGAATACTAGGGGAGTTTTGGAAGAGGGAGGGAGGGTTACTGGGGGGAGTATGGTGGTGGGGAGGGAGGGCTGGGTTGAGTGGATGGGGAAGGTGAGGGGGAGGGCTGCAGGTTGGGACCTGCATTGCGGCCAAATCTGCGGGCCCTTCTCTGTCTCCGCTGTGTTTCTAAAATTGAAAGATATTAAAAAAATCTAAGTTTAGTTTTCACTTTCGGCTACACAATACATGTACACTTTACACATTCAGGACAATAGTGACAACAAACAGGAGGGTTTGTTTACATTTAAGAAAAGAAACAGACATTTTTAACAGTCCACTAATTTTAACATTTATACAAACGCATACTTATGTCTGCGTAATCGCGCCCGCAAATTAGCCACAAGGACTGGTGACTGGCGGTGCAAATCTGATCAGCGCCTCTCTAGTTGCGCTATATTGCGCCGAAATCCAGAACGGCGAAGGGCTCTCCTCACCTCCGCATAGGCTGCACACTTTAAGTGATTGGAAATGGGAGGCTGGGCGTTTGTAAGCCGCCTGTCCAAAATGTTCACCAGGATGCTCAATTCCCAACGGGTAAAGGCCGTGGCTCTCATGATGGCAATGGACGATTTTACAGAAAGCATGAAATATATATGGGCTACTATTGGACAATCCTTTAATCATGTGACCCGAAAAATAAGGTCAATTTTGATTGGTTAAAACACGCAGTGTGCAATTGCAAACATAAGAGTGCAAATGCATTTTTAAAGTTAACACAATTAGCAACAGTACATTCACAGATAATAAACATTACTTTGTTTTGGAATTTAAAAAAAAAAAGAGAACGGGGAAAACCCCCACAAAAAAAACAATACAGTTTATTGACACATTAAAAAAAACTGAATAAAAAGAACAGCAAGAGTTAAACACTCTTAATTAGATAATTGACAACAAGCTAATAACAAGCTGTTCGATAGTCCATGTAAACATGACATGTGACCATCAATACAACACATACGGCCGCAACCATCACAACATAATTTGCATACAGCGACTGACAGCGACTGACTATGACTGTTTCGTTCGTTCGATCAGATCAGTCGGTAGCTAGAGGAGGTGCAGTGCTAACGAATGGGCGTCACTTTGTTTACGATTGACCAGCCGTACGATCGGATTTTGCGGCCGTAGCCCGTACGCGGCCGCTACGACCGACTCTGAATGAGGTCCTGAGTCTTTTTTACACCCCTATGGGGTAAGATTCACAATTCTTTAAAATAATCTGCTAGAAATTATAAAAAATTTGCTGACAGGAGACGTTTGGCTGTTCCACTGCTGAGAGTTGGGGACAGGGTTTGGTTATCCTCTAGAAACATTCGACTGAGAGTACCATCTATGAAATTCGCTCCTCGCTTCATTGGCCCTTATTGTGTCCTCAAAGTGATTAACCCAATGGTTTATAAGTTGGTATTTCCTCCTCAAATGAAGATTTCTAATACAATCCACATTTCTCTTCTACAATCTCTGGTGCTTAACCGCTTTCAAACTTCTTCCCCCAAGTTGCCTCAAGTAAGAACATTACAAAGTACTGAATTTGAGGTGGAGAAGATTCAGGACTCCCAGCACAGATTTAATACCCTCCAATATCTCATTGATTGGAAAGGCTATGGGCCCGAAGCAAGAGCTTGGATCAAAACTTCCGATGTACACGCTCCGCTATTAATCCGGAACTTCCATAGGAGATTTCCAGATAAGCCTGATGGGTGTTCGGTGCCCACCCTGAAAGGGGGGAGTACTATCTGGGTTCAGCCGGGGATCGGCACTCCCTTACCATCCCACCGGCTTCCTCTGACATCCCGGGCGGTCGAGCGGCTGGCGCGGCGTCGGGGGAGAAGCTGAGTATTCTCCCCGCATGCAGAAAACTGCGGGCGGTCCGGTGTCGGGTTCCTGACATGGGCGCCACCATGACAGTTTGCCCATGTGACAGTATCTCCGTTCCAGGATAGGTGAGTAGTCAGCTGATGCTGTGCACCTATATAAGGGTTCCCCTGGGCATATATTCGGCTCACAGGCTACAGGAAGTTGCCTGAACAACATTTGTCTCCTAGTGCCTAATAGTTGAGTTCCTGGTCCAGGTTCCATCACTCTATTGTGTCAGCAGCAGTGTGTTACCATCTCTACCTGTGTGCCTAACGTCTCTGGTGATTCTCCGTGCAGCAGTGTGTTTAGCATCTCTACCTGTGTGCCTAACATCTCTGGTGATTCTCCGTGCAGCAGTGTGTTTACCATCTCTACCTGTGTGACTAACGTCTCTGGTGATTCTCCATGCAGCAGTGTGTTATCTCCACCTGTGTGCCCAAACGTCTCTGGTGATTCTCCATGCAGCAGTGTGTTACCATCTTCACCTGTGTGGCTGAACGTCTCTGGTGATTCACCGTGCAGCAGTTCTTACCACTCTGGCCTGTGTCTCCACACCTCCAGTGACCTCCCGTGCAATCGTGAGTTTACACCTCTGCCTGTGTGCCAAACATTCCTAGTGATCTCCGTGCCTGAGTACACAATTACCAGTGTGCTTCCTATACTACAAGTGTCCTAACATATTTTTGGAAAGTATTATTAAGTGCCTTGTTCTAGGCATATCCTCTCAGGGCCATTGTTATCTGTGTCTCCATTCCCAGGGGCTTGGGTACCTGGTCAAAGGACCGCGACCTGCTTACAGGGTACAGCTAAGCCCAAATCCCGCTTGGAGGGGTCACTGGCGAACACCACCCTATAGGTTAGCACCTTTGCCCAGGTCTCGCCAACACCCAAGATCTGTGGATGAGGAGAACATATATCCAGGCCCCTTGTCTCCACTTCTTCCCACAACTAAGGCTCACAGTTTCCCATACTTCTGCTACAGATGTGACAGGGGGGAGTGATCACACTGATTGTGCCCCCCCTGGCTTTGCACCAGGCTGAGGAGCCCACAACGCCCCCTTCCCGCTGCTACACGGCGCTGCAAAAGTTTTTTCTTTTTTCTTCTTTTTTCTTCTTTGAGGGGGCATGGTCATGCCTCCCGTGATTAGGCCATGCCCCCTCTTTACCGGGGCCCGGCGGGGCTCTCAACAGCCCTGGGTGTGGGCAGGAGTGTGGTGTTGGGGAGGGTGCTTATGGTGTCACCTCCTTGGAGGGTGACACCTGGTGTGCCTGCACCCTCCACACCCCCCTTGTGATGCCACTGGTATGTAGTCACCATGTCATTCAGGGAATGTTGTGTTAATGTCTATCCCATTGCACTCAAATCAAACAACACTTCACTCACTATGTGTAACTCACACACTTGAATTTTATAATGTCACAGGTTCCCTACATTTAAAATTAACAAGGTATCCAAGGTATGATCAAGAGAACATCATATGTATTAACAAAACTATACAGAAGCTGAAGGTACTTATTTGGGTACCAGTATTTGTAACACAATCTTACAAAGAGACCTTTCAGAATTAAACTTGTTTGGGGATCTTTTAGAAATGATTAATACACAAAACCTAATAATGAAGAATGCGTGAGTTCATTAATAAAGTGTAATGACAGAAGGAATGTAGGGGTACAATAAAACATGGTTATCGTATTGCAGAATGTGACAAGCAAGAAGAAAGCGTGGATGAAAAGGGTGCCTGCCCATTGTAATGTTCCTTATAATTCTTTTCTAACACATTGTCTAATAAACCATGACACTACCACAGGGGTTATATTATGATTATGGACATAAGGCTTATAAATGGTTAAGGATAAATTCTTTTGGAATATGTCTTATACAAACATTGCTACCTGATGCAAAGGTAATGCAACATAAAGATCTAAAAGAAACATATGAAATAATTACTGTGTAAGAACGAAAAAAAAAAATAGAGATACAAATGGTTTATGAGAAGTACAAGCACCTCTTTACACTGTCCCAAGGTTATAAGATTGGTTTGGGATTTGGTAACATAATAACATTTGGTACATGGGGAATAACTGGAAATCAAAGAATGATATAGGAATTAAGAGAATTAATAAACAATATCACAGACATTGTGGTAAGAGAGCCTCAAGCAATAAAACACTGAATTAATGCAGCACATATTATTTTACAGCTGCAACTTCAAGATACTGGGTTACTTTGCAAACAGTATAAAGTGTTGTACATACATCACAAATGTTTCCTGATGCTGAAAAATAATAAAAGAAGGGTTGATTTGAATTAATTGGGAGATTTAATCAAAATGAATTTGCTGAACAATTAAACGTGATGGTGTGATTCCCGACAGCTGGTTCACCTGGTTGAGCCCCAGTACATGACAGAATTATAGTATAAATCTCCCTAGAGAAAGAGGGAGGGGGGAAAGCAGTTGGAGAATAGAGGAGAGAGCACAGGACGAGGTTCGGGGGTATCGGTGCTGTTATGTATATATGAAGCATTGGTTGGCTGCTATTCTGCACTGGGTGTCACAAATGTATTTTACAAGTATTCCCTACTGCTGCTGGTATAATCTATGTTTTTGTTGTAAGTCTGCACTGGCAAAATACATGTTTAATTAAGCTGTCTTTAAGTAAAAGCATTGTCATTTATTTTAGAATCTAGAACTCATTTTAGTTTACCATCTTTTAACATTACTTGGATAATTAGGTGGTTTATCTTATCATTTTCATTTCATTATTATATATTTTATTGTATTACCATTTTCTGTTTATTGTACATTATTAATATTTTGGACTTTATTATTAATTATTATTATTATTTTTTATTTTTTTTAAAGATTCTTTTAATATATTCAAAATATTTTTATTATTATAATTTTTATAAATTGTTTGTTTTTGGTTATTATACTTTTTTATATAAATGAAACATTGATTATTCCACCCAACATATTTATATTATTATTTATTATTTTTATATGCTTTACAGTAACTGTCTTGATGCATTGACATGGGACAAATTATCCTCTACAATTAAACTAGCAATACTCTTTGCTTTAAACAATTCAATCTTTATTGATCACAAAAATATCTGAGCTGCATATCACATGATCAAATTGGATCATATGAGCGTCCCTGATCGAACAGTGCTATGGAGCCCTCTGACGTGGGTTTGTTTACTCCTTGACCATTGGCGGTGGCTGTATCACACGACGTGTTTGTCATATGATCGGGAGAGCGCCGGTGAATAACACCAAGATCATTGTGAATAGGTATGCTAATTCCTAACGTGGGTCTGTTGACTTCCTTTTCATTGGCGGCAGCCATACCACATGACATGTATTTGTCATGTGATCGGGAGAAAGCCAGTGAAAAACATTAAAATCACCATTGAATGGGTATGTTAAGTTTTAAAACCTTACTACTGTTCCTTTTTGTACATATGTATTCTCTTTTAGTTGGGACTGAAGGTGCCTACACACTTGGCGATATTTTACATGATATGCCAGATTCCGATGCATCTTGATGACAAATCGTGTAAAATATGGCCAAATTGTGAGTGTCTACTCATGATCACAATGCCGATGCGTGTACCCGCAGGTCGTACATCGCATCTTCAGATCTGCCGATCTAGTACATGATGTGGTGCAGATCGTGAGTACTTTTTTACTCTATCGCATGATCTATCATACATCCCGTAAATTGACTGACAGATCCCTGTACATGCCCAATCACCATCTTGTGCAGCATCGTGATTTGACGGAGAAGGAAGGACACCCAAGTCTGGACTTATTTGTTTTGGTGAGTATTGCTGCTGCATTGATGCACCACCACTGTCCACCAATGTGAGCCACCCACTGTACACCTATAAATGCATGTATTTTCTTTTTTTTATTATTGTTGCCTGTACTATCAAAAAATTTTATCATTTCCCAATAGGTGCTGCTGTATGGTATACGGTGGTGATGTCACTGATTGTACAAGGTCACTACACACATGGCGCAAGTACAGATTGATGGAAGCCGGGGCCACAATCTGTACTTGTGCCATGTGTGTATTGACCTGTTCAATCTGGCATCTGACCCACCATATAGCATACAGCAGCTTAGCTATTGGGACTGATAAAATATGGTGATAATGCTGTTTTCTACATTTTATATGCATCAGTTTATTACTGTGCAGTGTTGTTGGCACAGTGTTGTTAATACAACCTTATTGGCTGACAATATTGTTGTTTAAAGAGTTAAATAAAAAAAAGAGTAGTGTGTTTTTCTTTCTTACCTTGCAGTACTGGTACTGCAGCACTTTAACAATAGCCTTGCAGTTCTCTGGGATTATGATGCCCAAGGACTGAGCGTCCCAAACTTCAGGTCTTCCAGTAGCCAGGTACCTCAGGGTAGCCACCAGCTTCTCCTTAGCAGGGATTGCCCTCCACAGCCTTGTGCCTACGGATGTGGGAGGGTCACCATACTAAACAGCTCCTGGAAGGTGGCATCATCCATACACAGGTAGTTGCAGTAGTCGTCCGGGTTGTGCTCCTTGATCTCCATCAGCAGGGACATGTGAGAGCAAGTATCCCTATGCAGCAACCACTCCTTGGTCCAACATGCTCTCCTCCTTTGCTTGTCCCTCTTCTTCATCACCTTAACCCCAGCATAGGCGACCAACACTCTATACCGATAGGGATCCATCAGCACAGAATTCAGGAACAGGATAGAATGCAGGTAGTACACACTTGCAGGTAGAACACACTTTGTAAAAGGCAAGCCAAATACAAAGCAGAGCACAGTAGCAATGTAAAGGGTTCAGCAGGTATACACCTACCCTCTCTAGTAGCTGAGCAGAATGTGCACAGAGTTAAAATGGCGCCTGCTTTTTATACCCCCTAGCTAGCCCAGCCCATTATTTAAATTTCCAACCAATCATGAAGATCCTCGTGTGTTGTTTGGTAAGCTCACGATTTATCATGCATGATCTCACGATTTGAACATCCGACATGATGCATGATAGATCGTTAGATTTGTGTATCAAATTGTCAGCTTTTCAGACCAAATTGTGACCACAACTGGCGAGGTAGCTCCCGGGGAGAGTTCAAGGGAAATCGTACACAATGTCGGATCGTGAGCACATCGCCAGTTGTGTAGGCACCTTTAGTAATATTGCCTCATCTATCAGCCTGTTAGCTGATAATTTCTTGATGGACGGTTTTATTAATTTCTGACACATGTGTGTATAATTTTTTAATTACTACATGGGTATATTAAGGAGGTACTTTTGACTCAGAACCACATACTCCTGAGGAAGCTGAGTGTCCATTGCTCAGCGAAACGCGTTGAGCCCTTTTTGACACACAGGGCCTGATTCAGACCCATAGCTCGTTCCCAGCATATGCAAATTTGGCTAAGTGACATCAAGGCAGGCAATCGCACTCCAAGGCATAAGCATGCCCGCTATGTCTTGGCGTGCGATCGCGGTGTGTGTATAGCAGACGCCCACTAGGCTGTCTTAAGACACCCACTTGTGCTCGTCATCTCCAGGAAGTGCATACAACCATCGGTACATCGGGTTCCATCGGAAGTGAATGCAGCGCTTGAGGTTGACTATACCCTACCGCAAGCACTGCAAGCACTTCAGTGTATAATTCAACCAGGTGACGTGTACTATGATGCTGCCTATTAATTATGCATGCCTCTGAAATGAAATTAAGATGCTCAGGCATGCCTGTGTTCGCACCTCCACTCCCCCTTTTCCAGGGCCAGATTAACAATGGGGCTGATGGAGCTACAGCTCCAGGTCCACTATCAGAATAGGCCCATAGCAGCAGCTGCTGTAGATAGGATTTTTTCTCCTTCTACAGCAGCCTGCCAGTGGTCGGCTGAGCCCCACCTGGCCGCAGCTCGGGAAAGCCGCGGCGGCCATTTTCCGGTGTTCTGAGCATCGCAGACACCCGAGGTGGGACCACTGACAGGTAAGTCTAAAATAATATGGGTGCAGTGTGTGCGGTGTGGGGCCCCCCTGGACTCGGGGGGCCCATGTGCCCCACACACACTGCACCCATTATAGATACACCACTGGTGCATGCGCATTGTGATGCATATGCATGTGCACATTGCAAAACATCGCTCTGAGCGATCGCTTGCTAGCGAGCAGGTCTGAATCAGGACCACTATCCGGACTCCTGGAATCTTTTGAACTCCCTGGGCCTGATTCAGACCCGCTCGCAAGCGCTATGCCGTCGCTACGGGTCGTAAACCATTGCTCCAGGTCTCGTACCAAAGGGGGAATGCTGTCGATGTTGAGTGACAGCACCGTGCTGTCAATGTTGAGTGACAGCACCCCCCCTTTGGTGTTCAGGCCGGGGGAGTGGCTGCCCAAACGGAGGCATGCCGTTTGGGGCTGGCCCCACTGACCTCACGAGTGATGTCAGTGGGAGAGATTTCGGCTCTGTGAGAGACGAAATCTCCCTGGGGCTTGCGGCAATGAGACCCTACCACAAGGGTCTCGTCGCAAGCCCGATGGTCGTGATGGTCTTGACCATCACGACCATCTTCCTGGCCGCTCGCTATAGCTGTGGGTGGTCACCCACAGCTATGCGAGCGGCCAGGAGGCCGCTCTAAAAAACAAGAAGGCCGGCCCTGATTCAGAGAGAGCGCTCTGTCAGAGCGTCCGGCTCTGAATCAGGGCCTCTGTTCCCTCTTCTGATCACCTATTGCAGCATTGGATTACTCCTTTTGGATTGTGCTTCAGCCCTCCTTGTGGATTCGCTGGATGCCAGTGGATTTCCGTTAATGCTACAGTACCTCAGTTTGGTAAAGTTGCTGCTGCTAAAAAACTTCCAATTTGGGGACATAAAAGGAGAGAATTTTCATTTTCAACACATCAATTATTTCAGGAGCGGATTTGTGTCTCTTACTCATTTTTATTTATATTTTATTATATTATGTTTCTATTGATATGTGTCTTCTATGTCAGAATTATCTGTATATGACATGACAGATTATAGATTTTAGATGAGTTAATAAATATCTGTACATTGATTTTAAAACTGTCCATCATCTTTCAGTTATATCTTAGCGCTGGTTATACACCTTTCTCTATTCTTGATTCTTGCTGGGATTGACAACAGCTGCTTTATCCAGCTGCTTTCCTATTTTCTAGTAAGGAATCCCAAGGGACTGCTTAGCGCCAGGTGACCCGCCGACAGTTACATTGAGAGAACATTTTCTGGCGGAACCTGATCTCCGCCAAAAAATGTCCAAGCGCTGGGCTGTCTGACTCCCGGCAAGCTGTCATGTGATGACAGCTGCCAGCTCTAGGGCAGCACACGCCTACATCTGGGGGTCCGGACCGTGACACATGCGGAGGAGTGAGCTACTGCCAGTGTCTGCTAAGGTACGTTGTATCATGTGTTGCTGGCGTTGCACCAGTGGCGTAACTAGGGCAGGGCGAGCGGGGTGCTTGCCCTGGGCGCTGTGGGACCGGCGGCGCAGGGGGGCGCCGCCGGCCACGGTCCGGCCCGCCCTAGTTAGCCACCAGTGTAGCGCCGACCGCAATGAGTGCGGTCAGCGCTACACATTTACACAGGACCGGCGCTAGGCTTCCAGCGCCGGTCCTGTGCTGCACACCTGGGCCTGTTCCCTCCCCCTGAGCGCTTGCCCAATAGCACCAGGAGGCGGGCTCAGGCTGTGCATAACACAGCCAATGAGAGTCAGATAGACTCTCATTGACTGCTGCAGCACCCACTGCAAGAGCCGGACTTCCGTCCGGCTCCTGCAGTTGGTAATGGGACAGACGTCATGACGTCAGTCCCATTATGCTGAGCGTGCCAGCCCGGGAGGACTTGCGGGTGGCGGCGGCGGGAGTGGCGTCGCGGACTGGAGGAGCAGCAGCAGCAGCGTGGATTCAGGTAAGTAAGTTTTTATATATGTATTTTTAAAAACCTGTCAGCACTACTGGGGGCACAATGGGGGTGGCTGCCACTGGAGGGACCTCTGCTGGGGTGGGGGCACAACGGGGGGGTGGCTACTACTGGGGGCACCATTATTAGGAGGACCTCTACTGGGGGGCTATTACTGGGGGCACCATTATTGGGAGGACCTCTACTGGGGGGGGCTATTACTGGGGGCACCATTATTGGGAGGACCTCTACTGGGGGGGCTATTACTGGGGGCACCATTATTAGGAGGACCTCTACTGGGGGGGGCTATTACTGGGGGCACCATTATTGGGAGGACCTCTACTGGGGGGGGCTATTACTGGGGGCACCATTATTGGGAGGACCTCTACTGGGGGGGGCTATTACTGGGGGCACCATTATTGGGAGGACCTCTACTGGGGGGGATATTACTGGGGGCACCATTATTAGGAGGACCTCTACTGGGGGGGCTATTACTGGGGGCACCATTATTAGGAGGACCTCTACTGGGGGGGCTATTACTGGGGGCACCATTATTGGGAGGACCTCTACTGGGGGGCTATTACTTGGGGCACCATTATTGGGAGGACCTCTACTGGGGGGGATATTACTGGGGGCACCATTATTAGGAGGACCTCTACTGGGGGGGGCTATTACTGGGGGCACCATTATTAGGAGGACCTCTACTGGGGGGGCTATTACTGGGGGCACCATTATTGGGAGGACCTCTACTGGGGGGGCTATTACAGGGGGCACTTAATCGGGAGGGGGAACCTCTGCTGGGGACCACTACTTGGGGGGGGAACTACTGCTGGGGGCATTATAAAAGGGGCCTACTGCTAGGGGCACTGCACTGGGGGGACCACAACTGGGGTCAATAACAGGAAGGACCACTGGATAGGGGGGGTCACTACTGGGAGCCTGCATCAGGGGGACCACTACTGGGGGCACTGCATGGGAGGGGGAGAACTACTGCTGGGGGCACTATATAAGAAGCTTACTGCTAGGGGCACTGCGGGGACCACTACAGGGGGCACTAGATAGGGGGTATCACTACTGGGTGCCTGCATAAGGGGGACCACTACTGGGAAACCTGCATGGGGGGGACTATTGCTGGGGGCACTATATAAAGGGCACTGCTAGGGGGGGGCTACTACTGGGGGCACTATATAAAGGGCACTGCATAAGGGGATACCACTACTTGGTGCACTGCATTGTGGGGACTGCTACTGGGGGCACTGCATAAGGGGGAACACTACATAGGGCACTGCATTTGGGGGGACCACTACTGGGGGGACTGAGTAAGGGGAACTAATTGGGGGCTGTATAAGGGGGACCACTACTGGGGATACTGTATAAGGGGCACTACTATGGGCCTGTAAAAGAGGGACCACAACTGCATACTGGGGGTACTGTATAAGGGGTACTACTGGGGTTAAGGTGCATATGGATAGGAAGGTTCAGCGTGAAAATAAAGGGGTGTGTCATGTTGACACGCCCCATTTTTAAGTGACCACGCCCATTTTTTTATGCGCGCGCACATATCAGAATGTTGGGGGGGCCTCCGTTTTCAAATTTGCCCTGGGCTCCAAATACCCTAGTTACACCACTGCATTGCACCTATGTGCGGTAGACTCCAGGGTGTTTAGGGGAAAGGGAGAAGAGGGAAGGGGGGCAGTAGACTCCGTGTGGACAAGAGGGGGGTGTCTATGTAGGCTCTGTGTGGCAAGGGGGAAGGAGCTATCTAGGCTGCTTGTGGCTTGAAGGGGACCCCACAATTTAGTTGCCCTGGGGCACCCACGTGCCTTAATCCGCCTCTGCACAATAAAGATGAATCTCAATTATTTTTGCCATGTTTGCCTTTCTTTGATATCTCCATTAAGTGTCACGTTATATGTAATTTTGAACTATGTGAAATCACTTAAAAATTTCTGTTGTATTCAGTTTCATTTAGAAAGTGTTTGTCTGCTTTAGCATCTAATTCGTAAATGCATGGAGTATAGGGAGTGATGTTCTAAAGTATACAGTCCCTGTAAGGCATAGAATGCAAATACTGTATATGTAGGGATTAAGGGCCTGATTCAGACCCGCTTGCAAGCGGGTCGATGGTGGGGCATTGCGCACGCGCGGGTTGTGCAATGCGCATGCGCAAGCCCCGGAGCTAGAGATAAATTCTCTCGGTCCGGGGCTCGCTACAAATGGGGCGGCTGTCGATGTTGATCAACAGCTCGCCCCGTTTTGTAAGCGGGGTGGGGGGGTGGCTGGACAAACGGAGGCATTCCTGAAGGAACGCCTGCCATTGTGGGCGGCCCTACTGACATCATGAGTGATGTCAGTAGTGAGCTTCCGGCTCTATTAGAGCCGGAAGCTCATTGGGGCTTGCGGCAGACAAGACCCTACCACAAGGGTCTCGTCGCAAGCCCGATGGTCGCAATGGTCGCTTTAGCGAGCGGCCAGGAGGCCGGGTTATTTAAAACAAAGTGGCTGCCCTGATTCAGAGCGAGCACTCGCTTTTTGCGAGGAGCTCTGAATCAGGGCCTAAGTTTATCAAGCACAGACATCAGGCCACATCAGTCTGGTTAAGTACTATGATAGTTTGTCTAGTATACAGTATCTGATGTGAATCACTTTACAGTACACAGGGCAAGAAATGTGGTTATACAAATATAAGCCAGTCAGGCTGAGTCTTACTCAGCTGTCCGGCCACCCAGCCCGTCCATCATTGCGACCATCAACCACCGATTACAAACAGTATGTAGGAAGGACAATCAGACCACTACAAACCAGGATAAAAGAACACCTGAGAAACATTTCCAACAAGTCAGATAACCATAGCATCCCAATACACTTCCTCAAACAACACCACAATAACTCAGAAGGGCTACAATTCATAGGCATCAAACACATACAAAGAAATTGGAGAGGGGGAGACCACACAAAGGTCGTAAACAAAGAAGAACTCAAATGGATAGTAACACTGCAAACCCTTACCCCTAAGGGCCTAAACATCGACAACGAAATCAAGTCAGTCATCACTAAGTAACCACAACCAGCTCCCCCGCCATTCACCCACCTTAACAAATCCATACCCCATCCTCACTCGCCCCCTTCCACCATTAACAGTCTACACACACCACACCATCCCTGCCACCCAGACCACATAGACACACCCACCCCAGACCCACATGCCCAACCATTACATCCCACCACACCACCAGTCCCATACAACAGCACCCACACATCAACCCACATATATTAGTTCAACTAGCCACATACCACACACCGCCACCCTCAGACCACAATCACCCACCACCCCACAAAACCCTTCCCAGTGCACCAACACCCCAGCCAACATGCCACAATTTATCAGGAACCCATCTCCCCCTCACCCCACCCTCCAACACACCACTCCACACCCCATCCAGCCAGCAAAGTTTCTCCATACACTCCATGATACCAGCCGGAGCATACAACACCCGCATACACCCCCATCCCAACTCCAGCACTGACACACATTCACATACGACATCTCCCAGCCCTCCCCACACCTACACTGTCAACAACCCCCCCAACCCCTCCCACCAACGCATCACAACTGCACACGGGATGATCATTGGCCGCCCTCTACCACACACCCACCCACCCAGATAAAACACAAGCACTTCACTCCAACCAGTAACCTCCTTGAAGAAGGCATAAAAGCTGAAACGTGTTGACGACCCACTTCAGACGAGGCCACCCACCCAGAGCCGGATCAGCAATCCCTTACCTCCGGATCCAGAGCCTACTACCTACATCCTCACACGCGCCTTGCCACAGCCGCACAAGAGCCCACCCGGTTCCAGGGAGCCACCAGCACCATAGCGAGCGGCATCCCCGCCCTAGGACCACAGCTCTCCTAACAACCCAGCGCCATCCCGACGCCCACTGTTCCACCTACCCGGTACCTCCGGCGTGGTGCCTCCGTGCCCGCTGCCATCAGCAGCATTAGAACTGTCTGCCTGCCAGCAGACTCAGTGCGTTCACACATACCCACACGTGGCTATCACCATGAGCCGCGACCACAGCTCACGCTCCTGCATCAACAGCAAGCCGCTCAGCTCACCACAACTCTGCATCAGGTGCAGCTGCCACACTGTTCCAGACACCACCAGTCTGGACCTAAGACCAATGTGCACCAATGGTCATCTTCGCACCAGGAGCCACCGCAAGCAACTCACCCAATACGAGCAGCAACCACCATCTCAAAACTACCAGCATTCAACCAACCATAAGAGACTTGACCACAGCCACCCTCTACACCCCTATCGCAGTGCCAAACCAGAGGAACCCTACCGGTAGGTAAGTTGCAAACGAGCGGGATGCCGCCTTCCTACTCACACCCCCAGAGACTTCAACCACCCCATTTGACCCTACATTCCATCATCAGTCTCTCATTCATACACACACCACACCATACATACACAGTAACCACCCCACCCCGCACCACAAGAGAGTGCACCTAACCCATTATTTATAATCAACCACCGCTCATCGCGATGGTGATCCCAGCACTGCAACCTTTATTGCAGTGCTGGGATCATAAATGCAGCAGGTGGTGTCATACACCTCCTGCTGCATTTGCATTACGGCCTGCGTTCAGCTTTGCAATTGCGTTTCTTGCTGAATCAGGGCCTTTGTTGTCTATGGATCATATCAGGTTGCATGCAGCCAGTTTTGGTCACCTGCCCTTTAAAATGCTCTACACTCATCAAGAGGGTGGTTCCAGGGCCTTAACAGAGTGGCAGTATGCACTGTGCCAGCCCCGTGTCACTGAGACTTCCGGCCCTAGGAAGTAAAGCATTGCCCAAAAAGTGGCCTAAGGATGCTCCAGGCAGCTTCACAGGCTGTAAAGTGCCTGCCAAGAATGTCCTTTTGACACTCCATGCAGCTCTACAGTAGTCCTACTGGCTGCAGGCTACCATCCCAGACAGGTTCAGACTGGGCAGTCAGGGAATCGGGTAATTCCTCGGTGGGCCCCAGTGCCGCTTTTTGTGTGGGAACAGGGCCTAGTAAGTCGCGAACGGAGGGGGGGGGGGGGGAGGAGGATGCAATCAGGACCTGATTACCAATGGGTGAGTGAAGCTCCAGAGCCTGGCACTCCGAAGCCCTGCCCATAGCCAATGAAGCTCCATCCACCAGCGAGTGGCTGAAGCTCCACCCACTTCCCAGGTAAACTAGGTTCTGACCATTTACCCCTGTGATGTCACGTGCAGACAACGGAGGAAGAGGCCCAGACTGCTGCAGGCGCTCACTGCACAAACACAGAGCAGAGGAGCCAGGTCCATCCATCACTGAGAGACCTATCCTCCCCCTGGGCAAGTAAGTGTAACTGGTGGTGTGAAAAATGTTTTAGTGTTATCTAAGGGGGTCGGTATGGGAGAGAGGTGGATTTGTTTTTATTTTTCTGAGGGATGCTGTGTTTTAATATTGTCTATGGTGGTGTATTAATGTTGCATGTGTGTGTCAGGGTGTAGTGTATTAATATTGTGTAAAGGATGTATTCATATTTGTGTTATATGTGAGTCATTTATGCTCTCTGTAGTATATCACGTTCACTGCGACACTCTGTATTATATTGTGGGCACTGCAACACTCATTATATGGTAGGTACTGCGGCACCAGTCACTGCGGCACTCTGTAAATGTATGGCAGAGACTGTGGCACTGTGTATTCTGTGCCGTTCACTGCGGCACTCTCTGTGTTACATGTCGGTCACTGCAACACTCTCTGCATTATATGGTGAGCACTACGACACTCTGCATTGGAATCTATATGTAATGCCGGTGGCTCATTAGCCACCAGATGAAATACCAATGCCAGTCTACATCCTGGCAGGGGCTGGTAAGTACCCTAACCCTCCCCTGTCGTGCACCAACCCTAACCTCCCCCTGGTGGTGCCTAACCATAACCGCACCTTCCCACACCCTAAACCTAACCCTCCCGGGGGAGTGCCTAACCATAACCTCCCCCCAGTGGTGCCTAACCCTCACCCCCCCTTCCCCTAGCCTAACACTAACTCTCCCCGGGGGGGCGCCTAACCCTAAGTCTCCCCGGGGGTGCCTAAACGGCTAACAGCTAGAAAGCCCCGCTTACCTTCATTTGGGATGCCGGTTGTCAGATTTTCGGCGTGGCGCTAAAGATAGGCATCAGGATTTCGACGCCAATCTTTAGTCCCAGGTCGGGCTTCCATTGTCGGGATTCCAATGCCCGGCATTCTGGCCGCCGGTAATTGAACTACATCCCCTCTGCATTATATGGTAGGTACAGCGGCACTCTCTACTATATGGTGGTAACTGCAGCACTCTCTGTATTATATGGCGATCACTGCTGCACTCTGTAAATATATGGCGGTCACTGTGGCACTCTCGAAAATATATGGCGGTCACCGTGGCACTCTTTATTACATGGCTGACACTGTAGCACTCTCTGTATTACATGGCAGTCACTGCAGCACTCACTGTATTACATGGCAGTCACTGCAGCTCTCCCTGCATTATATGGTGGAGACTGCGACACTCTCTGCTTTATATGGTTAGCACGGCAACATTCTGCATTATGTGCTGGGCACTGCAACACTCTCTGCATAATATAGTGAGCAATGCTGCATTATATGGTGGTTACTGCGGCACTCTCTGTATTATATGGCGGTCACTACAACTCTCTGTATTATATGACGGGCACTGAGACACTTTCTGCATTATATGATGGGCATTGAAACACTCTGCATTATATGATGGGCACTGTGGCACTCTCTGCATTAAATGGTGGGCACTGTGGCACTCTATTATGTATATGGTGGGCATTGTGACACTGCATTATATGGTGGGCACTGTGGCACAAAATGCAGCAGACCCTGGCATGTAACGGGACTAACAATGCATTTTTCTCTCACTGTACATACACCGTACATAGGGTCTGGAGCTTCACTAGCCCATTGGTAATCAGGCCCTGATGCAGGGGCTTATCTATAATGGGTGCAGGGTGAGTGGGACAAGGGGGCCCTGCACCACACACACTGCACCCATAGTATTACTTACTTCTCCAGAGTCCCATGTCGGTGTGGGGTCCGGCGACGTAGAAACGACTGGAAAATGGCCGCCGTGGCCATTTTCCCATCATTTGCGCATGCGCAGTACAGGGAAAATGGCCGCTGCAGCCTATTTCCTGGTGACCTGCACATACTCTATAGACGCTGGGCGCACTCTAGTGCCCAGAATCTATAACTCCGGCACTGGCCGCGCACAGCTCAGTGCACTGCCGTCTGCCAGACAGAGAGGAAAGGGCCCGTATCGGAGACTACACCTCTCTAGAAACGCCCCTGCCCTGATTGCAGGATAACCCCCCATTCGCGGCCCACTAAGCCCCGTCCTCTCACATACATTTTAAAATGCAGTTTGTTTACTTATGGTAAAGTGAGACATCGCGGAGGTGACCAATAAAAGGCAGCGGTACAGTATTTGAATCCAAAATGGCTTATTAATTTACCATTGGGAAGATAATAAATAGAGAAAATGCAGGGACCACTGATCCCTGGTGCACTTTTTCAACTGCAATAACTCAAAAACAAATTAATTTGGTTTTAAGATGACCTGGTCATGACCACATTCCACGTAATCTACTGCATCCCAGGTTATTATCAGTTGGCAGAGGATAATACATAGGACACACATTAATGCTGGTCTCACTATGAGCTGGTGTTAGGCTGCAATGACTGGTGCAGTAAAGTAAGATGTAACTGTACAAGCTAAAACAAAAATAATTTTAGAAAGAACCAAAATCAAACATATTACAGATCAAAATTTATAAGGCATTACCCTTAAAATATAACTTTTATTAAACATACTTTAATATATGTAATTGCTTACATGAAATATATGACACAGCAAAATATATAATTAAACAAATGTGAAAATAAAAATTTAATCAAAATGACACAAGCAACACAAATAAAATTGAAACCACATAAAATTGTTATCTGTATGAATATATGTTATCTATTTCAGAGATCGCTAATATGGACAAATGATTAGCATTGGGGGGTGCCACTGAATTCACAGCACCGTGTACAGAAGAACCCTTGTGACGAGGCAGCTGGAAGGTCAGTGATGTAGGTGCTCACATGACCCCAGAACCTGATTTGCTTGCCGGGTCAGCGCCCAGTGATGTCACAGCTGCATGGCATGGCTATGTGTTAGTCGGGCAGTGTGTGGTAGTGTGGGCAGAGGCTAAGCAGACATCGTGGGTTACACTGCAAGCAGCATGGCCACCTACGACAGACTTGCCCTAGGACAGGGGTGTATCTATAATGGGTGCAGGATGTGCGGGGCACATGGGTCCAGGGGTACCCACACCGCACACTCTGCACCCATAAGTAATTATACTTACCTCTCCTGCCGATTCCCGAAGTCCTGCTCCGCAGCGCCGGACCGGCATGTAGAGCAGCAAACACTCACTTGGAAAATGGCTGCGGCCATTTTCCCAGTGATCTGCGCATGCGCATGAAAGATGTCCCTGGGAAAGTAGGTGCGGGCACCTTTTTCCCGGAGACCCGCGCATGCGCTGTAGAGGTCAGTGCTGCTGAGCCGCCATCAGAGAGGAGGGGGCCCAAACGGAGGCTGTACACGGGCACCCTCTTCTCTTAAAATGCCTCTGCCCCAGGACCATTAGTTGTGAAATCGATCAGGGCTCAGGATCTACTCTGGTAACCCACACTTGCAGCTGCCGGTATTACATATTGTGACGTGTGTACACACGCGCCCTCCTCTTTTCCCCTGTTGGGAGTCCTTCTTAGGGAATTTATATCTAAAGGTGCCCATACACGGTGCGATTTGTATACGATGCGATCTCGCATACGATTTCCCTTAAATTCTTCCCTTGAAATTCTTTACGATTTGTGCCAACAAATGGTATGATTGAACAAACGAGCATACGATTAGATGTGTCGTAAAGCGATTGCAAATCATTTAAGATATATTGTATGCAACTAACAACCTCACAATGCATCTGCTAGAATCTCAATAGGGAAAGGCTTATCTAGGGGCTATAAAAGGCAGCATCCATTTTATATCTGGGCACACTCTGCTCTGTGACTTGTGAGGCTTGGTATTATACCCTGATGAACGCTGTACATTGCTATTGTGCTTTGCTTTGTTTTGGGCTTACCTTTAATAAAGTGTGTTCTATACTAAATTCATTTTGTGGTGATGGATTCCTATCGCTATAAGCTTCTGCTAGCCTATGGCTATCTGAAGCTGAAAGGTGATGGAGCTGAGGAGAGGAGGAGGATGATGTCCAGCTGGACCAAGGAGTGGCTGATGAGGAGGGAGACTCGCTCCCATATGCCCCTGTTGATAGAGATTAGGAGGAACAACCTGGTCGATTACCGCAACTACCTGCGTATGGATAATGCCACCTTCCAGGAGTTGCTGCGTCTGGTGACCCCTACTTCCAGAAACAGGACACCAGTATGAGGAGGGCCATCCCGGCTGAGGAGAGGCTTATTGCTACCCTGAGGTACCTGGCTACAGGAAGGTCCTTTGAAGACCTGACGTTTGGGACCCTAATTTCCCCCCAGGCTTTGGGATGCATAATCCCGGACACCTGTGATGCCATTGTCAATATCCTGAAGTTCCACTACTTTAAGGTAAGTAAAAACACTACACTTTTTTTTTCTGGTGAAAGAAAATGTTTGTTTTTTTTCACAGTGAGGGAAAAAACTCAACAAACATGACTGTAAATATCAATAAACAAATTTTTACTTAAAAGCAAAGCCAACATGGCTGCTTTTTAATGTTTACCAAAACCAATATGAGCCCGTATTCAATTTGGAGCGAAAAGCCGTTTTCACGTGTTTTTGGCGAAAACTTTTCGCCGGAAACAGGCGAAAACTTTTCGCCGTATTCGATTCTGACCTTTTGCCAAAAAAAACCCAGTTTGACCTTTCGCCTGGTCAGCTGTTCCCCATAGGAAATGATGAGATTTCGCCTGTTCGGTATTCAATTAAAAACAGGCGAAAAAGTATCGCCGATTTCTAAGTACTTTTCACCTGTTATTTTTCTCCACATGCAGTGGAGAAATCCAAAAAAAAACTATTTTTTTTTTTCATGTGTTAAACTTTAGTAATAGTATTTTGATATACTGAATAGTGTTTATTTTAATAAGATTTTTTTTTCTCAATGTAATAGGTGAAAAAGATTCGCCGCTGATTAGCAGGCGGATAGAAGTGCAGATTTGCGGTTTTGAGGTGCAAATGTCTGGAAACCACTGTGCACCCTTGGGACAGCCCCCTAAAGGGTAAATTTGTCATAACATTTTTTTAAAAATTACGATCACCCCAAAAAAGTACTTTTATTTTTGTGGCCCAAAAATACCAATTTGGGGGAGAATTATAAAAACTAGCAAAATAGGCTTCTGGGTGGTCCCCAAGTATGGGCCAGGTGTTTATGGGATTGCAGGTGTTTGCAACAGCTGTGTTTTTTATGTTTCTTAAAAGTACTTTTTAGCAACTTTAAAATATTCTAACACTCATTTTAAAGTACCCCTAATTTGCTGGGACTAGTTAGTTTCTACTAACAATAATAAATAATGCTATTCTTCACCACTTATGCAAAGTCACTAATAGGATTCAAATGAGAGAACTTAAGCACCCATAATATCTTTATTAGGGGTACTAGTACATTCCTATAGTGATTCCCTATGTTAGTGCAGCTTTTCGCGGGGTCCAGACTGATTTCCCCATTTCTGATATCATTTTTCGCCTGGTCTGAATTTGCCAGATGCCGTTTTTGCGTCCTTTGCAATTGAATAAGGGGAAAAGTGGGGGCGCAGGCGATACTTTCTCGTCTACATAAAACACATGATGTAGGCGAAAAGTGCAGCTGGTGAAATTTTTTTGTGGTATTTGAATACCACACCAAATAATATATACGGTATGTATGGATATATATGTGTTTGTGTATGTGTCTATATATATCTATATTTACCATTGTGTATATAAGTATATGTGTTTGTGGTTTTTACAAGAAATGTGGAGACACAAGTTCATATTATTGTGACTTGAAATAGTATTTTTATGTGTGTCTATTTGTATGTGTGTGTATGTATTAGAGATGTGCACTGACCCTTGTGTTTTGGTTTTGGATGTGGATCTCTCCTGGTTTTGGATCTGGATTGGTTTTGCCAAAACCTTACCTCCATGTTTTGTTTTTTTGGTTTTGGATCTGGAATTTTTCTTAATGTGATTTAAATGCAGACTTTCAGATTTAATTTGAGGGTAATTACATCCAAATCAGGTGAACGGTGTAGGAATTACAACGGTTTCTATATGTGCCTCCCACTTTTCAAGGGGCCAAAAGTAATGGGACAAACTAAACAATCCTAAATCTAACTTTCACTTTTTAATACTTTGTTGCAAATCCTTTGCAGACAATTACAGCCTGAAGTCTGGAACGCATAGACATCACCAGACACTGGGTTTCATCCCTGGTGATGCTCTGCCAGGCCTCTACTGCAAATGTCTTCAGTTCCTGCTTGTTCTTGGGGCATTTTCCCTTCAGTTTTGTCTTCATCAAGTGAAATGCATGCTCAATCGGATTCAGGTCAGGGGATTGACTTGGCCATTGCATAACATTCCACTTTTTAGCCTTACAAAACTCTTTGGTTGCTTTTGCAGTATGCTTCGGGTCATTGTCCATCTGCACTGTGAAGCGCTGTCCAATGAGTTCTGAAGCATTTGACTGAATATGAGCATATAATATTGCCTGAAACACTTCAGAATTCATTTTGCTGCTTTTGTCAGCAGTCACATCATCAATAAATACAAGGGAACCAGTTCCATTGGCAGCTATACATGCCCACGCCATGACACTACCACCACCATGCTTCACTGATGAGGTGGTATGTTTTGGATCATGAGCAGTTCCTTTCCTTCTCTTCTCTTCCCATCACTCTGGTACAAGTTGATCTTTGTCTCATCTGTCAATAGGATGTTGTTCCAGAACTGTAATGGCTTTTTTAGATGTTGTTTGGCAAACTCTAATCTGGTCTTCCTGTTTTTGTGGCTCACCAATGGTTTGCATCTTGTGGTGAACCCTCTATATTCACTCTTGTGAAGTCTTCTCTTGATTGTTGACTTTGACACATATACATATACCTCCTGGAGAGTGTTCTTGATTTGGCCAACTGTTGTGAAGGGGTTTTTCTTCACCAGGGAAATAATTCTTTTGTCATCCACCACAGTTGTTTTCCGTGGTCTTCCGGGTCTTTTGGTGTTGCTGAGCTCTCCGGTGCGTTCTTTCTTTTTAAGAATGTTCCAAACAGTTGATTTGGCCACAAATAATGTTTTTGCTATCTCTCTGATGGGTTTGTTTTGATTTTTCAGCCTAATGATGGCTTGCTTCACTGATAGTGACAGCTCTTTGGATCTCATATGGAGAGTTGACAGCAACTGATTCCAAATGCAAATGTCACACCTAGAATCAACTCCAGACCTTTTACCTGCTTAATTGATAATGAAATAATGAGGGAATAGCCCACACCTGTCCATGAAATAGCTTTTGAGTTGATAGTCCCATAACTTTTGGCCCCTTAAAAAGTGGGAGGCACATATTGAAACTGTTGTAATTCCTACACTGTTCACCCGATTTGGATGTAATTACCCTCAAATTAAATCTGAAAGTCTGCAGTTAAAGCACATCTTGTTTGTTTCATTTCAAAACCATTGTGGTGGTGAATAGAGGCCAAAATCTGAAAATTCTGTCAATGTCCCAATATTTATGGACCTGACTGTATATATACACACACACACACACACACACACACACACACACACACACACACACACACAATGTCCACATAGGTGCTTGCCATTCCACTTGTCAACAGTACATCCGAATCAAAATGAGACTTCTGCGGCGTACACACCGTACGATCAACTGTCTGACTGTAACGATAAACTATACTATTGTTATCATTAACATCTGACAGTTTCAGGCCCCCTCCAAATGACCAAAGGATGGTCGTTAGCGATCAACTACCGTTGCCCGTGCAAGCAGGCATACCTGGTCGATATTGACCAGGTAAGCCTCTTTACTATAGGGACCCAAGATCGTTGCTCGCAAGTCGTTATTTTTGTTAGGGGGTTATTGCATGTGTTGGATGAACATCCAACACATGCAGGATGAACAGACAACGATCATCTGATCGTTGTCATCGCTCCGTGTCTACTGAGCATTAATCTTACCTTTCACTATAGTATCATCCCCTGGGAAACGCAGTAACAGCTGACACCTGGTTGGTTCTTATACATTTCAAGAGTAAAAACCAAGGATATTTTTTGCAAATACAGTGGTTAACACAACCCATGTAACTGCAAGTCCTATGGTTCTACATAACCTTGAATATTTTTAATCTGACTTAAAAATATTCCAAAATATCTATAATTAATAAATGCAGTAGCACAGTAATTATTAAAACATGTCATACATTTTTACATTAAACCTATCACTCTTAAAATAAAAACAGACAAATAAGGGTGAAATTAAAACTTTTATTTTGTACAAAAAGTAAAAATTATAAATATAGAAATTAAATTTTTTTATAGTTAAAACACTTTTCAGCAACAAATCGTGCATGATCTTTAATTATCTTTTTTCAAGCTTTTCTTGATGATAAAGGAATTTGCCTGTAAATAAAAATAGATTTAATTTTTTTTTTTTTTTTTGTGCAATAACAGATTTGACGAAGTAGTGAGTGTACAACTAAACATATCAGCAAAATGTGTATGTGGACAAATTATCCCTAACTGTACAACTCCAATAACAATATAAGGTCCTGAGAAAGGTAGGAACGCAATTGATAAAGTTACTCACAGGCAGTTAAGGTATTAAGATCTGTGATGTTTTGCAAATGCAACAGGAGATATATGACACCATCTGCTGCATTAACAAAACAAGCACTGCATTACAAGTTGCATAGTTGAGTTCAACATTGCAACCAATCATCAATGTATTTAGATAGGAATTTGTATGAGCCTGGCCAGTGGCGTAACTAGGGTATTTGGAGCCCAGGGCAAATTTGAAAAGGGAGCCCCCCCACCCCCCATGGCAAAAAATGAGCGTGGTCACTTAAAAATGGGGCGTGTCAACATGACACACCCCTTTATTTTCAAACTGAACATTCCTATCCATATGCACCTTAACCCCATTAGTACCCCCTATACAGTACCCCCAGTATGCAGTTGTGGTCCCTCTCATGCAGGCCCATAGTAGTGCCCCTTATACAGTATCCCCAGTAGTGGTCCCTCTTATACAGCCCCCAATTAGTTCCCCTTACTCAGTACCCCCAGTAGTGGCCCCCCCAAATGCAGTGCCCCACGTAGTGTCCCCCTTATGCAGTGCCCCCAGTAGCAGTCCCCACAATGCAGTGCGCCCAGTAGCGGTATCCCCTTATGCAGTGCCCTTTTATATAGTGCCCCCAGCAGTAGTCCCCCCCACGCAGTTTTCCCAGTAGTGGTCCCCTTATGCAGGCACCCTGTAGTGATCCCCCCTATCTAGTGCCCCCTGTAGTGGTCCCCGCAGTGCCCCTAGCAGTAAGCCCCTTATATAGTGCCCCCAGCAGTAGTGTCCCCCCTCCCATGCAGTGCCCCCAGTAGTGGTCCCCCTGATGCAGGCTCCCAGTAGTGACCCCCCCCCCCCTATCCAGTGGTCCCTGTAGTGGCCCTTCCTATTATTGCCCCCAGTAGTGGTCCCCCGAGTGCAGTGCCTCTAGTAATACTAGGCCCCTTTTAGAATGCCCCCAGTGGTAGTCCCCCCCCCCAAGTAGTAGTCCCCAGTAAAGTAGCCCCCCACCCGTATAGGTCCTCCCATTGGCACCCCCAGTAGAGGTCCCCCCAGTAGTAGCCAACCCCTCCCCCGTTGAGCAGATAGGTTTAAAAATATATATATATATAAAAATATACTTACCTGATTCCACGCTGCTTCCGCTCCTGTCCGCGACGCCGCTCCCGACCACCAGTCCGCCCGGGCTGGCGCGCTCAGCATAATGGGACTGACGTCATGACGTCAGTCCCATTACCCACTGCAGGAGCCGGACGGAAGTCCGGCTCTTGCAGTGGGTGCTGCAGCAGTCAATGAGAGTCTATCTGACTCTCATTGGCTGCTGTTTAACACACGCATCGCCGCCAGCGCTGGCGGCAATGCGTGTGTTATGCACAGCCTGAGCCCGCCTCCTGGCGCTATTGGGCAAGCGCTCAGGGGGAGGGAACGGGCTCAGGCGTGCAGCACAGGACCGGCGCTGGAAGCCTAGCGCCGGTCCTGTGCAAATGTGTAGCGCTGACCGCACTCATTGCGGTCGGCGCTACACTGGCTATCTAGGGCGGGTGGGCCGGCACCGTGGCCGGCGGCGCGCCGCCGGTCCAACTGCGCCCAGGGCACGAACCCCGCTCGCCCTGCCCTAGTTACGCCACTGAGCCTGGCGAATATCATGCATATGCCGGGAGGAAGAAAAGTGAAAATGCAGAAAAGGTAAGTATATAAGGTATCCCTTAACTCCCCCCCCATACCTCCCTTAGTGGAGCTGAACGCTAACTTTCCCCCACCCATATTGCCTAACCCTAAACTCCTCCCAGGGGTGCCTACACCTGACCTGCCCCTCTCCATAGCCTTAACCTTCCCCTCGCCTAACCTTTCCCAGGGTGGTGCCTAACCCTAAAAGCACACATCCACAAAAAGACATGGAAATGACAGCATGATTACAACATTGTAATCGTGCTGTCGTTTCCATGTCTGTGATGTGCCTACACTGAACGTTCAGTGTAGGCACATAAATCATTCCCCTACCATGCTCAACCCTGATATTATCGTGCATTGCTGGTCACATCAGACATAAAAGTTCATGGTTTGTGCCTGATTACTGAGCGCATGCACGAATATGATATTGCAATCATGAAATCGCTCAGTATTATCGCTAAGTGGATGTGTGCCATTATTCCCCCCGGGGGTCCCTAAACCTTCCTCCACAGGCTAAATGTTATAATTACCCATTAGCAGGGGTGTAGAGAGGTAAAGAGGGGGCGATTGTTTTGCAGCGCCGGGGAGGAGGCGCTGTGAGCCCCTCAGCCCGGTGCAAAGCCAGAGGGGGGCGTGATCAGTGTGATCGCTCCCCCCTTCAGGCATAGGAGATTGCTTGCGGCTGCTGCTTAGCAGCCGCAAGCAATCTCCCACTGCAGCCCGTTGCTGCAGAGGGAGGGAGGAAGTGAGGGGGGGCGGCGCCGAACCCGGGCCCCTCTGGAAGCCCGGGCCCGGGTAAACTGTACCCGCTCCCCCCCTCTCGGCGCCCCTGCCCATTAGCTTACAATCGGTATGGTGGGGTACGGGGTAATCATAGGCATCGGTATATCATCGCCTATGTTATAACCCTTGCCGGGATTACGCCTTTATGTAAGCTGGCAGTCGGTATATCGCCCGCCAGCTTCAAGACTAGTTTACATTTTTTTGGGATCTTCAGGTGTCAAAATTTAATGGATTTGTAAAAATTGGGTGAAGTGGAAACTTACCTTATCAGCAATCATATGTGTGTTTATGTGTGAAGTTGAGGCTCTCATAACTTTGTCCTTAGAAGTCCAAACAGTGCATGTTTTTTTAGGTCTCTGGACAAAATCACACATTAAATATATCCTGCTCACCATGTACATTGTGTACATTAATGGCATGGACTCCTGACTACACCTGTGCACTGTCTAACAGGCCATAGAAAACATGACCTGTGTGGAGCCGTGTGGGCTGAGTTCAGGGGTGGATTGGGACCAAAAACCAGCCCGGGAAATTTATGGAAGCAGCCCTAATGGAGACGTGGCTGTTGAGGAGGTGGGGATCCATCGAGGAGGCGGAAAAAATGAAAGTTTGGAGCTGATTGGCTGGGACTTCTCTTTCTGCATTTTATATCTCTCCAAGGATTAGTGAGTAGACCCCTAAGACTTTAGGGTATGTAGTCGGGAAGCCGGCGGACCTAATCCCGACAGCCGGCTTCCCGACTGCTTTATCCCGGCAAGGGTTAAATGGCAGATGTCTAAATCTAGACGCCTGTCATTTTACTGATGGCGGGCGCTGCTGCGGACAGCCACGGGGGGGGGTTAGGGCTCCCGCGGAGACTTAGGGTTCGGCACCCCACCGGGAGGTTAGGGTTAGGCTAGAGGAAGGGAGGGTTAGGGTTAGGCACCCCCGGGGGGACTTAGGTTTAGGCAGCGTGGAAGGGGGGGTTAGGGTTAGGCACTTAGAGGGGGGATTAGGGTTAGGTACTGGGGGGGAAGGTTAGGGTTAGTTTATTCTTACCTTCAATGATCGGGATTTCCTCCTCTGTCGGCCTCCTGGTGTCGGGATTCTAACCACCGGGCAGGGGTCTGGCGGTAAATCATACCGCTTCCGACTTTGGACACCACCATCGGTCACACCATTGGGACTTTCAACAGCCCTATGCTAGGCGCAGATCATCCATCTAAGTATGGCCTCCAATGTGAGCAATTCAACGTCTCTATAGCCAATCCCCTGTAACCACCTAACACATTTCTAATACACTACTTGGTGCATGCATCTGTACCTGCACTGCCACTCACTGCCACTCAGACACATATGCAGATCAATAACAATACACAAGAAAAACTTAAATCACTTTGCCCCCCCACAGAAAAAAAACCCACATTGAACCCAGACAGGAAAAAAACAAACAATCAAACATTATCCCCCACAGGAAAATAATAAAAACATATTGGCCCTCACAAAAAAAAGATACACATTGACCCCCACAATAAAAAAAAAAAACACAATGACACCCGACAGAAAAAAAAAAACATAGAATCCATGGAAAAGAATAAAACATATTGGCCCCCACATGACAAAATAAACAAAAACATTTTAGACTCAACAAGAAAAAAATAGAACCCACACCAGCTCCCACAGAAAAAAACAAATACATTGGCTCCTTGGCCCCCAGAGGTAATAATACAAACACATTGTCCTCCACAAGAACAAAAATAGGGTGCGCAGTGTCAGAGCCGGATTTACGGTTCATGGGGCCCTAGGCAAGATACTGTTCATAAATTACAGTAGGTGTCGCTGGAGCAAGATACACACACTAATATGTATATATCAGAGGATAGAGAACAGCACTCTAAAAATGTCTTCATATGCAAAAATATTAGGAGCAATGTTTCGGGATGACAAACAGACATAGAACATTTACCCAAATAAATGCTCACACAGGTACATGTGTTGTCCGTGCCGCCTTCGCCACTCACTCACTCCGGGTTCTGTGTTCCCTAGCAATAGCAGGCTTGCGTTCCAGGGCCGCCCGTGAAATGCTTCCTCAGGGACTGCCAACCTACCAAGCTCACAGATTCCACAGGACTCCGGCGCTGTCAGACAGGATTCTATTTTGATCAGGAGTTCTGGGGGGGGGGGGGGGCGAGAGGCTGGTCACACTGTACCAGAAATATTAAATATAACAATACATGAAATAACACTACAAAAAACACATAATCAATTCAAAACATATGTAAAAAAAAATAAAAAATAACACTCATAGAAGATGTAGTAAAACACAATCCTCATACCTATACAGTATGATGTATGTATCTTGCTCCAATGACACCAACTATAATACAGGCACAGTTATTAGTGTTACTAGATCACATTATTTATATATTATCCTTTAATAAACATGTATATGTATGGAGGAGGTGTGTATATTTTATTTATTACATATATAATTATACACACACACATATAGGGGGTAGGCGAGATGGGAGGAAAGGGGCACACAGAGGTGGACGAGAGGAATGGGGGACACACAGAGGTGGACGAGAGGATTGGGGGACACACAGAGGTGGACGGGAGGAATGGGGAAAACACAGGTGGACGGGAGGAATGGGGGACACACAGAGGTGGACGAGAGGATTGGGGGACACACAGAGGTGGATGGGAGGAATGGGGAAAACACAGGTGGACGGGAGGAATGGGGGACACACAGAAGTGGACGGGAGGATTGGGGGACACACAGAGGTGGACGGGAGGAATGGGGGACACACAGAGGTGGACGGGAGGATTGGGGGACACACAGAGGTGGACGAGAGGAATGGGGGACACACAGAGGTGGACGAGAGGAATGGGGGACACACAGAGGTAGACGGGAGGAATGGGGAAAACACAGGTGGACGGGAGGAATGGGGGACACACAGAGGTGGACGGGAGGATTGGGGGACACACAGAGGTGGACGGGAGGAATGTGGAAAACACAGAGGTGGACGGGAGGGATGAGGGACACACAGAGGTGGACGGGAGGATTGGGGGACACACAGAGGTAGACGGGAGGAATGGGGGACACACAGAGGTGGATGGGAGGAATGGGGGACACACAGAGGTGGACAGGAGGAATGGGGGACACACAGAGGTGGACGGGAGGAATGGGGGACACACAGAGGTGGACGGGAGGAATGGGGAAAACACAGAGGTGGACGGGAGGATTGGGGGACACACAGAGGTGGATGGGAGGAATGGGGAAAACACAGAGGTGGATGGGAGGAATGGGGGACACACAGAGGTGGACGGGAGGAATGGGGGACACACAGAGGTGGACGGGAGGAATGGGGGACACACAGAGGTGGACGAGAGGATTGGGGGACACACAGAGGTGGACGGGAGGAATGGGGAAAACACAGGTGGACGGGAGGAATGGGGGACACACAGAGGTGGACGAGAGGATTGGGGGACACACAGAGGTGGATGGGAGGAATGGGGAAAACACAGGTGGACGGGAGGAATGGGGGACACACAGAAGTGGACGGGAGGATTGGGGGACACACAGAGGTGGACGGGAGGAATGGGGGACACACAGAGGTGGACGGGAGGATTGGGGGACACACAGAGGTGGACGAGAGGAATGGGGGACACACAGAGGTGGACGAGAGGAATGGGGGACACACAGAGGTAGACGGGAGGAATGGGGAAAACACAGGTGGACGGGAGGAATGGGGGACACACAGAGGTGGACGGGAGGATTGGGGGACACACAGAGGTGGATGGGAGGAATGTGGAAAACACAGAGGTGGACGGGAGGGATGAGGGACACACAGAGGTGGACGGGAGGATTGGGGGACACACAGAGGGGGACGGGAGGATTGGGGGACACACAGAGGTAGACGGGAGGAATGGGGGACACACAGAGGTGGACGGGAGGAATGGGGGACACACAGAGGTGGACAGGAGGAATGGGGGACACACAGAGGTGGACGGGAGGAATGGGGGACACACAGAGGTGGACGGGAGGAATGGGGAAAACACAGAGGTGGACGGGAGGATTGGGGGACACACAGAGGTGGATGGGAGGAATGGGGAAAACACAGAGGTGGATGGGAGGAATGGGGGACACACAGAGGTGGACGGGAGGAATGGGGGACACACAGAGGTGGACGGGAGGAATGGGGGACACACAAAGGTGGACGGGAGGAATGGGGGACACACAGAGGTGGATGGGAGGAATGGGGAAAACACAGAGGTGGATGGGAGGAATGGGGGGGAAGAACAGAGGGAGAGAGGAAATGGTGGGGGGAACAGAAAAGAAAATAAACACCAACAAAATAGCTAGTTACCAGTGATTCTACATGTAGAGAGAGAGAAAGAGAGAGAGAGAGTAGATTATCTTTTCAGTCAAACTTACCCAAAATGTCATCTCTGTCTGTGCTGCGTCATGTCGCTGTCCCTGATGTCATAGGCAGAAGTGCAGTATCCAGTGTAATCACCCCATTGGCCTCACTTGGGGGGTGGAATGAATCAGGGGAATGAAAGTTTTCAGTGGTTCCAACAGCAGAGGGGAGATAGAGTTGGAAGCTGACTGTAATGCACACAAGGGTGTTCGGAGGCTGGCTACACTGCAGGGGCAGGGGGGCGCTGCAATGGAGGAGATTGGCAGCAATCACTGTGGCTGCAGAGGCTGGCTAAAGCAGTGCAGACTGCGCAGGGGGGGCCTGTGTTGAAGCGGGCTGACAAGATTAGCTCATGCTGTGGGGAGGAGAGCTGGCTACACTGCGGGGGGGGGCTGCAATGGAGGAGGCTGGCAGCACTCACTGACTGTGGGGGCTGGCTACAGCAGCGCAGGCTGCGGAGGGGGGGTGTGATTGGTTGAAGGGGACTGATTAGATCAGCGCATCCAGAGGGAAGGGGGGGGGCTGGCTACAATGCGGGGGGGAGAGGAGGAGGGTTTGGTTGGAGGAGACTGGCTAAGCTCACTGGCTGCAGCAGCTCTCACTACACGAGGGTGGAGTTGATTTGAGCCGAGGAGAGTAGCAGGAACGGGAAGTGGACTGGAGCCGCGCTGCACACAGTGATGAGGGTGGTTTACCCATGTCGTAACTTTGTTTCTGCGTGAGTCCTCCACCCCCGGCATAGTAGAGGCAGGGCCCCGACCGCTCTGCTGCTGCCTGTGTGTGTCTCCTCTCCCCCACCTGGTGTCAGCAGGAGCAGTTTATGCACAGCGCAGAATATTATGTCCAGAGCCGGATTTTAGGGGGGCCCAGCCAGCGGGCCCCTTAAGGCCTGACGGGCCCTAGGCGGGCGCCTAGGTTGCTCAATGGTAAATCCGGCCCTGCACAGTGTACACCCTCACCAGAACTAGCACCAGGAGCACAAATGTCATAAACTCTGCCATCGCTGGGGTCGGGATGGGAGTAGTAGTAGTGGGAAGCAGGATGGGAGTAGTAATAGTAGTGGGACACATGGGACAGGATGGGACTAAGTAATGGGAAGCAGGGGGTTGAATGGGAGTAGTAGTAATGGCGGTGCAGGCTAGGAGTAGTAGTGTGGTGCAGGCTGGGAGTAGTAGTTCAGAACAGGGGGCGGGACAGGAGTAATAGTGGAAAGCACGGGGCAGGATGGGAGTGGTGGTGTGGAGCAGGGGGCCAGATGGGAGTGGTGGTGTGGAGCAGGGGGCCAGATGGGAGTGGTGGTGTGGAGCAGGGGGAAGGATGGGAGTGGTGGTGTGGAGCAGGGGGAAGGATGGGAGTGGTGGTGTGGAGCAGGGGGCAGGATGGGAGTGGTGGTGTGGAGCAGGGGGCAGGATGGGAGTGGTGGTGTGGAGCAGGGGGAAGGATGGGAGTGGTGGTGTGGAGCAGGGGGAAGGATGGGAGTGGTGGTGTGAAGCAGGGGGCAGGATGGGAGTGGTGGTGTGGAGCAGGGGGCAGGATGGGAGTGGCGGTGTGGAGCAGGGGGAAGGATGGGAGTGGTGGTGTGGAGCAGAGGGCAGGATGGGAGTGGTGGTGTGGAGCAGGGGGCAGGATGGGAGTGGTGGTGTGGAGCAGGGGGCAGAATGGCAGTGGTGGTGTGGAGCAGGGGGCAGGATAGGAGTGACAGAAGCTGAACAAGACTCACCTATACTCCAGGGTCATCTCAGCTCACCGACGTTGTTCTCTCTCTGCGCTGACATCCAGAGTGTGTTGGGAAAGCCGCTGCCATCTATGTCCCGGGCCACTCCTCTTAATCCCAAGAACAGCTGCACACACCCCGTCCTCTGCAGCCCCAACAGGATTAGATGGTCCAAAGAAAGAGAGGCCTGACGGCAGGCAATGGAGGCTAAGGGAGGGGGAAACTGCACATAGAGGAGCTTCCGGTTTGGGTCTGGGCATGTGTAGGAGGCTGGAGATGGGCTGGAGGCAGGGCCATCAGTGTTCACGGCCCAGGCTCCACAAAGGCTTATGGGAGGAGCTGCTGCGACAGGGCATGCGCAGCAGCTCCCCCATCGGGCAACAGTGTCACTAAGCTTCTGCACGTGGGACTGCCGGCGTAGAGAAGACCGCGGGAAGGGGGGACAAACTGTTGAAGGGCGGGCTGTGCTGCTGCGCATCACTACGGGGGAGAACCGGAGGGGGGTCAGTCATTGAAGGGCGAGGGGTGGGCTGTGCGGCCGCCAGCCACCACGGGGACCGGCCCAGTGGGAACTGGCCCGGCGTCCCGGTGGCCTAATCTGCCCCTGGCTGAGTTATAGAAAAACTAGAGTTAAAATATAAATATGTAATATGCATAGTGATACCTAAACAATAAACCTTTACAATTTTAAAATTGATCCAGTGTATTGTTTATCATTCACTAGCATAGTGTAAAGCTGTGTATTATATAAAAACATTACAATAGCCAATTATGCATATTAACTCACCAAGTTTAGGGGTGCTCCAGTAAACTCATATCTATTATTTCATTCTTCTTCCAATCTTGATAATTAAAGCAATATTTGTCCTAAAAGGGCTACAAACACAAAAAAAAAACACAAAAAAAAGGTTAGTTCATTTCACATAAATAGTATACATATACATTACAAACACATACATTGTAATCAAAAAAATAAAAAAGTGGGCTCAGAATGCTCACTTAAGGCCCATGATTGTGCGTAGCCAAACAAAGGAAGCTTTCATCATCTACCCACTTTAATACATACAAACTTAAGTATTATCTAACGCCCTCACTCCCTTTTGTGTACCTAGATTGTTTTGGAAAAATTTATACATGTTAATGTAAAACATTTAAAGAAAAAAAAACAAGAACAATATCACCATTTATAATGTGTCCCTCGATGATTCTTAATGGGGTCTCGTCCTCTGTATATTCCACTCTTCTGATAACTGTGACCTCCATTGAATCTTCGTGGTTGATTCTGCTCCGGATCTTCCTCTCTTCTTCTGCTTGGTGCTGGTGGTTCTGGTGAAGGATTTGGGGGCGGTGCTACTGGTTGGTAGATGTATCCTTCTGGATACTGTTGCAAACATTGGGCATCCGGGGCAAACCATTGACGTTGAGCTGCATGGGAATAGGGTCCTTGAAGTGGAGAGGTCCACTGTGTTGACATGAAGACCATCATCTGGTTTGAGATCTGTTGGAGGGACGTGGCGATCTGTGTTTGACTTGACGCTACACATTCAGAGTTCTCCACGAGTTTGTTGAATGCGATGGTCTTGATCTTCAGCTGTTCGGCAAAGGTTTTCATGGTCTCCCTTGTTTCCTTGTCTCCTAGTCTTCTCTGCATCTGTTTTTCTTGTACCTTCAATGGATCTGTCCATTTGCTCCAGTCTTCTGTCGATGGTGTCTCTGAAGCAGTTTTGACGATCATCCATTTCCTGGGTGATATCATTAATCCTCTGGACCTGTGTTGTCATACAACCTGAAATTGTTCCATTTGAAAGGGGAAAAAAAAAAAAACGTTCAATCTTAAAAAATATATATATATATAATTTTATATATAGACCATATTACAAAAATGTGTCGTCGTGTGCGTGTTTGATTACAAATCCAGGGTGTCTGGATGCAGTTGTGCAAATTGCAGACAGCTGCATCCCCAAAGACAAAATCATGAACACCTATAGAAAGTAAAGATAACTATTTTACCTCGACCTCCACTACCGATCCCTGTTGTTTAAATGTAACCCCTCATACCTAGTTTCCACACTAAACCGGCCCCTCCCCGCACCCTAAACCTAAGACCCCTTCCATGGTGGCTAACCTTAAGGCTCCCCCTAATACATAACCCCGCTAGACTAAGCAAAGCTAACAACATAACAACCCTATACTTATGCTGAAGGTCTGGATACTGGTGCTGGGATCCTGTTTTTATGGTATTTCTACACCAGTATTTGGACCATCAGCATCATGCACGCCGGGATGCTGACAACATCCCAACATACACATGCACACTCTAAACTTTCCCTAAGTTTTGGCTTTGAAAAATGTGAAGCATGTTAAAGATAACATTGGGAAAAAAGTGGAACAGGCGAAAAGTCCTGACAATTTTTGAAATTTCATCCTTGCACCCCCCTAAAGATATTAGAAAACAGGGAAGATTCCGCACAGAACCATAACTAGAATTATTTTAGCCAACCATCCACATCCATGAATAATTTATACATCATAAGTTTATGTTGGTGGTGCTCCCACAGCCTAAATATAACAGATTTATTAGAAAAAGAAAAAGTAAGGCTATTCTTGGGGCACACTTATATATGAATTCTTAAGATTGAAATAAAATATAACTTTTAATATTAATAGTAAAATATATACCAGGTACACATAAGGTCGTAGGCGAACATATTAAAAGATAATTTCTGCAAAGTACCTCACATATACAATTTAGGGTAACAATAATTGTGTTAGAGTGTAGATATTGCAATAAATACCATAGGTATTGGTATATAGGCTACACAGTGCGCAGTCCTATGATCCCCATTAAACAGTACAATATCTATCTACAGAACCTGGTATTCCTGAGTGGTCCCCCACATCAGTACTAACCAGGCCTACCACTGGATCGCTTCCAAGATCAAACGAGTTTGGGCATAGTCAGTGAAGTATGACTGTAGATTATCGCTACTGAAAATATATGGGGATTCACTTATGCACACGGTCTGAGCCTATTTAAAAAATGTAGGACTACTCTCAAAAGAGAGGTCCAGTTAATAATCAGTTAAACAGGTGGTGCATAAGCATACCTTCCTTGTGATGCAATCAATTGACACATATAGCATAACCATGTATAGATTGTAACTTTAAGAGAGCATCACATAGGTTCCAAGTATACAGAATAGGAACTCTACACAATAACAAAGCCTGACAGAACACATAATATACAATCACCCCATAAACGTAGAACATCAATTTTTTATATAAATTATGGTGGCTGCATAAATATGCTAATCCAAATGGTTCTCCTATTATCAAATATTCTCTATCAATGAATATACTCCACCAGGAAATGCTCAAGGACTTCCAAATTGGGCTGCAATTGAGTATAGTAGCAGGCACTCTCATTAACCTGGTATATAATAGGAATCACAGAGAGTACAAAAAAAGGGGTTTTATCAGCCATACATAGGAAACGAGCTGAATCACAGGAGTAGGTCATATCCCCAAAGTGCTAAAGAGAAAAATAGGAGATGGCAATTGGAAAATACCATAAAGATAATCCTAATGATCTGCGCATTTTTGGTTTGGAAAAAGTTTTGTTGGGGATTCGCGGTGGCGATCTCATGCAGCAATTAATGAAACGTGAAAGCTACTGGACATTTAAGTTAGGGGCGCTATCTCCTAGAGGGATGAATGAGTATATTAACTATAGCGTATTTTTGTAATTATATTTATAAATCTTTGTATTCAATATATCTTTTCCAAATCCTTTTTAAATTCATTTTCTAGATAATTGATATTTATAATGAGTACACTGTTTATTCACTAATTTACTCTGGCATTATATAATATTTTTCTTTGTTCACAATTTTTCACTTTATCACTATGGTTAGATCTAACCATAAATTTTATATATTTTTTCTATGGTCACAATTTCACTTTTGTAACTTTTATTGTATGGGTATATCCCATTATAATAATCTTAATTTATATTGGTCTTGTACCATCTTATCAAATTCACGTTTTATTGTGACACTGTAATTTGGTGTATATATATTAATTTTAGTGGAACATATGCTATCCAATGACTATATATTTTTATTGTTATTTAATGGTATTCTAATTATTACTAGTGTCTAATAGGAATATGTTCATAAACTCGCTTATTTATAGATAGTAACACGAGTGGACGCTGTGTGATTACACTTTATGATATTTGTTAGTAGCTTATGATTTAATTTCAGTCTATAATTTTCCTGAATAATTCTGTTCTGATGGATAATTTTACTCTATTTTACAGTCATGGTGGTATTCATAAGCACCATTTTGTTATTTGTTTCAGCTTAAGAGCAATGTGATGCTCATTGTCACCCATTATGATTATGGGGCTTACCCTGGGTATTTATTACGATTTTCAGATCAAGTGCGTATGATTCAATATATTAGGACCATATATATATAAAATTCTTCCTGGTTTTAGTGATTTTTGATTATCTGTGCTATGTTAATTTCAGTTAATCGCTTTTTAAACTACATATCCCAACAAGCAATCTGTCTAATTGGGACTATTTGATTGGCCCACTGTATCATGAGTTTTATTTTAACCAACCGGGTATTGAACTACATATCCCAATATGCAGTTCTCCCAATCGGGACCAGGTGATTGGCTTATTTCCCCATGAGCGCATTCCATAACCAATAGAATTAAGCTTAGTTGAGGGAGATTGTATTGCGCTGTGACTAATGGCACAGCTGTGAGCCGCGACCTGAGTCGCGGGTAAATGACGTGTACTCTGCACACATTTAAAAGGATTACTATCTAATTCATCATTACACGAGGTGATCAAGCCTCAATGCGGGCGAAACGCGCGTCCTCTGTTTACATATGAGATTCTGCTGATGTCAAGGATAACCCAGTCAGTGCACGGACTGGGCTCCACTGTACCTCACACTGGTAACGTATAGGCTGACAGATGATTGTGTCTGGTCAGCCAGATAGATTTGTTCAGGCTTAGCCTGTCAGTTTTCTTTTCCAATTGCCATCTCCTATTTTTCTCTTTAGCACTTTGGGGATATGACCTACTCCTGTGATTCAGCTCGTTTCCTATGTATGGCTGATAAAACCCCTTTTTTTGTACTCTCTGTGATTCCTATTATATACCAGGTTAATGAGAGTGCCTGCTACTATACTCAATTGCAGCCCAATTTGGAAGTCCTTGAGCATTTCCTGGTGGAGTATATTCATTGATAGAGAATATTTGATAATAGGAGAACCATTTGGATTAGCATATTTATGCAGACACCATAATTTATATAAAAAATTGATGTTCTACGTTTATGGGGTGATTGTATATTATGTGTTCTGTCAGGCTTTGTTATTGTGTAGAGTTCCTATTCTGTATACTTGGAACTAAGTATAATTTGTGATAAGTTACCTATGTGATGCTCTCTTAAAGTTACAATCTATACATGGTTATGCTATATGTGTCAATTGATTGCATCACAAGGAAGGTATGCTTATGCACCACCTGTTTAACTGATTATTAACTGGACCTCTCTTTTGAGAGTAGTCCTACATTTTTTAAATAGGCTCAGACCGTGTGCATAAGTGAATCCCCATATATTTTCAGTAGCGATAATCTACAGTCATACTTCACTGACTATGCCCAAACTCATTTGATCTTGGAAGCGATCCAGTGGTAGGCCTGGTTAGTACTGATGTGGGGGACCACTCAGGAATACCAGGTTCTGTAGATAGATATTGTACTGTTTAATGGGGATCATAGGACTGCGCACTGTGTAGCCTATATACCAATACCTATGGTATTTATTGCAATATCTACACTCTAACACAATTATTGTTACCCTAAATTGTATATGTGGGGTACTTTGCAGAAATTATCTTTTAATATGTTCGCCTATGACCTTATGTGTACCTGGTATATATTTTACTATTAATATTAAAAGTTATATTTTATTTCAATCTTAAGAATTCATATATAAGTGTGCCCCAAGAATAGCCTTACTTTTTCTTTTTCTAATATACCCCCCTAAAGATGTCCAGACATGGGGGATCACTATGGGTACCCCCGATTTTGCCTGCTGAAAGGAAGTTGGGTTTTTAAATAGTTGCACCAGGTGCATAAATGCGGCTTTGAAGACGGTGGTGAAGAATAGCACTTAACCTTTTTTTTGCCAAAAATAACAATGCCCATCAGTTTGGGGTACATGAAAATGGGTGCAAGCATATTTTAAAGTCCCTAAGGTGATTTTTCAAAATCTTCAAAAATGCACCTGCTGCTACCACCCACAATGAAGACAAAGTGTCCCTATTTGAAAAAACCTTGCGTAGTCAGCGTTTATTACGTCCGTATTTACTATCTCAAAACCCCTGATACAGTCCAACTGTAAAAAGTATCACATTGTACTTAGTCACTGTAGTCCCTAATTTTTGGCCTATTTTTTGGGAAATTAGATCAACTAACCATTTTTATTTTTGCATGCAGTGATATGGTAGCAGTGTAACATGTAGTGCCAGCCTATACACTGATAAATAAGCGGGTTCACAAGATTAATTACTGATATAGCCTCTCTTTTACTACCGCTTATTTATCAGAGTATAGGCTGCCACAACATGTTGCGCAGCTACCATATCACTGCATTTAAAATAAAGATGATTAATTGCTCTAATTTCCATAAAAGAGAACAAAAATAGTGACTACAGTGACTAACTAAAATGTGATACTGTTTACAGTGGGAATGTGTCAGGGGTTTTGAGATAGTAAATACGGACGTACATAAACGCTGACTACAACAGGTTTTTTCAAATAGGGACAATAGTGGCTCTTTATAGAAACCAATATTAATGATGCATGTGAGTAATCCCTATTTCTGTTTAACACACTCCTATAGGGTATTTTTGGGCTGCATCAACTCAGTGCATGCCAGAGCCACTGTTGTCCTTGTTATGGGCCAAAGTGCAGTCTGACATTTGTGTATTTCCCCTTTTAAGTAAGTGTCAGTGTTTCCTTTGCCTCACTGTAGTCCCTATATTTTTTTATTTTTTGATAGTAGTACAACAGTTATTTTTTATAAATTAAATCTACTGTGAAATTATTAGCAGCGTAACATGCAGTGCCACCCTAGAATCTGAGGCTAACGCTTATTTATCTGAGTCTAGGGTGGCACTGCATGTTACGCTGTTAATAACTCAATGTAGAATAAAGTTAAATTGTTGCACTAATTTCAAAAAATGTGAAAAAAATAGGGACAACAGCAACTGTAAATACAACCTAACACTTTTAAATTTCAGACTGCCATAGGGTTTTATTTGTTCATATTTCTTGATGATTTAGTTTATCAATTTTCTATATACACCCCATAAACAGTTGTATTGTTTTGAGAAATTGGCTGCTTTTTATGCTATATAATTGTTTATAATTTATTGTTCATTTATTCTTTATGTTTGTAATAAAAAAAATATTTTCTTTATTTAAAGCACAGCAGAACAGAAGACATCCCTTCTTCCCAAGAAGGGCCAACTGCAGCAAGTGGAAAGGCATCCAAGAAGCCAAGGAAGATCCGCTTCAGTGAGACGGAGAACAACGCACTCATCAGGATTCAATACGGTGATAAGCGGGGACGCACGCAATGCTTTTTCACCTGCAAAACAGGCGAAGGAGGCAAAAAGTCCAGCAGGCGAAAATTCTGGACTTTTCGCCTCAAATTGAATAAGGGTCCTAGGGGTAAATTACTAAAGTCACAGTGTTTAGAAGTGAGTTTTAGAAGTGGTGTTGCCCATAGCAACCAATCAGATTCTACTTAACATTTAACTATCACCTTCTACAAGATAATAGCTAGAATCTGATTGGTTGCTTTGGGCAACATCACTTTTAATACTCCGTTCTAAAAACTCTGGCTTTAGTAAATTTACCCCCTATTGTCTATATGTTTTTGTGTGTGTGGTATTGTGATATAATTACTATACCTGGGTGGCGTGATCTCCACGCTCCTGTCCTTGGGTTGTCCCCGCTAGCACTCCTCTCCCTTTGTCTTGACCCCTCTTCCTGTGACGCTTGCCACTCGTCACTGGGACCTGTCAGAAGAGCGAGGCAAACGGAGTGAACGCAGTCTCTTCACCCTCGGCATTTCTTCAATACAAACCTATAACATAATAAAACGAAAGTTAATATATAAAATATTGACAATATACTTGTGGAATATACATTTAAAAAAATATTAAATGCACAGAGAAAAAAAAAATAGTTTAAAGAGTAGATGTTGTGCTTTTTTACCATTAACTCGTGAAAAGTTTGGTGTCTGTATGTGGCAAAATAATCTATCTAGAGGTCTAATTAGCTAGAGGGTTAGTGTACTATGGGGCTGTAAGAGTACAAATTAAAATAAATATATATGCTAAGTGGGGGGTTGGGAGCATTTAAACCTTGCATTCATTTTAAATTAACTTAACAGCAAGCAAATATACTAATGAAAGGGGGGTCTATGTAAGTGCCAAAAAAAAAAAAATACATTTTGCAGATGCAAATAATATTGGGGGGAGGGTCCTAAAAGTGTGCAGCACTGCCTGGGTGAGTGTATGGGTCAGATTGCAAATAGTTTGCATTGGCATATGGGGAAGAGGGACCTATACAGGTGCCATTAGGCTGCAGCCCTGCCTATGTCAGTGCATGGGTCAAGATGCAAAAACTGGGATAGGGACCTATAGGGGTGCAGCACTGCCTGTGTGAGTGCATGGGTCTGGGTGCAATTACAGTAGTTTGCATGGGCATAAAGGGGATAGGGACCCATAGGGGTGCAGCACTGCCTGTGTGAGTGCATAGGTCTGGGTGTAAGTAGTTTGCATGAGCTTAAAGGGGGACAGAGACCAATAGGGGTGCACTGCCTGTGTGAGTGCATGGGTCTGGGTGCAATTAGTTAGCATGGCCATAAAAGAAGATAGGGAGCAATAGGGGTGCAGTGTGGGTGCATCTATGTGAGTACATGAGTCAGGGTAAGGGTTGGGTGACTGGGACAGATTACACTTACTTATACAAAAAGAAATGGGTGCTGAAACCTTCCTCCATGGGCTGGCTCCTCTGCTCCCAGGCGCTGTCTTCTCTCCTCTGTATCTTGGATTGCTGGTCACACTGGATGGTGCTGCTGCTGTCTCTCTTGCTGACGTTGTTCACCAAAAGGTGCCCTTGACAGCAAGCCAAATTGATCAGGGACACTGCACTCTCTCCACTCTGCAGGCTGATCAAAATGGTGGATGACCAACAGCCAATCACAGCCTTATATACCCGGTGAAAAAAGGCGCCAAAGTGCTGATAATTTTCCACCCCCGGAGAAATCCTTTCCTCCAGATTCACTTAATTGGCCACTTTCCGCATGTGTGGGAGTTTCGCCTCTTTCAATCTGAGTAAGGCGGAAACGGACCCGGCGAAAAATTATTGCAATACGCGATGACGGCGAAAATGGGATTTCGCCATCATCTGCGAAAATGCGGCACCAAATTGAATATGGGCCATGGTTTGAAAACTGGTATATCAACAAGTTTTATCTCCCCCAATAGCTAGGCAGGTGCATGGTATATGGTGTGTCAAACCACAGATTCAATAGTCCAAGAAGCATATGGCACAAGTCCAGATTGAGGCCCCAGCATTCCCCAATGTGTCCTTGCGCTATGCTGTCAGGATGCGGCCTGGGATCGGCTACTACTCACCTCCGCACCGGTGTCTTTGGGCTTAGGTATTCAATCGCTGGGAGTGGAGGTGAGTGGTGACTGAATATTCTCCCCGGGGTCTGCTAGGGCTACCCTTTGTGCGTCCTGGTTCCTGGGGTGCTGGGCATGGGCGCAGTCATGTTGGTCCACATCACCTGACTAGTCTCTCCCAATGGTAGTCCTGTGCTCACTCAGCTGATCCTCTGATCCAATGACCAGCTACCCAGGGGTATTTAGTCTGACTCCAGAAACAGGGAATTGCTGTTCAACTTCACTGTTCCAGTGATTGTTATGCTCTCCGGTGTTAGCCATGAAGTATCTACAGTGTGTTGTTTCAGCCCTCACGCTGACCTCCAGTGTTACTTGTATTAGCTCCCATGCAAATTCCCAGCATTTTACTTCAGCTCTCTCACAATCCCTGTGTTGTCTTTTAGTGTGCTGCTCAGCTCTCCAACTGCCTCCCTGTGTTCCTGTGGTGTCAGCTCTCATGCTAATTACTAGTTAGCTCTCAGCTGGATCTCTAGTAATTCCCAGTGCATGCCTGTATCCACATTTCTCTGTGTTTCTCTGTACAAGTCAGCACCTGGATATCTAGCAATTTCCAGTACATGCTGTGTTCAAGTATTCAGTTCATTCACTGATCTTCTGTATTCAAGTATTTAGTTCATACCATAATCTCCTGTGCTCAAGTATTCAGTTCATCTGATCTCCTGTGTTCAAGTGTTCAGTTCACACGCTGATCTCCTGTGTTCAAGTATTCAGTCCTAGCTGATGTTTTGTGTCCTAGCTATTTAGTTTTCATGCTGGCCTCTAGTGCTATTTCCTTCCTAGGGTTCCCAGTGCTAATTCATAGTTTCGGTCTTCCTGCCACTCCCAGGTACCTGTCTAGAGGGCCACGACCTGCTCATTTGGAACAGCGAAACTCATATCCCAACTGGAGGGATCACTGGTGAAGACCACAAGTGAGTTAGATTCCGCAGCTCTTGGCAGGTCTAGCCAAACCTTGGTTTGGCCACAATAGGGAGACCTAGTACTTTCACTCACCTAGCCTCCTTAACACCCTGGCTTTTGTCTTCTCCCGAGGAACTTCCCATATGGTTCCTCAGACATGTGTTTAGTGATCCTGTCCAATCCATACTGGATTACGCCACTTTTTACATGATTGGTCATTACGAATGATCAAAAATGGCCAAATTGTGTAAAAAAAAATGCACCGTGTATGGGTACCTTAAATATAGCAACTGTCTATATTACAGCCTGGTATATACCCTCCTAAGGATGACAGATAAGCACAATTAATCAATATTTTTTTTTTACCCTGTCCAATCTGCATCATCTGCGCCATATACCATGCAGTAGCAATTGGGAGAGATAAAACTTGTTGATACTGAAGGAAAAAACCTTCCTAAAACTATTTTATCCTTTTCAGGACTCAACATATTTTAAGTAATGTAAGATAAGTGATATATCAACAAGTTTCACCTCTACCAATAGCTAGGCAGCTGCATGGTATACAGTGTGTTAAACGATGGATTGAATAGGCCATGAAACACATGGCGCAAGTCTAGATTGAGGTCCCAGCATTCCCCATCTGTCCTTGCACCCAAGGTCGGTGCTAGACTTCTAGGCACCCTAGGCAAAACTTCTGCATCCGCCCTACCCCTATACTCATTTAGCCCGTAGTTGAGAATGACTTTGACCAGTTGGAGTGGCGGATAAGTTTTGTGTTAAAATAAAAATATATTATATATATATATACACAAACACTATATATATATATATATATATATATAATATACACAGTATCAGGGGTGTAACTAGAACTTTTGGGCCCCATAGCAACATTTTTAAGGGGCCCCCCTAACTTAGGTCTTACACAATGCCCACAGTAGTAGTTCCCCTAAAACACTAGATGCCCACTGTAATGGTGCCCCTTATGCAATGCCCACTGTAATGGTGCCCCTTATGCAGTGCCCCCAATAGTAATAATGCCCCCTGTAGTAATGCCCCTGGTAATAATGCCCCTAAAAGTAATGCCCTCTGTAGTAGTGCCCCCAGTAGTAATGCTCCCTGCAGTGCCCCAGTAGTAATGCCCCTTAATGTGCCCCCATTAGTAAGGGCCCCTGTAGTGCCCCAGTTGTATTGCTCCCAAGAGTGCCCCCAGTAGTAAGGCCCCTGTAGTGCCCCCAATAGTAAGGTCCCTATAGTTCTCCCATATGATGCCCCCAGTAGTAATGCAGCTGTAGTGCCCCCATATGATGCCCCCAGTAGTAAGGCCCTTGTAATGCCCCCAGTAGTAAGACCCCCCGCGCACACACTTACACACAAAAAACCCCAATACTTTCCTTTAACCCCGCTCCAGTGCCTGCTGCTGTCCGTCCCTGGCGCCCACTCCTCGGAACTATGGGAGTGACATCATGAGTGAGCTCCGTCCTCCGGCTGCCGCTGGGAGGGAGAGAGGAGAGGAAGAGCCAGGCGCCCGCTGGTAAAATAATCTCAGTGGGCACCCAGCAAATGGAGGGTGCAGGGGTATGATTGCTGGGCTGGCGGGCCCCATAGCAACTGGGTGGACTTAGAAGTGCCCTCTAGTCTCTAGTGGTTGGCGCCTCTAGGTAGCTGCCTAAGCTTGCCTAATGGAAGCACTGGCCCTACTTGCACCATGCATTTAGTGACCCTGCCCAATCCGCATCATTCTCACCGTATACCATGCAGTAGCTATTGGGAGAGATAAAACTTGTTGATATTTAAAATTTGCTTACTTTTAAAAAAAATTAAAATGGGGTGGTCCCTCTTCCTCCACCAACTTGGCTCTGTAAAAACCTCAGAGGAAGATGTGGAGAGGTTGGTGGGTTCGGGAGTAAGGTAAGTGGGATGCGGGGCATAGGTTGGGAAGGAGTTGGCCTTACTTTGTGTGGCCTGGTAGCTTGGTGGCAGATAGGAATGGGATGAGAATGACCTATAGCATGGCTGCACCGTTGTCAGGGGCAGAGGCTCATCCATCAGCCTAGTTGTGGTGCCCAGCTGCTTCAATCGCCCCCAGATCACTGTCTCGTATATGATCCTCTGGGCATGAATTTGTTTCACGTATATTACTGGCTACATGAGTGCGCAGATGGTTGAACATGTCCAGGGGCTTTTGTAGGGCCTGTTCAACCTGTTTAACCAGTGGATCTGGCTGCGCCTTGGTCTTGCGTTGGTATCGACGCCGGCTTGCAGTAGGTTGGTTAAATTTGGCATCGCTCTCGCTACGGGTGGCCATTTGCGGACTAGTGGTGAGGAGGTTGAGGTCTGGTGTTGTAGACTGTTGGAGGAGAGAGAGAAAATATTAATGTTAATAACATGTTTTCTAATATTTTGTTTTTATTTCTTTAATCTAGTTCCCAACCAGGGCCGAAACGAGTGTTTTTGTCACCTGGGGCAAGACAGTAATTTGGCGCCCCCTCCCCCTGGTAATTCCCCCGCAGCAGTGCCCCCATAGTAATACCCCTTCAGTAGTGCATTACTATAATGCCTGCTGAGATAATGCCCCTGTACTAGTGGCCATATGGTAATGTTCCCATAGTAATGCCCCTGTAGTGCACATATGGTAATGCCCCTGTAGTGCCCAAATAGTAATGCCCCTGTAGTGCCCAAATAGTAATGCCCTCTAGTAATGCCCCTGTAGTGCCCATGTAGTAATACCCCTAGTAATGCCCCTGTAGTGCCCATTTAGTAATGCCCCTGTAGTTCCCCCTAGTAATGCCCCGTAGAGCCTCCTGGTAATGCTCCTGTAGTGCCCATATAGTAATACCCCTAGTTATGCCCCTGTAGTGCCCATGTACAGCCCCCTGCTAATGCCTCTGTAGAGCCCCCTGTTAATGCCCCTGTAGTGCCCCCTGATAAAGCCCCTGTAGTGCTCCCTGGTAATGCTTCTGTAGCCCCCCTGGTAATGCCCCCGTAGTGCCGCTTACACACACACACAAAAAAAAAAGAAAATACTTACCTTAAACTCCGCTCCTGTGACCACCACCGTCTGGTCCGCCCGACTGTTCCTCGGAACTATGGGAGAGACGTCATTATGTCTCTCCCATAGTGCCTGTGGGGAGAGCTGGAAGCTGGAGTTCAGAAGAGAACTCCAGCCTCCGGCTAGCGCGGCGCTGCAGAGAAGAACCGGGCGCCCGTTGGTAATAAAATCTCAGCGGGCGCCCACCTTAGAGTCTCCCTGCGGTCCCAGGCTGGAGGTCACTGACGCCGGGTGCAGCAGTGCACCTGGTGCACGTGCACCTCCAGCCCCCCCCCTAGTTGCTGCCCTGTCCCAACAATGGTGGAGGAGTGGCAGACCATTTCTGAGGAATTTGAATGTAGGTGGAATTTCCCCAACTGCGGATGAGCCATTGATGGCAAACATATCCGCATTAACCCACTTGCCCACAGCGGATCCTTTTATTACAATTATAAGGTTTTTTTTTAGTATAGTGCTCATGGCGATGGTGAATGCCAACTATGAGTTTCTTTTTGTTGATGTGGGCAAAAATGGCCATGCTTGACTTAACACCAATCGTCTGAATTTGCCAAATACAGAGGCAACGAAGTATGGCCTAAACGACGTTTTTGTGGCTGATGAGGCATTTGCTATATATGAATACTTGCTGAAGCCATATGCGCAAAGGAGACTGACAAAAGAGAAGCACATCTTCAATTACGGTCTATCCAAGGCACGAAGGATAGTGGAAAACACCTTTGGCACTCTGGGCCTGATTCAGACCCGGACGCAAGTGGCCGTTCATTCGTTCGGTGTACGAGCGAAAAAATGTAAATTCAAGCTCTCGCTCGTATGTTCGCTCGCAGCTAATCTTCCGACCCATACTCTCCCAACCCCTCCTCTAGCTAGCGATCGTTCAAAATAGCGACCGTCCGTCTCCTCTTTGGTTGCAGGGGACGCTCGCACAAGTCAAATCCGGAAGTGGGCCTGTCATTTTTCGATTGCCTGCTATTTCATTCTGCCAACATACTAGAATCGATTAATAGCAATCAGTATATTCATTAGATTAATTGGTATTCACATCTTTGCAATCCGTTTTTTTACAATGTCAATAAACTTTATTATTGTTCGTGTGTGTCATTCCTTCCGCAGAATACGTACGTTTGTACCAAGGGGATGGTTTTTCAAATTTTAAAGTTTGTTTGAATTCTACTATTGTTTTGCGTTTGTTTATATGCAGATTTTTCATCTTTATTAATATTATTTAAATTAGCTTACGCATGTCACTGCATCAAGCCTATCATAACTCACATTATATTTGTGAGGGTGTAAGTCACATGACTCATACAATAACCAATACAATGCTTTCTGTTAATTTTCAAAGTACATTAGCCAATCAAAATTTTTCTGGGACCTTTATTAAAATATTGTTTTGTGTTGAAAAAATCATTGCCATCATGAGACCCGCAGCATTTTGTCGTCGCGAACTCCTGGTCCTCACAGATGTGATGGACCAGAGAGTAACCGAACATCCGGCCCCCATCACTAACCGCCGCAAGCGGCAAGCCTATGCGGAGGTGCGGCGCCGGCTGCGTACCTTGGGCTACCGCCGCAATATCGACCAGCTCGAAAGGCGCTGGTCCAATCTCCACCGCAGATCCCCATGCCTTTTCGCAAATTTGCGGCTGCAAATTCAGGAAAGTAAGTGTATTTTTTAAACTTTTTAAATGTAAGCATACCTGCGTGTGCATGTTTTCCGTATAGCCCTGTTTCTTTATTTTGGCCATACCTGCGTGTGCATGTTTTCCGTATAGCCCTGTTTCTTTATTTTGGCCATACCTGCGTGTGCATGTTTTCCGTATAGCCCTGTTTCTTTATTTTGGCCATACCTGCGTGTGCATGTTTTCCGTATAGCCCTGTTTCTTTATTTTGGCCATACATGCGTGTGCATGTTTTCCGTATAGCCCTGTTTCTTTATTTTGGCCATACCTGCATGTGCATGTTTTCCGTATAGCCTTTTGTTTTTGTTTTTTTTTGCAATAAAAAATAAATATGTACTAATATAAATTTGTCCAACTCATTTAGGGGCTGAGCGCAGACTTCGACGTCAACAAAATCGACGACGTCGGGCTCGTCCCCTATCCGCCACTCCCTCCCAAACATCCTCTCCCCAACCTTCCGCAAATTCCCCCTCCACCCCAGACCTGGCAGGCAGTGATGCCCCTCCCTCTCATCCGATTCCCATCCCTCCAAATTCAAACTCCCCTCCACCCCCCCTATCTTTTCATCACCCTCCCCTCCACCCCCCCCTATCTTTTCCTCACCCTCAACCTCCAGTCAAATTACCCCTCCTCCATCCGACCAGCACTGGCCCACCTCTGAGGAGGACGATATCGGGGCTCCTGGCCCAGGCAGCATAATGACTGGTATGTTTCCCTTTTAAACTATGGTTGCTTTTGAAATGTTTGTTTTTTTGTTGATGTTGTCCTTTTGCCTGTGCTGTTCAAAAAGTTTTTCTAATGTTTTGGATATATATCTTTGTGCAACAATGTCTAGGATGTTTTACCCTTACACATATGACACATGTCCAAACACTCACACTTGTGTCTTTCTTGTTTACGGTACCAACAAATGTAGTATTTTTGCATAGTTGTCCCTATTGGTTTTTTTTTTTCTTTTGCTTTTGTATAGTCTGCTTTTTAAGTTGTTTGGTAACATATAAATTAAGGTGTCATTTTAGTAATCCACACATTTTTTTAACCCACAGAGGACCAGAGGCGGATGCAAGAAATGTTGGATGGCTTGCAGAGGTTGAGGGGCCATGTCATAGGCATGCTCGTGGTCCTGGATCATATGTCGGCGCTCCTGCACCACTAATTTTTTTTATTTTCCACCCAGAAAATGTTTATAAAAATAAAAATGTTTTTGATTGATTAAAGACTCATTCCTTGTCTGGAAATATTAGATTGTTGAACCTTACATAAGTTGACTATTGTAGCATGACTTTTTAAGTAATGTAAATTAGATTGTAGAAAGCTCAAGTAAGTATGTAAGCTGGCACATTAAACACCTAACAGTACCAATAGGTTTGTAGAATTAACTGCAAATGTTTTTTTTATGTTTTTGTGGCTAATGTAAAAATGTATTAAAACCTGTTTAGGGCTAGATTAGAAAACATACTGATTCACCATAATACCTTTGGTGTTTGTTTTTAGCCACAAAGCAGGGTAAAATAATGTACAATTTAACACATTACAGGATTAGCATTAAGCAAGTTTGCCTTTTTAGGACCACGTTACACTTGCTTGTAATTTAAGAAGGAAATGTTTGTTTAACGTAAAAACAATTTTAATGCACACAAATCATAAACACAAAGTGAATTGGCAATCATATCACACAGTGAAAACACACACAAAAATACAACCAACACCAAAAAGAACAAAATAACAACAACAATTAAGAACTGTTTGAAGAAGTAGCATGCCAACATGAATACACAAATGAGGCAAAGAAATCATTGTTCCCAAAGTTATATCCAATGTGTCCACATGAAGTAAATTTTTTGGATCAGGTAGTAGGCATCGTTTTTTAGGTTAATTTTATGGAATAAAAGACAAAAAACAAGAAAACACAAATTAAAATTGCCCATTAAAATCTTACATGTCTACATTGTGTCAATTAACTATTTTTTGGAAAATAATTACCTAAAAAATCGGGCCACAATGTCATCGCGTATGGCCCCCCCACATACTGACCTCCGACCAACCTCAGGGGGGGCCATCCTTAGGCAAGGCATCCTCTGGCTGCATTGGGACACCACTCCTTATGGCGATGTTGTGAAATATTCCACACAGAACCACAATTTTTGAAACCATATCCGGCAAATACATGAGCTCGCCACCAGAGCGGTGGAGGCATCTGAATCGGCCTTTTAAAAGGCTGATACAGTGCTCCACCACCTGCCTGGTGGCTGTAAGTGTGGAATTATACTCACTTTGTGGCCCTGGTGTGGGAGCCAAATAAGGAGTGAGCAGCCAGGGCATGCAAGGGTAACCACTGTCTCCTGTGAAAAAACAAACATCAGGACCATTGTGTAACAAGCTTTGCATTGGTTGCAACAGAAGGTGTCAACTTACCCAGAAGCCATGCATCACCAGCTTGTAGGTTGTCTAATTTGTGCCAAATCCCTGATTGCCGGATGACGAAGGAATCATGTGCACTGCCGGGGAATTTGGCATTCAGGGACAGGATCTGGAGGGAGGCATCACATACCACCATTACATTCAGTGAATGAAAGTGCTTGCGGTTCCTAAAAATAGCCTCCAGCCTTGCTGGAGGCTGAAGTGGTATGTGAGTGCCATCCACAACCCCTATGATGTGTGGGAAGCCAGCTATTTGGTAAACATTGGCCTTCACCACATTAAGGGTACCCATATCCAATGGCATTTTAATAAAATGATGGAGGTGTTTGAAAAGGGCCTCCATCACTGCCTTCAGGATCCTTGAAAAGGAGGATTGGGATATTCCCGCAACTATTCCCACAGTGGTTTCAAAGGATCCTGAGGCACAGAATTGTAACACCAACATTAATTGCGTAAGTGGTGGTATTGCTGTAGGACTTTCAATTTGCCGTTCAAGATCACTCTCTATTAATGAGAGAGTGTCTATGATGATTTGTGGTGGCAGACGGTATCGCCTTAATACCTCATCATCTGGCATTCCAAAAAGGGTGACACGTGTTCTATATATCTGGGGCCTTACATGCCTACGAGGCCTACGCCTGGGACGAAGTTGAGGTTGGTCGGGTTCTGGAACCATGGCCAAGATAATACGACCAACATCAACCTGAAATGGTAAGCCAGGTAGTGATTGTTTTAGACAAATGTGTTAAGAAAAATATACTTATCTTTTCTCAGAAATCCAAAGATGCTTACAGGCCTGGGATGTGTCATGTGCAGAACACCCTACATTTCAAAATTAGAAAATATGTTTAAGATTCATTAAATAAAATATGATTGTAAACAAATTGTTTTTGTGAAAAAATAAATAAGGGAGCACACATTAGTTCAGAAAATACTACATTACATTTAGTGTTAAGACATGATTTTACACTGAAAAATTATTAAAAAATTACTTCGCTAAATAGTACGCTACTTTTACAGTTAAAAGAAGACACATTAGTTCCCGAAATATTACGCTACTTTTACAGTTAAAAGAAGACACATTAGTTCGCTAAATAGTACACTACTTTTACAGTTAAAACAAGACACATTAGTTCGCTAAATAGTACGCTACTTTTACAGTTAAAACAAGACACATTAGTTCGCTAAATAGTACGCTACTTTTACAGTTAAAACAAGACACATTAGTTCGCTAAATAGTATGCTACTTTTACAGTTAAAACAAGACACATTAGTTTGCTAAATAGTACGCTACATTTAGTGGTAAGACATGATTGTTCCCAGAAAATAAACAACATTACTTTGCGAAACATATGCTAAGAACAACACATCTAATTTGTAAAATCATGAAAACAAAAAATATCCCAAAGTTCAAAAACCTCACTGGGGCAATGCCATAATAACTGTAAACCAAAATAAAAAAATATTACAAACATTTGTAAACTATTGACTATTATTTTTTATGGGGGTTTTATAAAATACTTACTCAAAAAATCACAAAAAAAAGCCAAACAATAAAAAAAAAACCAACGGAAAATAAAGAAGCAAGAAATAAACAAAAAAAAACCTCCAAAAATTTCCTCCTTCTACTCAGTCAACCGCAAAACCTCAAAAATACTCCTACACCAAACCTACAACAAACAACATGCCACATCGACTCCAGTCACACCAAGCCATAAATAGTCTTTATTTTCCCGCTCAAATTAAGGACGGACAATAGGAGCGCACAGTCAATGATGCGGCCGAATAATGCTTACGCATGTATAAAAACGTCACGGAAAAGCCAAATCGGTCTGCTGTAGTGAGACCTGAAAGTCCAAAATGACTACAGAGCAAAATTTGACATTATAAATTTTAATCCCATTTTAAAAAAAGGTGTTGAGGATGCCATGGAAGAGGCTGCTGGGCCTAGTAGGCCAATTAAACCCCCCAAAAAAGGCAGCCACAATTCACAAGAAAGGAGATGGAGGTTTTAGTGCAAATGTGCAATGACAACCTGCCACAGGCAGCAAGGAATATGGGTGCAAGCCAGAAATGGAAAATGTGGGATGACATAGCCAGTGGTGTCAATAGGGTGGGTGATTTTGAACGTTCAACCCAGGAGGTCAAACGCCGGTACGTAAAAACTACATTCTAGTAAAAAGTGTTTACAGGTCCAAATACTGCAGGAATAATGCCAACTTTTTACCCCACAGATGGAGTGACTTCAAATATCGTCTTAAGCAAAAACTGGCTGATAGGGCTAGGCATGCAGGGGGGACAGGTGGGGGTCCCACCCCTGTGTCACTGGAGCTCACAGATTTGGAGGAGCTGGCCCAGGGGTGTGTGCAGGATGAGGAGGTGTTTGGCGTGTCGAACAAGGATACCGACATGCCAGACTTTGCGGCTCCTCATGTTGCCCCAGGTAAATGTTGTAATGTTAACAACTCATAAATGTGTTTGGGACAATATCTAGATTATAATGTTACTCTTTTTTCTCACAGAGACACAGGCAGATGAGTCTGCTCCAGAGGGGAGCTTTGGCCGCAAAGTGCTGCGGCCAACGTGACCATTGCTAAGGCCCTGGTGGAAAATACCAGGGCCAACGTGCGAATAGCAAATGCCTTGGAGCAGCTCGTTCGCCAGCACATGTTGGAGCCGGCCTCCCTTCCTGCCAGAACATCAGGACCCTCCACCTCTGGCACAACAACAGCCATCCCTCCAAATGTGCCTAGCCCTATGCCTAGTCCAGAGGCCACAACATCTGCCTCTGGCCAGGCCAGCAGAAGGACATCCCGGACCCGTTCAGGCTCCCTCCCTACCCCGGCCAAAAGGCGATGACAGCACTGGCTAATTTTCCCACAATCCTTGTTTGCCCCATATTCCTTAATGCCCAAAACCTCCCTCTCCTTTCTTGTGCATTTTTTAATAATTTGTGTTTGTTTGTGGATTTCAAATGCCACTTATTTTGTTTGTGTGTTTTTAAAATCATTTGTTATTTGTTTTTACGTTATCATTTTTTTTTTATTTCCCCAAAATTTTTATACAAAAACAAAAAATAAAATAATGCTGAAAATCTGCACAATTCTATTGTTCATTTATTCAAAAACTGGTTAAAAGGTAATCCCGCAAACAACATTAGAAACAATACGGAAATCTAAACGTTTTTTATGTAAAAAAAAATGAAGGGTTAAAAACAATTTATGAGTTTTAATTAACACTTAGCAAAAAACAAAAGGATTGTTTTCTTGGCCCCTAAAAAATGAACAAAAACAACAAACCTGCGTACAATATTGTTGCCCTAAAAATAAAAAAAAACTAATTTGGCAAAAACACGCAAATTTAAATTAATTTGTAAGCTAATTGATTGTCTAACCCAGAAATTATCAGCTGAGTAGTTCACCTGCGCACGGTTTTTTGCTTCTAAAAAAAGGCTATTGGCTAAACACCTTACAAGCATTTTTGCAATTCAAAACTGATTGTTTTGAGGCCTCAATTGATAAATCGGAAAACCATCGATGAGCCTCGGGAAGGACGAAAGGACCATCGTCATTGCGGTAGAGAATACCAGACCACAAGCTGAGCGAGCAGTTTGAATGGAAAGTGGATCAGACAGTGACGTAACCCTTCTTCCGTTCACATTGGCCGTTCGCATCAGATAATTTATGTACGCCCAAAAAACGCCTCGACGCGCCTGCGTTTTCCCATCTCCACCCCCGTCCCCGCCCCAAGATGGACAGTTCTGTCAATCACATTTGACATGTCACTTCCTGTTCGCTATTCGACGAACGACTGAAAAAATGATCGCAATCAGCCGTACGCACATGCGCACTGTTACACCGACGCATGCGTGGTTTAACAACATCGGATGACTACGAGCGTATGACCGCTTACGAGCGGCTCTGAATGAGGGCCTCTAGTCAGCCAATTCAGAATCTTCCATACGGCTATAAATCTATGTGTGGACAAAATAGATTCCGTTGTCTTGGCCTGCTGTGTCCTCCACAATTACCTCCAAAAAACTTCATCTATACAACAGAGGACAGTAGACACAGCTATGGCAGATGGCCCCGACCATCCACAGGAGACATTGCAAATGCACTCTGTGGCCCCATCTGCAGTTGTAGAGTCAACAGGGACTGTGCGGGCTAAAGAGGTCAGGGAGCAATACCTGGCCTAATTTAATGGAGTGGGGACAGTACCATGGCAAGAGGACAGTATTCACTAGTGTGATGTGGACAATTGTGGACTAGTGAACTTTTAAAAAACATTTGGCATGGTGTATATGCACTATGTCTGCAATGCCGACCGCCAGCTTCCCGACTGTCAAATCCTGGTAAGGTACTAATGACAGGCGTCAAAATCCCGACGCCTGTCATTAGACCTACGCCGGGAGCCTGACGCCCGGCATACTGAACGAAGGTAAGCTGGGTGCCGGGTGCAGACAGCTGCGGAGGGAGGAGGGTTAGGTTTTAGGGCTCCTGGGGGGACTTAGGGTTAGGCACCCCCCGGGAGGGTTAGGTTTAGGCTAGAGAAAGGGGGGGTTAGGGTTAGGCACCCCCGGGGGGAAGTTAGGGTTAGGCACCCCCCCAGGATACCTAGGTTTAGGCTGTAAGAATGGGGGGTTAGGTTTAGGCACTTAGAGGGGGGTTAGGGTTAAGCACTAGGGGGGAGATTAGGGTTAGGCACCCCTGAAGGAGGTTTAGGGTTAGGCGGGAGAATAGATTTAGTTATATTTACCATTTTAGCTTTCGGAATCGAATCTTCTCCCCTGCCGGGCTTTCGACAGCGGGATTTGAACTGTCAGCGGAAGCCATGCGGCCGGCGGTATTACATACTGATTCTGTCTGTACTTACCACATCCAAAGAGGACTGAAGTTCTGTTTC